>VMOF01000024.1:33376658-33976658 GCA_011764245.1 Trialeurodes vaporariorum | reverse complement strand
TCGATATATCGAAGGTCAAAGTTCGATATGGACCCATCTTCAAAAATCCGTAACTCCCCTTTGAATGGTCCAAATTGAAAAAACTTTGGGTCTAAATTGCTCTACAGAGCAAGGTCTTTTCAAATAAAACCACGCATTTTCCAAAAAAATTATTTTAAGGGGGGTTTTGGGCCCCTAAATTTTTTTGAAAATTTGAAAATTTGAAGAGGCTGTAAAAAAGAAAGGACTTCAATTTTCAAAAAACGCTGAAACACGGGTCCCATTATTTCAAAGGATACCCCTTTTCTTGGGGTCGGCGATTTTCAGACCCTACAGGGGGGGCGGGGGTGGGGGTCACATTCCTCAAAATTTGAAAATTTTAAATGATAACGACCCAGACCCCTGCTTTGTGATATATCTTTAAAAAGATCGTTACAAGCCGAACATTTTGGTGCAAACCGCGGTTCGATATCTTTTTTCGTTCTCGATTAATCGAAGGTCAAAGTTTCATATCGTTCATATCATACATTTGGTCGATATGAAACTTTGACCTTCGATTAATCGAGAACGAAAAAAGATATCGAACCGCGGTTTGCACCAAAATGTTCGGCTTGTAACGATCTTTTTAAAGATATATCACAAAGCAGGGGTCTGGGTCGTTATCATTTAAAATTTTCAAATTTTGAGGAATGTGACCCCCACCCCCCCCCCCCCTGTAGGGTCTGAAAATCGCCGACCCCAAGAAAAGGGGTATCCTTTGAAATAATGGGACCCGTGTTTCAGCGTTTTTTGAAAATTGAAGTCCTTTCTTTTTTACAGCCTCTTCAAATTTTCAAATTTTCAAAAAAATTTAGGGGCCCAAAACCCCCCTTAAAATAATTTTTTTGGAAAATGCGTGGTTTTATTTGAAAAGACCTTGCTCTGTAGAGAAATTTAGACCCAAAGTTTTTTCAATTTGGACCATTCAAAGGGGAGTTACGGATTTTTGAAGATGGGTCCATATCGAACTTTGACCTTCGATATATCGAAAACAAAAAACGATATCGACTTCCGGTTTGCACCAAAAGTCTTAGAATTTTATTTCCTTTCCAAATATTAAATAAAAATTGGGGGTCCCCATTTGAAGTATGGGATTTAGGGTCGTGGAACCCCCCCTGGGGGCCCCCCAGGGGGGCCCACAAAATCGGTGACCCCCAAAAAAGATGTCCCCCTCGAAAATATTTTAGACGTGTTTCGGCGTTTTATGAAATTCGAAGCCGTTCGCGAGAAATTCGAGATGGTACATATTTTAATCAACACCCTGTAGACCAGCAATATGCAGGGCATTGGAGATATGCAGGGAAGTGTGGAGAGACTAATTTTAAGTCAATTGATACAGTTTTATTCTGTTTCATTAACCATTGTCAAAGAAAGAATGATGCATGTAAACTGACTTGATTGCTGTTGGTATCATATCATATGTATTTAAGCGCTAAATCAGTCAAAATTAGTGAGTCAGAAAAGAGACTTGTTTTGACTTGACCGTTTTTTTTCCCCCATCAAACCCAAGGGTTTTGGATTTTTGTGACATGCAATCTAGGCAAGAAATTTTATTGGATATCTCTGAGCTTCAACCTTCTTGTAACCTTTTGTAATTTAACTTTTTTATTTCTACTGTTGTTCTCCAGTTGAAGTAAATCAATTTATATTAATGTTTTTTGAGAAACTGTTAAAAATGAAATTTCAATTTAATGCACTTTTGGTACACTGTGAAGGTGATGATGAAGATGATAAGAATGTTTGTAATTTTAAATACGTCAGCATTTTGTATCATACGTTTCAATCAAATCAAGATTCAGCTAATACTTTTTGTGTTCTTATTTTCAGATCAAAGGCTTTCTAATACAGAAATCATCGAATTTCTGTCAGCAGTCACGCCTCCTCCACCTCCGCTAGTGCAGCCTGTAGCGCAGCCTGTTCCATTAAATCAGACTATCCAAACTTTACCGCCTGGGTTTGGAGAATCGGGGGGTGGGTGGTTCTTTTACCAACCCCCCCCCCCATCACAGTCTCAGTCAGTTCCTCGTAATAACAACTATAATAATCATTACAATCAAAAGTGGCCGACGGTTAGAGGCGTAAGTATTGTATAATTTTTCTTTTTAAAGCTCTTATTGCTAGGTAAGGAAACTGCCTAGTTCTTATGAGCGAGTTAGTTGGATTAGCTTCAAATAGAATTTTCAAAAGTTAGGCATTGTTGGATTTTTCTTTTCTCTTTGAACGAAAGTTTGTTTCGGTCCGAAAAAGTTTACCCAATATATTATTTTTGTCTTTCCGTTGAGAATTAAGGCTGTGGCACGCGTTCAAAGATAAGCCTAAAATCGCAATTTTTGAATTTCCGGTTGCCTATATCTCAGGGGCCGTAAGCTAAAAAAATATGAAAAAATATGTTTTGAGCTGCTAAACGTAGTTTCAATCACCCCACAAAATATTTCCAAAATCCATGACTAGGCAGCAACATATTTCATTAATTTTGGTTGATTTAAAATGGAATGACCCAACTAGCTCTGTAAGCGCACTCTGTGTTTTTTTCTGAAAATTGTGCTCTCTGTTTATTTATTTTGATTTCCAACTTTGTCCGTTATTTATTTACTTTTTATTCCTTTATATTATTGCTATTCCACTTGCTTGTTTCCCACTTTTATCATGTGCAATTATGTTCTTTTGTTTATTTCTTAGTTTGTGTTTATTTCTTATTTCTCAATAGTTTGTTCCTTTGTTTTTGGCTATGTTCATTTTATATTTTCTGAAGAAGGCGTATGGACGTCGAAACGTTAAAAAAATAAAAAAACATCAAAATTAAAGGTCGGATCATTTTATTATTATGATTTAATTTTCCCCTTTTTATTTGTTTTATTTTGGCTGAACAGCTCATTTATTATTGTTTTATAATTTACTAGGCCATTAATCCAAAAACGGCTCGTACGTGACGTAGATCTTTTTGGGCCCGTTCTTTTCATATAGGGGTTGATAGGGTTTTGAGTTACGGTAAAAGCTGTAGTCTGGTAAGACCTCGCCAAATCCTGCTCAGAGCCATTTCTGCCATGTTTGTGAAAAACATAAGTGGAACGCGTTCGCCACTCTTGACTCAGGTACTGTGTGTTTTTCTTTCTGATCTGGAGGGGTTTTGATCGATGGAGTTGTGTGTTTGGGACTTGACCGGGGTGCCTACCGCCACTTATAATTGCTTTGATCACATAATTTAGCCAATTATAATTGGAGGATGTATCGATTCAGTGACGCCGATAGAATGGCTCATGAAGGGAACTCGGCACGTTCATACACAGATATCTTCCTTGTCTTCTCGCAGCAAAGCGTGCACTAAGATAACGACGCATTTTGACCATCCGAACCCATGAAAAATATCAAACTATTGAAAAATCGTAAATCGCTAATTTATTCCAGTTTTGACCTTCTTTATGGGTTAAAATGGTCAAAAGCCTACGTTTCCAGATGCACGCTTCATTACTTGTATCTCCAGGGTAACAATGTATCATACTTGTCTCTCTACATGCATACATAATTCAGATTATGATGGATATGATTGCAAATAAACGGTTAAATTGCATTGATTGCTCCCTTGATTAACTAAGATAAAAGAGTGAAGGAAGAGGATGGAAGATTTAGAAGAGAAAATGTGGGTGACTCACTTAACCCTTGGCATACAACAAACTATAGGTACTTAAAAAGTCAATTGAATCTATTTATGATGGATTGAAAGGACATAGACGGCTAACGAGGTGACATCGATTTAAAATGAAAAATTGAGGACAACAAATAGTAAAGACTCTTTGTCTCTTTATTTATGATGAGTTTAAAACTACGGAGAGTGAGCGAGTGATAACCATCCGAGCCGGTAATGTTTATCAACTGAAAGCTACCGCGCTATGATATAAGTAAGAGGGAGAGGATCAGAATAAAAAAACAATAAATTAAGCAATTATTGCAAGAGCGGCAATATGACAATACAAAAAGGAAAAAGAAAAAAAAGGCACGACCCTCTTTATTCATTCAGCAGTAAGAAGTGAGGCTGCGGAAAAAAATGTTGTCTCACCGATATACGAGTGATACTCACCGAAGTTAATAGACGAATGTGACAGTGTTGCCGCTTATGAAAAAGAATAAGACTCGGAGTAACGGATGACTTCGACCCAACTTTAGCCGATTAAATTCTGTAGAAGCTTAACAATCAAACGGGCTTAAGACGGGGAATCGCCATCAAAATGTCAGACACCTACAGTTTAAGCACATCCAGTAAATAAATTAAATCTTGTCAGTCAACTTCTTAGATTTTGGTTCAGGTAGGCAACCTGCAATACATATCACAATGCATTTAAGCATTGCTGGTGGACTATACCTGAGCTAATTTTTAAAGGTGTCCACTGCCATTATTTAATTCCCCGACGGTACCTCTAGAGTCCCTTGATGGAAATATTGTATAGGGAGTACCGACACGTCGCTTTATGCATTTTGACAGGAGTCGATTTAGTCGATCGCCTGAACGAATTCGAAGGTTAAGTTCGACAGTGGACCAGTGGTGGACAGGTGGATTTGCCGGCATTCCGGTCCGTTCCCGTACGTTCCTCAACGAATCGACTCCTTTCGTGTGGAGCCTTCGATGTCGTCGACTCCTGCTCGACTCCGTGAGAGCCTAAAACCAATGACCAATCACAACTCGTTGAGCTCGTGTCGGTACTCCCTATACAATATTTCCATCAAGGGACTCTAGGTACCTCATGCTTTATGCAAGGGACGGAAATATATTGATAACATTTGGCCCTCTCAAAAGACAATCGGAAATTACGTCATTCATTAAACATTATGTGAGAGGGTGGGGGGGGGGGAGAAATGATAAGTCCTTGCTGGCCTTAAAGCGATGGTCGAATGTTGAATCGGCAGAAATAAGTTTTTAGGGACTTTATTTGCAGGTTTATATGATGCTCCAATATGTATGACAACGATATAATAACATAATAAGAAAGTTTATCTATCCATCATCGCTCATAAGTTACAGAGGATTATTCAGGAGTTAGCCATTTTGAAACCGGGCTATTAGTTCTTCAGTTGCACGCTCAAGTTAATCGGGTGATTAAAAAATCCCACCACGTTGTGTTTATTTCGCCTACACATAACTGATTGAAAACGCTCGGCGAATATGTTTTGCAAATAAAGACTCCACACAGAAAAAACGGTTTGGTAGCGCTGGTAAAATCTGTGGTAGAAAAAAGACCCAGCAAGAACCTTTAGTTAGAGGTTACCAAAGGTTTTGCACGCACTACTAAATAGATTTAGCTGGGTGAATCAAAATTTTGACTGGCCCAACTAAAATAGTTTGCTCAGTGAATTTTCTATCAAAGGTTTTGTCAGCGCTGCCAAAGTGTTTTTTTGATTTTTCAGTGCAGGGGGAATAAGATGACGGGAGTCACGAAAACGCGTTTCCGTTTTAGATCTGATGAGAGAGAGGAACTGAGGTTTCACATTCATTTCCCATGAGAACCGATAGTATATTACCATCCATCAAAACTCATTGTCTTAGGCGTCTATACATCACTTTGTACATGTTACGTAACTTGTATTACAGCGGGAAAAATTCTTTAAGTGGGTAATATAACTAAAGAAAACATTTCTTGGAATTTCCATCTCATTTCAATTCGAAATTTTCTACCCCGCTGGATAGCCATGAAAACTTTAATTTCGATTTTTGTGACTGATTAACTATGCAAATTGTGTCCCCGTTTTATTCTTCAAACGCCTGCAAAGTGGAGGTACTTAGATTGTCAACGATAAATTGAAACTGAGTAAATATTGAACAACATTTCAGAACAAAAACGCTTGAACGCGGTGCCGAAAGGATTAAAATCTTCGCTCGAACGTTGTGTAAACGGGCCACGATATTTCATTTTATAAGGTGTCGGTATTAATTACGACGACTCATCAACACAGCGCCCACGAAACTGAGCGCCTCAAAGCCAGGATGTCCATGTTGTTAAAACGGCAATATCCATCTTGCGGTGTCCATGACTGACCTAACTCAACGGCGGCTGACGAAGACTCAATTCAATCAGCCATGTCGACTGATTATTTTTTATTTATTATTTTATGCATTTGAGCTGTCTGTCATGGTTACATCTGACAACAATGAATTCTACATTAGCATAATACTATTCAATCCGTGCGCGCAATTTTTCAATGATCTTCGATACCGCGGTTTGATAATGTGCTCGCACACTGAGCGGCGCGAACGCGGAAGGCGTGGTGCGGCAATAGGTATGCTGGACAGCGTTGTCAGATACACTGAAAAAAAAAATTGGTTCACCCTACTAATTTTATTATTAGTGAAATTTGCGCAATCAAATTTATTGGTTGTGCTAACCCATACATTGGGTAGTTCAACCAATAAATTGGTACTCGGTGCCAATAAGTTAGTACCGGGTACCAACTCAAAGTGGCTCAGTACACCCAATTTTATGGGTTGCACTTACCCAATATAATTGGTACCACAGTTACCAATTATTGGTTAAAGTATCTAATTGTTTGGGAAAAGTTCGACCAATTAATTTGATTGCGCAAACACTTTTAATTAATAGGGTGAACCAATTTTTTTTTTTTTTTTTTCAGTTTAGCGGTAGTAAAACGTGGACTGGATCTTGAGCCTAGCTCATGAATTGATCCATCATCAAAAAATGAATAAATAAATACATCTCAATGTTTGAACATCGGTTTCTCCATGGTGACGAAGAGGATCCATAAGATGATGTAGACGAAATAGATAGATCACAACTCCATCGCACTTCAGTGTTATCTTGAGTCTTCATAATACGTAGAAAGCTCAAACAAGAGGATACCTGGAAAAAAGTTTACGTCATGGAGCATCGGCAATGTTTAGGGGAAATATCGTCAATCCTAGGGGAAGGACCCGTCTCATTAAGGGTCAAATTCTGCCCCCCTTTTCGTCAAAACTTAAAAGTCTGAAATGAGTAAAAAAAATGGGGATTTCGTATGCTTAAAGGTCTAATCTAACAAAAAATATCAATGAAAGGTATCAATATTAGGTTTGTTTACAGTGTACGAATATAACTGAATTTGCAATATTTCGAAAAAAAAAAAAACAAAAAAAAAACAGATATTTTCACTGTAAAAGTGCAAATTTAGGTATACAGGCAAAAGATGTATTAATCTATTTATTTATTACTTTTTATGGGTAGATTGTGATGATTTATCAAAGTAAAACTCGTTTAAATTGGGTGAGGTAGAAGCATTTACTGAGAAAAATTAAAAAAAGTAAAAAAAAAAATAATAATAAAAGAAATGAAGCATTGAAGTGCGGCGGATTAGCTTCTTTTTCTGCCACAATTTCATTTCTTTTCCTCTTTGTAACACACTCGCCTCATCCAACGAGCCACCACTGCGCGAGACAGAGAATTCAACTTTATCCGTGTTTACGGCTCCGAAGCCCTGGTTTAGTAATTATTTCTTAGTTAGTACGTAATTGAACGATTAAAGATTCTTCAATTCCACCTATCTCAAAAGAACTTTCGTGTGGTTTTTTTTCTCGTTATTCTTTTTTAATCTCTCATTTGACTGGCTGTTTTATTACGTAAGTAGCTCATCCCATTTCTTTCCTTAGGTGAAGGGGATTCAAGTATACATATTTTATAAACCGGAAAATCTGTCTAAAAATGTACGAGTAGAGTAAGTGCTTCCAATTGATTTGAATTTGTTTTAAACTGCTATTAATAAAATAAATTATATTTGTCACTTGGGATTGAACGCACTCAGATTAAAGGCCACTAAAATAAAGCGTGGCGCTTCTCTAAGATGTTTTTGCAAACAAAAACAAAGCCAGAAGCCATAAAGCCAGACACGCTAAGGTCATGGCTGTGCGAAGTTAAAAACGCCGTTAATTTCTAGTGATTTGAGGGCGAACAGTTATTTCCTCGGAAGAACGATACATTCAGTTGCGAATTAAGAAATGGAGTTCAAAGTAATTTGCATGATATTGGCTGTTTGGCATGAATTTTGGTCTCTTACATTTGTTCCTTGGTTAAGATCCGATCCGATCGAACTTATCATCTTTTAGATTTTACGATCAAATTCGACAAGTAAGTAATAAGCATTCCGATAAAAGAAAAAAGGATAATAAATAAATAAATACGAAAAGGAAAATCAGAGCCAATTCTTTGAAGACATGGTTCCTGATCATCGCTAATGGGACAAATCAGCTGTCTTTAAAATGGTCGCAGCAATCAAGGGGATATAATTATTCAAAATATTTAAATGGGAATTCAATGGGTGCCTACGGCGAGCCGTGGAAAAAATGACTCGGTCTCGTAGTTGTCATTTTAAACTAATCGAATTTTTTTCGTTGTTCTAAATTGTAAAACAGGAAAAAAATTAAATTGCGTTGTTACGTAATTTTTAAGAAAAGGACGTTGAGAACGCACCTGCAAATGCGACCACCCATTCGATCGGATTTTCGCTGCTCACGATAAAACGAGTTTTTTCCCGGTTTCTTCCGGAAATTCAGATTTAAAGATGAACAGTAGTTCATATCGAAACATTAATAAGCACTCTGAGAGTGAGCAACGAACAAGTTTCTTAACTCTGATAAAAGATAAGAATTGAGATCTTTAGGATGAGGGGGAAAAAACTGACGAGCAACAGAAACTGACCACAGAATGCGGTCGGAGCATGAATTTGTAAAAACTAAGTTGGCCATAGTATGATGATTATTGATCATGGCTTGGACTCATCAATAATTTATTAGCGAACTGCGTTTCAATTAAGATAATCAAAACAATTTAGTCTAATGTTAAGAGGGCCGGCTTGCTTCAAACAACCGCAATTTTTTGGCTGAAGGGGTTCATCTCATTCTGCTTTCATTATCGCAGCACAACGGTTTTCACTTCAACTAAAGAGCCAACGGAATAGGTTTAAAAAGGAGACATTATTTGAATAAATGAGTTCGAAAACGACCTGACTCAGATTATAGTGAATTACACTTTGTTTTGCGGAAATTAGCCTATAAGAGTAGACGCTTTGATGTGGATTAGGGAGGATTGCCTATCTTCCTATCTGGTCTTCCAAAATTCGTTCCTTTCATCCATTACTTTCGGCTATCACGCAATTTTCATCGTTCCCTGAAAACTGCATTATAGCGAGATGAGTCGTTATCAAAGCTTATTCATTTGTGTGTTTCATACACCTCAATATTGACTGCAAAGAAAACACAAATTAATTACAAAATTACAAATTAAAGTAAACCAAAGATTTCTGAAGAACTTTGCCGCATATAATCTCTTTTATTCAAAAACAGTGAGGAGGCCACCTAGAGACAATATATGTATAATAGAGACAATCGCATAAGCCATGCGCGGCGTGGCTGACTTTTTTTCCCGGAACTCAACCGGAACTAACAAAGGGAGCATGAGGAAGCAACATCCAACATGGACCATACTAGATTCAAACTGGGGTAGAATAAACAAAAGTGCTCGCTCCTAACATGCCCCGTGGGCACAACTCTTACATTTTAAACACTGTAAATTTCTAAAACCTTTTTTTCGACTGTTTGAGGACCTACTCGCTAAATGTAAAATCGAGTTGTTGATAGTCAACCTTATGAGAACGTCCATGCAGAATTTGAATGCAGGCGGAAGTGGCCCAGCTACAACCTCTCCTTGCAGATCCATTCCATAGTCTTAGAACTTCTGATAAAATTTTATTTCTTAAAAATGAAAAATATGTGCACTTTCCTTAGGAATTTTTTTATACTAATTTCTTACAGAGTGAGGAATTATTGTAAATTTTCTTGAAAAAAGTGCACAAATTTCTACTCAGAAACAAAAATTTCCTGAATTTTTGGAAAGTTGGAAGCTGGCCCTTTGTAGAGTTAAATATTACACCTGTCTAACAGTATAGTTGCATTTTGAATAGGTAGCTTATTTTCCTTAGAAAGGATTTTTTATTACTAGTCTGCACAATGGTGTACGCAAATCAAATACTCTTGAGAACATCTGGCTTTTAAACCTGGTTTAATTGCTTCTCATATTCTTACTCTGTTTGAAATTACTCATGTTGTTGTGAAAATATTCTTAAGTATTTTTAAATATTATTTACAGAAGTGGATATCGTATCGTTACAGGTTTTGGAATGCATAACGACCACGGATGTGGCAAAGTTTTTAAGTGTGGGTAAGCTCGCAGTATTCCGCACTAGGCATACTGCTTGGAAAAATAGTCGGACATGAACCACAGGAACCATCGTTTTGGATATCATCGAATCACCGGTAAGTTCCTAATGTATCATCAATCGCTAAAGTTTTGACAGTCAATAATGTTCACCAAGCGCAGGAAGGAGGCATATAAGGTCGCAAAAAACCTTTGGTATTCAAATATTTGCGACAAGACACTTCTTTGTACTTTTTTCAAGATGCAAGTCAAAACACTAGGTCAAATTTTCACTGGTAAGGGAACATTTCATGCTTCCTTCCTGCGGTTGGCGAAAATTATTGACTGTTAAAACTTTTGCGTTTGATATAGTTATTAATGCATACTAAGGGTGACCAAATATTTTCTTGACAAATTCTTGGCTTGACTGGCTATCACCTCTTATGCGGGAAGGGTTCATACGTATTTTTGGCTCTTCTATTGAAAAAATGCAACTGCTGGAATCATAAGGGATTGATTTTGCATCACAAATGTGTTGCCATGGGAGAGAGAAGTCTAGCTCCTGCTTTGCAACTCAACCAAAATAAGGCATTGCAGCAATTACATGTATACAAACCCAAAAATAAGTTTTCATATTTGTTTCGGAAAATGGGGGGGGGGGTGTTAAGCAGTTTTACCGAAAGGAAGCATACCTCTGAGCTGTACTACAGGTGTGTTAGTAAGGGACTTATGAGAGGGAGTATGCGGGGTCATGGTCACCAGGGGCGCCATTTCAGATTTTTTTTGGGGGGGGCAAGGCCCTCCAAAGCTTTGGATGACCCTTTTTTTTTTTGGGCCGTGCATCTTAAAAAAATCTCTCTAACTCTCTTCTGACATCAAGGGGGGGGGGGCAAGGCCCTCCAATAATTTGGATGACCCCCCCCCCCCGCAAATCTTCAAAAAATCTCTCTGACTGGATTTTTTGGCCACATTGAAAATCCTTGGGGGGGGCAATTGCCCCCCCACCCTCCCCCAAATGGCGCCACTGATGGTCACGCAGGGTGAGTCAATTGTGGTCCCCGCCCATTTCATTGAAAGACTGTAGATAGATAAAAAAGGGGAAAAAATGAAACTTATAGTGAACTTTTATGACTTTGTATACCTTCATGGTACCTACTCTAAGAGGTCAAACCAGCGACCGCAACTCAAAATTTCCAAAAGGCAACTCTTACCTTGCGATGCATCATTAGAAAAAGGATAAAAACTGAGTCTTGTGTGAGCAAGTATCAGAAGCGTGTACTGGTTTTTTGTTTTTGAAATATCCAATATTAAAGTTTGATTTCGACCAGTTTTCAAAAAAACATAACTACTATTCAAAAAGCAACACTAACCAAGAACTTTCATTTAATTTTTTAACCTTCTAAAAAACAAGATGACAAAAGAATAGACTGATTTAATAATTAAGTCACAATCACAATCAAAATTTGATCCAAATAAATGTTCTATCTCAATCACTTAAGAAATCAGAGTCAAATATTCGAATGCTTATTCATGTTAATACATGACCAGTTTTCTGTAATTGTATGGCACCATTTGATTCCGCGTACCTTGAAGTATCTTTTCACTCTAATATAATTCATGAAAATGGCAATTGAATCGGGAGGTAATCATTCACGGGTCTCAGCTGATGGGAATCTAGACAAAAAGGTGAGGAAGTGGTTACGACTGGTTGCCTGCGCAGTCGAGATGTGCAGCAGCAAGGCCAGTTGATTTAACGTTTCTGTTGAAATTCCAGTTACAGTGCAATTCCCCAAGACCGCCTTCCTGATTCTGAAGGTTTCCTGTGAATTTTCACACAATTTTGTCAAGTTTTGAGGAAATAAAAAATGTAACATGATGACAAGGTTTGAAGTTGCGTTGATCCTTCCAGTAATGAACCGTCTAATTATTCTCCATCCTACTTTTTATTATTGTTATAGTCTTCCTAACTCACGTATCAATCTAATTTCATGTTGTTCCTCTTTATTTTCAGGAGATTGAAAGGGTTGAAAGGGTTATTGCTGAAACAATTCAAGAGGAAGTTCAAAATCAAGTTGCACCATTGAATGAAGGAGAACCTTCAAATGACGCTTTACCTGCAATTGCAATTTTGCCCTCCACTTCCGGCACTTGTGGAACTTCAAAAAAACCATCACCTATCAAAAAATTAAGTCTACCAGGGTCGTCAAATGATAAAAGTGTCAACAAAAAATTATTTCAGGACGCAATTGTAGACGGCCCCAGTCTTCAAGTGAGAGATAAATCGATTTATCGAACTACACGAGCCTCCATGGCACTACAAACGGCAAAGTCAATTGCAACCATTACTCCTAGCTCACTCACCCAGGTAAGTTTCATATTTGTGGGTCATATGGCACGAGATCATACATCGGTGCTCTGATCGCTATAGCAGTTGACATGTTTGCGGTCTATTACAGGAGCTTTCTAGTGTTTTTTTTTTCTTCTTCTTTTTTCCCCCTCTCGATTGGTCGTACGCTAACGTGTTCTCCCGCGGCATGAATCAGTGTCGCGTTAGCACGCACGCGCGCGTCGCAAGTCGAGTTCGCGACCGCTGGCGTGTTTCAAAGCTACGGGGCATTTAGGTTTAATGAGTTTAGTTACTCCGGAGGAGAGAGAAAAAAAATAAAATAAAATTAAAAGGCTCGTGCACACTTGCAAAGCTGAGTCTGCGCCTAGTAAAAGGTGCGCAGACTGACAGGTCGAGGCCGGCGCCCGCGCCTCGCCAACTGTAACCTTGACTTGTTGACCCAAAAATCTGATAGGGGGATGGTGGAAGGGTCGGAGGGGAAGAGGAAGGGGGTATAGAAAAAGAGATGCAGAAAATGTTCGCGCGAATAGAAGCGTTCCTTGACGGCTTTTGGAACAAGTTATCAGGAATTGGACGGGACGCAGGACGGACGCGGACAAATGGACTGGAGATCGCGTACGCGCGGGAACAGCACACAGTTCACTATGAAATTCTATTCATTGTAAACGCATTTACCCAGACGCTCGAGCGCGATGCCATGGACACGATGATCTAGGAATCAGCGCACAGTAGTATCATTAGAGCATGATAATCAGAAAATGAAAATGTAGCATAAAAGGCAGGGCTCCACGAACACATTATTAAACGACAAGTGCTACAAGTGCTTCAGTTTAATTTTGGACAGTTCTTTCACTTCCTATAAATTTTGAATACCTGAATTGCTAATTGCAGAAACTACAGTAGTAGTCCACAAAAGTTAATTTCACTGAAGGAGCAAGAAAACAAAACAAAACGAAACCAAAAAGAGTCAAATAGGTTGGTTTAATTTCAAAACATATTTGATCTATTTTTAGGTGCTGTCGCGTAGCGCAAGCACCTTATGCTATCGTCGCTGTCCGTACGTATGTATGTATGTATGTATGTGACGCTCAGTTTGTGCACGCGAAAAGTGGTAGTAAATATCAATCGATTTTCACGAAACTTTGCAGAAACGTTTGTCACTACCTTAAGATGAACTGCCAAAAATTTGGAAGAATTTGGATGAGAAATTTCAAAGTTATTGAGGTTTCAGTTTCTAAGTTTCATCGGTAATTCTCGTGCTCAGTCGGCACTCGGCAGTCGGTAGTTCGCCGCGCGATGTCGTCCGGCACGAACGAAATCTCCCCACTCCGATCATCTATCCCCCCACTCTTCGGTCTTCCTCTCCTCGCTCCCTCTCCACGCGTCGCATTCACTCAGTTCATGACTCAGTCGCCTTACAATCGCTCTCCGTATCATTCCTTATTCTCCCTTCTTCTTTCATCCTTTCGCTTACTGCAGCGCGATTGATGTTTAGCTTTTGTGCCGTCATGTGCTCTGTTGTGTTCGCCGAGACCATACGGAGACTCGAATATTTTCTTTCCGCTATTAAAGCGATCATGGACTCAATCCGAAATCAATTTAATTGTATTAATGTAAACATTCATAATTGGAGCATTGAATTAAATAATGAGGTATGCGCCATTAGGTGTTGCAAAGATTATGCAGTTGTTTCTTTGTCAAAAAGATTACCAAAGATGTCCACTGAAACGAAATTTTAATATTATATTTCTCCTTTAATTAATGATTTTTTTCCCAGAAAAATACCTGGTAATCACTTTCAGTATTGTAGATAATCACACAAAAAAAGATGCGCAATCTTTGCAACAACTGGTGGCGCATACCGATTATATATTTTAACGCTTCATGTAATGTCCTGCAGTTCAGTGAACTGCGGTTTCACTTTATTTATTTTTTTATTAATATTATTGAAAATATCTTGTCGTCTGGCAGAAACCAGAACAAGAAACGGGAGGTAAAAGTCGTTTCAGAAGTGCAGGCACACGTGAAAGGACAATATTTTGAATTTCGCAGAAGAATGACGAAAAATGTAAATTTGCCAAAGATTATCGTTGAGCTACACCTCCACTTCTGAAACGAACTCTAGCAGTCGTATGCCGTCTCTTTCTACTCCGCTTCAGAGCCGTCGCCACGTTTTGTCTCTCCCTTATCTTTGCCCATTTGGACGCAAGTGTTAGAAAACAAATAAACACACAAAACAAACAAAGCAAATAAAAAATAAACAAACAAAACAAACAAACAAAACTTGTGAAAAAACTTTCTCATCAGGTGCTGTCGCTTCTAAAATGAATGAATACAAATAAAATAAAAATAAAAAAAACCCAAAAAACTGAAAAGCAAACTCACAAAACAAACAAACAAAACCCACAAAAATCAAACAAACAAAACAAACAAACAAAAACTTGTGAAAACACTTTCTCATCAGGTGCTGTCGCTTCTAAAATGAATAATAAAAAAAAAACCCAGAAACCAAAAAACCCAAAAATCTAAAAAGTAAACACACAAAACAAACAAAGAAACCCCATAAAAATCAAACAAACAAACAAACTAACAAACGAACAAACTAAATAAAAACATACAAGCACAACAAATAAAAAACAAATAAAGAAGCAAACAAACAAACAAAGCAAAAAAAAAACAAACAAAACGATAGAAAATAAAAAAAACAAACAAACAAACAAACAAAAACAAACAAACAAAAACAAACAAACGAACAAAAACTTGTGAAAAACCTTTCTCATCAGGTGCTGTCGCTCCTAAAATTGATAAGAAAAAACCAAAACAAAAAAACAAAAACAAAAAAAACAAATAACCAAACAAACAAACAAACAATAAGAAAAAACCAAAAATTGCGAAAAAAAACCTTCTCATCAGGTGCTGTCGCTCCTAAAATTGATAAAAGGAAAAGAAAAAGAAATTGTGAAAAAACTTTCTCATCGGGTGCTGTCGCTTCTAAAATGAATAATAAAAAAAAACCCAGAAACCAAAAAACCCAAAAATCTAAAAAGTAAACACACAAAACAAACAAAGAAAACCCATACAAATCAAACAAACAAACAAACAAACAAACGAACAAACTAAATAAAAAACATACAAGCACAACAAATAAAAAACAAATAAAGAAGCAAACAAACAAACAAAGCAAAAAAAGCAAACAAAACGATAGAAAATAAAAAAACAAACAAACAAACAAAAACGAACAAACGAACAAAAACTTGTGAAAAAACTTTCTCATCAGGTGCTGTCGCTCCTAAAATTGATAAAAAAAAACCAAAACAAAAAAACAAAAACAAAAAAAACAAACAAACAAACAAACAAACAAACAAACAAACAAACAATAAGAAAAAACCAAAAATTGCGAAAAAAAACTTTCTCATCAGGTGCTGTCGCTCCTAAAATTGATAAAAGGAAAAGAAAAAGAAATTGTGAAAAAACTGTCTCATCAGGTGCTGTCGCTCTAAAAACTGATAAAAAAACCAAAAAACCAAAAAACAAAAACCATACAAAGATAAATAAATCGGATCAGGTGCTGTCGGATCATTTCAAAAGCTAGCAAATAAAAGGAAAGAGGAAAAAGTTTAAAAAGATAAATAAATTAGATCAGGTGCTGTCGGTTTGTTTTGAAAGTTCAAGATGCAAGTCAAAGATGAGCGACAGTCTGGGGACCTTACCATTCCATTTCTACATTATCTTCCACATGTCAAACGCAATATTTATTGGTCCCCAGACTGTCGCTCATCTTTGACTTGCATCTTGAACTTTCAAAACAAACCGACAGCACCTGATCTAATTTATTTATCTTTTTAAACTTTTTCCTCTTTCCTTTTATTTGCTAGCTTTTGAAATGATCCGACAGCACCTGATCCGATTTATTTATCTTTGTATGGTTTTTGTTTTTTGGTTTTTTGGTTTTTTTATCAGTTTTTAGAGCGACAGCACCTGATGAGACAGTTTTTTCACAATTTCTTTTTCTTTTCCTTTTATCAATTTTAGGAGCGACAGCACCTGATGAGAAAGTTTTTTTTCGCAATTTTTGGTTTTTTCTTATTGTTTGTTTGTTTGTTTGTTTGTTTGTTTGTTTGTTTGTTTTTTTTGTTTTTGTTTTTTTGTTTTGGTTTTTTTTTTATCAATTTTAGGAGCGACAGCACCTGATGAGAAAGTTTTTTCACAAGTTTTTGTTCGTTTGTTCGTTTTTGTTTGTTTGTTTGTTTTTTTATTTTCTATCGTTTTGTTTGCTTTTTTTGCTTTGTTTGTTTGTTTGCTTCTTTATTTGTTTTTTATTTGTTGTGCTTGTATGTTTTTTATTTAGTTTGTTCGTTTGTTTGTTTGTTTGTTTGTTTGATTTGTATGGGTTTTCTTTGTTTGTTTTGTGTGTTTACTTTTTAGATTTTTGGGTTTTTTGGTTTCTGGGTTTTTTTTTATTATTCATTTTAGAAGCGACAGCACCCGATGAGAAAGTTTTTTCACAATTTCTTTTTCTTTTCCTTTTATCAATTTTAGGAGCGACAGCACCTGATAAGAAGGTTTTTTTTCGCAATTTTTGGTTTTTTCTTATTGTTTGTTTGTTTGTTTGGTTATTTGTTTTTTTTGTTTTTGTTTTTTTGTTTTGGTTTTTTTTTATCAATTTTAGGAGCGACAGCACCTGATGAGAAAGGTTTTTCACAAGTTTTTGTTCGTTTGTTTGTTTTTGTTTGTTTGTTTTTGTTTGTTTGTTTGTTTGTTTTTTTTATTTTCTATCGTTTTGTTTGTTTTTTTTTGCTTTGTTTGTTTTTTCAGTAGTCTTACAAAATAGAAACAATACTTGTTGAAATTTTTAAAATATTTCAATTGGCTTTTAACAGTCCTCCTCTCAGAAATTCAGCTTTACAGCCTACTTACTTTGGTTTCTGCAATTAAACATCCGCCCTCTCTTCAATAATTGATCCATTATTGTTAATATTTGAACGTTCTATGTTGTATGATGGTTTAGCATATTCGTGAAATATCGCTTCATTCTTTCGTTCTGAGTTGGAGAGTGGCAACTCTGTAAGAGTGGACAGTTGAGTGAATAAGCGAACGGTAGCTGCGATCAAGGTTAGGTTAAGTAGTCTCTCTCTCTCTCTATCTCTCTCTCTCTCTCTCTCTCTCTCCTCTCTCTCTCTCTCTCCCCTCCCCCCTCTCTCTTCCCGACTGATTGTGAGATGAACGCACTGGACGGTGAGCGCACTTACTTACGCTCAAGCGCTAGAATTAATCTATTTTTCCGCTAAAACAGACAAGCTGCACAAATCCATGTCTTCTCGCATATACCATGTAATTACCCTGTCCCGGTGTAGATGTTGGTGCATTCAACTTGCATCTAGCTCCTTAAAAGCATACCCTTCTCTCGTACTTGCAATTTACACGCAGTCGAGCGAAGATAACAGAAAAAAAACAGATTTTATTTCGAAAAAAAAAGAGAGATAATATCAAAAGCATGTCCTCCCATTATGTTAGATATCATCATTTCAACCTGTAAAACTTATGACCGTCTGAATAAGAGAGAATTAAAATAACAAGCTTGTCCTTCCAATCGATACAACACCATCGAGTACTTATCAAACCACCACCCTCCAGTGGTGCTGCGGCTCGCACTATTTGGCAACCATGTTTTTTTTTTTGCTATTTGATTCTATGAATAAGTATCAATTTCTCCTGAATCCCTTGAATAAGTATAGATTATTTTACGTATAGTTTTAAAAGGAGAGAATACGTTGTTGCCACATTACATGAGCCCTAGCCGCCACTGACAAGACACCCACATCGATGTCAATAAAAAGGAAGGGGAAAGTTTACGATGTTGTGGTGCCAATGAGGTAATGAGGTATCGAAACCTTTATAAAAATATCGATCAAAATCTAAACAATAATTGGTAACTATGAGAAAACGTTTTGAAAATCGGTGACGCTCCGACAGCGTCGATGACTACGGATCGAATACGAAGATCTGCGGACTGCAGAATTTTGTAATCGTATATTTTTGCGACTACCCCCTATAATCGAAATCGAACACACTGTTTTAGTCAGCAGCGGCAAATTCAAAATTGACCTTTTAGATGTCTATTAAATGTTTAAAAAAAAGCATCTAAGCCAAAGCCAATCAGATTCCTGGATTTTAAATTTCCCGCTCGTCACTAAACCAATGTCTACTTTTTGATCCGAGTTGACCGCTGCCAACCTTTGAGAACGAACGCTCGATGGTTTATCGGATATTGATGACATCAAAGTCATCAGATCCATCTGAACCCCATTTTTTTAAGGGTACAGATGAGCCCGCTGACTTTGATGCCATCGATGACCCTAAACTTCCAAAAATGAGTTGCATTTAGCGTTTCAACGTTGCAACGGATTATCATGATCCACCAGATTATTCGCAAAAATATACGTACTTAAAGCTAATTTTACTATCAGGTTCGGGAGATGATTTTAAACCTAAACCAACGATTGTGTCTTTTATTATCTCGCCCGAACTGTTTGTTCGGCAACGATGGATGACACCGATGCTAAATCCGAACCTCGGAATTTGAACCCGTTTGCGAGGTGGGGGTGAAAAGAGTAACTCAACGGTGAGAGACAGCAATAAACAACGCTCCTGATTAGCAAGAAAGGGTTTTGCTAACTTTGGCGTTTGGTATACCAAGCCCCCCGAAAAGTTCCGAACCTCAAATCTTCGCCCGAACCTGATCGTAAAATTCGCTTTCTGTGCGGTCGTTGGTCATCAAGTTATCAAGTCAAAGTCCTCCAACCTCACCAATCCGCCACGTTTGGAGCACCCACTTTGATCATGGACAGACAAGTTTACGTAAGCATCCAAAACGACATGATGTGTCCGAGACATTCACCGTCCATCAGTGTCTAATTTTACTAATTTTTAGTGTTTTTGAATAATTCTCCTCCTATAATTTCACTTCATCATCGCCGAAGACCGTTCATTAAATTGGTCTAGATTTTACGTAAAATTTAATTTACACCCTACTCGCGAAAACTTTAAAATTCTGAAAAAAGTATGAGTTTTTAGTAAAAACTAAGACCAAATTTGAAATTAGCGGGGCAAAATTCGTGGAAATGATTGCGGGGGAGGAGAGAAAGAGGTATCTTATAATGAGAAAACCTGGTTTTACGTTTATGATGGCCGGGCACACGATGGCGTTAAGCCGGAAAAATCGAATTTAGGTGAGCCCGTCATTGGGAAGCTGAATCTTTTAAGATTCACCCAGCTCATCTATTAATTAGACAATCAGATTTGAATCTGGTGGTCCAAAGACGTAATAATATAATAGTCCATAAAACGTGTGTCTCTTAGCGGGGAGTTGCTCTGTGTAGTCAATGTGCAGAAAGGTACGTGTTGTGATGCGATACTTTTTACTGGAAAGTGCAAGATGCAAAACACTTCGACCGGCTCAGCCAGTGGAGCGAGGAGAGGGAAGCGGTAAGGTGAAGAGGGAATGGGAGACTTTCCTTGGAATTCGCACTATTTGTATATTCGTGCAGTGGAAAAGTCTTCATTTTATAAGTTATTTATGCAATTAACTAATTGTACATTCCGTGACTGCATTCTGATACCGCGCTTAGAATTTTGACCTTTATACTTCAAGTCAGAACGCCCGAGAGCGAGGCATATCTATCCACAAATGAGCAGTGCGTTACTTGCCCTACACGGGAAAGGGAAAGGTTGACAGAGTGAAGTTGATGGTGTGGAATAAAAGTCTGAGCGAAAGAATTTGAGGTTAAAAAAATTGCAAAATTATAAAGTTTTCTCGCAGATTCATTTGTTTATTATTCCTTTTGTCCATTAAACTTTCTAATTGCTTATTTTAAAGCACAATTTATTCGCCGTGGCATGAGTCGTTAAAACCTAAATTTGAAGTCAATCCAAATTTGTTGCACAGAAAATGATGGCGCCATTAAAATAATTTGCCCACTAGAGTTAGTTCGGAGCTAGAGGTCCCCTAACGCCAATCATTCCGACCCATCGAATTAAAACAGTCAATGAGTGACACGGAAAACATAAGAAAAACATAAGAGAACGTAACGTAACGTAAGAAAAACATAATTTTAAACGGTGAATCGACGATATCACCGAGTCGACAACTTTAAGCAATATTTGTATGCATGCACAACGGTTTACGCAGTGTTTGCAGTCGTATTACACGTAACTCTGAGTGTTTGGTTCGCACCTTACCATACGCAATACTCATGTGGAGCAAGTTAGTGTACAAAGTATAGAGGATGACTTCACTGTCGTGGTTTCCTCGACAGCTTTTTTCTCCAGGCAGCAAAAACGAAAAACACTAAGGTACTGCTGACAAAACCTTTGGTAGAAAAATGACCCAGCAAAACACGTTTGTCGAGCCGCAACCAAATCTTTGGTTTGTCTAGCGAAAGCTCGCTTTACTTCAGCGTACAAAACCTTTGGTTAGCTCTACTAAAGTCTTTCGCTGGGTCATTTTTTTACCTGTGGTTTTGTCAGCGTCTGTGCAGGGCTACCGTTTGGCGGATCTAATCAGAGAAAACTCTTGAATTCGCCGATGATTCCACCGATTGACAAAAAGATTGCAAAGTCCAGTTCAGCAGTATACAGGAAAAACGGGGGAAAAAAACATCGATAGCGCTGACAAAACATTTGGTAGAAAAATGACCCAATGGAAAAAATTAGTTGAGTCAACCAAATCTTCGTTTCACCTAGCAAAAGCAGGAAACCTTTAGTTAGCTCTACTAAAGTATTCTTCTACCAAAGGTTTTGTAAGCGCTACCAAAGTGTTTTTTTCTGTTTTTTTTTTTTTTTTTTTTTTTTTTTTTTCTGTGCAGAATGGCTAAATGAGCTACTTAACTCTAAGTAAGTAGAAAAAAAAGGACGAAGACAAAAATCAAATTGCGACAAAACTATTACGAAAATAAATAAATAATAAAAAAAAGTCCTCAGGGGAAAAGTAAATTGAGCAAATTCAATTCCACCGGCGAGTAAGCGGACTCGCAAGTGCGTCTTCGCAACTACCCAACTAATTTGCTAATTTGCGAACAAGTGTTATTACGAACCGCGCGCACGCGTCATGCCGAGAACCTTAAAAGTAAGAAAATAGACTCATTTAACCTCTTTTGTGTTGTAATTATATTTACTCCTTTTTTTATATCTGATTTCAGCTGCACTTCACATTTATATGCACGGAGCATTGCGTCTTGTACTCAGATGACAGCTAACTGCCGACCGGTAAATCCTTCGCTTGGAATTATCAGTTACTCCACTGCTAACATTCTTCGTCTTAGGGTACACACACACACAGAATCACAGACACACACACGCACAGGGACGAGGCGACATTAGAAAAGAGCAACTTCTCCTCATCTTTAATGAGGCTAATACTGAATTACTGACCTATGGAATAATTACTGGCCTTAAAATGTAGGACCATTAACTATTATGCAAGTGTAGTGTCCTAGACACGGTTGCTTTCATGGAATATACATACAGGCAGATGATGAACGCACCGCAAAACAAACTTTATTTTTTTTCTCAACCTTTTTATAAATTTCTATTCCGCTCATCGGTACATCTTCACTGACTGGATTCGTCGAAAGTTCCGCGGCGTTTGAAAAGTTGACTCGAGTGTCACTTTATCATAGTATACAACAACCGTTATTCATATTCATTCAAAGAGATTAAAAAGAGAAGCTTCGCAGCGAAAAACGACTTTAACGTGACGTCATCGAGCTGATACGCCAAAATCTGCTTTTCATAGAGGCTAAGGCAGATGGCTGAAGTAGCATCTACGCAAAAGGATAGGTATCTGCTGTGAGCGAATAGTATTAGAAGTCAGCAGCCGTTATATATAGCTATCAATGGAACGGCTTTAGTATGGTGACGTCAAAGAGAGCTCCCCGTCTGTCATTATGCTGATTCATTGTCCAAAGCAAGTAAACAGGACAGTCGTTCCCGACTGACAATGAGTGTAGTAGTAAAGCGTGCAGCGCTCGCCCTCATGTGACGACTCAGTAAACAGACTCAGTCTCATGACTGAGACTTTTGCGATGGAATTCTTGATTTGAGTTGAATTGATACTAAAAAAAATAAAAATAAAAAAAGGCACATGGAGAAAAAATCCATTTGCATTAAGGTAGGTGACCCGAAAGTGCCCATACCTAAGCTTGATGAGCCAGTTTGCACGTATAAAGCATGTTGTAGAGGGGGGAAAACCAAAACAAGTAAATTTTATTTACTCCTCAGACAGTTGGCTTTCATACGCTCATTTGATTTGTTTACAAATTTTCTTGTTTCAGAGCTTTTTCTTTGCGTATGAAAAAAGGAGAGTTTTGACATCCCGCAAAACGTGCATCTAAAATGCACCTACTCGCGTATTTTTGATGCGCACATAAAGTGGCCACCCCCTTTTAAATTTCATTAAAGAGTGTTCAAATGGTTAGCTTTTACCTTTGCTTTTTTCTATGAGGATACTTTTTTTGTTTTAGCTTTTTTTTAGGACTTAGCTTTTAAGATTGTTTACTTCCGTGATAATTAGAAGCAGAGCTGCGGTGAACTACTCCGCGCCGATTGAATCGACCGACACACTAAATTTTTTGTGTGGGAAAAGCGGTAGCATCCTGCTACTCAGCACTAACGCCATTTATCGTCAATTTGCGTAACTAACTGCAATAAGCTGCAGGATGGACCTTTGGGTAACCTACCTTCCGATATATTCAGATAATTTGATTTAAACGGAGCAAGATGGAACGTCATTTTAGGCGCACCGTAGGTACTACGTGCGCCTATTGAAATCGGTCTGCTACTCAATAGAGTATACTACGCCCCCTTGTGGTCAAATGGCAAAATGAGCTTTTTTGATGTCGTGATTTTTAGGTTGTTTCCTGTTTTTTTTTAATGCCAATTTCATTTGAAAAGTTAATGTTTTCCCAATCACGACTGAATTTCGAGTGTGTTGGAAGTAATTAGATGTTCATTGATTCACGTTTTCTTAAAGTTATTCTACTTCAAAAATTTTTACTAACCTCACTTTCTGATTAGTGATGATTTCAAATTGTCCCGGTACTTATTCTAGGTGATCAAGTGAACCAATCATTTGCCGTTCTGAGTGATTGTTTTTTTTTTTTTTTCATGTACTAAATGTAATTATTATAATTAATTATAGCGTTTGGTCAAACGCAAAACGGAGAGTCCAAGCAGCAAGACTTTCACTATCTCCATGCTCAGAATTCTTATTTATCTTTGGTTGAACTGATGACTGTTCAGTGTTCACTTTTAATATTTAAATATTTTTAACGCTAATGATCAGAATTAGAGACTGATTAGGTGTTTTGAGGTTGATCAGTCATGCCTAAAAGTTTCGCACTTAGACTTTTGTAGTAAATTGAGTTTGCGCCTCACAATTTGGTTAAAAGTAAGTTAGCGTCTTTTATGCTGAAATATGAGTCAGCGATCCATTTCTTTCTGAAAATTGTGTTAGCGAGTCAATTTCTTCTGATGGCGCAGAGATTTTCAAGGTATTTTGTTACAATAGTTGGCCTCTCACAACAAAGTCAATCATGATTTAGTCAAAGTAATGGCCTCTCATCATGTCTAATAGCATCCATAAGAACATCCTTCCATCATATTTTCATATTTCTTAACCCTCTCTGACTTCGAGAGATTTAGGTAAAAAAATTCTGTGGCGTCTGTCCGTCAGTCCGGTTGTCCGTCACTCCGTACCTAGGCATAACTATTGAACCATTGATCCTTATGCATCCAGATTTTGCACAGTTGTTGCGTTTTAGATTCCCCAGAGGCACTTTTTTTGTTTTTTTGAAATTTTGACTTTTAGGGTAGTTATGGGGAAAAAATGATTTTCATTAAAATCAATGGTAAAATGGATAAAAATGAATAAAAATGGAATAATTCAAGTTTGGCTCAATCAATTTTGATGAAAGTTAGCAAAAAAAAATCTATTTTCAGCCTACTATAGAATAAACCACTTATAGTTCCTATATTCATTCCTCAAAACTGATTAAAAATCAAAATAAACGCGCTTGAGCCAAAAAATAGAATTATCGTGAGAAATCTGTCTTAAAACTTGGAGTCAATCAATAATGGCTCCATGAATTTTGATAAAACTTTGTACACACTATCTTATCAATAAACTTAAATATTTTCCTCTCTGTGTCACCAAAAACAACCAATAAAACCATTTCAAGAGGTAATATAGGTGCGATTGAGCAAAAAATTTGGGAATATGAGCAAATAAAAATATAATCCTATTATTTGGGATGGTTCAGGTTTGGTTCAATCAATTTGGATGAAAGTTAGCAAAAAAAATCTACATTCAGCCTACTATAAAATAAACCACTCATAGTTACAATATTCAACCCTCAAAACCGTTTAAAAATCAAAATAGGTGCGCTCGAGCCAAAAAATGGAATTATCGTGAGAAATTAAGTAATCTTAAAACTTGGAGTCAATCAATAATGGCTCCATGAATTTTCATGAAACTTTTTACACACAATCTACTATCAAAGTACTAACATACTTTCCTCTCTGTGTCACCAAAAACAACCAATAAAACCATTTCAAGAGGTAATATAGGTGCGATTGAGCAAAAAATATGGGAATATGAGCAAATAAAAATATAATCCTATTATTTGGGATGGTTCAGGTTTGGTTCAATCAATTTGGATGAAAGTTAGCAAAAAAAATCTACATTCAGCCTACTATAAAATAAACCACTCATAGTTACAATATTCAACCCTCAAAACCGTTTAAAAATCAAAATAGGTGCGCTCGAGCCAAAAAATGGAATTATCGTGAGAAATTAAGTAATCTTAAAACTTGGAGTCAATCAATAATGGCTCCATGAATTTTCATGAAACTTTTTACACACAATCTACTATCAAAGTACTTACATACTTTCCTCTCTGTGTCACCAAAAACAACCAATAAAACCATTTCAAGAGGTAATATAGGTGCGATTGAGCAAAAAATTTGGGAATATGAGCAAATAAAAATATAATCCTATTATTTGGGATGGTTCAGGTTTGGTTCAATCAATTTGGATGAAAGTTAGCAAAAAAAATCTACATTTAGCCTACTATAAAATAAACTACTCATAGTTACAATATTCAACCCTCAAAACCGTCTAAAAAATCAAAAGAGGTGCGCTCGAGCCAAAAAATGGAATTATCGTGAGAAATTAAGTAATCTTAAAACTTGGAGTCAATCAATAATGGCTGGATGAATTTTCATGAAACTTTTTACACACAATCTACTATCAAAGTACTAACATACTTTCCTCTCTTGATCACCATAAACAAACGATTAGACCTTTTCAAGAGGCAATATAGGTGCGACTGAGAAAAAAATATGGGTATATAAACAAATAAAAACATAATCTTATTATTTTGGATAATTCCTGTTTGGTCCAATGAATTTTGACAAAATCTGGCAAATAAAAATCTACAATTAGTTTACAAAAGAAAGAAGCCCTTACAGTTACAATATACAACCCTTAAGAGAGTTAAAAAAATCAAAATAGGGTGTTTGTCCAAAAAAAAGAAAAAATGAAAGTGAGGAATTAATTTTAAACTTGGAGTTAATCTCATTAATGGGATGGATTTTGACAAAACTTTTCACAAACATAATGTGTTAAAAAAATACACTAAACACTGCACTGTGTGCACTAAAATATTTTTCTGGTACAGTCCTCATAAAAACCTTAAGACCGTTTCGAAGGGCAATATAGGTACAATCGAGCAAAAATCTTTTGAAACTATAATTGTAAGCAAATATGAAGACAAACATAATGATTGGAATAAGTAATTCAAGTATGACTCAATTAAGTTCGATGAAAATTGCATCAAAACGTTTGCAACCAGCCTAGGCAGAAATTTCTTTCCAATGTATCACTACAATATACAACCTTTAAGTCTAAAGCTGTTTAAAAACAATATAGATTTCATCACACCAAAAAATAGAATATTCAAGGAAAATGAATTTTATAAAGAGAAGTCGATCAAAAATGGCTGAATGAATTTTGTTGAAATTTTGTTTGCGCAATCTACGACTTACTTAAGTACATCTTTGGAGGGGGGTTAATCTATTAAACAAAAAAATTATTTTGAAGATCCACAGTTTGAAAGAAGAAACCAAACATAGTACTCAATGGAGGAAATGCAAGAATCAGTACATTTCGACCTGCTAGGTATAAAAACTAAGGTAAAAAGAAACTCCCAAAAATAGAACAAAGATCAAATATAATGAATGCAGCTCAAAGAATAAAAACTTATTGGAATCTGGAATTACTCTAGACCCTGTTATAAGCAACATCAGATTAAGGCTCTCAATTAGCCTTCAAATAACAAAATAGACAACTACTCCTACAGCTTCTCTACAAAATTGCAAACTCTTCGGATTGAAGGCAGAGTTATGTCCGGAGGTGAAAATATTTGAAATTTGGGGGGGGGGTCTCCCCCAGAATTCTTTAGGGGGTTAGGGGGTCTCCTCCAGAATTCTTTAGTGGTGGGGGGAGGGGGGTCTGGGGGTCTTCCTCAGATAAAAATGGTGTGAGAAAGTGTTCGTAGGGTATTCCTTACAGTTTATTTTTTATCATTTCGAGATTTGATTGACGTATTTCGGCCATTGTGCGCAGATCGAATGCCTGTCACCAGTCGTGGGACGTCATGGGGACATTTAGGAGAGATGTCTTTTGACTCACTGTAACTTCTTCATCTTTTCTTACGTTTTGCCATGGCGTTCTTTGTTTTACTTGGCATCACACTTCACGTTCAAATTTTTTACCGGGCAACCAAAGAACGGTGCCAGCTAATGGAATAATTGGAATATGGCAACATTGTTTTTCTCTACTTTAACACATCATGAAAAATAATCGATTCTTGGCGAGGCCAGTCGCCTACCCAAAAATCGATCATTTTACATATAAAATCAATAGAGACAAAAACAGTGTTGCCAAATTGATAGAGCCGTCACTGCCAGTTAACCTGCAGACCAATTTTTGCATGGAAATAATGCCTTCAGTGGACTCCAAGATTACTTTCAAGAAACTGCGAGAAACATTTCCGGTCTCATGAGCATCTTGGAGCTGATCTAAGCTGTTAAGAGCGTTGAGGTCTGACTGGCAGGACTAATAACCAATGACTCGGCATGGTCCGATTTCTTCTTACTACTGATCACTTTTTCATTTCCCTATTTTGCGGGACAAACTATATTGTTGACTACCTTTTTACTAAAGGGGGTTCAAAATTGTTTTATGAGTATTTGATTGTTTATTACGTGCGTTTAGTGATGTGCAGTGGGAAATTCGAAGGAATTGTTCTATGATTGTCCGGAGTGGTCCTACCGCCCCCCCCCCCTCCCCACTCGCCGCTTTCAGGTTCGAACTTGAACTTTTGCTGTAATTTTTTTTTTTTGAGATGGTGGAAAATTCGGAGGGATTGTTCTAAGATTGTCCGTAGTGGTTCTACACCCCCCCCCCCCCCCACTCATCGCACACAGGTTCGTACCTAATCTTTTGCTGGACAGTTTTTTTTTGAGATGGTGGAATATTCGAAGGGTTTTGTCCTCAGATCGCACGTAGTGGTCCTAACCCCTACCCACTGGCCGCACCCTTGTTTGGACTCGGATTTTTGCTGGGCAGATTATTTTTGAGATGATGGAAATGGAATTTGATTTATGAGGGACCAAATTTGCTCAAGGTGCGCCTTCTCTGACACTGTAGTGTCAGAACTATATGCTTGTTTTGTTTGTTGAACTTATTTCCTATGCGCGGTTCCAGCGTTGCATCGGAACGGAACAGAACAAGCCAACCGCTCTGAATAGACGGTTCACCCTGTTCCACTCTGTTCCATCATTCATCACGAATAAAATATTACACATAAAATATAACAATTCTCGCTGTCCCGATAGAAATGAAGAGGTAGACAGAGAATTATACCTCGACTCTTATGGAGCGTATTTTTTTAGCGAATGGTTTGGCGTGCATTCTTACTTTATAAAAATGGGTGGATATCGAACGAGGAAAAATACATAGATCGAACTTTAGTTTGCGCCTGTATGCACTTAAAATTTTAGTTATTTTTGAATGTACGAAAATTAAATTGGGTCTCTTTTTAAATACTTAGATTATAGGCCTCCTCTGACCTACATCCCACGCCTCTCCAAATTGCATGAGGGTATACTCAAAATAGCCTCCAGAGAGTGGCCTGCTGATGACATGGGGGAGAGCAGTTTTGCCAGATTGGGGTGAAAAAGCCGTACGTTTTACATTGATTTAAATGGGGACGATAAGGCTTTTTACTCTCGATCTGGCAACACTGGGGGAGAGTGGTGAAAACCGATCCTCAACAAATCAATTGGGGAAAAAGTTAGAGCGAGGGTGCGCAGTGCAGCCGTTCGTGTATAATTAATGGTATTTTTCGATTCACCGAAGATTCCACCGGTTGAGAAAAGATTACTCACTTCAGTTCAGTTCATGACTGTAATGCTCGAAAATAGTCGCATCTGTAATCTTTTCTCGATCGGTACAATCGCAGTTGAAATATTAAAATATCCGCAAATTTTTTTAAAGTCACCGCCGACACCACCGCTTGAGAAAAGATTACAAATGCGCGTACTTTGAAGCATTACGGTCATATACTGAACTGAACGCTTTAATATTTTCTCAGCCGCTGGAATCATCGATGATTTGTAAAATGTCATTAAATATACGCACGGAACGGCAGCTGTGATGCTGAGCATGTGCGTTACTTTTGTCCAACTCGGTATTAGTACGTCATAATACGAGGAATCATTAAAAAAATAACAACTACAACAACAAAAACAAAACAGATTTCATGCGAAAAACGATTTAATAGTTAGCATTCTTAAAAAATTAACTGCCAGCCAGAGAACATTCAGACTTTTCATTCGTTCCTAATGAAAAATGCATGAAATTTACGCATAGAGAAAGAGGGAGAGAGTGTCTAAGGATTGGATGTGTCTAAAACACTGACTCGAAGCTCTGGAGCTTATTCGGTTGAGGGCAATAACTGCATAATAGAAGTTTCAGTTCTAAATTTAGGACTCCTCGCGCTCAAGAAGGCTTTCTGTCGGTCTCTCCACTCTCCAGGTAGAGCTAACGTTCGTTTAAAATAGCTTCTCGTCGCCTCTGCGACCTTTATACACTAGGTTAATAACCTAAAAAGTAAAATCTTATCCTTTACCCCTCCTTTTAACCACATTTTGCGAAGTTCTACAGGAATTAATTGAATTGTTCCTTCCGTAATCCTCGATAGTTATTTTCGAATTGTAGAAATGATAATGGCGTAAAATATACATAAAATACATGATTAAAGCTGATGAGAAAAATGATACATTGATAACATAAGTAAATTGAGTACATATAAAGTCCTTGATTTTTGTGAAATATTTAAGTCCGATGATTACAGGTGGATGAAACATTTCTAACTGGCTAGGAAAATACCTTTTCAACTAACACTGTAAAGATGATTGAACGACGTAGTAAGCGAGGCCATACACTTTAAGAATTACGACAGAAGTACGCATATTAAAGCAAAATTCTGAGGCAACCTTCAGATTTAAACGAACAGTTCGTAAAATAGGATGTTTTTGTCAAACCTAATCGCAACTCCCGCAATTAAAAAAAAAAAAAAAAAAAAAAAAAAAAAAAAAAAAAAAAAAAAAAAAAAAAAAATGAAATTAACCTTCCTCATATTTTTGATCAGGAGGTCCAATTATTTTCCATTTTCCCGTATTTAATAATTTCTGGAAAAAGATTTATGCGTTTCGAATAAGCTGTTGCTTAGAAATAAGTATTTCGATTAAATTATGGTCTCTTTCAAAGAACATTACGGCTCGTTGGCCTTTCCTTCGGATGCGTATCAATCAGAGGCGGCTCGTGCACTTGACAACAATGTTTTTCCTCCATTTGACTCAATGTAAAACAATCAAATGCTGGTGAAGCGCTGCTTCACTGTCGAATCGATTGTTAGAATCAAATAGAAGAAAAACATTGTTGCCAAATTGCAAGAGCCGCTTGCACGGAAAAAAAACTACGGTAAAAATAACCATACGGATACCTGATTTTGGCACCTGCTACATGTTATGGTAATGTTAATCAGAAGTATACTATGTTTTAACTAGATACTAGGTGATGTTACCTGATTGCATGTCGAATTTACTCAAAGTATCGGTAAATGTACCATAATTCTGGTCAAGTTTACCATAACATCTAGCAGGTGCCAAAATCAGGTATCCGTATGGTTATTTTCACTTATCTTTTTTTTCCGTGTGTGGTATCAATAATTTTGTCGTTGCTCATTCCTTAAGATCACAACACGCCTTTACAAGGAATTCATAAATTACGCGTGGGGAGGGGGGGGGGGTTACAGAAATAATCTTAAAAAGAGTTAAATACATGCTGAGATTAAGTCATATAAAATTTAAAAAAGTAAAAACAGAAATCAAATCGCCGCAGGTTTTACGCGGCTATCACTTGCGAAAAGTACCCAACTTGACAAATAAATAATAGCATAAGGTGCTTTGCTACGCGACACCACCTAAATTAAAAGCGTATCACCGCGAGAGCTTGTTGGGGGAAAAAATGCTTCGAGTGGCGCTATCTATCGGCGGAGATTGTGAGTCTGCTTCGGGTGCTCTATTTACAGCCAAAGCGGGAGAGCGGGAACGCACTCAGAACTATCCTCGTGAAGTCGCTCTCCACCTTCGCTCTCTCCGAGGCTCAGAACGGACTCACCCTCCGCGGTAGTTATCGGAATTTCACATCGCAAATAATTAGTAGGGAGCTATTAGAATTTTCGGATGCCCTCTTCGAAGTCACCTAACTAATTCTCTTCATGGCCTTTTAAACAGCATTTTTACGGCACGGTCGAAATGTTGACTGGCGTAAAAACACAAATGCCTCATACATTCATACTGCTTACATACATATATCGGTCAGTGATTCACGACTCAGCTCAGCTCTCAGCAGCACAACTAGTCAAGTGTACCAGTCAGAATCGCATAATGAAACCAGAGGATTTATCGAAATTAGTTATTAGTTAAGGATCGAGTCTATGTTACGGGGTTCGAATTAATTAAACTTTTTCAAAAGACATTAATAATAAAACAATATGGAAATTTGTTTTATTGATGAAATATGCATCAGTCATGCAAACCAAGTCCAGAAAACACGATTGTACATGATTGTGATGGATATGTAATTCACTATCGACTAGGGAAAACCACTGGACCACTGAACCACTGGATCACCCGTTAGACCCCCACCATAGACGGCGCGGCGCGACGCGACGCGCGTGTATAGGGCTAAGGGCTCCTACTTTTTCAGGAAGTATAGGGGCTAATAAATTCAAGCCGAAATTTAAAATAAAAATAAAAATAACAATAAAAAAAGCGAGATAAACTTTGTTAACAAATCATAAGTTTATTCGTCCATTTATTGCAGTCATATATATCGTTAATAAGAAGATGTCAGTCTCGTTCACATTTTTAGGAGACATTATCAAGTTTCAATAATTTTTCAAATGAGGCTACACAAATTGGGTGTAATGCGGATCAAGCAGGATGTCGTCGTTGATCTTGACAAAATTATAAATATATCTGCTGCATCAAAAGACCATCGGTTACCACTGCTCCTGTAACTCCTTCTAATGTCTTCTTGCACATTTGTAAGGTAAAAACAGGGGGGAAAACAATTTTCTGTTTTTAGCCTCCCCCCACTTTTTTACCCCACGCGCTGCCCATGACCCCAATCTAGATAACTTTACAGCTCGTTGATAGTAAAAATCCAGGATTCTACGACAATTCACCGCGGACGATTCACCGCGCGACGATTCACCGCGGACAATTCACCGCGCGACAATTCACCGCCGCGACAATTCACCGCTACGACTATTCACCGCGCGTCAATTCACCGCGCCAATTTCAATCAAGCAAGGCGGAAAGGCAAAAAACTTTTCCTTCACACTTTACCAGGCTTAGGACTAACTAGTAAAAAATTCTGTGCGCGTCTATAACGCAGATAATTTTTTAATGGACTTGTTTAAAAAGTTTTTTGTCTCCTTTTAAATGAGAAAGAGGGATTTTAAAGGGATTTAAATATGAAAAGAAAAACTAGGAATAGATGAACTTTTGAATGAATGATTTGCGATGATTGATTAAACACGGAAGAATACATTATGGGCAATCCCTTGCAGGAAATCCTGTGTTGAGCGTTGATCAAACTCCTCGCACACTACTGTCAAACGAGATGAGACTTCTGCATATTTACGGGTTTGTTTAACATTTAACATTAATTCAGTAATCAGAGAAAAAGCATATGAGTCGTTATTAAATTAAAAGAAAGAGAGGCGGAATGTAGAACAAAGGTAAAACCCGAGGCGGTGAATTGACCGCGGTGAATAGTCGCAGCGGTGAATTGTCGCGCGGTGAGTTGTCCGCGGTGAATCGTCGCGCGGTGAATTGTCCGCGGTGAACTGTCGGTAGACCAAATCCAGATTTTACAGTTGCTTGTTCTACTGTGCGAACCCACTTCTTAACTCTTTACTTTTGGAAGGTCAATAAACTAAATCTCTGATGAAACGTTTGTGTTTACAGAGCGGTTACTTAACGCTCCTTCTTTCCTTCCTTCAGAACGAAGCAAATTTGTTTACAGTATAGAGCCGCTAAAAAAAAAAAAAAAAAAAAAAAAAAAAAAAAAAAAAAAGGCTAAATCTCACGCAGTAATCATTAGATGAAGCGAATTTAAACAGTGGGTCGCATCAACTCTGGTTCAGTTAGACAACTGTGCTAAAAGTCCGTTTGCAATATCCAGCCTTGATTCCCCAAATTAAAGAGTAAAGCCGAAAGAAAATAGGGAGTAAGAGCTTCGACAAAACTGGAAACCCCTCCTCCCGGATACGTTCGTGATTTCTACTTCCACCCTCCTCTTCTTTCTGATGTGTAGACCAAACAGGTTAAAACTAGACACATATTACAGATCCTTGAATGTGAAACTAAGATGTCGCGTCGTTTCTTTTCAGGAGCAAATACAGCCCGGCAAATGTTGAGTTTTTGCAGAGAATAGTGAGTAGAGCTGGAATGTAAAGCGTGCATGTATACTTCTAGAGAAGACTCAGATTCTGAAACCGAAGAAGTGCTCGCAAGTACCCCTACACGAACACATTTAAACTTCATGGCAGGCGCTGAAAAATTAACTTCAGCACTTCAAAATCTATCAAAATTTGTAGATATTTTGAAAGTAAATTTAAGTAAAAGAATAAGTGAACTAAGTTAGTTCAAGAAATGCGAAACTGTTTTTCTTGGAGAGCTTTACTACACCTACAAAAATCTGAGGTGTTTTTGGCCGTTCCAGATCAAATTAAGAAGTCTTTAAAAACATTACTAGATCTAACCAATGAGAACCGCAACCAACATATTGAATATTCTGATATTTTTTAACAATTTGATTTTGTTTGGGACCATCTCAGAACTTTGCCTTGTGTTAATTTTACAAATCTGCCAGAGGTGCTCACCTCCAAAGAAGCTTACACATTAAATAGTATTGTACCAGAGTATATTTTCACTCGTGAGGATTTTCACACAAGTTGTCAGGATTTTTTATACCTTTTAGAAAACTTCAATAGCACTTGGAGGAATCGTACAAAGATTTGATCCCATATTTAGTATGTTCTGGTGATTAAAGATACTGTATGTTGCGTCACTGTCCGAACTGCCCAAACAGCGATAAATTGAGAGATTTTCTAATTAATCAATTCGATGATTCGGATCCTAATTAAGTTTCATACTCATTGTGGATTTCGACAGACAGGACACGACAAGAAAAGTTAACTGTTACTAACGATGAATTTGTGACAAAGTTAATTACTAGTTTTGAGAAGTTAGCGCCTCACTCATTAATCAGTATGTCACAATCAACATTTTTGAAAGAATTAAAAACCAACTTGAAAAGTGATGAATCCGTGGCACTTATGGACTTTAGTGAAAATTATTCTTTAGTTATCCAAAACGAGGAGCAAGGATTTCATTGGAACCGCAGTAGTTGTACTCTTCATTCACTGGTTATCTACTGTAAAGACGAATCATCTGAAGACCCCATTGTTTTTTGTATTTGCTTGATTTCGGAGGACTTAGAGCATGATGTCGCGTTTGTTTATGAATCTCAACGAGTGATAACCAAAATCCTGCAAAGTAAGTTTCCCAGTGTAAAAAAAATGAATTATTTCAGTGATGGTTGTGGCGGCCAATATAAAAATTATAAAAGTTTCATTAATCTGTGTTCCCACCAAACCGATTTTCATCTCACAGCCTCTTGGAACTTTTTTGCTACCAGTCATGGTAAGTCCCCTTGCGACGGAGTAAGGGGGGCTGTGAAACGCTTGTTAACTAGGGCAAGCCTTCAGATGGGTCCTGAAGATGTCATTGACAACGCACAAGAAGCATTAGACTTCTGCAAAGGTAACATCAAAAACATCCACTTTCAAATAATTGAGAAGGAAACTCTTCTTGAGACAAGGCAGAAATTAGAAGAAAGGTTTTTAATGGCAAAAACGGTTCCGGGCACCCGAAGTTTCCACCAAATCGTCCCTTTGTCGCAAGATTCCATCGGTGCAAAAAAGATCAGTTCAGATGAAGATTTCGCTTTGACTTTCCACTTCTCTGGAGAGTCCCACAACATTCTGAAGATGTCGGACATTTCAACGAACAGCTACATTAGTTGCATCTACGACAACCACTGGTTCTACGGCTTAATACTCTCCAGTCTCCAAGGATGAAGATCGAGGGGATCTCAAAATCAAATTCATGCATCCATTTGGACCAGCCACCTCTTTCTTCTGGCCTCAAAGAGAGGATACTTGTTTCGTCCCCCTCAACAATGTCATTTTGCATGTTGATCCTCCCACAACGAATGGGTCTGGGAGAGTTTATTACTTTCCAGAGAAAGATAGTACTCTGGCTCAACAGCGTTTTGAAGCGTTTCCCCAGGATAAATTCAAGTTAAGGTATTTTACGATTCATTGAAAGTATATTTTTAATTGATGAGACATTGGTGTTCCTATCTATTGACTTCACATTTGAAGCGAGGAAGCGTAAAATTCATACTATCAAAAATGCCATCCGATGTTGCAAAGATCTAGAAATTTTTCTTTCCGTTAAAAATAACCAAAGGCTCCCAAAGAGCAAAAATGTTGGTAAATGTTCTCTTAAATCTGGCACTTTTTTGTGGAAAATAAATTTAAGTATGCAGAGTGCAGCTTCAGTTATTCTTGAAAAGATGAAAAAGTTACGCAATCTTTGAGCAACGTCTGAAGGCATTTCTGACATTATGCATTTTTACTCAACATTTTATCGAAGGATTTTATGTAATGAGCTAAGGTATTAATTTTTACACTCTCAGAAACATCACTTTTGATTGAAACCTTACTGCTCATAAGTTCTGAAGTTAAAAAATCAATTGTAATAATTTCCAACGGAGAAACTGACAATTTTTTTCATTAAAATGAAATTTAAGTGTGGAAGAAGGCTGGATCCTGATAGTATTATTCTACGGTCATCTAGAGCATACTTTTAGGGTCATTTTTTTTTTTAAAAAAAAGAAGGTCCGGAACTGTACTGCCTTTTGAGTTATGAACTTTAACGCAAACTACCTTTTTTCGCTCCAAAATTTTATAATTTTCATTTTTTTACAGTGTAAGGGGTTGAGTAAAGCTGAGAAGGCATTTTTTTTCATAACTCTCACACTGTCATGTGCTTTGAGTAAAATTTTCATATAGATTGATCCATTACAGAGGAAGTTGTGATTTTTTTTTTAATTTTGATGCTCGCTCCGACGGACATTTATCGAAAAAATCATTAAAACTACAAAATCGATTTATAGAAAAAGTATCCAAAATTAGGAAAAACGGTTCAAATTAGTCTTAGAATGTTGAAAGGAACGTGTCAACCAAGTTTCGTGCGAATCTGAGACGGGAGGGGGGGGGGGGGTGTTACATGCCTTAGGTGATTTGACATGGAATGACTCTGGTTTGATTATACGAGGATTTGCCACTAATCTCGATTTCTGGTCTGCCAAAACTATGACGTTCGATAGTACCTTCGATTGTAATCCCCCGCCCTTTTTTACGACGAGTTTTCGGCGAACAAATGAACACATTGGCGTAACTGCGTAGTAAGTGTCTGAACTCAATATTTCGGTATAAACTATTATTATGGTATCGTCAACTTGATTTTAACTAGGATACAAGCATTCAAAATTCTCCAGTAGACAATTGATACGCAGCGAACAAGATACGAGATAACTATTCCTACATGCCTGAACTCGGTTTATATTTTTTCGAATTGAAGGCGCATCTTCTGTTTTTACTTCAGTTGAATGTAAATGACAATTTTGATGAGTTTTAAATTTCTCAAAAATAGAGTTGAAAGGAGCGAAGCAGGGATATATTGAGAGGTGGAGCGGGGGGTTGTTCCTAAAATATGTATATGTTACGGGTAAATCCCGACGGCTGGGCAAATCGCGATCTGCCCGGGCAAATCGCGATTCGCCCAGTTTTCTGGGCAAAAATGCTTTTTTGTCCAGAAAGGGTGGGCAAATTGCGATTTGCCCGCTGTTTCTGGGCAGACCGAAATACAATTTGCCCAACATGTAAACTGGGCAAATCGGCAACGAATTTGTCAATAAAATTATTGATGGCATAAAAGAAATGTGGCCAGGAATGAACATTGCACATGGAAAACCAAGACATTCCCAGTCTCAAGGCAGTGTTTAACGGGCCAATAGGGATGTCCAGGATCAACTGTATGCGTGGATGAAGGATAATAATACCAACAAGTGGCACGATGGCTTCAGATTTCCACAAAACCAAATTTCACTGAGGTCTCTAAGCAAAATGTCATCAAATTTCGGCGGCCAAGGATTTGTGAAGTGTTCGTGTCGGCAAACCGTTGCCGATTTGCCCAGTTTACATGTTGGGCAAATTGTATTTCGGTCTGCCCAGAAACAGCGGGCAAATCGCGTTTTGCTCGGGCAAATCGCGTTTTGCTCGGGCAAATCGCGATCTGCCCGGGCAAATCGCAATTTGCCCACCCTTTCTGGTCAAAAAACCATTTTTGCCCAGCCGCCGGGATTTGCCCGTAACATATACAAATAGTAGTTTATTTACAATGGGTGTGCATTACAACCGTATTGTTGACATCGTTGCTACTTTTACTTGTGTAAATTTTCATCTCCACAGACGAGCTTTCAGAACCAATAAACTGGAAACGATGAAAATATTCAATGATTTTCCGGAACACGCAAAAGTCGTGTCTGACAACACAGCAAAATGTATTGCATACGATTCAAGCGAGAAGCCAAGAACCAAAATCGATGGCCTAAATATCAAGGTGTCATCAATGCGGGCAGTTGCCAGGGTCTGAAATGTTGGGGTTTTTTTTTTTAGAAAAGAAAATGAAAGTACTTAATGAACTGAGAATTAAGTCCCAATGTTTCGGAAATGAGATTTTGACCAAAAATACATTGTTTTAAAAAGAAATTCCGCGTAATTACGTCACTACGCCCGATTTTTTACAACTTTACCCGTGTGTATCTCCAAAACCGAGACACTTGTGAAATCCAAAAGCACCATTGTTCTCAGCCCATCAAGTACAATCATTTTTTCGTTTATAAAAAGCACACAATTTCCAACCCTTGCAACTGCCCCCATTCAAATGCAGTTTCCTAGTTTACAACGCAAAGAAGAATTTGTTCACTGGAATCACTGTTTTATTTGCGACAAAGTAACCAAGAATCAAGCTTCAAATTGTATGTAAGCTCTTTAATCAGTTTAAAGAAAGAGGGACAGCAGTCCGTCTGGCAGGTTCTGAACGAAAAGGAAAACAATGTAAGAATACATAAATTGCGACAAAACGCTCATACGATTTTATCGCGAAAATTCCTCATTCTACTATCGTGTCTCTTTGCCTAGAGCTTTAGCGCAAATAAATTTATTGCTCGTCTAAGTTTAGCTGACCAGTTTCGCACCTCACAACAATGTATGAGTGAAAATGAGAGCATGAACTATAGCTGTATGCATTTCCTACCCACTTTGCCCGATCTTGATTGAAAGAAAGCGATCCTGATCGTATCGAGCTACGGGGTTACGAAACAATTTTTATTGAACCAGAATGGGTATCGCAATTTCAAGATTTACATTTTTATTACAGTTTTATCTACACTCTTTTTATTATGTTCCTAGGTGCGATGAAACTCAGCCAATGCAAGTGCTAGGTGACGATCTGCGATACCCCGATACCACCGTGAGTGTGAAATTTTAAGGGAGATGCGCACACTAAATCATCAATCAATGCGTGAGTTACCATAATAAAAACCCTGTCGTAAAAGTTCTGGGAGTTTTATTTATTTATTACTTCTTTGTTTTTTTGTGATTTGTGCACGGATGAATAATGTTAGTGCAAAAGCATCGATTTATAAACTTCGGCTATTTTGCAGTGAAGAAGAAAAAGAACCTGATGGGGGGCATGGAGGGGGGGAAATATATTCCTTGGATTTGGCCGAGAGGTATTTATAATACACTTGGTGATAAAGCAATGAATATTAGGTTATTAGGAGCCGGGGCTCTAGGAGATCTAATAGGCGATTTCATTTCTAAACTTTCTTGTTGCATACAATTAATAGTATCGTATTAACCTCAGCAATGACCCTAAAATATCAGTATAACAGACACTGACAATCTATGAACCATCGGTATTAGACCTCAGCAATACCCCTAAAATATCAAAAGAGCAGACTAAAAAGTAGATCTCAAAAGATCGGTGCTTGACCTTAAAACTTAACGACTTTTGCAACAACACGCTTGAACTCTTTTTTCCTGGAAAAAAGGATCAAATGAAGTAGATACTGTAGATCGGGGTGACTTTGGACAGTAGGATATCTTTTCACAATGTTACCACACGTTTTAGAAGAAAAAAAACTTTGGACAGAGGGGTGACTTTGGACAGAATGGGGAATTTTTTTCTAAAGCGTGTGGTAGCACTGTGAAGTGATATCCTACTGTCCGAAGCCACCCCTTGCAACTTTTTCTGACATTTTTGGGAGGGGGAAGGGGGAGGGTCTGCAGTCACACTAGTTCTCTCCTGGTTATGGCCAGGCCATGAGTCCCCATCCGACCAAAAGATTGTGATTTGGACGTAACAATTTTTATTTTTTTTTCGCTGATCACCTTGTTAAAGGTCAAAACAAGGCGTTTCAGATCAACTTACATATTTTTCAAAATTTCCTTCGAGTGTACTTCGGACGTCCTTAGTACGTTAAACACTCGGTTTTTTTTTTTTTTTTGTCGGGCCCCATAAGTAAAGTTGATAACTGAACGAGCCCCAAGATCTTACACTGAAAAAAAAAAGATTACCAGAAGCATATGACAGTAGGTATGTGAACCTATGTAAGGGATAGAACAGTACTATTACCAGAATTCTAGTTTATGTAAATACCACAGTTCTTGAGATTTTTTTTTAGGAAATTTTGGTTCTGTGACCATATTCTGGTATTAACACCAAAGAATTTTCTAGTCAAAGTACTGGGCTTTCTGTCGTTTAAACATCGTTGTGCTTCTGCACAACTAAATCACACGTACGTACTATCACTTTTTTTTTCAGTGTAGTGTCTATTATTGGATTCAACGAAATGTACAGTGCGTACAAAGCATCGAGCTGACAAGGCTGCATATTGAAAAATACATTTTCAACCCCCTGTCAAAATAGTGCACAAATCGAGTACGTCATGGTAGAAGAATCTATAGCGTGTATAGTGCGCGGCTTGGCTTCTTTTTTCTTCGCCTTGCGCTCCTCACTAAAATTTTATTTCTTTTTAATACATATCCACCGAGCCGATACAAGCGGGCATGCGTTTACGTTGCAGTTCATCAATGCCTGAAAAACTCTTTTTTCCCCCTCCTCTGCGTGCAAAACTGAATCCAAGCTAGGACGGTTTCAATATACGACTCACCACGTCGCATAATTAGCAAATTAAAAAAGTTTGAAAAAAGAAAGGATAAAAAAAAAAAAAAAATATTACGCAGGAGCCTAGCGACGGGGGATCCCAGGCGGTGGGATCACGCCGAGCTGAGCGGTAGCAAAACTCAAGAGCGAACATGACTAGAGGAAGGACTCTGACGCACATTAGGGAGAAAACGAGATTCTTTTGACTTGAAAAATTTTGATCGACGGATGGATTCGAGAGGATTTCGAAGATCAAGCAATCTAACATTGGAACTGAGATAAAGTGACACATTGCATCAGCGAAGACATTTCTTACATTTGCAGTATTTTGCTTTACACATAGTAATTTCATTTCTTGGTTTGAGGTGTGTTTCTGAATCGAAAATTGAATCTGAAGGACTATTCAAGTTCGAGTCACGTTAAGTAGATCTCATGGGCGCCCGTGAAGGAATGCCTTCCTTTCCCCAGAATTCAGAACATTCAAAACTTTACGATGAAAATAAAAGGGTTGAACGAAGATAGATTATTAAAGAAAGTGAGAATTGACAAACTCTATTATTAGTTTACCTTAAATTTTTGATTTATTTAAAGCGAGGAATAGTTGTAGTATAAGCATTTTTCCTACCATCATTAGCATCTGCTGTTTTTTTATTCGCATGATAATAATCGAAACATCTCAAGTAGCTTAAATTTGTACCGTTTGTCAGATTTTTTTTTTTTGGGGGGGGGGGGGGAGGAGGGAGGAGCCCTTCCAGACCTAACTGCCGCCAAGTTGTCCCCTATACCCCCTAAGTCTACCAGCCGCTAGGTAAGTGTCCACCTCCCGTTGAGGTTCAAAAATTTTACCCCAGAGCAATTTCTTTTCGGGCACTCAGGGTAAGATTTCAAGTAAAGTCTCTAAATCGCACTTTAAGCTGATCGAAATAGGGCTGCCGCACACTTTGACTAAATGCGATTTAAAGGTCGATTCAGATGGAAAGACCTCAACAAGTAACGATGGTAGCACGAATAACTTACGAAATCTACTCCTAAACTCATAGAATGCATTTAAACGCATGGTCGAAATAGAGGTGTCGGGCGTACCAATAATGGGAGATTCCCATCTTAATTTCGTCACTCTTTCTGTATGCTGGGAAGAAAGATTCACAGAGTAACTATAGTCACCAGAGATACATGTGATTAACAGGAGATCAACAGTAAGGCGAAACCTGGTGATGACACTGGTGCCAAAGGAAAGTCGTCTCTTTCTGGTCATTTCTTGATTGCGTGAAACATTATTAGATGGGAATCTTCCATTATTATTAGTGCCCAATACGGCACTAAAGATCACGCATTTAAAAGTAATACATGAGTTTGTGAGTGAATTTTCTGAAGTTTTAGAGCTTCAATTGTTATTTTTGCAGGTTTTTATACATCTACATGGACCCTCAAATCGCTGACAGCAAAAGTGTGCTACAGCCCCAATCCCCATTGTTCCGTCCAGAGCTGCCGTTTTGCGTATAATTAAGAGCATTTTTCAATTCACCGATGATTCCACCGGTTGAGCAAAGATTACACAGTTCATTCAGTGTATGACTGTACTGCACAAAAATATTCTCATCTATAATATTTTCTCAATCGGTGGAAACTTCGTTACTTAATTAAAATATCCGCAAGTTTTGTAAAGTCATCGACGGCTACACCGGTTGAGAAAAGATTACAGATTAGAGTATTTTCGTGTCTTTGCAGTCAACCACTGAACTGACTCGTGTAATCTTTTCTCAACCGGTGAAATCATCGGAGAATTGAAAACGGCAGCTCAGGTTCAGTCTCATTGTGCGATAGTCGGAGGGAGAACGAACGAACTGCATTAAAAATCAATATAGGGATTCTCCGTTCGAATTCGATCTGACGACTCGAGTTGGGCTCACTAGTATTGGTATCGGTCTTGGAGGAGGTGAATGAATCAAAAGGTGATCAATAGGTTGATCATTAGGCAGGCAAGGTCATATACGAGTGCGAGTAGGTACTGTGAGTGCGGTCTCAAAACTGCGGGGAGCACCGAGAGTACCTCACCAGAGAGCGCCGCGCCGCAAGAAAATGTTGTCAAGTCGCGTAAAAGACGACTGACTATACGTCGAGTCGCCTAGTGATGATCACGCGAGGCTACTACTCATACATACATGCATCCACATCCGCTCGGGAAAATTACATCCACTATTGCCAAACTTCGCACGTTATGGCAAATAATAATCGAAGGGGAAAGAATATTGGCGAACCTGTATATTAAAGCGTCTCGCCTTGTGAAGAAGAAAGCGTCCACTCTGATTGGTTGGATTTATCGAGGAGGCGTGTGCGCCAGGGATGTTCCAACGGTCATCTTATGGAGAATACCACAGAATGCCTCCTTGAGCTCCGTGACAGCCTAAACTCTAGCAATCAATCAGATTCCATTCCCCGTATGGCGAGACTCATCCATATACAGGGACTCTAGGCTAACCCCATCCCGTGGTCGCTCTTCTAACAGATTCATAATTGGAGGGAGGCTCTAAGCACATGCACACAGAAAAAACTGAAAATAACATTTTAGTAAAAGCTGACAATAAAATCTTTGGTAGGAAAATGACCCGGCAAAAGACTTTAGTTGAGCCAACCAAACATTTGGTTTACCCAGCAAAAACTCTACAGTTAGGACACGTCTGAGCTAGGTTCAGGCTCTTCTCAAGGATAGGATTCCACTGCTGAGTCCGAGTCCATGCAGACTAGTGCTAAAGGACAATTACCTCTAACTAATCTCCCTGATGTGACCGAAAATGCGGAGAATCAGGCTGCACCAGCATCAGCACAGAAAGAAAATGAAAATGAAGCAACTGTAAATGAAATTGCGCAGGGTGATAATCCAGCAATGTGGGAAAACCCTCCTGCTGGGCAAGAGGAAAATCAAGGTGAATTTTCTCTGATGCCTCTCAAACTGGAGGATTAACGAGAAAGGGGCGGATCGGTCGATTTGTTAATATGTAAGGACGTTTCTCAATTCACCGATGATTCAACCAGTGCTGCCGTTTAGCGTATAATTAATTCCATTTTTCAATTCACCGGTGATTCCACCGGTTGAGAAAATACTACACACAGTTCAAGTCAGTGCATGACTGTTACGTAGGAAAATACTAGCAGCTGTATTCTTTTCTCAACCGGTGTAGTCGTCAATTATTTAAAAAAAAAAAAAAAAAACCTTGCGTATATTTGAATAAATTAACGGCGATTAACTAATGGCTCTTTTCAATTAAATTTTCTCACTCCCTGACTACAAATCTGCTTCTATTGAGAAGCAAATGAAGGGATCGCCCATGTATATCTTTGTGCCCTGATGTTAAGTTTAGACTCAGTTTCATTCAGCCCATTCCAACTTCAGTGATCACTCACTATCGCTGTCTTTAACTTTTTAACTTTTTTCCAGAACATAATTATGGATTCTTTGTTTGTTTGGATTTACTACTCCTTTTTTCCCCTTTCTCAAATTATCAAAAAATCTGTTTAAATTAATTCCAGGTAATGATGCATTGAAAACAGAAATATGTGAAATTAAACGGCTTCTAAATTTTGTAGTAATTCCAATGTTAGAAAAACTTGTTAACAAAAATAAGGAAAAGAAAGAAGAAGAAGAAAATAAGTACAAACCATTTTCATTCCCCATCCGCTCTGCTTGTGCTCTAGTGGAGTTTGAGGAGAAGGCAGAAGAGGAGGAGTTCCGGACAAGAGTGGTACAGTTTAATTTTTCTTGTCTTCAGTTTTATCTTTTTCTTGGACTGAGAATTAGAATCTGTGCTTGTTGTAGACTTCCTATTTTTGATATAATAGTTCTTGACCAGTTTTACACGTCATGAAAATCAATATTATATTTCACACTATTTCAATGAAGGCTCAGCATAGTTTCACCTACCTTGGTTTTACTTGTGACATCTCAAATGTATCTTTTAGGGGGGAGGAGAGGGTATGGGCACTCGCTGCCGTTTAGCGTATAATTAATGACATTTTTTAAGTCACCGATAATTCGACCGGTTGAGAAAATATTACACAGTTCAATTCAGTATAAGACTGCAATGCTCGAAAATACTCTGGTCTGTAATCTTTTCTCAATCGGTGGAATCACCGTTAAATTATTAAAATATTCGGTAGTTTTTAAAGTCAGTGATGACTTCGCCGGTTGAGATAAGATTACAGATCGGAGTATTTTCGTGCAGTACAGTCATACACTGAAGTGAACTGGTAATCTTTCCTTAACCGGTGAAATCATCGGTGAATTGAAAAATGTCATTAACTTTACGCAAAACGGCTGCTCTGGATTCCACTGGTTGACCAACAGATTAAACAGTTCGGTTCGCGTGTACCTGCAATATGCACGAAAATACTCTGGTCTAATATTTTCTCAACCGGTAGCGCCTCCGATATTGGTTGAAAGAAAACAAAAAACCAAAAAAAAAATAAAACAAATGCGGATATTTTGGATATTTTGACAAATTAACAGTAACATCGATGACTCTACCGGTTGAAAAAATATTACAGACGCGCTTATGTATTTTCAAGCATTTGCCATAAAGTGAACGGAAATGGGTAATCTTTGGGTCAATCGGTGGATTCACGGGTGCATTCAATAAACAGATAGCAGCAGCTCACGAAAGAGGATGCCGGCAAAATTGGACGATGGACCCGTCGCGACGTTTCACTTGAGACCCTGACCCTTTTTTCACTTTTTGATTGATAAAACTGTTCAATCAATGTACTAGGCATGATGTATGTTGCCTCAAACCTCTGCTTGAAGATAAAAAAACGTCACCTAAATGATTCGATATTGAAGAATAAAAGGAGGTTTTTCGTAAAGACCTCTTTCAGATCTTTAAACCATTAACGCCCGGGGTGTCCACGAAGAAAAAAAGAAGATGAGTTGTTCTGCTCCATTAACGTTAACTTTTTCCTCAAACAAGTCTCCGACTTTTACACCACCAAAACATGGAAAACGTATATGGAGAAGCAAGAGAAGTCAATGGCGACGCGGTGGAGAAACCAGATTCACCTGTCACGAGAAAATCCTGACTTGATAATCGATTATTTTTCATAGGCTTAAATGAAGGAAAACCACTGTTGCCAAATTACACGTTTCATTATTCGGGTAAGTACGCAGCCAATGGTGGATGATTTAGAGTCATGACTACCCCATGCACTTATGACCATACTACCATGTCGTTGAATCGGCTGGTTGGTTTTACCTAGTAAAAGAGGCGACGCAGTAGGATGCACTTAATTTCAAAGAGAAAGCACTTCATTTCCAGACTAAATTTTATCTATAGTTCTTTGCATCGCCAATCAGGGTGCAGCTTTGCCGAGCCGTGATTTATCAATGGAGTATGGGGCAACGATCTTCGATTTAGCGTTGCCACATACACAGATTTCGTTCGTATTTCCCCCCTTAAGAATTAATGTAAAACATACGGCTTTAACCTCAAACCTGGCAACACAGCGTCGAATGATGAACGGATATTCAATGCCGGACGAAGGGTCGGAATGTGTAATATAGAAGGACATCGTCACAGTAAAAAGAAAAAAATCAAGATAAAACTGACTGTTTGCGAAGATAGTTAAATATATCGGATAAAAATATTCATTCTGTAACTAAAAGTTAATCAAATCACTTCTTTAAAAAAAAATAAATAAATAAATACTACATGTATATATATGTTTCCTGCTTCAGTCTTTCCTGAAAAGACAGAATCTTCCAATGCAGAAAAAGTCATGTTGCAAACCGTATCGTGTGTGCCGCCAGCCGCACGTTCGCTGACGAACGTCCATTGCCTGCAGTTTTGCACAGATAGATCAAAGAATTCGTGTTTCTCTCTCTATGGCCATTTGAACACCTACATTGGAAAAAGATAGAGGGAGGGGTGAAACAATTGTATTTTGCAAGCTCTACTTTTGCATTTTAAACGGTTCTAACAAGTTTGCAGAGTTGCTCGGACCTGCCTGTATATAAAACAAAGTATCAAGGACATGGAATATAAAATAGTAGCCCAAAAGTTTGTCCGGATACCCGATTTCAAAAAAAAAAAAAAAAAAAAAAAAAAAAAAAAATCCGACTAGATCATAGTGTTTTCGTGTATTACCAGTGGCGCCATTGGGGGGGGGGGGGGGGCACCCCCCCCCAGGATTTTCAATGTGGCCGAAAAATCAAGTCAAGAGAGATTTTTTTGGAATGCACAGCCCAAAAAAAAAAAAAATCATCACAATTTTTGGAGGGCTTTGCCCCCCCCCCCTCCAAGGAAAATCTGAAATGACGTCCCTGTGCATTACAGACACGCAATGATATAACTGTAATATTATGGTTAACTGGTGGAATCTTTGGTGAATTGAAGCATGTCATTAAAAATATACAAAAAACGACAGCTCTAGCTTGCAGTGCGGAGGAGACCGTGGCTCAGTGGTTCGAAACAAGGAATTTCCCGGACACAATTTTACGAATAAAAATCAAAAGTAAATACCAAGATAACTGAAAAATGTGTGAAGTCAAAAATGATACAGCTTAGAATGAGTCAAATAACACGATTATTGCAAGAAAATATCAACACTGAAATGTTTGAAACAACGAGATAAAGCAATAGAGAGGCTGATACGTGGTTTAAGTCCTATCCCAAAGTGTGACAGCAAAGACGATCTGATTCTGATTTGCTTGCATCATATTTTTTTAACCCTAAATCAAAAATTGGAATTATTTCAGTGGAATAAGGTTTTAAATGAAAGTGCAAGTGTTTTGGAGTGGCTATTTAGACTTAGAATTTCAACGCAACTATCCCAAGGAATCCAGGAGAAAAAAAATTGGCTTGTAAGTACCTATCATGTGTCAGTTTCTTTATCGTATGAATCCTTCTAAAAGCAACAGTCGAATCGGTTTTTGTTTCCAGATAGCCACTCTCAAATTATTTCACTTTCGCGTACAACCATTTTCAAGGGGATATGTCACAACTTTCTTTTTAAAGGTTAAAAAATGAGGCAAACCAACGAGCAATAGCAATAGAAAGGCTGATACATGTTATAAGTCCTATTTGAAAGTGTGACAGCATGGGCGATCCAGTGGCGTAGCCAGGGGGGGGGGGGGGGGGTCCAGGGGGTCTGGACCCCCCCCCCCCCTGACACCAACATTTGTCCTAAAAAAGGTAATTTTTTGCGTTTTCAGGCAAATTTTACCAAATTAGTATCTTTGGACCCCCATGACAATTTTCGGACCCGGGACCCCCCCCCCCCCCCCTAGAAAAATTTCCTGGCTACGCCATCGCCACTGGGGCGATCTGAATCTGGTTTGTTTGCCTCAATTTTTTTAACCTTAAATCAAAAGTTCCAGTGGAAATTGTTTAAACGAAAGTGCAAGTGTTTAAGAGTGGCTATCTGGACACAGAATTTTAATCAACGATCCAGGTGAGAAAATTTAGCTTGTTTCGTTTATATGTGTCAGTTCCGTTACGATGCAAATCCTTCCAGAAGAGTCGACAGCTGCTATATTGATTTCTGTGTCTAGATATATAGCCACTTTGAAACACTTGCACTTACGTTGACAACCTATGTCAAATGTATGTGTCACAATTTTTTTTTAAAAAAAATTTAAAGGTTGAAAAATATGAGGCAAACAAACCGAGCCTGTATGAAGAACGTCCATAAGAGATTTCCATGATGGCTACCTTCGTGTACAATCACGTTGTTTTAATAGCACGCCCCACTAATCCTCTATATTGCTACATCTCGTTGGTTTGGAAAAAAAAAAAACAAACAAAACGAACAAAAAAACAAAAAAAAAAAACAAAAAATTAAAAAAAACTTTTCATGGCCAGAAAAATCGACGTTTCCATCCAGTGTACGCGGAGAGGGGGCCGAGAAAACGTCAGACGGAATAATTCGAGCTTCTTCATCACTTTTAAGTCAAACAAATTACCGGCTTATTTCGCGGATTGGCGGATTCCGACAAGATTTATTCACTCATCCAAAGAGGCGGCCTCCCTCACACTCAATATAATGGACAGAACTGCAGGAAGGCTAATGTGCAAATGCGGAACTCAATCAAAATGCTCCTCAAACTTGAAAAACGATTTAAAGAATCCTAGACGGCGGCCTACCGAGATAAATATCAGAACTGGGAGGATCATAGCGGATTAATTTCGAAAGCGCGATGAAAAGAAACAGAGTTTACTCAGATTATTATATTATTCGTTCCTAAATATTAATGGCCTCTGCTATCTCACGGCCTCACAATAAAATAAACTTCAAATTTCAAGTTTTTTTTTTTGCGAACAAAATGCAACTTTTTTTCTTCAATTTTTTTCTTTCTTATTGTGAATAACCAGTAGCAAACTATGGTAAGGCGGAGGGGGCAGTCCGTCCCGAGTGACACTATCACAAGGGTGACACTTGCAGAAAGTACAAAAAAAAAATTGAGAATAAAGGGGAGAGAAAGAGTGGAGGAATAAGAAAGAGAAGAAATTATTAGAAAATAAAGAGTGGAAAAATAGCGAGATATATTGAAAAAATGATAGAAGACACTAGCACAATAGGTGGTGGGACTGTGGGAGGAGGTGTATGCTTAGAAGATCAAACTGGCTAAAGGGTGTCACCCACGAGCAGGACAGTTGCCACTAGCGCAAAAAGTGCCATCTTGAAGTAGGATGATTTGTGAAATTCATTAGACTTGTGAGAATAGTTTGAAAACAACTGTTTTGTTTTGTTTTGTTTTTTTTTTTTTTCAGGTCGTTAATGGTTTGTTTTCTATCTCATTTCTTCGTTAAGATTAGATGGGACTCCCCAACGTGACCCACTCACTCGACCGCCGGATTTGAATTTTGTTAAACGACTTTATTGAGTTTGAGAGTAGACTATGAGATTTATCAATGCTAAGCACCATGATTTTCACGCAATTTGTTTTACATTATAATTTACCCTTCATAAAACTCTGCAGCAAAAGTTTGCAACAGAGACCCAATGGGAATGTATACTCAGCTGGGAATACTGCAGACCGTTGAAACTAGTTCCAGCATCCCTTGCAGGACATTATGGTCATCTGAACCGGCAACACGGTATTATCAATGTAAACGAATGAAAAATGGAGCCACCCGTGCGGACTATCAATCAATGGAAGAGCTCAGCTAGATGACTGAGTCTCTTGACTCCCGAGTTGTTGGACTTTCGCTCCCTCCATCGCGTCACCGTCACACAGTGGAGCGAGTCAATGGGAGAGGCCGGACAAGGCAATGCGAATTTTAGGGATGCCGTTTTGCGTCAAATCAATGCTATTTTTCTATTCACCGATGATTCCACCGGTTGAGAAAAGATTACACAGTTCAGTTCAGTGTATGACTGTAATGAACGAAAATACTCTGATCTGTAATCTTTCCTTAATCTATGGAAACTCCGTTGATTAATTAAAATATCCGCAAGTTTTTTAAAGTCATCGACGACTCCACCGGTTGAGAATAGATTACAGATGCGAGTATTTTAGTTTATTACAGTCATGCACTGAGCTGAACTGTGTAATCTTTTCTCAATCGGTGGAATCATCGGTGAATTAAAAAATAGCATTGATTATACGCGCAACGGCGCAGCCCTGCTTTAAATGCGTATATCTTTGTTAATACGCAAAGAAGAAGTTTAATAAAAATGGTTTAATTGTAAAACTTTCTTCAAGCACCACCCTTTACAGTTTGTTTTTTGACCGTAAAAACAAAACAATTTGCATTTTTAATCATCTTTTCGATGTCCAACCTTTTCCATTGACTCTCGGATTCACTGTGCGCTGTTGTCTGCCACCGCCTCGTCTCCCGCCCTCGAGGACGCAAAGAACTTACCCAAGATGTGCGAAAGACGCGGCTCGGCGGTCGCGGAGTGACATAACAATGATCCTCTCCTGATCTTTCACAGGAGTCCCCGTGTTGTTCGAGGTTGAGGTTATGTTTCGCGGCTAATACATCTAAAACCGCGGGGCGTTCGATACAGTCAACCCATTCATACCATCAACTATCGGGCGCATGATAAGCCTATTGTAGGTTGTACAGTGTAGACCGTCCCTGATTCTCCAGTATACAGCATAGCCGTAGCCAGGATATTGAGTTTCTCTCTCTTAGCCCATTTGAACGTATGCGTTAGAAAAGGACAGAACCAGGGACTGAAGTCACGTGACAGCCCCTAGTATACCCATATTTTTCTAACAAATGGCGTTCAAATGGGCTAAAAGAGAGAGAGACAATATCCTGGATACGGCTTTGATATACAGCATACACAAACTCGCATTATGAAGGAGGAAGAAACTGTAAAGAATTTACACAGTTGCTACTCTTCTTACACACATTAAGATATTTTGAGCTTTCCTGGGTTTATCCTGAGCTCAATCGACACGACTGCAGATCGAAGATGATTGGGTTTTATTCACTGAAATTTGTGAACAGATGACACACCATCCATAGTCAATAATTATGCTCATCGATGAGCAGATGAATCGCAACTGTTGCAAGTTGAGTCGTTGCTTTTTTCGTCAAACAACTGCAGTGATTTGAGGAATGATTGGCGAATCATCTGTTCACGAATTTCAGTCAATAAAACCGGGTTTTGAGGTGTTATGGTTCAGTTTACGTTTGAATTTTGGAAATGTCAAGTTGGCTATCCTGCAGTTTGATCAAACTCGTTTGAGCGTGTATGAGGGTTAAGGTTAAGGTTAGGGCGAAAACAGTGAGAAATAACGATAAACAACAAGCGATGGGTACGATGGGTCCAGGTTCGGGTTAAGATTTGAGGTTCGGAATTTTTTGGGGGACACCAAACGCCAAAGTCAACAAAACCATTTCTAGCCAACTAGGAGCATTGTCTATTGTTGTCTCTCATCATTCATCAGTTACTTTTTTTGCCCCCACTTCGCGAATCGAGTACAAATTCCAGGGTGCAGGGACAGCACCAGTGTCATCCATCGTTGTCAAACAAACAGTTGGTAGGTGAGATAACAGCCGTTGCGCAGAAAAAAAAACAAAAAACAAAAACAAAACAGGAAAAAAACCCCACTTCGGTAGCGCTGACAAAACCTTTGATAGAAAAATGACGCAGAAAAAGACTTCAGTATAGAGCCAAACACATCTCTAATTCATCCAAAGCAAAGTCTATTTAGTTATGCGTCTAAAGCCTATGTGTTTAGCTCCACTTCAGTCTTTTTTTGGATCATTTTTCTACCAAGGATTTGTCAGCGCTACCAAAGTGTTGTACCTATTTTTTCTGCGTGGTTCCGGGCGAAAACTTTCACCCAAACCTCATAAAAAAGTTAATTGCTCAACCCTTTAAAGACCAGATTAGTTCGTAAGATCGCTACTCATCCGCTTACATGTAGGGAAGGTAGTTAACTGTTCGTACTCTGGGGAGTTGGAATTGCCTGTACGATAAATTGAAGGCGCCGACGAAATATTATCTTGAAAGTGTCTACATCGATAATCGCGTTTATTCGGAATCGTGAGACTGGAACGATGTGAAAAATACTAGAGGAGAAAAACGAGTATACTCGGGCTTAGTCCATAAGGGGTTAACGCTCCTGATTGGACTAAAGTTCCTGGTGCTACCAAAAAGTTCCGAACCTCATAATAAAATTCGATTCATTAGAGATCTCGGAGCCACCAATTGGATCCATTACTTCCGTCGAGTCTTTATTAGTGTCTCTGTTGAAAAGTGAACAAGGTGACTGAATATTCGTGACTTGAGGGCACGGACAAGGGCCGATGAGATGGGAGTCCGAAGCTGCGAGCAGTAAAAACAAGGAAATAATCGGTTAGAGCCTGCAAATACGTGTGAGAGGACAGAGACAGAGAGACAACTGAGATGTCTGACTACTGCGACCGGTGAGTAGAAAATACTAAATACAGTAGTCTTAGTCTACGGAGGATTCGAATACCGCGTACTGGAGACAGGACGATCGCGGGTCGCGGGCGGAGGAAGAATCAGGAGGGCGAATGAGTATACAGGAGTACAGGAGCCGAGTCTGAAATCTGAATACCGTGACGACACGACCATACGACCATGACCACCGTACAACCACTGCGCCGCCTACCGCATCGCCATTGACGATGACGCCGCCATAAGTATACGTGTATTATATGGTGCATGTTAGAGTAAAGAGTATGTATTGTATGTATATATCGAATCTGTGTATAAAGTCGATGCCTAAGCCAGCGAGCAGTGAGCGCTCCCTGTGCTGCATCACGCACTATACTTCAGCAACGTCGCAAAGTGATTCGAAAATGCTGGATTTTCCCGATACGATTTTGAACTAAAAAAAAAAAAAAAAACAAGCTGATTTGCGTAAGATCTAGATCTTGAGTGACAAGCGTAATTGAAAAGCAACGATGTTTAGCAATAGAGAGGTTGATACATATTTTAAGTCCGATTACAAAGTGAGGCAGCATGCATGGGCAATCTGATTCTGGTTTGTTTGCCTCATATTTTTTAACCTTAAATCGAAGAATGTGATTAATCCAGTGGGAATTGGTTTTAAATGAAGGTGCAAGAGTTTTTGAGAGACTATACAACTGCTCAGGTAAGAAGAAGTTGTTTTTTTTCTGACATGAGTCAGTTTCTTTATCGTGCAAATCCTTCCCAAAGAAACAGTCAAATCGATGTCCGTGTCCAGATAGCCACTCTAAAACACCCCAACTTTCGTTTAAAACCAATTTCAAACGGATTTGTCACACATTTTTTTTTTTTTTCTTTTTTTAAAAAGGTTAAAAAATATGAGGCAAATAAACCGAGCCTGGGTGAAAAAAGCCCAAGTCGAGTCACCGGTTGAGAAAAGATTACAGATGCGAGTGTTTTCGTGCATAACAGTCGCAAAACTGTGCAATATTTTCTCCGCCGCCGGTTGAACCATCGGTGAAATGAAAAATGCTATTGAATGTTCACAGAAACGGTAGATTTGCGTCGCGTCGTTCCCTCAGGGTCTTATAAAAATGACATTGATATATTGAATTCAGGGATGTTTTGATGATTTTATCTTTTTATATGCAAATTGGGACCTTGTTTCACCTTGTTTCACCTTGTTTCACCGAGTTTCTTGAAACAAAATTTGTAAAAATCGATCTTCAAAATGGGGCTCTTGCCAACTTTTGCTAGAGGTGATTAAAAGAGTTTCTTGCATAAAAACCTGTAAAAATGACGATGAGTCCACTAAAAAATTACAAAATTCTCTCTCAGAATCGGGCTTAGTGGCGCGGGAGACGCACTAGACATCATTGGAGATTCCCATCTAAATTGAGACATATCTCAGTGTTTCCGCAGTGAAAATAACATAATAGACAGGAATCTCCCATGATACCTGCGTTGAACCGTCATTACGAATTCCGCCGTTACAGCAGTCATGTGAGTTTATTGCTGACTTTTAGACTTTATTTTAGTGTGACTTTGGTGTGATTTTCATGATTTTTGCTGATTTTTACATTGGATTGAACTAATCATTTGCTCACAGCAAAAGTTTGCAAAAGCCCCATTGCACTGATTTAAACCTAAATTCAACAGATTTATTGCTCCAATGGGTCTGTTGCAAACTTTTGCTACAACGATTAAGAGAGTTTAATTTTATGTAAAATCGCCTGAAAATTCCATTGGTGGCATCAGAAAGTCATAAAATGCAATAATAAACTCACAAGAGGCGTTTAATGAAATCCAAGATGGCGGAGAAATATTGAGCAATTTGTATGTATGCACAACGAACATCCAAGGATAGCCAACCTCACAATATCGATCACAACCAATCACAACGTAAACAAACACATAACCTCTACCTCCACTGAGGTTGTCAAAGTTGGCCATCCTTGGATGTTCGTGGTGCATGCATACAAATTGCTCGATATTTCTCCGCCATCTTGGATGTAATTAAACGCCTCGTGTGAGTTTATTATAGCATTTTATGACTTTATGATGCCACTAATGGACTTTTCAGGCGATTTCACATTAAAATAAACACTTTTTATCGCTGTAGCAAAAGTTTGCAACAGACCCATTCCAAGGCCATTGCTGGTAATTAAAAATGTGCGCAGTACATACTTATACAGGTGGTCCGCATCTGAACATTGAGCTTAGTCATCTCTGAGAGGAATAAGTTTTAGACTATTTAACGGGCTCAATGTTATTTTCGCTGCATTTTACATCGCTATAGATAGTCTATTTGCCTAAAGCAAAACCTTGGAAGAACTCCGTTGCGTCAAAATTGCGCGATGCCGCTCTCTTAGACAATCCTTAGTTAGACATTATAATCATTTTGATGGCAAAAATATAAAAGTTGGGATCATTAAAAAATAAAGCTTTTGCTTAGAATATGAGAAAATAAACGTTTTTATTTGGGAATTCCAACAATTTTTGAGAGAAATTTGTAAGAGTACAATAGAGTTAAGCTATTAGTCTGGAAGTGATCCCTTCCAGCGCAAGCTGGTTCCGTGCGTCTACTCTGCATTGAATCAGCATAACTCGATGATTGTCAGAAATCATGGCAATCGTGTGAATAAATTAAAAAAACTAGACATCATTTAAAAATTATAGGATTGAAACAACAGCCGGCGATTATGATCACGATATAGAAAAATTGAGGTACAGACCAAATTTTTGGAAACATTGATGGATTTTTTAAAAAGTTCGCCAACTCAGGTGATTTTTGATTTTTTCGACTTTGTGAGTTCTTAAACGATTTAATATAAAAACTTCTGTTTAAAATGAATCAAACCCGCTTAAGGTCAAACGGCATTACATCTGAATCACAATGTAAAAGTTTTCTTTGTTTCAATGACGCTTCCCGAGTATGATTTCAACGCTCGAGTAAGAAAGAATCACTCATTTCAACTCGACTCTGATCTTCTGAACTGAAAGTAAAGTCTTTCGTCGAGGTGTCTCTTTGGCACCATTTTAAAGATCTTACCTGGAACGTGTCACATGACACGTTCAAGTTTCAGTAATGTGTTGCATGCAAACATAGCGATATCATTGATGAAGTCAAATTATAGCTCATGGTGGAGGCTTGCGAGGTTCATTTTATTTACATCGCGCTATTCCGTGAACCGGTGTCAAAATTGTGAAAACCCAAAACAGCTTGGAACACCGATCAAACACACAATCGATAAGCTGAAATCCCCTACAAACGGCAGGTGAGCCAACCTTTGCTTAGTTGTTTGACGATGGATGCCGGATGGTGTGTTATCTGTTAACCAATTTCAGTCAATGAAACCTGTCAAGTTTATGTTTGAATTTTGGAAGTGTCAAGTTGGCAATCCTGTAGTTTGATCAAACCTGTTTGCGTGTGCGAAGGCCTGAAGAAAATGGAGAGCATAAGCTTTCGGAATACATTTAGTCATGTATACGTGTTTTCATTGTCACAAAATCCATTTTAGGGACAGAACTAATGACTGGGCTGTTTGACTGTTGTTTGGAGCTTATTTTCGTTGCGATTGAAAATAAATCTATTTTCCTTTGTTTGCATAGAACCCGGATTGAAATTGCGGGGAGGAAAGTCAGATAAGCTGGGTGCCACGGACCGGACCCTCCCTGATCATGAGACGATTCGTATTAAATATTCGTATCAATCAGCTCTGCTATATTCAGACACTGGATAAGTTTGTTTTTTTGTTTTTGTTTGTTTGTTTTTTTTTTTTTTGTGCCCACAGTGGTTTTTATAATTTTTATAATAAGTAGTTTGGTAGACAATGAAACTGCGTTACATTGCAATGCGTAGTAATTTTAGACTCGAATATTCTCATAAAAAAAACAAAAAAACAAAACACTAATTTGTTACGCTCTTATGAAAGGATTTCTAAAGAATATGCCAAAAACCCTCGAGAATTCGTCAAGAAAATAATCAAGTTCCGCTAGATTGCTGAAATCCTACACTGTGCGCCGCGCAGGAGCTCCAAGAGTAATTAAACTATACAAGCGACGCGACGTGCCACTCACAATCAGTTGGCTACAGACAATGCAAGCATCAGATCAGGTAGCGCACACTCGAATCAGCCATTGACTTCGCTCTCGTCTCGACTCCGCTCCGGACACTCCTGAGTCCCGTGACCCCGCGCACCGCTCCCTATCAAGATATGGCCGCGCGGCGCACAGTAGACCGAAAAAAAAACCCCGGACATCATGTCAAGAACAAAAATCAAACGATAACCAGTGTAATAACTATATCAAATAAGTTTTCTAATCGATTTTTACGTTTCAAAAGAGCCACATAATGCGGTTTTTGCAAGAAAATATCAACACTTGGAACGTTTTTAAAGCGAAAAACAAAACTTTTTTAACGTCCGGAAAAATCAAGGTTTTGATCCAGTGTGCGGCGCGGTATGGTGGCGGATAGAGCAGCTAGAGTATTAGCCACTGACTTGGAAGCATCCAAGTGCGGCATGCGCGGACCTCGGTCATCAGTGACCACCAACTTGGCTTCGCTATATGCTTGGCCTTACCACCATTTTTTTAACTTTTTTTTATTATTTTTCTTTCTTTTCTTGTACTGCTCGCCGCTTCTTCTTCAGTTCTTCACGCATCGACTGAAATGTATAAGAGGCACCGCTCTCCTCAAATCACAGCGCACTTTGCCGCAGCCCGACTGTCATTCATTCGTCAGGATCCGAAGAGACGTCTCGACCAGTAGCAGTAGGAATTAGTCTCACTCTCCGCCCATTTGAACACATTAGTTAGAAAAGGAGAGCGGGAGTGGCGATCGCGTCCATAGCCGTAACTAGGAATCTCTCTCTCTCTCTCTCTCTCTCTCTCTCTCTCTCTCTCTCTCTCTCTCTCTCTCTCTCTCTCTCTCATGTGTTAGAAAAGGATAGAAACAGGGGGCTGAATTAACGTGAGCGCCCCTATATTTCCATCCATTTCTAACACAAGTATTTAAAAAGGCTAAGGGAGAGAAAGACAATATCCTGGCTACCGCAATGACCGCGTCATTTTATCCTCTATCTCTGTCCTTTCCTAACACGTGTCGTCAAATAGGAATAGGTTTTGTACCAGTGGGGAAGCGTGCTCTTAACATTGCATTTGGTTCATTGAAACCCGCAAAAAAATCGAACTATCTAGGAGTCGGCAATGACCAACGAATTCTAGCTTTTTTATGGGTTCAAGTTCAAAAAATGCTCCGTTACCAGATAGCACGGTTCGCCAATGCCTTCTGCGTTAATAACTTTTTTCACGACATTACTTCCAACGCGAAAATTGATAGAAAATCAAATTCACGCAAAAATTAGTAAACGCTGTTAACAAAGAAAAATGAAAGCTATTACCAGAATTGGTGCCTTAAAATACCTCTGCTCAGGGGGAAGAAGCAAAAACTTGCATTTAAAAGGTGAAAAGTGCAAGTGTCGAGCAAGACATCGCCAGCGATGCCATTAGAGCAGCAATGAAGGGAGTAAGAGATTCCGAAACAGTACTCGCATTAAATACTGCAATTGTAAGTGGGACCATTTCTGCTCAGATGGGGATTGAGCAATCAGCAGAGACAGATGGTGCAGCGGACCTAGAAGCTACAAAACAGGGAGTCATTGAAAGTAAGTATGCACGGAAAAAAAGTGTTATATTCCGGTAAAATAGCGGTATGATCAACCCCGGTTTGACGCTGGGAACATAACTTTATGTTGAGAGCGTCGAACAGTGAGTGGGCGCTACTCAAACCGGTCATGTGCCAAGGGCTGAAAGGTTTGATGAGGCGAGGGTTTGAACTCCAGCGCATAAAGTTACCTGCTTCTGAACATAACCGTGGATGAGAGGCCCCGGAATCGCCCGGCTATGTTGGAGGAGTCGAACCGTTCTGCTTCGGGAGTCAATCTTTGATACGACTAGAACAACACTCATTTTGTTGAGTTGTGTATTAAGTCTAGTTACAACAAAAATGGCGTTAAAATGATTCTCGAAATCGCGTTCGGTCCTCCAAAATAGCTATAATTAATTAGTTTAAGTGATAAAATGCATTTGCATAAGTTTAGTTGAAATTGGTTATTTGTTTACCTCTGTGAGGAGACTTGTGAAGCATCGTCAAGGACATATCTATCGCTCGCTCAGCTGTTTATTTGTTTACATGTGTTCACTGTAATCCCTCTCTGTTTGAGATTTTCGTTCCTTCTCTTCTTATATGGTGGAAACTTCTAGCCTTTAAATTGGTGGACTTTTAAACATGGTCAATTATCTTGGTACAATGTGAATCATGGTTTAAAACCAGTGTGACTACAATTTCTACAGTTTGCCTCAATTAATTATTATAAAGTTGCTCAAGTATGAGTTTCTATGGGAAGCATCAGGTTTATTTTGAGGTTAAACGCAATTACCTCATCAGAGAATATTCCCCCATATTTCTTTCTCAAAAGGTTACGGTTACATAGCTGGAGTTTTCATGCAACATTATCTTGGAAGTAGATTCTCATCTCCATACGATTCAATTCCATTCTACGCAGCCAAAGTGAGAATCTTTCACCATCTTAAACAGCCTCCTTGATATTGTGAATGTTAAAAGTTTGTGGTTGTAAAAACAAAATAAAAGATGAGGTTAACCTCTTGTGCGTTAATAATAAAGTTAAGCGTTAGTGTCTTGGATCTGTGGAAACTACCCCATGAACATGTAAGTCGCCTTTTCATTTACTTATTCTGTTGTATCCTGCTGCAAATGAATCTAAAATGTAATATCAGAGGGTTGAACTCTTGCAAGTATCCGCAGAAACTCGCGGCGTACTTACAGTGTGACTTTATTTGCACTTAGTGTGTTTCTTCACATGGAGGAGTCAGTCCAAGCTTCTGAGACACAGATCGATCGCAACTTCATCGAGTCCACCGTAGATGGCACTGATAACGCGATTTGATGAGCAGAAGCAGAAGTGATTCTTCTCGCGCAATCATCAGAGGGTGATGCGTGGTCAAAAGGTCAGCGCTTCCTCATCAGTCTTATTTCGAGAGGTTGTGATGAGCACAAATTAACGCTGTCTCTATACAGCGTTGCCAACTCCACGGATTAAAAAATGATCGATGACAGTATTTTTACTTGTGGTTCATTTAGCCCCGGGCAAGAGGTATAGTTAACTCTACTATATGTCTGGCTAAACTTTTCAAAGGTGTAGTAAAATTCACGTATGTTCGTTTGAAGACGTTAATTAGAAATCTATTGAAATTTGCCGTATGCAAACATTAAATTGACAAAAACGAACTATTTGGTGAATAATAAGTGTCCGCGGACGCCGGCCACCTTGTTGCACTGGGGTTTTGGACTTGGCCTGGTGGCTACCGCTTATGATACGGCAAACATGTTTTGCATGGGTTGAGGCAAAAATCAACAACAGGTATCTTAAATTTCTTCTTTCAGTTTTTTTCCCGGTGTCTTTCGGGCTGATAGGTCCAATAACAAGGAATGTACGGCTTTACACTCATAGGCGAATCTATACGAGGAAGCCCCCCCCCCCACCCTTCAGCTTAAGGGTACATGGAAAAAAGAACCAACAATTTAGCGTTAGACAGCCAAGATTTTGAGGTTTCTGATCAGTTTCTTTTTTCATAAAAATATTTCGTCGCAAATTCAAACAGGAGGCTGATCCTTAAAATTTCTGACTTTGAAATAAACTGAGAGAAGGAAAATGAAGATTGGTGGAGACGAGTCGGGTGATTTTAAGTCTAATCAAAATTCAAAATATATCTAATGGGGCAGTTGCACGGGTCTGAAATGCTGTGTTTTTTATGAAGAAAAATAAAGTACTTGATGAGCTGAGAACAAAGATTCCTTTGGTTTCTACTTAAGTCTCATTGTTCCGGAGATGAGATTTTGGCCCAAAATACATTGTTTTAAATGGGAATTCCGCGTAGTGACGTCACTACACACCCGATCTTTTACAACTTTACACGTTTGTATCTCCGAAACCAAGACACCTAGGAAAAAACCAAAGGCACCATTAATCTCAGCTCATCGAATACTATCATTTTCTTTATAAAAAACACACAATTTCAGACTCTTGCAACTGCCCCATTGGTTTCCAGATACTCAAGTCTGTCAGATGACCAATCAAATATACATATTCCGTATTTAAATAAGACTAGGCATTATAGGCAACCAATCAACTTGTTTCCACCACTTCACTCTGGCTCGGTTCTACTTTCCAACTGTTTTCTCCAGGAATTCCGCCGTCTCTTCCTAGTTTCATTCTTTCCATTATGACCGTTTTCCTTTCTTATCCAGTACATTTCAAAAATCTGGAATTGTTAGTGCCTCCGGCGCAGGGCGGCGAGCTCACGATAGGTGGACTGGCTGAACGGAAGATTACTATTGGTGTATTAGTCCCTCTATCTATAATATTTATGGAAAAGTAAAGCTCTGTAACTCCAAGTATTCCTCCGCTACGTTGGATAACCTAAAAGCTGCTTAGAACAAGGTTATAGAGCTTCAATTTACATGCAAAGTTTTCGATGAACACTATAGCAGGACCAATTAAACCTCCATTTTGCTAGTATATTAGTCTGATCCAGTGAATTTAAAGACCAGTCTGCAGAAGAGACTGCAAACGCCAAGAAGCATAAATGAAATATCCTTAGCACTGAAGCTGTGGATCTTACAGTTTTTTTTTTATTTTTTTTCCCCCTTTCAAAATCCTAGATATAGGCAACGCTGTCTGTCACATAGCCTGAGCCTCTATGAAAAGAGAGAGCAATGGTACAGAGGAAGTGCGGGAAAAATTGCAGTTTTGGCACGAATAAAGTAAAGATTTTGAATGAAGAAAAAAGAGGAGTAAAAATTATGTGCAATTATTGAAGGCTCCGAGCTGGTGACATGTCAAAATCGCGTAAAGAATGGACAAAAACCCACGCTAAAAACGCCTCGATGGATAAATTACGGCCGAGCGTCGCAGCGCTCAGTGGTACCGATTTAATGATTGTACAAACAAGGAATATAATAATGTTTACCGTTAAAACAATCGGTGGAGACTTCGTGGATCAGAAGTATATTTTCCAACTACCTATAAGAGTGAAAATGTGGCTGTCTTTTCATTGCCGTTTTAAAGATTCCTGGGAGAAAATTCAGCGTAATTTAAATGCTTCTTCGGCGCTTTACTGCGTTTGAATTAATCATGAAATGTTTCACAGAGCCGGAAAATTGGTTACACACTTATTTCTAACTAAATAGTATATATTTTTTTCCGATGCCAGCTGTCAATCGCACGCTTTCAATTTGGACCGAAATGAATTTTCCGTGACACTCGTATGAGTACTTGTAGCAGAGAGCAACTATTTGCGACGATCCCACAGATGAGCCGATTTGGGTAAAGTCACTTTCCTTTTGTGAGTTTATTGCTGAATTTTATACTTCTTTAGTGTAATTTTCCCGATTTTCGCTGGTTTTCACATCAGATTGTACTCTTAATTTGCTCGCAGCAAAAGTTAGCAAAAGTCCCATTGAGACTTGACGCGGGTCGGAGAATTATTATGCAGGCGTTTTTTTTTTAAATCATCCGCATTTTATTTCATACAACTCTTGAGCTAGGTTAAAGCACGTGAGTGCTGTCGTGACAGCAATAATACAGGGTGTCAATTAAAAAAGGAGCCAGGCTGGATATCTCGAGAACGGTTCCGGATTTCGAAAAACGCTGAAACACGAGTTCAATTATTTTAAGGGTACATCTTTTTAGGGGGTCACCGATTTGGAGGCCCTTTCTGGGGGGCCCAGGGGGGTACCACCTCCCTAAATGTAATACTTCACGCGTTACAGCGTTTTTTGAAATCCTCAACCGTTCTCGAGATATTCGGCCTGGCTCCTTTTTTAATTGACACCCTGTGGCCTGTATATTAGAACACGAGTCTTTTTGGATCATGATGACAAAGTAACAGGGTGTTAGAAGTGTAGCGCATTGCAAACCTAAATAGCTCTACGCCAAAATGTGTGCGCCCTACAGAGCTGCCGTTTTGCGTAGTTTTAATGACATTTATGATTCCACCGGTTGAGAAAAGATTACACAGTTCCGTTTAGTGTATCACTGTAACGCACGAAAATACTCGCATCTGTAATCTTTTCCCATTAGGTGGAGTTGTCGATGAATTTTAAAACATTTGCGGATATTTTCACAATTTAACGGTGACTGCACCTACTGAGAAAATATTACAGATCAAGTTATGGTCGTGCAGTAAAGTCATACACTGAACTGAAATTTGTAATCTCTTTTCAACCGGTGGAATCATCGGTGAATTGAAAAATGTCAATAACAGTCCCATTGTGCGAGGACTGCGAGGCGCTGCTTGAGGCCCTCTCGAAGACCACGACACCAAACTTATAGCAAAAGAGAACTGATTGAAGAGCCAGTCGAGTCAAGTCAAGTCAAGTCAAGTCAGCCGGTGGAGCCTGACAAGACAGACGCATCGACATCGGATGGGTTCAATCTCCAAATTACGCATGGGAATTGACAGTTATACCAAGCCCGGAGCGTGAGGTAGGCAGGAGAGTATAATGAAGGGGTGTGCGCGGGGGGAGAGAGGGGTACCAGTTTTCAGATGGTCGTTTGTGTCCCCCCCTCTAATTCCTCTTTCCCTTCCTCCACACTCACACACAATCACCATGCCATGACCTGCCTCAACTTCTCAAACAGAGAGGAAAGAAGCAGCGGCCGCGGCCCACGTGGGTTTTTAGTCGCGACGCGGCGTAATGCTAGAGCGCTCCCCTGCCCCTCCGGCCTTTGCGAACCATCTCATCATCAGTCTCGCGGATCTTTTCGCGCTGTTGATCAGCTGATCAGCTCTGACTGTGAGAGCCCCCGTCTGGCCGCCTGCGCCTCCAACCACCCCCCTCCTCCCCCCACCACACGATTCCCTCAAACCAGACAGTGCCCCCCGTCTACTTTATGCGTTTGTCAATTGTCATTCCCTTCCTCGCCCTCCTACAGCCTACAATTTATCTTCTGGGATGATTACTCCTTTGTTTACCTTATTCATTCATACACATTTTCCTTACGATATATTCCCGACTCTCTCACCTGGCCTGTTCGACGTCCAATACTTACAGTGTTTTCCGATATCGAATACTACTTCTTCGATGTTTCTTTTTATTTATGAATCTATGGATCGAAATAGGCTGAGATATTTTGATCGATCATTTCTAGTCTCCCCCCCTCTCCTCTATCCAAATTGAACCAAGCAATATAGGAGGACACAGAAAGAAAAAACAAATTATATTTAAAAAAAAAACTATTTTTGAATTATATGATTAATTACAATAAGTCATAATTTTAAACTAAAGTTCATTATTTTTGAAGTAAAAATAATTGTCTTTAAACGAAAAATAACTGCATTTAAATTGAAATAATTGATTTTAAATTGAAAATTCAGTATTTTGATCCAATGAAAAGTTTTTTTTTTTTTTTTTTTTTTTTTTAATTTAACAAAACTTAAACAAAACTTAGTTTCAATTTAAAAATACGTCTTTTCGTCAAATAATTCAAAATTATTTCTTTTTAAATCTAAAACATTTTTTTTTTCTGTGTATCGTTGAAAAATCATATCATTCGTTTTCTCAGAGCCCTCTGGTCAACTTCCATCATACTCTTTCTACTTGGATGATGAGCTTATATGTTTAAACTAACAATGGCGTAAAGAAATTACTGAAACCGAACTCTACCGGTGGCTATACATACAGGATGTCGAGCAAAGTTCGAAAATAGAATTCTATAAGGGTGGCCCTTATTATGGACTTTTGAGAATTTGCTCAGGGGAAACCTTGCAATCGGTTCATTTTTGCATAAAAAAATTGGAAAAATAATAATAATAAAATGAAAAATTTAACCCATGCCTCAATGTGCCTAAAGTGGCGGCCGGCAAAATCCCCATACTCGACAAATCGTGTTTTCGCGCTGTTTCACCCCCTCTTGATGAGAGCATTACCGGGTTCGTTCCACTCAGACAGTTCAAAGTTTGTAGTAAGGGATACTTTTATGAGTACGTTCACGGATAATTAACCGAAATAGTCTCCAAGCCTTTAAAGTGGACTTTATTTGCCCTCAAAATCACGTAAAAACAAGATTTTCTGGGTCTTTCCCAAAGAGAAAGCGGCGCATTCAGGAATGAGATACCAAAGATGATTTTTAAACTTAGACTGAGCTGCTTTTGAAAGAGCCAAGTCAATAGATTCATACCTACTGAAAAAGCGTTTTTATGGACAGTAAATCGTGATTTGGAGCTTAGATTGGCAACGGAGCTGTAAACCAAGCTTTTACAAACACAGTTACAATGACAGAGGTCCTCAATGCCTTTTTTCCCCGTCATTTTGAAATTCAAATTGATCACGAAATAAATATATTTGCAAACAGTAAATCGCCTTTGCTATCCATCTCGCGTGATAAATAGCACCGGGTGGAGAAAATTTCTTACGGCGGTCATCTTCACCAAGAAATATTTGGGTCAAACCTGAAAATTCGCGATAATTGTCACGTGGCTGATTTTTGAAGGTAAGAGCTCTGTGAAATCAAGGATGCTTGTACGGTAATTTTCAAGTTTGGCGACAAGAGTTGGGTCCTCAATAACAGTTTTAAAACTGTTTTGGTCTATTTTTGGCAATGCATTATCGAATCTCTTAAAGATTAGGATTTCTGGACCCTTTGAGGGCATCATTTTGGCCCCAAAAGCCCCCGCCAAAACCAACTTAAAGATATGATGCCAACAAGGAATGATTGTGCGTGATCGGATCGTATTATCATTATACCACGGCTATACCACTGGTGGACTCAGGAATTTGTCCTTCTCTCTCTTCTCCCATTAGAGTGCGTGTGTTAGAAAAGGATATATCAGGGGCAGTCACGTGATATTCGCCCCCTCTTCTATCCTTTTCCAACACAGGCGTTCTTATGGGAAAGGAGAGAGAAGGACACTTTCTTTGATCCGCTACTGGCGGCTACCGATGCTCAGCGAACCAGAAAAGTATGCCTGGTCCGAGACTGGGAGCCAGCCATCGCACGGCGCAATCGCTGCAGGACTGCAGGAGGAGACTGTTCATCTCTTGGACAGAAAGCTGTTTGCTCAGAACTGACAGGGTGGTGACCTGAAACTTACACAGTTGTCTTCCTTGGCAATTCAAAAATCAGCTATGAAAAATAATTAATGAACGATGAATTTGAATGCAGGAAACATTGCATGATGGATGAATTAGAAAAATGTGTAACGTAAGTATTAATCATGTTTTTCTCTCTTCATAAATTGGTTGTTGACGCAAAGGCCAATAGTGTCGGTACCTCGAGGTCGAAACTTAAGCGCGATAAATTGATTCGATATACCGAAAGGAAGAAAGAAATTGGGTCAAAAGTTTGAATTTTCATTCATCACTACACTTTTAGCAACATTAGTGGTCTCTTTTTTTGACTTGCTAAAAACCACATAAGTACGATTCAAAGTTACAGAAGACATACAGTGCACTCCTTTTAGCAACATTGTCGTTACCTTTTCTTTGACTTCCTAAGAACCACATAAGTACAGCGCAATTTAAAGTTACAAAAGGAATACAGTGAACTGCTTTCAGCAACATTGTCGGCATCTTTTAATTCTTTGACTTGCTATTAGAACCACATAAGTACAGCGCGATTCAAAGTTACAGAAGCAATATAGTGCACTGATTTTAGCAACATCGATGCTCCCTTTTCTTTGACTTCTTCTTCGAGGATGTGGTGGGGGTCACGATTAATTAAACATATTTCTTCATTTCATTCCTTTATGGCGTGATTGATTTTATGATCTTGATTAGACGGACTTGTACACGTAATTTTTTTCCCCTACGTACTTTTTTCTTTCTTTCTTCAGACCCAGCCCAACCCTAAGAGATGTCTATCACGCGGGGGACCGGCCATGTTCGAGTAGGTAAGAACAAGTCAGTGTTGCCACGTCGAGAAGAAGTTTCCTCACACTCACCCAACAGTCGAAGTGAAACTGAACCAATCAAATGTTGCAGAAAATGGCTTCATTTCGAGGAATTAAATTTACATTAAAATGAATAGTTATTTTAAGAACTGGGCGGCATTTATCCCTGACTTTTGAACCAAATCACTTCTAAGATTAATTAAATTTTGTACACATTTCTTGCTTAATTTACTAGAAATGTTAATTGAATAATATCAACTTTTTCTTGCAAAAGTTTCTACAAAATTTCAAGAATTTTAAAATTATCGAGGAAAAAATGACAATTTTTTCTTACGGATGTATCGGGGTTACGTAGAGAATAGTTTTTTCTTGACACAACATTGAGCGAGGCAGAATTCTCAGCTGTTTCTCAAGCAAACGGTTCGGCTGACATTTTCAAACAAAATTTCATAAAAAACCACGCTCATAACTCTTCAATAATTCTTAATTTTTGTACTAAATAAAATGAAATTTTGCATAACAGCGTGAGCTTTAACACGCTAAAGCTAAATTTTGCCTCTGCTATACATTTAGACTCAAATTCTTTTCGAAAAAAAGAAATAATCTGCACCTGAACGCAAATTAACGATCCATTGAAAACTAATACAATTGTGGAAGAACCGTAAATAGAAGTTGTGGGAAAATTGATAAAAAATCCGGATTTTACGGCTCAAATTCCCTCCTCACTAACACTTCCCTGCAAAATGCGGAGGTTTTAGGATAACTTGTCAAACTTTATCCATACGATGAGTCTATTAGCATATATCTGCAGTTCGTAACAATCCTGCTTTACTTCGGACAGTTCGGGCGTCTTCAGGGGAAAACCTATCGCGATATCGGAAAAAAAACTTTGGCTGCAGGCTGATTATGAACTATCGTATCGTAATGCTATCGTTTAGAATCAGCTTGCTGGTTTCGTACGGAGGGGTGCAGGACCAATCATATTTGTTCGAGCTAATTTAAATCTCCATAAGTTTAACACGGAAGTTTGGACTTGAGGAAATCAAGAAGTTAAAAAAAAGGGGGGGGGATAGCGATGATTTTGGGCTGAAAACAGTTCTTTTTGACAGCCTTCGATGCAGGTACTTGAAAACTTTTACAACATATAGTCTGAATAATAGTGGGAATCTCTGCATAAAATTTAACCAGTTTAAAGATTATTTTTTTCTGTTCAATCTAGCTACACTGGGCATAAATGTAAGTACAAGTATCGTCGTATCAAGTATGGTGAAATCCACTACACGGCTGCACTTGTCTGTTGACAAATGGAGCAATTCCACCCGACGGACGCGACAGACGGACCGGCGTTGTCAGATTTGAATATAAAATCCCTACATCTTAAATTGCTCCTTACGGGAAATATACGGCCCAAAGCCTTCGTTCATCTGGCAACACTGGAACGGACGAACGCACGCGCGGGAACGGACGGGACGAGCAGCTCGTACAATCACATGCGCGCGCGTCTCTTTTATCTAGATTACATACTCATCTGTACACGTTAGGACTCGGTCGTTTTATTCCATACGTCATTTATTTCATTTTATTTATTCGTCATTTTTGACGGACTTCAGAGTAGAATTAAAATTCAAAATCGCCGTTGAGTCATTCTACGGTTTCTCGCTCTCTCGTAAGGCTCAGAGGAATTTTATTGAACGATTATGTGAGACTGTCGTTTGTCGTCTGGAAATGTTGAACGAGAGAATGATACTAACGGATCCAAGGAATTGTCCATCTCTCTCTTCTCCCATTAGAACGCATGTGTTTGAAAAGGATAGAAGAGGGGGCGAAGATCACGTGACTATCCCTTACCTGTCCTTTTCTAACACACACGTTCTAGTCGGAGAAGAGGGAGAAGGATAGATTCTTGGATCCGCCAGCGGAGAATGATTCTTATGAAAATCCTAGATCCTCCCTCCTCCCCCTTATCTAATAACTATTTCCCTCATTCTCTGAGGTTTTTACATTTAAACTGCAGCATTCTAAACGACGCTCAAAGTTTTATGACGAAGCCATAGTATTCCATGGTTGCCAGATAATGTCACTTCGTCAGTTTTCTTTTTGAGAAATAAGTATCAGTCAACTCGAACGTCTTATAAACTTGTTTCACACACATTTTTTTAGGTTTCAAAGGAGGGCGCAAATACACACCAAAAACACCATGCAACTATGGAAAAATGAGGCTCTCGCAAACTTTTGCTAAAAGCAAATGAGTGGTCCAATCTACTGTAGAAACTACCGAAAATCGCACTAAGAAATTCTAAAATTCAGTAATATACTCATTAAACAGCTGTAACTGCAAGATCGAAATGGCGGAGCTATGCAGGTATTAAGGAGATTCCGGTCTAATGAGTCACTTTCTCTACGGAAAAACTGAGATATGTCTCAAATAAGAAAGGCAACTCCCATGATACCTGCGACATGAAGCTTGGCTAACACTATTATATGCCGATCCGCCAGTAAATATCCAGCAACAGCAAGGAGCAAGGGGAAACAAAGATTAAAATACAGTTAAAAAAAAAAAAAAAATTCAGGGCAGCTGTCAAAGCCCCAGTTTAAAAAACCAAAAATTACGGATCAAAAACCAAACAGTTTCTCGTTCTGAAAAGCATATTTCTAGATCAATTGCATGACTAAAAATTAACTCGGCTATCATAACTGAGATTGTGAGTCATTTCATGTGGATAGAGAGAGAGAGAGAGAGAGAGAGAGAGAGAGAGAGAGAGAGAGAGAGAGAGAGAGAGAGAGAGAGAGAGAGAGAGAGAGAGAGAGAGAGAGAGAGAGAGAGAGAGAGAGAGAGAGAGAGAGAGAGAGAGAGAGAGAGAGAGAGAGAGAGAAAGGAGACCTTGCTCCAAATTGTGTTCTGAGTGTTGATGAAACCTTGCTTACTCCAGGTATTACCGATGACGACTCTGATAATGATTGAACAAGATTTGAAATCTCACATTGATTGCACATAATAGCGGCGACATTCCTAAGTTTTAACATTCTGCGGATCGGCTGCTTTCATCGAGAAAAATTGAGTCAGATTGATGTCTACAACAATAGTGTTTTGACGACGTTGCAATTTTCCCATTTAAACCCAAACAAATGGTCCACATCCAGAGTGTTCACTATAAACTCTATAAGTTTGATGTTTCTCAAGGGTTTAAACGCATAAATTACCGCATATACAGGGTCTTCAAAAAGTCCGAGTACACCCCTGTGACTTTTGATAGGCTGATTTTTAAGAAACCAAATTTTGCAGGTGATCGAATATAGCCATGATGCACTTTTGGGTCTCGTTGAAATTTTCGGGGCCCCCGGGAGGGAGGCGCTAGGGGGGTGCCCCCTCCTAAAATCGAATATTTCAAACAGCGACCCCCATTTTTTAATACATAGCTAAAAATTGCATCAAATTGTAAGATTTTTGGCACAAACCGCAGATCGATATCGTTTTTCGTTTTCGATAAATCGAAGTTCAAAGTTCGATTCAGACCAATTTTCAAAAATTCGTAGCTCCCATTTGAAAAGTCGGAATTTAAAAAACTAGGAGTCAAAAATACTCTAAAAAGCAAGTCATTTTCAGAAAAAAATACAGTTTTGATATTAGTCTAGTTTTAGAGCCCCCCAAAATTATTTAAAAAATGGCCCCTCAGGGGAGCTGTCTCAAAAATTCTGAGCCATGACCCCATTTGAGTGATACATCGCTTGAAAGGGCACACAAAACTGAGCATTTTGGCGCAAACCGCAGGTCGATTATGGAACGGATTCCGTAACCTCAAAAAAAAAGAAAAAAAAAAATTATACAAAAACACCGCTGATGACTGATGCAACGTTGACCTGATGACTGATGCATTGTTGACTATTGAGAGGTGGAAAAGCGGGAAATTCAAATTTAGGTGATTTCTCAGGTATATAATCATCGGGTAGTGGTCACTACGCCCGCCCCCGGGTGTAAAGCCCCCAATATTTTTCCTATAATCTTTGGGGCACTACGCCTCCAATTATATTGTCCTGCGTTGCCGCATGTTGCAACGAGTGAGAGCGCGATCTGCGAGTCCTGATTTTCAGCGTTTTTAGGTTAGGTTAGGTTGGATTAGGTTACAACCATCTCTACCGGCCTCCTTCCGAGATGCTTTACTCATAAGTAACGCAATATCAACCGCCCCCCCCCCTTCTTAAAAAGGGAGACTTTTTTCCCTTCTACTGTGGCTTTCCAACCTCGATTTTTTTCCCCAGTCTTAAACTTATTTGAGGTGCTGCTCAAACAAAATTACATTTTTGATGAATTTTAAAGAAAACCATCAAATATCAAAATCCTCTCTTACATATTCTATTGGTGTCATTTTAAGGAACTTAAGCCTTGACAAGAAGTAATGGTCAGTAGTTATTCACTATGAAACAGCCCATACTATCAGAATAGTTAACCCGAATAAGAAATTTCAGGTTCTCGTATTGACAAACCTAGAAGATGGAAGAAGGAGGATCATTCGTTCACTTATCAGTGTAAATACCAAGGTGGGTAGGTATGTTGAAGAAATTAAAGTTTTCTAAATTGGCTGGGTGACCACTTCCCATGTCTCATGACATTCTAAGTTGAATGAGTATAGCAACTTCATAGCTTTCAGTGAAGTATTTTTGCAGAAAATTTCAAAAGCTAGAGGCATCTACTCCGCACCAACTGAGTTTCAATTTTTTTCAGAAGTAGATAATTGAGTTCAAATATGAGGTTGCAGACGGCTTATGTTATAGCATCTAAATATAAGTTCTTGGAACCATCACTTATCAACCTCAGCTAAAAAACGAGTTAAGTTTCACGATTTTGAAAGTTCAGATTTAAAAATCTAGTGAGATCAAAATTTTTCCTCAGCTTTTATGCCAGGATTCCCGGGTATGGCATCCCCGGTGTACCCATGAGAGACTCAATAATCTTTCTGATCTTTGACTTAGATACTGAACACAATATTAAAGGAGATCAAAGAGTCAGATATTATTCAAATTATTGCCACCCAGCCCACCGCCGCCGTGAAGAGCAATATTTTGGCTGCTTATAATTTTTTTTATTTTTATTTTGCTTAAGGTATTGAAAAAATGAAAGAATTTTCGTTGTGTTTAAAAAAATTGAAAATCTAATGTATAAAGCTCATGAAAGCATTTGATGAGTGTATCAGACGGAATAAACACTATGCCCAATATAGTTGCGAGTAAGGGGACGCTTGCGCCAGTTTGCAAACCGCGCTTTCAATTTTTCCTATAATTCACCAGATAATTGATGGTGATCCAAGAGAGAGGATTTAAGAAGAAACATAAAGTTATCATGTCTTTTAATGACTGCCAGATTATTATCACTGTAATTAATTAATATTATTAATTTTTTTTTCTTTCTTTTTTTTTTAAATTTATAATTGTTTCACTGAGTGGAGAATGATTCAAATATGAGGGCTGGAAACATCCTTCTATTTCTAAACTATTTTGCATGAGTGTACTTCAATCTGGTTTAAGGGCATTGAGGAGCCAGTTGTTTGTTGCGATGTCAGTGAATTGCAGCTCGGTGATAATTTTTTAATGGAGAAATATCTGATCTGAACTGAACTGAACTGTTCACTCTCATTTTCATAGGAGATCATGATGTCACTATTCATCTCACTTCTTTCTCTTTCATTGCAGAAATGATCACAAAATAGAATTGCTTTTTAGGTAGTAGTCAACTTTTGCAGCATAATGTTCTTAGAAGAGATATGTTAGAGTACCTATAAAAGAGTAGAGTATGGCGGTCTGTGAATCCTACGCTGATGTGTATTGTTTTTGCTTTTTTAACCACTGATGGAGCTCATGTTCACGGCAGTTCATGTAACCTCAATCTCTGGTCAATAGTCAATACCGCACTTGTGTCGGTGAGTGTTAATTATTAATAAGGAAAATTGAACCTCAATCTTGGTGAATGGTTCTAAATGTTCTTAAAGGCCTTGGTGTCCTCTACCTGAACCGATGGCTTTGCCACTCTAGTGATCTAGCTAGCGGTAGTTTTTCAAACCATTCCTATAAGTACTTCTAATATAAGTAATTTTTGGAATCCATCATTTCTTAAAAATCATTATTTTTCTGTGCATTGTATAAAATGGTATTGCTTTCATGTTTCAGAAAAAAATGTGCCATTAACGTTTGGAAGACTATTACAGCAGTACAGCACAACACAGGATTTCAACACCCTCCAATAAATGGCTTCCATAAACCGCCACAGATTTCCTACAATCATGAAGAGAAATTCTGCCGGTACCCTAAAGTTAGCTCTTGTGAAATGCGTCTGAAACTGGCAGTGGATAAAAGAGACTCTGCACAGTTTAAAGCATTTGTGAACGATTTCATTGATGGAATCATCAATAGCACCCCGTACGGGCGAGTTTAATCCGATTCGAAAATGTAAGTATCGTAATTCGTAATAATAATCAAACTATATTCAGCACTTTGAGCTCTTAGAGCTGTTGCACCAGTGAAAAAGCGGTTAAGAGTGTCTATAACAAAGGGGTCGACGTCCATGTCAAACCAACTAAAAAAAAAAAAAATAATTCACGACTTCCTTGGGTTTCTATGATATTTGGTTGGCTGTTTAACCTACTTAAAAAAATGACTCACACCAAACTTATGCTCTCTAGCATGAATAGATCTCAAGTCAAGGGGGCTGCAAGTCAGAGAAACACCCTAACGAGAGGGAACCACCAAACTTTGAAAGCTCTTAACTGTGGTTCAGTTACAGCTAGAGAGCTAAAATTTAGCTCATGGCTAAGCTGTTAATGTCCCGTTTTAAAATGTTGTACATTATGTTCCTTCAATTAATTTGAGAATCATTCAAAAATCTGAATAGTAAGTTACTCTGTTCGTTTTCACTTTTTTAAATGTTCCTTTTTAATATTTTCAGATACGCCTGAGGGACAGATTGTCATTAAGACTATACTCGAACAGGTGACACTCTACCACCCTTAGGATTTGATAAGAACAATGCTCCAAAAATGTGTGTACATCCTTGTGCCGAAGCACGATTAACTGCGTGCGGAAATGAATTGATACTTCCTCAAATTGAGTTAAGTTTCAATGAATTTAAAGCTATTATGGATGCCACTGTAGCTGAAAGAAATTCGTTTCGAAATAATGTTCCTTAAATTTTCTGCTTACATTTTTTTACATTAATTTGATCTCTTCGAACTGCTCTTTCCTCCAGATTTCAAGCCCCCCAAAACAAGGTTGGTGGGCTGTAAAATGGAGCAAAGCTCTAATGTTTAGTCGCACAAAACCATAGAACTTTGAAAAGTGTGGGAATGTGGTTCGCACCAAAAAACAGAAAGAAATTATGTCAAAAATTGAGGAATACAAGTTCAAATGACCATAATTTAATTAATGAGTACACATTATTTTGCGGGTGCGTTGAGGACTCAATGACATATTTTTTTCAAATTCGCATCAGTATGGGTTGATGGGATGTCCAGATTCGTGACTGACCATCCGCTCTCAGATGTTTGCTTTTCACTGCTTTTCGTCAGGAATGAGACTAGTCAATGAAGATACTCGTCCGGTAAGCTATTCGCACGATTTTCTAGTTTGCGGTTTCTTTTAAAAGGTCAGAACCAAAAGTAGTGATAAAACTTCAGAGTCTCAAAAGATTAAAAACTAAAGAGAGCACAGCAGACGATTTTTACAAAAATAATAAAATGACTCGCGGTGCACTTGATCGCTAATCACTGAAGATGGGGAAAGCGCCTCCCGAAACGCGTCTGAAATTATCAATGAGGCTGCGTTGAACACGTTTGCTGCAGCCTGCAAGCAATTTTAGGGTTGATTCAGTTGTAAAAACCTACGAAAATAAAGATAAGGTAGCACTAAAAACTCATCAAATCCACTCCTAAACTCATCAAATACTTTTAAATGCGCGAGCGAGGTGGTGGCGTTGGGCACTAATAATGGGCTGACTCCTATCTTTCTTAAACTGTAACTTTATCTAGAAGTGACCAATAAGAGGCGACTTTCCTTTTGTCACCAGGTGTCGCAGTGTCATTAATCGGATGTGGATCATTACTCTATGAATCTTCCTTGTCAGCATAGAGAGAGTGACGAAACTAATATGGGAATCTCCCAGTATTAGTGCCCAAAGCCACTCCTACGCTCGAGCATTTAAAAGCATGAGATCAGGAGTGGATTTCGTGAGTCTTTAGTGCTGCCAGCGTTACTTTTGCAGGTTTTATTACATCTGAATCAACCCTTATAGCGCTTTCAGCAAATTGTTCGACAGCCCCATTGTTTAGTGCACTGTGAGTCATTTTATTACATAAGTCCCAAAAGATTCCGGAGACAAATAGAGACGGAGCACTAACTGACTGCAGTGGAGGCATACCTGCCTGTTTTTCGCGGATTCATCAAAATCGTCGAAAATTGTCGCAGGGTGTTGAACGGTGACATTCGGTAAACACAGGGAGGATTGTCTGGGTGCGGCTGGAAAGTGAAGCGCACTATGGTCTGAGATCACCAAAACGTGGCCATAAATCAGCTAACGAGCCAAATGGCTTGAAACTTGGTTTCCCCATGTTTTTAAGTACGCTGAACCCGAACCCGAGGGAATTTTTCAAAAAATTTGAAATCCAAGATGGCGGCCGCTCAATATTTTCTAATCTTTTTAGATTAAAACTCAGCCTAACATCCGATTTTAATGAAATTTGTTTTATCGGTGTTTTTAAGAGTGCTAAACTTGAATCTGATAGTGTTATTCAAAATATTTCAAATCCAAGATAGCGCCCGCTTAGTTTTTGCTATTTTTAGTCGGTAACAAAAGTGTCTTACAGCCTACAGTCCGATTTACCTGGAACTCAGTTCCCCGATGTTTTAAGTACTTAAAACTCGAATTTGATGGATTTTTTTTTATAATTTTGTGATTCAAAATGGCGCCCAACTAATTATACATATATATATATATATATATATATATATATATATATATATATATATATATATATATATATATATATATATATATATATATATATATATATATATATATATATATATATATATATATATATATATATATATATATATATATATATTTTTTTTTTTTTTTTTTTTATTTTTTATTTTTTTTTTAATTGATTACTTATTTCAATATCCTTTACAAGCCACCTTTAAATCCTGACTTTTACAAGACTGGTTGATCGTGATAAGATAGATTTTGAACAGACCGAGAAACCGGGTCCCCCCTCAGTGCATCCCCTTCCGTCTGACTCCTCTCCCCCTACCACACTCGAAATTTCATCCCACTTGCTAAATTTGACTGAAAAATATTCACAATAAACACAGATGGAATTGAAATGCCAAGATTTTTCAGCGAAATCTGCAACCTTGCAAGATAAACAGTTTTGAAGAAGGGATAAACGTAAACAAAACTATTTTACAGCTTTTAATCACTGGAAAAATCATTTGCAACCATTTCAAAGTCCTGCACGTGTCTTCGGTATTTAAAAGTCTATAGTTATAGGTATGAGGTAAATGAGGCATTAAATGGTTGTATATTTTAAGTATACGAGGATAGAGGGTGATGAAACTTGTCTTGGTGATTCCGTTCCAGCTAAAGTGTTGCTAAAAGAACGAAATTTCATCACTGAAAACTATGTTAGCGAGAATGTAGCTGAGCCAAGATTCGAGGCATGTTTACTTATCTTCAAATTGAAGATGTTTAATACTTAATGTCAGATGTTTGCAGCTATCAATGAAGCTAACTAGTCATTCTAGAGCCTTCAAAGCCCATAGAATGCCGGCTAGTAGGTACATAATTTCCTTAATTTCAGAGTCGAATTTTTGAGTGTCGAGCCACTTTTTGGCAATCTCAGACCAAAATAATACTCCTATGAAACGAATAATGTCTTTAAAGAAACTAATAAAACTTCAAAAAAGGACAAAATAGGACAGTTCTATTGCATGTATCTTGTTCAGAAAAACACGAGGAACATTTTCCCGTGACGCTTTTTTTCGGGAAACTTCGGGAAAGTATTTAAAAGTCCATGTTTAAAATTTTTTTGCTCAGATTTTCGAGTACTAAACTGCTATTCTTGTAAGTTCAAAAATGGGGCATAAAGGGTTATATTTTAAATATATGAGGGTAGAAGGCGATTAATTATACCTTAATGATTCTTTTCCATGCCGCAGTTTCGCCAAAAGAACGAAATTACATCTTTGGGCACTATTTTTACGTTAACTCCGTTGAGCCAAGATTTGGAACCAGTTTACTTTTTTCCAATTTGATAAGATTCAACTGGTGATATCAGATACTTTCCGCTATCAGATGAGACTAGGTCTGGCCATTCTAGACCCTTCAAAAGGTTTAGAATACCGCTAGATACATCATTTTCCTCAATTCCAAAGTCGTTTTTTTGATTTTTGGCCACGTTATGGCGATCTCAGACCATAGTGAAGCGGAGGGTGCTCACCGTTCAATACCCTGCGATATTGATATTGATGAATCCGTGAGAATTCGACCTGCTTCAAATCTTCCCTATGTATTTTAGCGTCGTGCTCCGCCTCTATTTGTCTCGAAAGATTCATTATGGCTTTACCCAATTTCCCTCAATAATACTTCCTCTTCAGCAGCAACTCTGGTCGCGTTACATAAAAGCTTCAGGAATAAAAGGCTACTTACCAATTCTCTCACTCCTAGATAATAATTCGCATTTCCACGCAATCAGTATCATATTAGGAGCCTCAAAGAGTCTTAGCAGTCCTCAAGAAGACGCACTGAATTAACATTTAAAGCGACCAGGAGAGAGGGAGAGGGAGAGAGAGAGGGAGAGGGAGAGAGAGAGAGAGGGAGAGAGAGGGAGAGAGAGATAAAGAGAGATAGGGGGAGAGAGAGTGAGAGAGATATATTCACCAATCACCAATCACCGAGTCAGAGGACCATCCGCGGATTGTTTGCGATCTCACAGGCTCGTAAACTTAGGATTTTAATCCGCGTGTCAAGTCTTACGCGCGGACTCGGAGTTTACTTTTCTGAATACGCGCGCAGGGTACAGCGTCTCGTCATGTCGCCGCACAATGGGTCCATAAAGGAATGGTCTCGAAAATGAGCATTTGTTGTTTTCCCCGTCCTGATTTCAGTATTTTCAATCGTTTCAGCATTGATACATTTATAAATTAGAACAACAAAAGCTGCGATAAACAATTACTTGAAGAATGGTTAGATTATTATAGCTTGTCCCAGGAAAGATTGGATTTTACACTTCCATGGTTTTCATAAAAACATCAGCTTCTTACGGCTCCTGACGTCAGGATGCCCTACCTGAGGATGGAGGCTGATGCTTTTATTCAAAGCTACAGTTGTCAGGCCCAATCATTCTTGGGGCAGCCTATACATCCAAAATAATCTTAAGATTTAGTGTAAAATCGGCGACAAAAGTAAAGGCAATCATCGCAAGCCAGAAAAGTGTCGTATAGGCAACTCGAGCTACACATATCTTTCCATTTATTTGGCTCAAATTGGTACGTGCATAGCTTGTTACCACCTTTATAAAAGTACTTCTGTCTTCAAGAGTACACACAGAAGCCACAGTCAACATGATGACATTACAATCGAAACATGCAAAATTACGAATTAGAGGATGCTCGGTGTTTACTTCTCATTCCAGAGTTCGACCTTTTTCACGGATTTAAGCGGACATCTTGTTACTGTACAAAAATACTCAATGAGCTATATTATACGTTTCCCTAAAGTGGCAGTCTGATGGGTAACCTGCGTAACTACCATGAAGGATTTTTAGGTTAGATTTCAGGTGTAATTGTGAACATTTATTCCCGTGTATTTTGGCGCGACACACAGTGGATCGCAAAATGCTTTGATTTGCTGTACACCACAGCAAAATAGATGGGAATAAATGGGCAAAATTACACGTTAAACCTAACCTAAAAATCCGCCAAGGTGGTTGGTTACGCACTACGCAGGTTACCCATTAGACGGCCACTCTAGATAAATGTACAGTTCATTGATGTTAATCGATCCACTGTGCATGGGCACCCGCAGCGGGGGGCAAGAGGGGGCACTTGAACCCCCCCCGGAATTCAAAACCGTCAAAATTTCACGGTAAAAAATTAAAGGAAAAAAGGAAATGCAATGTTAATCAAAGGAGTGATAGTTAACAAACTTCATTATTTGTTTATTTTGTAATTTTAACTCAATTTTTGCGAGGAATAGTAGAATTAAAAACATTTTCCTTGATATCATTTTCGTCTCCTATCCCTTTATCCATTATATCAAACACGACAAAATTATAACTATTATTTGATACACCTACCATGGCTTAGTAATTACACACCATTTGGATGAAAAAAAAAAAACAAAACAAAAACAAAACAAAAAACAACCTTTCCCCCCCGGGGGGGGGGGGGGGTCTTCTAGACCTTCCATTGAGGTTCAACAATTTTGCCCCCCCCCCCTTGGAAATTTTTCTGCGGGCGCCCATGCCACTGTGCGACGTGCGCATTCGTATCCGCGCATCAACATCGCACTGCACCTTGCAATGCACTCGCTGGCCGGGAAGACGTTAATGCGCACGCATCCGCGCGTAAGATGGACATCGCGCCGATTCACTATTGCGCGCGTCGTCAGAGTAAGAGTCCTTATATCGCGGAATCGCGTTCAGGTGAAGGGAGGGGCGCGGATTGCGTCTGATTCCTGACGAAAAGGTAAAATGGTAATAATCGCGGAGCCCTAATAGAGATCCGAAGTTCATGAGAGGTCGTTTCTACACTTGCAAGATCGCATCTTTGTCGGAAGGAGCTCGGGAGGCTGTCGCGTTATCAGACCATCTCATTTCAACCGGTTTTTCCTTCTCCTTTTTCTGCCTGATTCTTTCTTGCAAAGGAAAAACAGTCGAGTGACGTTACGGACAAATCTGTTAAAAAAAAATAAAGGTGGGGGAAAAATAAACTTGTGACTATTTACAAACTAATTTAGTCGCTTAGAACACGAGAAAGGGGCGAGTCTGAGAGAGGCTCGTGAAACTTCAGCTGCGGTCTTTCCCAAGAATCGACCACGATTTCGTCGCAAGAATATGCTAACCAGGAACATCATTGATTGGAATAACTGAAGCTATTTAAACAAAGAGAACTAAAAAACATCAGGTGGAGTTTTTCACACGGTTTTCCTTGAAGTAATGAAACCAAAATCGGTGCACTTAAGCTTGGTGATGGGTAATACGCGCAAGTTGGGTTTCTTCAGTCGCTGGAACAAGATAATGTTTCTACTTCTTCTCCCCCCCCCATCATGTTGGTTGATTCAATCCGTATTTCCCTCTTCGCAAAAAAAAAAAAAAAAAAAAAGTAAAAAATAAAAAATAGAAAAAAGAATTAGCAATTCTTCTTAATATTTTTGTGAATGATTATAGGCAATAACAAATAAACATACGCAAATAAAGTGACGAATGGAGCTGTTGCAAACTTTTGCTACAGGCTTATTATTAGTTGAACATGGGGTAAAACCCTGTAAAAATAACGATTAGCGCACTAAAAAATCACGAAATCCACTCCTAAACTCACAAAATGCTTTTAAACGCGAGACCGTAATGGCGGCCGAGGCCGCGGTTTTCTTATGGCAATTTTGTGCTTCTTCTTCTTCTTGTGTGGTGTTGCGAGACTACCTCCTGTAGATGGCGCTGATTGAAGATAGGGAAACCCAATGCAAACCGCGGCCCCGGCCGCCATTACGGTCTCGCGTTTAAAAGCATTTTGTGAGTTTAGGAGTGGATTTCGCGATTTTTTAGTGCGCTAACCGTTATTTTTACAGGGTATTACCCCTTAATCAACAATTAATAAGCCTGTAGCAAAAGTTTGCGACAGCTCCATTGGTTGGTTGAAAAAATGGAATGGTCGCAACACCAAAGAGAATGAACTCAAGACCTGCACCTTTGGTAAAAACCCGCATCTCGTAGATTTGTCAGAACTTTAGACTTACTCATAACAACGTAATCGAAAAAAAGATCATTCCCCGGAGAAGTTTTGTCGAATTTTTGTGAGAACTCTCCTTGACATATACCTACCTCGTCACTCTCTCATAGTCTCCGGATGTTGCGCAATGCACTAGCATGGCATACACAAGCTTGCACAAAATCCCCACTTTTTTTCTCGTCTCGCGAATACATATGCATACACATATATTCATACGAACTCTTCAAGTCTAAATATCATGTCTTGTTTGGAATTCCCTCAGCGACTTTGATTGAGGACGAGTACCAGCTTTCGCAATGACTCAAATCATTTACGCAATCAGTGCGCTCAATACATGCTTTATTTTAATGGGGATCATAAAAAATAAATAAATAAAGTAATTGAATAAATATAAAAATGGAGTTGATGATGCTTTCAGCTAGATAAATCTTTGTACATTTTTACTGGCCGCGCAACCTTGGCCACAAGAAGGTGAGCTGCCTTTAAAATGAGAGATTTTAGTCAATAAACAAAGGATTAAAAGAAATCATGTATATATGTATACTAACTACGATCGTTGAATTTATTTGCATTCTAGCTGTTTTTGAAATGAAATAGTGAAACGGAGCGTATATGTTCGCAATTTTACGAAGGCTATACACGAAGTCTACACACAGCGAGGCACCTTATAGACTTTCTGATTATCATCGTTTTCTGTTAACCTTTTTGAATGTTTTTTAAAGAAGTCTAAGAGAGACTTCTTTTCAAGAGATAAAAAAAGGGTATAGTTTGTGAATTGATAAATTGTAGGCTGACAAAATGTGAGCCAATTGCTTCAAAACTTTTAACAAAGCGGTCAGTTGCAGATGCAGCTCCTGCAATTCGATACCGAGCTTCTTCCTCCATTTGATTCTATGTGAAACAATCGATTCGATAGTAAGGCAGCGCTTCGCTCCAACAATCGATTTTTATTTATAGATTCTAACGTAGGAAAGCACTGTTGTCAAATTGTACGAGCCACCACTGGTCAATCGGACACTTTTGCTACACTGAAAGAACTGTGCTCCGGTAGTACACCTATTGCTCCGGTAGAGCCGAAGCACGTGCTGATTCAGATAGCTTCGCGGAGCAAAGCTCGGTAGTTCATAAGCACGTGCTTTGGGAATATATATAAAGAAGAGTGAAAAAAGAGCGTGCCGCTACCCAGGATCGTACCGGGGATGTGTCATTCCGGGGTCCAGTGCGTTACCACTGCGGTGCTCAGTGCTTGTGGAATACGAGGCCTGATTGCTGCGTATATAAGGGTAGCGCTCCGAGGCGCACACCCTTTACGACGCGCTTAGTTAAGTGAGCAAACTCTGTGAATATGCTCCTAAATTGTAACGTAGCGTTTTTTTAGAGATCGCCGATGACAAATTCTCAGAGTGAATTGATTTCAAGAGTGAACCCGTTCTACTCTGATACTTAACAGAGAAAAGATGGCGACAGGTCCTGCTGATTGTATGTCATTGCACGTGTTGCCCGCCTACATCGCAATGCCGAAGCAAGAGGTTCGGGACTACTAGCATGTGGCTCGCTACTACCAACGGAAAGCCCGCTAGTCACAGAACTTTGCTTCGGATATGCCTCCTTCAGCTTCCCGAAGCATGTATTCGGTAGAGCCAGAACTTTTTTTTTCAGTGTACAGCGGATATTCATGTTAAACGACGCAAAAATAACGATAAGCGCGAATAGGGCTCTTGCAAAATTTTGCTACAAGAGATTGAAAAGTTGATTTTTGCATAAAAACCTGTGAAAATAAAGATGGGTACACTAAAAAATCACGAAATTCACTCAGAATCGGGCTTAATGGCAGAGAGACGCAGCGCAGGTATCATGGGAGATTCCTATCTAACTTGAGACGTATCTCTGTATTTCTGTAGAGAAAGTGACATAATAGACAGGAATCTCCATAATACCTGCGTCGAACCGCCATTATCATCTTGCCGTTATAGCAGTTATGTTAGTTTATCACTGAATTTTAGACTTCCTTAGTGTGATTTTCGTGATTTTTGCTGATCTCTACATAAGATTGGACTATTTATTTGCTTATAGCAAAAGTTTGCAAGAGCCCCATTCAAAGCTAGGGAACGCTTCAAAGCTTAAGGAAAGTAAAAGTGTCGCCACTTTCTGATGCCACCACTGGACAATGGTCTGAGATCGGGAAAAATTGGCAAAAAATCAGTGAAAAAAAGACATCAAACGTCATCATTTCCGACCTTTCAAACTGAATTTAAAATTTTCCTGTGACATTCCTTGGTTTGAATGACTTCTTTAAAGTGTTCTCTATGATTAAATTTGGTCTTGAAAGTTTATAAATGATAAATTAAAGAGAAATTTACTTTCATATTTTGTGCCACTTTTTGATGATCTTAGATCATAGTGCGCTGGATACTGCGTTCAGCCAGTTTTTAAGGTTCGGTTTCTTTGCCTCTCATTTTGTAACCTTCAAAGTTTAAGAAACAAAGTTGTGATGACAAATCCATTTTATGATGGCTTAAAATAAAGTTGAAAGTATTTTAGAGTGGCTTTCTGGAGACAGAAAATTATATAAATATATTTCTTTTGGAAAGATTTGCACGATAAAGAAACTGACACATGACAGAAACAATCGAAATTCTCTCACCTGGATAGTTGTATAGGAATTCTGTGTCCAATCTTCGCTAAATTAATAGCAGCTTTTGATTTAAACTTAAAACAAAATGAGGCAAACAAACCAGAATCAGATCGTCCGTACTGCCACACTTTGTGATAATACCTACTTATAACATAGCATAGCCTCTATATTGGTGTAGCTCGTTGATTCTAATCAGTGGCGAAGCGTGCAATTTGGCAACGTTGAAATGTGTCCATTTAACTCATGTAAAAAGTCAAATGCGAAGGTGTTCACCGAACACCCCTCTTTCATGGGATTAAATGGACGAACTGCAACGGTGCCGAATTGCACGCTACGCCACTGATTCTAATGAATATTATAGCATGGTAACAATGGTTGTGTACTTTTTATTCAGTCCGTACCGTTTGTTCGGCAACGATGGATTACACCGATACATCACCCGAAACCTCAGGATTCGTACCCCTCTCGCAAGGTGGAAGCCGATGAAGTAACTCAACGAGAAAACAATAAACAATAAACTTGATTGGCAACAAATGGTTTTATTGCCTCCGAAATAGGTAACAGGCCTCTTAACTATCCACGAAAAGCAGCAGTGTTCTTTTAAACTGTGAATTTTAATGTATTACAAATTTTTCTCATTTGTTTCATTTAAATTATAATCCTCAACGGCACTTGGTGACGCCAATTTAAAAAAATATCATTTTCTACAAGACTCGTCTCGATTTTACGTATAATCTACTTTTTTGAATAGTCCGTGATAAAAATTAAATTGTGGACAAACAAGGATATTTTGATCAAAACCAGGGCAAAATTCGAACTTATCGCTGCAGGTCAAAGGAAAATTCGAACAGGTCAATTTACGAAAAAAGATGTCTCATCGTTAAAAAAAAACCTATTTTTGTACTATGACTCATCGAAATTGCTCTTGATGAATTTTTCTTTTATTTTCCATCGTTTTTAATTTTTTGAGGCATATAATGTCACATAGTGTGAGACTGGAACACCTGAAAACCGTAAAAATTCGCAAATTGGGCGAGAAATGAAATAATGATAATTTCCATCAGGATATACCTTCTTTTGAAAGCCATAGTACCTAAGGAGCGGAAACCCTTGTTTTGAGCTCAATGGGGGCCGGACATCTAAGTCGCAAAAGCGTAAAAATCGACATTCAATGTCCGCCGAAAAGTTCCGAACCTTAAGGGGGTACCCAGGTCAAATTTTCGAAAATTTTGATTTTTTTTTTAAACCTATTTTGTAGACGATATTCTCCTAAGCATTTTGGGGTGGTCAAATCAATAGGGGGGGGGGGAATGTTTTGACCTGGGTACCCCCTAAAATCTTCACCCGAACCGCATGATAAAATATGATTTTGGACGCTACTTTCAGGAATCAATTTGATCGTCTGTAGAGGCTTTTTCCAAGTATAACTACTTGCAAGTTCAGAGACAGGAAATCACGGAATGAAAATTCGCGTCCTATGGAAGGTGAGTATAGCACAGGCGAATTCACGAAGCCAATATGAATTAAAATATTTAGGAGGGAAACGAGGGTGGTGGTCGAACGGAGCGGAGCAGAGGGGGCGAGATAGAGATAAGAGACAGCTAAGGAAGGTGTGTCCAGAATTACTTATGATTCGATTTTGCTTGGGCGCGCATACATATACACCAACAGTCGCAAAAACACACACAGACACACACACACACACACTCACACCCGTGGAGGACGATTGTGTGGTTGCCCATTGTTACGTGCCCATGCGCCCATCGCATCGCGAAGACCCGCGGCCGCGTCCGATCCGTCCGTCCTCTGCGATCTCCGTCCGTTTCAATCCGGATGGATTCGAGAGGATTTATCAAAATACATGATCTCCTTACCGAGTCAAGAGAGGGTCTGGGAGAGGCGGGGGGGGGGGGATAGGACCCGGGCATAGAGCATTGTTACGAATATATAATTGAACAAACAGTAACTCAACGTTTACACGCTAGGGTCGCTAGGGACGCGACCGCGACGCACCGATTTAGATCAGGAGCAACGGCCACGCACGCGAAAGCAACCGATACGTACTATAGCCATCAAAAGGAAGTTAGCTGCTCGAAAGGACTTCGCGCGGTTCTCAGCCCAAAGAGTGTACACACGCAGTCGCATCAAAGCGTCGTTTAATATTGGACAAATTTTCACTTCGGTGGAAGAGGAAAAATTGTCCTCGAGTAAGCTCTTCCAAATCACTCATTTCCGGTGATGACGTCAGAAAATTGGAAGAGAAAGTTGGAAAATGGAAGAGCCTCAAGAGCCTCTTCCATTTTTCTACATTTACCTTTAGTACTGCGTCGACGATTCGACGCAACCCGCGCTACACGTAATTCGAACCTGTTGGCTTTGAAAGAACAAACGAAAAGAAAGAACAGACTATTTTCTTTCTTTCCTGAAAAGGGTGCACTGTTGTTTGTTTTCACCAACGAGCTGTATATTTATCTAGAGTGGCAGTCTAATGGGTAACCTGCGTAACCACCATGGAGGATTTTTGGGTTAAGTTTAAGGTATAATTTTGTCCATTTATTTTCAAGAGTTTTGGCGCGGCGGACAGTGGATAGGCATAATATGCTTTGATCCACTGTGCACCGCACTGAAATACATGGGAATAAATGGACAAAATTACACCTTTAACCTGACCTAAAAATCCTCCATGATTACAGGCAGGTTAGCCATTAGACTGCCGGTCTAGATAAATGTATAGCTCGTTAGTTTTCACATGTAATGCGGGTTGCGTCGAGTTGGAGCTGTTTCTACAATCCTCAAGATTCTAAGAGGGCGATTTAGAGACAATACTTGAGATCTACTTGACTTTACTTGGCCTCCGGGATAATGAAGTTGCGTCGAAACGAGTGACAAAAATTACAATTCAGAGCCGTTCACATACTATTCACTGCCAACTGGCCATTCTTGAGGAAGTTTGAGCTAAGTTCAAGATGGCTGGCGAAATCTTTTGAAATTTGCGTTGAGTGCACAATCGTGCGACTAAGACGCGTCTCTGTAAGGCGAATTTGTGACTAAATCTTGCTTGAACAATCTTTCAAACTTTCTCGATGAATCTGAAGGAATTTCTGAATAGCAAATTAAATCTTAAGAACTTTACAAATTCGAGTCAAGTCAAGTACATCTCAAGAAACGTCTCTGAATTACGCATCCTTAGGATTTTCAGATCAGTAAGGATCATATTGAATATTTAAGTCTTTACAAGGGAAAGCGCATCACAGTCAAAGTTCAAGGAATTCAAAAAAATGTGTACTTGAAAAAATGAGCTACTTGACTCATTCTTACCTCGTAAATATTTTAATATTATTTATTTTTAACTCTAGTAACAGGGTAAAATAAGAAATCCAAAAAAAGAAGGAAAATCGTGAAACATCTTTCAAACTTGAGCTCGAGCTTAAGTTTGAAAAGAATAGTTGACAAGTTGAGGGTTCCTCTCTAATTATTGGTTGAAAGTTGAGAATGACGCCTGAAAGTATAGATAGTGATGGCTCCGTAGGCTGAGTAATTGAGCGTTCTGACTATTGAGTCTGGGTTTTTCCTTATATTTAAAAATATTCCCTGACTAATAGCTGTTGATGTTTTTGTAAGTTTTTGGAAAGGGTTTTCGACTGCTGTACACGAAGAAGGTTACTGATTTACTGAAGAGGATGCTGCTAATTACCGGACGCATATAATAGCTGACGCTGCAATTTTCTAGGCGTTTACACGAAACTTAGTACGAAAAATGTGGACTTCAGGAAATTCATTTGTGAGGCATAGTACACCGAACAATTTACGCATGTAAGAACTTACGGTACGCGAACAGAATGAGAATGTGCACGTAAGTACAGGGTGTCTTGTGAAATTAAGACTTATTGTTGTCTGTTAACAAGAATCATTGAATCAATAGTGGCAATCTATCGATTTCCTCTTTTCTCCCCTTGCCCTCGCCTTCTCTTTCTGCCTCTACTTTGCACTTTTGAATATTACATGTAAACAGAGGATCGTAAAATTCACCCACTGTTCATCAGATACAGAACTGGGAACAGCGCCGACCCGCACCGGTCTAAGGTCCTACATTTATTGAACCCTGAAAATGCCAATTTGCCTTGTGATTTCTCAATCATCAGATCTTCTGTGACAAACTAAGTGTCCCTTTTTTCCATACACAAGAGACGGCCTTAGAAGGGCCCAGTATCGCACACAGGAATTTGTCTTTCTCTCTCTTTCTATATTTGAACAAGTGAGTTGGGAAAGGACAGAAACAGGGGCGCGAACGAGTATTCAGCCCCTATCTCTTTCCTTTTCTAGTACAAACACCCAAACGGAAAAAGAGCGAGGGAGACTAATTCCTGCGTACGCCAATACGCCATTAGACGAGACCTATCGGCGGGAATCTTAACTTGATTGGTGGGTAGATAGAACTCGGTAATAATTACTTTTAAGCGCCAAAACACGATATTCGCCGTCAAGATGTTCGAATTCCGTTTAATGTCATATTTTTTGAACTAACTTGCAACACGATATTTGCTGTCAAATGTTCGAATACGCGCAATTTGTTTGTTGTCACTAGTTTCTGAATCAACCCGCTGAAAATACGCAAGCTCCGCGCTTTTCAAAAAAGTTCGATTTATGAAATAAACTTGATCATGGCCGAAAAACGTCAGCGGGTCACCTTTCGCAAGACTTATCTATTGCATTGCTTTCATACATCGCGTTCAACACGTCAACCTACCATCCTTTCGACAATTTTATTAATTTAAACGCATTCCTCCACCTGTGTCATCATCTCCAGCGATATCTCTACCATTAACTGTGGCGACGTCTCGATCAGTTTTTTCATCAGTGCCATCAACCTCTGTTGTTTCTCCATCTGCGCTATCATCTTCGGCCTCCAATCGTTTCGTCCATCACCGCCAATTTATCTCAATAGCACATTTGTACGGAAAAACAAAATCAAAGCTCCCAAACCGGAAAGATTTCCGGACTTCATGTCAATTTTGATGAGGCTCTCAGGACCTTGCGTTAATTTTATGGACATTCATAGAAAAGGGGGTTGAGTCAGTTCAGTAAACACCGTGAATCTGGTCAACATTGAACTGCTGCAAAGACCAACTGATTTTCTTGATCAACAATGTTTGATGACGCGCATCAATATAGATTAATAAGACCAATTTGACATTAACTATATGTATAGTTTGAGCGTGTGGGGGCGGATTTTCACGGCTCAGCAATACTTTAACGATTGAAAAAATTGAAGAATGAATAAACACCATTACAACGGACAAGGACGGTCCGTGGGTCAAAAAAAGGGAGGAGAGACTTGAAAGGTCGAAAATTTATGTCTATTTTTTGGGGGGGCTGATTTATCTTCAATGTCTTTTTACTCTCTTTCCTTTTCTTCCTACCTCCGTTCCCTTCAGTTCCAGTTTTTTTTTCCTTTTCAATTTTGTCTCACTTTTTAAAGCTCTCCTTTCACGAAAGTAAGGGCAGGTTTAGCCCCTAGAGCCCCCTCCCCCACAAACTGCCCAGTAGTGTAGCTAGGAATTTAATGAGGAGGGTCCGGGGTTCGAAAGTTGTCAGGGGGGGTTCCAACGGCCAAAATTTGGTAAAAATTCCTCTTGAATCGTAAAAAATTACCTTATTCCTTCAGGACAAAGTTAGATGTCAAAAGGAGGGGGGATCTATACCCCCTAGACCCCCTCCCCCAACTACGCCACTGAAACTGCCACTAGGCAAAGATACGGTCGAGAGTGAGACAAGAGAAGGCGTGCACGCACACATTTGCGTGCCCGCATTCACACAAATAGAGTGGAACAAGGGAAAGAAGAGTAATACGGCGAAACAAGCAAAAAGCACACACAAAGCAAGCACCGGGCAACGAGCGACCGAGCGTGTTACCCCGAGTGTGATGTGGGGGTGATGCGCGGGGGGAGGTACGGGGAACGAGGGTGGTCATAGTCATGGTAAGACAAATGCTCAGTCTTGGATGCAAAAACATCAGGATCAGGGACGGCGAAAAGCGCGGCTCAGGCTCAGGCATCATCTGGAGAGCAGAATCTCGAAGCGGATGAATGCACTTACAAGGTATAGTTGTTAATGGATCAAGTTAATTAAGGGTGAGCATAAGATCTAGAAGCCGGACACTTCACCACCACCACCACCGCGTGCTGCGCCGCCACTCCACGATCCGGCCCGGAGGACCAAAGAGTGTGTCCTCCGCGTGCATCTGCATTCGATCCTCCACCGCGATCCCCGCCGCCATCTATCCTTGCGCTTGCGTCGCATCTCGGCGTGCACGTGGTTGTAATATCAAATAGTCATTGATTAGGACCTCGTTAGTATGCCTGATTTGTGAATTGTCGGCGGGCGCTAGCTCTCGCACTATAGCTAGCACTAGAGTTCGCTCCCTCGCCCGCTCTCAAAGCTCCGCGATACATTTACATAACTTTCAGTTTTTTCCTTTTTTTTTTTTTCTTACTGAGGTCTCCTTGATTAGAATAACATTACTTGTCCGTGCACTGCAGTGCCGCGCCGGGTGTTTTTTTCTCCAATGGTCTCGAGCGTGCTTCGTGTCCTGACCCTGACAACGACGTTGTAGATTCTGTTGCAGTGCCGCACGGAGACGCGACGGCTCACAGCATCGCGTCAGGGAGTCCCGGAGCGGTGTCCGGAGTCCACTGTCCCGTCGGCGCAAAGCAGCGGAGACCCTCACCGTGAGCGCAGAGTTTGGTTTACACAGACGCAACATAGTCCACGCACTACCTGTCTTGCCCATAGTGGCAACTTTTTTTTCGGGGGGTTACAACAAAACAACGTACAAAGCATTTGGCAATATTTCTTCCCCCCTTTAAAAACATTAGAAAGGTCGAAACGTCTAGTCATCGCCGATGACCGAAGCATTCGATTCTTTCAATGAGTTTAAACGAAGAAATTACGTCGTTGCCAAATGTCACGCCGCGCTACTGGTGCAAAGGCTCCTATGCTGAATGTTGAGCGAAAAGATGTTCATATCACCAGCCAATCAGAACGAAACATCCCTGTTTTAGTCGTTGGTAAACAATCAACATAAAATCCGGTAGATGTTGTTCCCCATGCTACTTATTTTGTTGAGTCCCCGAAAATAAAGCCGTACACCCCTGGTGCTGGTGCTAGCTCATCGGTTAATGCGCGGTTTCTGTTGTCTCAGGTGGACACCACTTTATAGGACCTATGTGCTAACCCACGTAAAATCATCTGATTTTTTAATGACCCACGGCTCCGACTTCTCGGAAGAGGGTGTACAACAGAAATTACAGTAAAAAATGTAACTACCTGATATTTTGATGGCAGTAAAAAATACGTTACTTAACTTGATTTTTACAATGCGTTACTGTACGAGTCGATTGCGGTCAGAGATTACTAAGCCTAAGAGATATGGCACTTCCTATCTCCACTGTGTTGAAAAACCGTTGGCCGGGCTCCGTAAAAAACGCCTGCAAAATGGCCGTGATGCAACGTGCAGTACGCTGGTGACCGTAAACATTGTTATTATTCATGTTGTTGGAAATGAGGTTAGATTCTCTGCAACATCTAAATGTTTGTCATTTAATGGCCGATGGGATGATTAAAGTGTCGTAGATGTTTAAATTCACTTTCAAAATATACTCAGAGCTCGTTATCCAGTCAAATGTTCATACGATTTTAACTGTCAAGGAGATCCTAACCTCATTTCAAACAACAACAGTAGTAACAATGTTTACGGTCACCAGCGCACGCCACATTGCATACTTCGTAGGAGTCGAACAACACTTTTGAATCGTTATGCCATATCTCTTAGGCTTAGTAATCTCTGATTGCGGTGGTCAATATGAAAAGAAGCCATAATAATTTCGGGGGAGGGGGGTCGAACAATTAAATATCAACTACTACAGAACAAGAGTGACCAAAGACAGCTAGGGAAGGACTAATGAGAAATAATTGGCTGTAAAAATATCACTAGATGTTTCAAAATGAGGGGCACTAATATCGCTTTCAGTTAGGATTTTTAATGTTATTCCGTCATATTCAGTACTGAGTGGCCACGTCGAAACACTTCTCCGAAAAAGTATGTGTAAAGAACTGGCGTTGGTTTGTTTTAAAGTCCACACAATTTTATTTGTTTTCGGAATGAAAAGTGCATCGATAAAGCCTTTGTTGCATTCAGATGATAAAGTTTTTTATCTGAGCAAAGCTTAGATTACCTAAAGAAAATAAAGCTGCGTTTTTTCCGATGATTGGGATAACATAACAACGATACCGTGTAGTCTGGCAACGTTGCATTTGCTCCATTTAAACTCATGGAAAAATATCGAACTGTCTCGGCATCGGCGATAACTACCAATTTCGACCTCTTGAATGGATTCAAATGGACAAAATGCTACGTGATAGTAAATCGTGAAAATTACAGCCAGGTTACAATCAAATCAAGCTGCATTACAAATGCTAAGTGAACGTTGCATTGGAACACATCGGGGAAAACTGTACTTATTTACAATGAACAATATTGCCACAACTTCTACCTGGTTCATCAACTCGACAGACAACATACACTAAAAGCACTGCGAAACATCCTAATTACGTCACTTTTAAAAGCGCTCGAGTTCCAAGGTTGCTGCACGCGGGAATTTATGATCGATCTCCGGTGAACATAAATCGCGCATAAAAAAGAAACGTATAATTAATAATATGCAAATACAAATGCACCAATACATAAACGCGTGCAACATTGCGCTTTGCGAGCTCTCTCACTCAGACCGCACACACATACACACACAACACACACTGAAACACAAATGTATAAGCTGGCAGAAACAAATCTCATTTCGCTATGAAATAATATATGTATGCTGATGGAAGAGTAAACAATTGTGGTGGTATCGCGTAAAAATCAAAAAACATAATGAGGTTTGCTTGAGCTGAGATCAGCATAGACAGGACAGTGTTGAGATTACAGAGATACAGAGCAACCCAGATGTTTTATGCGCCCTCGTTCAGAAAACCGTCTCGATAATGCCTGCATTCTCTGTCACAGACCACCTATAGATATTTTAGTTTGATCATTCATCCCCATTCTACTTGAATCTTTTTGACGTTGTCGGAAAAATTGAGAAAAAAATCGCTGGAGGAGAATATTTCTTTCTCCACTGGGCATTCGCCTGGAGTAGATGATTGTACCGCTGAGGCTTAAAAACCCGCTAGTTAAAAATGTCGGTTCAGTTAAAAAAATTGACCTTTTTTTGCTCCAAGGTCTCAAAAATATGTATATCAAATCAACAGTATATTTTTTTTCCTTCTTTTTTTTTAAAATTTTTAAATTTTTCTCTCCAACACGAAACCATTCAATTGAGCTGAGCTAAGCAAGAGTAAAGAACGGCTAAAATCCCGACATCGAGAAACCCGCACTTGAAGCTGCTGACTGCTTCTTTATCTAAAGAAAGGGTTAATGTATGATCTCTTAATTGAATATTGTCAAGGACCAGGCAGTACGAGCTGTACAAAGGAAACATGGTGTAAATAAATTTTTTACTCAATTTAGCGGGACAAAAAAAAAGAGACAACTTCACTTGTGCTCATGATGGCTCAATAATTCCTTTTTTATCTTTTCCCAGAATTCCCTTTTCTCTGTTCTATAGCTTTTTACTCTGTAATTAAAGGGTTTCCCGATTTTGCTCGATCAGACAAGTTTGTTTTTCCATCACAGCGGTTTTTCAAATGAACGAATGGTACGGAGACAGATGCTGGAAGTCCATATATTCAGTAATATTCTCCTTTTAAGAACAAATGACCTGGATAAAACATCAAACGGCTACTTTAAAAGAAAAGAAAAAAAACCGTGTACTTACAGAGAAAAATAAGGTATTTACACTCAAAATAATACAGTTGACATTCACCGTACTTGGGGTTGATGGTAGCCCCAACTAAGAGGTACAGTCTACTAGACGTCTGACGAAACTTCCTAAAGGTCTGGTCGAATTTAATCGATCGTTTAAAGACGTTAATCAAATTACCACACCGTTTAGACGAGGGTAAAATTAACACGGAGAAAGAAACTTCGGTTCTTACTGATTGTTCGAAGTTTTCGGTCGTGAGACCCGAAATTTAGCCAGGAAGTAGCGATGACTTCAGCAGGGACGGAATTTGAATGATAAACTCCGCGAAGCTTAGTTTTCACGACCGAAAATTTTGGTTCCTGTGACTAAAACCTTCGGCGATCAATAAGAACCGAAACTAGGATTCTCCGCAAGTCGATTTTTTTTTTCTTCGTGAACCACAAGTATGGTAAAAATCTCATCAATCATTTTCCCCGTGTGAATGCAAAAAAAAATATGAGAATACTGAGGGAACAAAGAACGAGAAGGAATGGCTACAGGGTGGTGAGTCACGAAGCGGTGAAGAGGTCGGTAGAGGGGATTTTGACAGCGCTACTGCCGTGCCGAGCGGCGAAGAGCAAATTCCAGCAAAAATCGGCATAAATCATTGTCCAGATTAATGTTTCAGACGTGCGCTCAGAACCAGAAGACACCATCATCGGGGAGAACAAATCGCGCCTAATTTAAATTTACAGCTATCACTGGCGCGCATTACGAGTGCGTATCGGACGCACCACGCGCCGCGGCCGGCCGCATCGTCGCAATGTTTATTCGTTGCGCGAGCGGAATGCGAAAAGAAAGAGAGGAACTGCGCGCGCGCGTAATCGAGCAGGGAGCTATGGACGACACACGGATTTCAGACGCGATCGTGGCTACCGGAACTCGGGAATCCAACCAGCACTGTTGCCCGATTTTAGGAAAAAATGTCCAGATTAAATACGGCTCCAGGGCAAAAATTTTCCTACATGCTATCAGTAATCAAAGTAAAAACCACGCTCTGTGCTAAAAACACTTTGATAGCGCTGACAAAACTTTCGGTAGAAAGCGTCCATTTCGAGAGAACGACGAATAAAACATAGTCAGTGAATTGAGTAGTAAGATTTTAGGGTGTCTATGGGTAAATACAAAAAAAGTTTCATGCATAGTAAAAGTTTCACGTATAGAAAAGTTTCACGTGAAACTTTTATTATACATGAGACTTTTTGTGTATTAACCCATAGACATCCTAAAATCTTACTACTGAATAGAGACTTTTGTCTAAAGGGGGCACCTTTTATTTTACGGGCCTTTTTTTGGAAATGGTATCAATTACAAAACTATCATGAAGATCAATGAGGAGGAAACATTTGTAATGGAACAAGAGGATCGCGAAGTTGACTTAAGGTCAGAAAATGCTGCTGTTATTCACGCGTCACCCACTTGGGACTAGATATACGATGATCCAGACAGACGAGACAAAAGACACGTCTGATAGAGAGACCATGTGCACTCTATGTCGAACGTCGGCGACATGCTCAACAGAATAAATCGTGACGTCTGATCACACGGGGCGACGCACTTTGGTCTGAGATCCTTTTCAATGGCCAAAAAACCAGAAAGTAAAATCATCTACTTATCGCATTAAAAAACTTTCGTTACAGAAAACACTTTGAGCAAGTAATTTGAACCAAAAAATGTCACTGAAAGGTTTTAAAGTAAGATTAAAGGGACAAAAACAATTATTCTTGATGACTTTTTTAACTCTGATTATTTAACACATTTTTTTTTTTATCTCAGACTATTGTGCGACGGGCGACAGACGCCAGACGCGGGACGCAAGCGGAGTGACCGCTGCGCCGAGTCCCGAGTACGTACTCGCCCTTTTCGGCTATCATGATGATGTCGTCGCTTGAACGTAGGTTTGTTCGACGTTCTTAGAGAGTCGATATTTCGACATTTTTCGCCGCAGATCAAAGCAACAGCTCTTCTATTCGACGCGTGAATGATTCAAATTATGAAATAGCTACTTCATTGATTTTTGATTTCCACATTCCATAACTTTTCCTGATTTTACCAGACGATGTTCTGATTATTGCAGGATGATCATTTACTTCATCGCTAAACCGATCCTCAAAAATGTCCACGAGTGTCGCTTTTGGTCGAGAATTGTAGTACTTGGCTGATGCTATGGTAACCAAAGTTCAAAAAACAAAATTTCACGTAGATTTCAATTTGAGCTATGTTGTGCTCAACAGGAGGCGACTGAAAGGGCTGATAGATGCTTTGAAGATCCTCTGAAAACAAAACTAAACCCGTTTCATCACTTGTCTCGATTTCGTAACCCGGGATGCATAGACCATCCGCTGAGTCTCTGTTTGTATCTGCCACAAAAATGGAAGTATAGCCATGATTAATCAAAAACATCAAGCTAGACGAAAAAAACCCCTCTTCATTTCTGGTGTTTGCTGACGATTCGAACCGTCATTGCGTAGCAAACCCTATCGTAAACTACGATACTCCTTAACCCTCTAAGGCCAGATCAGTTTAATAAACCGACATTCCACCGCTTATAAGGAAGGTAGTTAACCGTTCGTGCTCAGGAAAGTTGGAATTGCCTATACGATACATTGAAGGCGCTCAACGACACCTTATATTGTAAGTGTTTTCATCGAAAGCCGCGGTTTTCGGGAATGAATACAGAGACAATGTGAAACAGACTAGACGAGAGGAGAAAATTGAGTTTACTCGGGCTTGGTGGCCCATAATGGGTTGAAACAATGGGGCTGTTGCCATAGCCTTAGGCAGAATATTGTCTTTCTCTCCTTGGCCCACTTAAACGCATGTGTTAGAAAAAGACAGAAACAGGGGCTGAGGTCACGTGACATCTCCTACATCCATCCTTTATTAACAAATGCGTTTAAATGGATGAAGAGAGAGAAAGACAATATTCTGGCTACGGCTACGGCAACAGCCACATTGTTATAACCCATTATGGGCCACCAAGCCCGAGTAAACTCGATTTTCTCCACTAGTCTGTTTCACATTGTCTCTGTCTTCATTCCAGAAAACCGCGGCTATCGATGAAAACACTTACAATATAAGGTGTCGTTGAGCGCCTTCAATGTATCGTACAGGCAATTCCAACTTCCCAGAGCACGAACAGTTAACTACCTTCTTTATAAGCGGAAGAGTGGCGGTCTATTGGACTAACCTGGCCTTAGAGGGGTGATGAGTATCGTAGTTTACGATGGGGCTTGCTACGCAGTTAATGTAATGGTTCAAATCGTCAGCAAAAAATAGAAATAACATCCCCCATCCCCCCCGTCTAGATTTGTGTTTTTGATTATCATGACGATACTTCCATTTTTGTGGCAGATACAAACAAACAGAGACTCACACGGAAAAAAAAGATTAGTGAAAATAACTATACGGATACCTGATTTTGGCACCTGCTAGACGTTATGGTAAACTTGACCAGAAGTATGGTACATTTACCGATACTTTGAGTAAATTCGACATGCAATCAGGTAACATCACCTAATACCTAGTCAAAACATAGTATACTTCTGGTTAACGTTACCATAACATCTAGCAGGTGTCAAAATCAGGTATCCGTATGGTTATTTTCACCGTAGTTTTTTTTCCGTGCAGCGGATGCTCTATGTATCGCGGGTAACGAAATTGAGACAAGTGATGAAACGGGTTTAGTTTCGTTTTCAGAGGATCCACAAAGCATCTATCAGCCCTTTCAGTCGCCTCCTGTAGAGCACAACATAGCTCAAATTGAAATCTACGTGAAATTTTGTTTTTTGAACTTTGGTTACCATAGCATCAGCCAAGTACTACAATTCTCGACCAAAAGCGAAACACATGGACATTTTTGAGGATAGGTTTAGCGATGAAGTAAATGATCGGCCTGCAATAATCAGGACATCGTCTGGTAAAATCTGGAAAAGTTATGGAATGTGGAAATCAAAAATCAATGGAGTAGCTATTTTGTAATTTGATTCATTCACGCGTCGAATAGAAAAGCTGATGCTCTGATCTGCGGCAAAAAATGTCGGTATATATCGAATCTCTATTGAAGAACATCGAACAAACCTATACGTTCAAGCAACGACATCATCATGATTTCCTTTGACACTGATGCCACCACGTGCGGTACCATTCGTCGGATGTGGATCACAACTCTGGTGTCTTAAAACTCTATGAACCTGTCTTGTCAACATAGAGAGAGTGACGAAATTGAGATAATACCACAGAATAATACAATCAGAACGGAAACTCTGTCGGATTTTGAAGCAAATTCATTTCGCGTCCGCCATGTTGGGATATAGGATGTTTACATCTGGATTCGCGCATGAAAAAAAAAATATAGGACATGATCCGCGAAATTTTCATTCTGAAATGCCATTAGAATAAAAGTGTGGGCGGAAACTTAAGATTTCTTTCCAAAATTTACAGAAATAATTGAGTTTCCACACAAATCACACTCGTCCGCCATGTTGGGATATAGGACCAGAGCATTGCCTATTGGTGCCGTTAAATTCCAAACTTGCTTCCATTGGCTCTTATGGGAGTTTCCGTTCTGATTGTATTATTCTGTGATAATACTCTCCCATTATTAGTGCCCAACGGCAACGCCGCCATAGCGCTCGCGTTTTTAAAATAATTTTATGAGTTCAGGACTCAGAAGAGAATTTCAAGAGTTTCTAATGCTACCATCGTTATTCTTCGAGGTTTTCACCCCTGAATAGACCTTTAAATAGCTTTCAGCAAAAATGTGCAACAGACCCTTTAAAAACTCGAGAGAAAGTTTAAATTAAAATTACTATTTAAAGATATACGAAATTTTATGACTAAATACGGAAAGTGCTGGGCGAGACGTTGAAACTTAACAGTGGAAGACACGAGCGTCAAGCCACTAAATCAAAGCTAGAGAAGAAAAAAGAGAGAGAGAAGAGAAAAAAAATGGGCGAAAAACATTTTTTTGCTTCATTTCCAACTCTGGCGTAAGATACCCTTCCCCAACCCAGACTTGAGAGGTCAACCTACTGATGGAAGAGGACAACAAGGCACAATAAATCAATTAGAAGAGAGATGCGATTACTCATGTCGTAATTAATTGCAGACATGCAGAAAAGTGCACAGAGTCGAAAAAAAAAAAGAAAAAAAGAGGAGGAAGAAAAAGTGAGCATCTTCCACAATGGAACAAATGTGCATACGTGCATGGACTTACGTAACCGGATATAAATAAACACATATGAACATGTGCGCTATTGTGAATGGTCTTGCTGCATTCGGTACTCACCTGAAATCAAAGTGACATAAATTATTGAGTTGCGTTCTCATTTTGAACAATTACTTACTAATTTATTGTAAGAACACAGTTCACGACAGCTGTAAAATACAACACGTTATACACCAGAAGCGGATTCATGCATATCTCTCCCCCCTCTCTCACTCTCCCTCCCTCCAGCCGTTTGAACAAATGTGTTAGAGAAGGATGGAGGTTGAGGCCATCATCATCAAGTGGTCCTTACTTCTGAAGTTTTTACGCATGCCTTTAAATGGGCGGAGAGAGAGAGAGAGAGAGAGAGAGAGAGAGAGAGAGAGAGAGAGAGAGAGAGAGATTTCTCGATTCGCCCCTGCGTTACACACTCGTTGAATGAAAATGTTGAACAGTGCCAAGATGCATGCGCACTGCACAGCATGAATGAAGTCGAGTGATTTGTGACAGATCAGTAACTTTCAATGCTTTGTATCATGGATGAAATAATAAATTCGACGTATCGGACACGATCGATGCATCGAAGTTTGACGCGCACGCACCTGCACGGAAAAGCTGCTAAAAATTACGAAGATCAACTACATTAACTCTCAGTACCAAGAAAATGAGCCAACTCATCACGAACCCATTCAAATCAAGCGAGTAGATAAATGTTCCTACTCTGAGGTAGTTGTTTTTGCCTACACCATGTATTGAAGGCGCTCAACGAAGCATACTTTTAAAAAGTCCACGAACGAGGTATAATCGGGGCATTAAAAATTGTCAGTCGACTCCTTACATGTTGGCTAGGTAGGCCGGCCACCTGCAATGCTTCTGTTCATCGTGTTAAATTTTGCAAGTTGCCTACCTAATCCAAAATCTAAGGAGTCGACAAACATGATTTAATTCGTTGACTGTATTTGAAGGGTAGAGGTCTCAAAGAGAAGAGATACAGGGTAATTCAAAAGTAACGTCCACCCCCTTAAAACTTGTTTTCTAATTGAGATAAAAGGATGCGGTTTGGACCATTCATATTTATACCGGGGCGCTATCTGAGGGGGCTGTTTTCGATGACCTTCCACCCCGGGGGTAGAGGGGGGCGGGGGTCAACTTAATTTTCTCTTATGGCACCCCCTGTCTTGTGATAAATCGTTTAAAAGGGCATTAAATTCTAGGACATTTAGCGCAAACCGCAGCTCTATATCGAATTTTGTTTCCGGTACATCGAAGGTCAAAGTTCGTTACGGACCCAATTTCAAAAAATCATTACTCCACTTTGAAACATTAGAATTTAAAAACGAGGAGTCTAAAATACTCTAAACAGCAAGTCCTTTTCAGAAAACAATAAGACTTTGACACACATTTTGTCAAAGTTAGGATTTAGCTCCCCCAAAAATTGTTAACGTTTTTGCCCCCCGGGGGGAGGGGCTATCAGAAAAATTCCGTGAGACGACCCCTATCCAAGGATACGTCGATCGAAAGGGCACATCAAACTGAGCATTTTGGCGCAAACCGATCGGTTTGCGATCGCAACCTTCGCCCCCCTCGTATCCGCCAATGAGTACCGATTAAATGGGGCAGTTGCAAAGGTACGCAATTGTGTGCTTTTATGGTGGAAAAAATGAAAGTCCTTGATGAGCTGAGAACAAACGTGCCTTTGGATTTGTTTTCTCAGTTCTTTGCTTTCGGTGATACTTTCGTGTAAAGATGCAAAATTGTGTGTGTCCAGACATCCCGCAAAATTTTCATTTAAAACAATGAATTTAGGGCCAAAAAACCTCTCCGGTTGTACATGAAATACAGTTGGACATAAAATGAATGACAAAAAAAAAACTGATAAAATGATAACTGGAGCACTTTCATTTGCTTATTAAAGAAGCACACAAATTCGGACCCTTGCAACTGCCCATTTCTTTGGGCCCTAGGGATAGAATAAAAAAATAAATAGTAAAATTCAATATTATCGGCTCCGAACTGTTTGGCACCATGCAGAGTGTGGTAGTTCAACGAAATCCTGACCGTGAGATATCGGTCGTGTATTAACCTATGCATGGGCGCACCCAGGATTTCTATATGGGGGGGGGGCCAAATTTGCATTTCATATGGGGGGGTCTGGGGGTCCTCCCCCGGAAAATTTTGAAAATTTAGCTCTTCTTAGACGCAAAATTAGGCTACTTCTATTCAGAAACTATATTGAATTAACTCTCGAGAAAAATGAGATTTTCCAAGACTATGCTGTTATTACGGAAAAATCTTCATCGTGCTGATAGAAAGAAGGAGTCTTCAGGAAATCTAGATTTCAGAAGAAAATCGAGCGAAATTAACAATTAAGGACATTGCTACCGGGAAAGATGTGTTCCTCCAAGGAAAAATATGTTTCATGACGTTGATTCTTTGTTTGAACTCATTTCCTTTCCCATCTTTTCTTTTTCTCTCCTCCTCTTTTCCTCTTCTCTCTTTCTCTTTTCCTCATTTCTTCCTTTCCTTTTCTCCTTTTTTCCTTTCCTTTCCTCCTTTTTCCTTTCCTTTCCTCCTTTTTTTTCTTCCTGGCCCCCTTGGCCCCCCCCCCCCTGGGTGCGCCCATGAACCTATACAACGTTGTCATTGAGCGAGCGATCAACCAACGGTCACGAAACAAAATTATATTTACGACCCAAACGGGCTCCGCTCCTGTCATCACCCACGAACGCACCGGAATCTCTTCTTCGCTAATATAACTGCTCTTTCCAGAGCTTCTGACTTTTCCTACCGTTTTTCGAGCGAAAGCCAATCGCGCACGCATTTCTGATTCAAAAGCCAGTCGCGTTGATTTGCGGTCCCGGTCCCGAGTCGCGCCGCAGTTCGTCACAGCGAAGTTCGGACCATATCCACGTATACCGGTAAAAGTCCGAGAATCGTGATTTATGTATGGTAGCAGAGCTACGTTTTAAACAGAAAGAAGGCGTTTATGCAATTCTCAAGTCACGTCCCATCAGGGCTATATCACTTGCTGTGTTGCAAAATGTATAGAGTAGACTAAGGTGAACCCACAGGTAACAGCTACCGCATAGTTTAACAGACATCGCAGTTTAAAACAACTGCTCTCGCAATTTTACCATCGGTTCTGATTCGGAAAAATTTGACTATAAGGTGAATGCTTTGGTAACAGACACGTTAAAGGGCACTTTCATAGGATTTGCTTCATAATTTTTGATTAACTCAACGGATTTCAAATATGTTGGGCCTAAATGAAATGTCAAACCTTCAGCTGTCATTTAAATGATCACATAATATTTTTTCAACGTAGTAACAAGCTGAGTGTAACCAAAATGAAAATAAGAACAGATGTTCCAGTAACAGACACTCTAAAATAACTATGTGTAGCAGTTAAAGACTTTATTGTTTTAATAACAGACAACCCCTGAAGATGATCTGAATTTTTTGACTTGAAAGCTTTGAGAAATTATACGTATAGGTTCCCTAGCTTAGCAATAAGGGATTGTCATTTCAGAGGTTACGTTAGAATCAGCTGGAAATAATTGTTAACATGAGATGGCTGTCTTTATCCTTCAATCTCTCTGCTCTGAGAGCATCAAATTCAAAACAGTTTGATGCATTTAAAACACTCTGTAAAGTACCTAAGCAACCCCTAGTAAAAATTTTTTGATGACGGTCATTAAAAACACTGAGAAATGGAACACTGACCGGTCAACAAATTTGATGGTTGCCATCAAAATTTTTGTTGGCGACCAACAAATTTGTTGACCGGTCAGCGTTCCATTTCTCAGTGTTTTTGTTGACCACCATCAGAATTCTGCTGGTCCACCATTAAAATTTTATTGATCACCATCAAAAAGTTTAAACTGGTTAAAAGGGCTTTAAGGATAATATTGGGGATTAATAAAAGTAAAACTTCACTCACAGACATGTACGGATGTATATTTACGTCAGCCGATCGGATGGAAGCTTCCAAACTTTACGGTCACTACCGGGATTCGAACCCGAGACCTTCCGACTCCAAGTCCGATGACCTAACCGTTACACCACCCCGATCAGATGTGTAGGTTTGACGAAAATCCGGTAGATAAGTTTGTGAAAAGAGAATATGGTTACTGTAAGTCTGATTTGCATGAAAATTAGTAATGGAAGGTATTTTTGGTCGAGGAATCTGATTCTGCATTCAGATTTTTGGTATTTAAAAAACTTGATGAGATAAAATCAATTTGTTACTGGGTGCAACAGAGTGAATCTCCCTTTTTTCAAATTTTGAACGGTCGCGGAACTTGAAATTTGATCGGTCTTTGAATCCATATAATGTCACGGAAATCAAATTATCCACATGGAGCATTTTACCAGGGATGTTATCTGTTTTCCAAACACATTTAAAAAGGAGTATTAAAGTGCCGTATTTGTTGCTTAGGTAGTGTCTGTTTTATCATACAGCATACCAAATAAAAGCTTCTTCAACTTATTGTAAGTGCGGCGGTGTCAATTGTAAAGTGTCTCAATTTTTAGTTCAAAAAAACACATTTATTTCCTTATATGGACATTATTCATTTAAATTTTATAAGCGGACACAAAGAAATACGGCCAAGGTATGCAATACGCAATGCACAGTATATTATTCAACTCATGTATTAGGTGTGTGTTGCATATATTGCATATCCTGGCCAGGTTTCTTTTTCCCCGCTATAGTACGATCCCTACATAGGTGAAATATATCCACAGGTGTATCATATGTGTCAGAATAAATATACTGTACACAGTTTCTACAATACACACTTGATTAAAATAAAATAAAATATAGGATTAATTTTTATTTAGTATTGTACTTTTTTCAAGTTCGTGTTGTCTAAATACTATATTTCTAATTTTTTATCTATATGGAAAAGTCAGTTTTGAGCTCTAAATGGGGGCAGTGGCGTCGCGTGCCATCTGGCAACAATGGAACTGCTCCATTTAAACTCATTAAATATATCGAATTTTCCTTGTGCACTGTGCACCCCCTGAATTCAACCTTTTACAAGAGTTTAAATGGATAGATTACATTGCTGCCAAATTGCACGCGACGCCACTGAATGGGGGTAAATAACTTGTAAACATCCTGGACGTTTTAAACCGTCAACATAGCCATGTTCCAGTTTTGTGAAACTTGAGAAAGTCAAAACCTAGACTGTAAGTTGAGACATACTTAGCAACTGTATGTTCCACATCATGATATTTGCGAGTTATAACAAAAAGTTTACCGGACAGCACTAAAAAATTAATGGCCACCAACAAAGTTCCGTTCATCTGTTAGCTATTTACTGGTCATCAACAAAACTTATTTGGCCACGAACAAACTTTTGTTGGTGCCAATACTTCTTGTGACCGATCATCAAAAATTCTGTTGACTGCCAGCAAAATTTTTACTGGTCGGTTACAAGAAGTATTGGCACCAATAAAACTCTGTTGGCGCCAATGCTTCTTATGACCGACCATCAAAAATTCTGTTGGCTGCCAGCACAATTTTTACTGATCGGTCACAAAAAGTATTGGCACCAACAAAATTTTGTTGACCACCATGAAAATTCTACTGGCACCAACAGAATTTTACTGGCAGTCAGTAAAATTCTGCTGGTGCCAGTAAAATTTTGTTGGTGGTCAACAAAAAATTTTTACTAGGGACAACAACAAAATAACAACACAAACAATATACGTGCTTCGATTTCTTAATATTTCTGGATGAAAACGAAAAGTGTCTGTTACCTGTTAGTGCGTTTAACTTAATTGTGGTACACGGAAAAAAAGGATTGTTGAAAAACCCTTAGCAACCCAGGCGCGGCAGTAAACAACTTACTATGTTTCGTTTTATCTAGGATAATAGATTTGCTGTCTACCGCGGTAGGTGTTTCACTATTATTGACCTACTGGTTTGGCTAGTTCTTTGAAGATCAATTAGACAATCATTATTGAAATACCACGTCAGGATTGAAGTGTTTGGCCTTACTACTACAAAAAAGTAAAAAGAGTTGAAAAACGTGAGGGTAATTCCAAGCGGCATGTAACCGCATCCGTTACATTTTAAAACTGTTTATTTGACTTTAAAATCTACAATATTGAACTTTTTCGCAAAAACCAGGTAGGAGTTCACAACTCGCTTACCAGCTTCGTTGCAGTGAAGAAGATTTCAAGTTTTAAAGTCAAAATTACAATGTAACGGATGCAACATGCCGACATGACCCGGGACAATCGCGATTTTACATTTTGCACTCTCCATATAGGAAGCGTACATCGGTACATTTTATCAAAACTATCTAATTCCATACCATAGCGCACTGTTTTGAGGTTATGTAACTAGATTGTCAACTTTTACACGGACGTTAGTGGGAGGAACTGAATTTGTTACAGTTTTCAACGATTTTGGACCATTTTTAGGCAAAAGTGACCATTTTCCCGCAAGGAAACGACTTCTCTTGACGTTTTGAACATTTTAAGCGTGCCGTATATATACGGTGCGCTTCTTGTTTTCATTTTCATATCTAATATATAAGTCCAATGCCTTGCTTATGGCAAAACCTTGGCGGGAAAGGTTTGAAAGATTAAAAACGTGTTTTCTTAAAACTGGTTTCATTAATCGTTAATTTGTTGCTGCAATCCAGGAGGTCTCGGCGTCTATTTTCTTAAAATTGTAAAAGTTTTGGTATTCCTGTTAATTTCAATAAGTTATTAAGCGTCAAAGTCGAATTCCTTCAAACGAGAATTCCATACAGGTCCAGCAACCTAAGTCATTTGTGCCAACCTATGAGTCGAAATTCCAAGGCAGGAGGGGGGTGGAAACATCCTTCACAGAAACCCTCTTTGCCCCTCGCCTTTGGGCTCCACCGATCTCAAGATTTCTTCACGGTGCATTAAGCGTTCAGGATACGCATCGTATAAGTGTCAAACTCTGTTTGACGAGGGTACATCGATAAGAAGCGACGAGGTATTGATGAATAGCGGGAGGGGTATAGAAAAGAGAGAGGCTCATTCATATCCTTAAGTAGACCAGGGACCAAATAATGTTAGGTCCCGAGCATTGAATTGCGTGCATCTTGCGTGCGGTTTCGACGAATCAGAGAGCTTACGCACGGTCATGTGACCATGCGTAAGTTACGCTCGGGACCGAACACTATTTGGTCCCTGTTTAGTGATGACGTCACGATCAGAATTAGTTCCAAACAAATGCTCTATCTCGCTCACTCTCGTGGATTTACCAGATCCAAATTTTCGAACGCAAATTCATGCTAGTTAACCAACAGTTTTCTCAAATTTTATTGCACCATTAGATTCCACTTGCCTTAAAGTATCTTTTCACTGTAACATAATTCCTAAAAGATCACAAGCGAATTTACAATCACAGTTATACCGAAAGACGTTCTACGTTTTGTCCTTGTCTTACTCACGGTCTCTTATGGTAGTATCACCGGCATGACACTCAATCATTCTAACTTCTCTTCGTATCGAAGCTATTGTTCGAGGTACAACACATGCCGTGATGGTGCTGATGAGCCTATATCCTAGAATTTTGTGCTCTTAAGAAACTGTGAGTGTGACAAGGACAAAACATAGGACTTTCTTCGATATAACTGTGATTGTGCATCGATGCGCGATGTTTCAAAAAGTTTGTGATAGCGGGCTCATATTTTATCACTGAGAAAAAAGTGGCTGTTAAAACTGTAAGAATAGAACCATAGATGATTTCGCCTTATTTCAATCATGAGACCTATCGTTGCTATGATCAGCGCGCTTGAACCTACACGAATTTCGATTGTCTCTATGGAATTTCGATTATTTCTATGGGAAATAAAGCGCGTTAATATATATCCAATCGGAAAATTTTCTTGAAACAATTGGAAATTTTATAAGGGACGTGGAACCGAATGGTGTGATAAACACAACGTGTAAAGAACGTGTTGTTTACTAGCACTTGTATTTGAAAATTTGGACTGTGTTTCGTATGGGAAAACCCACGAGAGCGAGTGAGACGGAGCCTTTGTTTGGAACCAATTTTTTTCATGACGTCACACTAAACAGGTCTTTGCATCGAAACATTTAAAATTCTGGGGGATCGGCAAATTGAAAGCCCCTCAATGAGCGTCGATGGAATCAAGGGATTTTTGAGGACATTTTTGGCGTTTTGTTGAAAAATAGGTGTTTAAAATCCAGAACACAGGGAGCCAGAGGGGTAAAATTCGCATTAATTGCTCTAAAAAGTGAGAGGGGCTGTCACGTGTCTTCCACCCCTGGACAGCTTCCTCGCTGCGGCTATGGAATTGACTCTGGAATAACTTATTTACCTATCCTAAAAAGTTCGTTGCGTGTACAAAATTTTTCACTGGAAGCTTCTTCAAATTTTGGAAACTATAGGTCCATATGGAACTTTGCTTTTCCAACACGAAAAATGATATCGACCGACGGCAACAGAAAAAAAAGAAATAATATGACAATGCGTTATAGTGAATAATGGCATAGTTTTAACTGTAAACTTTCGATACTTTTCAAGAAAATAAATGGGGAGAGGGGGAATTAAAATCCACAAACCTCTTAAACCTCCACACCTACTAATCTATACCCCTAGAATGCTTGATGTGTAAAGGGCACTTGAAATGGTTAGTTCTGTATATTAAAGGATTATTGTTTCATGAATTCGCAAGTGTTCCATTTATGCATATTACGTATCTACATCGTGACAATCGCAACAAGTGCTGACAGCACCTAAAACGGAAAAAAAGATAAAAAAACTGTTTATTATTTAGAATCACGGCTTTTCCGAATATGACACTTTTTGACTTCAAAAGAACGCAACCTCATGTTTGATCCCTGAACAAGCCGTTTAAAAGGTGGAGGGATTTAGAAATATCTATTGTCTATAGTTTATGTGGGTAAAAAAGATCGAGCCTTATCAAATAATTTTCTCTTTTCAGCTTTCAATGGGTTTGTTGCAAACTTTTGCTACAGTGCTATAGAGTTTTGATTCTGATGTAAAATTGTCTGAAAATTACATTGGCGGCATCAAATAGTCATAAAATCCACTAATAAACCCAAAAAACGCATTATAAAGAAAGCCAAAATTGCAGTCGTAAAGCCGAACAATCTGTGCACGCGCACGACGAACATCAGAGATAGGTGACCCATTCTCCCCTTTTTCGTTAAGGGGGGGGGGAGAAAATATCTCCACAGTCAAACTGTGATTTTAAAAATGTGCATGGTCAAGATGTTGTCTTTTGTGAAGGGGGCGGGGGGGGGGGGGGAGCAAAATATCAAGAACAGGGTGTTTCAAAACTTGAGTACCAAACTTATGGAGTGTATTTTTGGGGTCAACATACATATATATAAGAGACTTTATTTTCCTTCATGAGTATGTGCTGCAATTGTTTCTCTTCTGAGCTAGAGCCCTCCAAAGTTTTGAAAACAAAAAACAAAAAACAAACACAAAAAAACAACGCCTTTGACTCATCTCCTTATAGATACATCTGATCTAAATTTATTTTTTTCATAATTTCTCACCAAACAAGCTCAATTGGACAGCACTTGTTACAAAAGAACCGAGTGACATTTTTGATAAAATTGAGTTATTGATTGATAGAGCTAGCAATACTGAATCTCGAAGCAACAAGAGCTTCTTCTGTAATAACAACTATTTCCCGTCAAAATTCCAGGTAAAAGTGAGCTGGTGAGCCTCATTGATGTCATTGTCCATATGATGAAATAAAATGAGAACTTGGTTCCTTTGGCTGATTAGGTTAAACCTTAATCCGAGTCACGTAAGGAACCAACTCCGACTTGGTTCCTTTCAGTGGCGGCTCGTGCGATTTGGCAACCATGCTTTTTTACCATTTAAACCTATGCAAAAGTATCGATATCTTGGGGGTGCATTGCACCTCCTGAAGATCGATTGTTTTACATAGGTTTAAATGGAGGGATTCCACTGTTGCCACATTGCACGAGCCGCCACTGGTTCCTTTTATAGAATTGGGAACGGACTTAAGTCCGGATTAACGGATTTTAAAATAATCAACAGTGTAAACCAACTCTGCCGTTTGGTTTCTCTTAGAGTTTCGTTTTTCGTGATTATGCCAAAAAAAAAGAAGAAAGGAACCAAGTCACTTTAAACGCTAAAAATTAAATACCTTTCCTACATAGTAAATTCCACTTTTCCGGTGTTGAAATGCAAAAACACAAAACGGTAGTTGAATGAAATCAAAACGTAAGTAATTCCAAGTTTTTTGTTTAAATGCTAGCTCTTCAACTTTGGACTCAATTTTCTCGAGATCAGCTCCATGTTGAATGCTGTCTAATTATTATCATTGCTAGCAAAAGCATTAAAGCTGTTCAGACTTTAGTGGCACGCTTTTCCAACACCTGCGTGTTGGAATTTTCCCTGCTTGTTTTTTTTTTTTTTTTTTTTTTTTTTTTTTTTTTAAAAATTGTCTTTGAAAAAGGCTCAGGACAATAAGAGGAGTGTTGACCGCATTAAATAAACACGGGATTGAATAAATAGTATCCAACAACGACACCCACAGGCAACTTTCCTTTGCTTTCCTGGGTGTAGGCATAGACTTTGAATACACTCCGCGTGAACGTATCGGAAGTTTTGCGTCTATTCCGGTAGGTATATGAGCTCATAAAAACAGCTAAAACGAAAGTTCGAAACAGACCCGTATTTACAAATAAAAAAATTATTGAAGATCACTTCCCAGAGGAAGGGCGTAGAGGAAAATGTATACTTCCGAGAAAAACGCGTTTAGAGAGTGGTTTTCTGATTCTTTGAAGTAAGAAATAGATAAAACAAAATCATAGTGCTAAAAATTGCCTACTTTAAAGTATCGAATAACCACTTTGAAACTTCCAAACGCATTTTTCTCATGTGTATAAATTTTACTAACACCAATTTCTCCCCGCAAGAGGTCTTAAATCGTATTAAGAATCAGAAATCCTTTAAAAATCATTTATAATGACGAAAACAAAACAATATTCACATTTAAAAATGGGGCTCTTGCAAACTATTGCTATACAAGGAGAGTTGATTCTTGCATAAAAACCTATAGAAATGACGACGAGTATACAAGAAAATCACAAAATTCAGTCTCAGAATAGGGCTTAATGGCGGAGCTACGCTGGTACCATGGGAGAAGCCTATCTAATTTTAGACATATCTCTGAGTTTCCGTAGCGAAATTGACAAATTGAACAGGAATGTCTTAGGATACCTGCGTAGCTCCGTCATTACGATCTTGCCGTTACAGCTGTTTTCTAACAAGGGGAGGCTCAGAAGTCGCCGCCTCCGATTTTGAAAACGATTGCACGAAAATGTAGCTAAAGTAAAACTATTAGACCCGTGTTTCTCACTTTTTGCCAATGGGCCTTCCTAAAGCGTCAGGAATTTTTGAAAGTTGCCGCAATGCACGTAAAAAACCCGAGCGGAGAGCGTTCCGAATATTTACGTGAATTTCGGCAACTTTCAAAAAATTCCTGACGCTTTAGGAAGGCCCATTGGCAAAAAGTGAGAAACACGGGTCTAATAGTTTTACTTTAGCTACATTTTCGTGCAATTGTTTTCAAAATCGGAGGCGGCGACTTCTGAGCCTCCCCTTGTAAGTTTATTACTCAATTTTAAACTTTTACAGTAATTTACGTGATTCTCGCTGGTTTTCGCATCAGATTCAACGATTCATTCGCTTAAAGCAAAAAATTGAAAGAGTCCCTTTGACCCAAAAGTCTTTTTTTTTTTTTTTTTTTTTTTTTTTTGCCCGAACCATTCATGTTTTTCTAGATGATGAGTTTTTACGACAAGTTTGGCAAATGCGGCCACCCAGAAACTCAGAGATATAAATCAAAAAGGCGGAATCGAACGCGGGACTACTGAGCCAACGACGGACGCGACCTAAGAACGTACGGATGCACGGGTGCCGAGTGGCCCCGATTTGGATTGAAATGAATAGGTACGAAGCGTGCTAGACATTTGAAATCGATTACACGGCGTAAAACCAAACCGACGGCAGAGACGGCGGAATTAAGGAACAGTAACGAACATGGGAATGCCTGCCGCAAACGTTGACAGCTCGAAGAAATGAACTGACCGACATTTAGTTCACTTACAAAAGTCATTAGAAACTGAAAGATCAACATGATACGTCGCAAGTTGAGTTTCGGAATCGATAAACAAGTCCACTGACTCCAGCGCAGAGGGCTGCGATCTGATCTTTGATTTCATTAAATAGCACTGGTGGACTGGGTAAATGGAGGTTTTGATAGATTTTTGGTAACTTGCATTTTTTTCGATACGACACGTTTTAAGCGAGATAATTGCTGCACAACATAGAAAATTGAGCGCTTTTACTACGGTTGACGGCCCGAAGACGCAACGGAGTGGCGTTACTGCCGAGTGCCGCTCTTTAAAGTTAACTCACTGACTTTTACGCACCTTGTGCAGCTATTATCTCGCTTAAAGCGCGTTGTATCGAAAAAAAAAAAAATAAAAAAATAAAGATGACCAAAATTCTTCCTAATAGTTTCCCCCAATCTGATATCAGTAATTACTTTTCAAAAATCCGTAAAATAAAATGTGTGCCGTTTCGCCTGAAAATGGATTGAATACTGCTGCACAATGTGGAAAAGTGAGCGCTTTTACTAAATCTGACTGCCCGAAGACGCAACGTAGTGGCGGGTTGCATACTGCCACTCTTTATGGTAAAGGCGCTGACTTTTCCACATTGTGCAGCAATAATCTCGCTTAAAATGCGTGGTATCGAAAAAATGTGTGGCGACCAAGCGACAACATAAAACTTCAAATAAAAATTTGAAACTAAAATCTGACCAAAATTCAGAACAGTTCCGATCAAAATTGGCACTCTATTTCGAATCAAAATTTAGATAAAAAATCAAATCAAAATTCAGATCAAAATTTAAATCAAACTTTAGATCAAAATTTAAATAAAACAAATAATCAAAATGCAAATAATAATCCAAAACCTGAATCCGGCTACAGAACCCGCTCCGGGCGACTAGTCAGATTCGCGCAACATTTTCCCGCCTAAAATTTCTATTTCGCTGCCTCCTGATTGGCCCACTTAAAACAATTACTCCTTTACTCTCTGATTGGCTTATATGTTTTAATTTTTTCCATATAAATACAGGCACTCAATTATTTCAATTCAGTCTCTCTCAAGATTTGAAGTCAACAAGTCCTGTTTCTCAAACTTTTCAACTCATCATGGTCAAATCCTGCTGCAAAGTCTCATCATTCAAGAACAGGAAACTCAATGATTCTCTCTCCTGGTCCATTCCCGTGACCGAACACTATGTGCAGAAGCCCAACCAAGGAATTCCACACACGGGTCAACACCAAATCATGACGACCCAAGACCGGAAGAAAGAACCACTCAAACAGCCATCCGGCTTCAATCATTCAAAACGGCGCCCCCCACCATCGGGTCGTATCCAGCCGATCCACACTCCATCGGGAAGAGACAAAAAGAAGACAAGCTTCTTTGAAATATCAACTAAATTCATGCATCTAACTCCATTTTACTTTGGAATTCAAGCTCCTCCAATGATCCATAACTTAATTTACAAAAGTTCCATGTCTCATTCCCTATGCCGAAACTGTTCCTCTTCCAGCCCAAAAGCTTTAATCCGTTGTCACCACAATTCCTGCCCTTGCCGTAAAAAACACACTCAACTACGTGTGCACTTACGCCCACTATACGAAGAACTGGCAACACATATCCGACTTAACGTTATCACCCGCTCAAAATTCAAGGAAGCGCAAGAAAGTCCCAAGTACCTCAAGGATGAAACGTACGAGTCGGCCATAACATCTTTCAGCCGCTACTATTGCCGGAAATGATACAACCAATCTCTTAAAATTAATCTTTGTTTCAGTCTGGAGTTCCACTCTTCGCGAAGGGCTGGTGTGGCGACCAAGCGACAACACCGCGCCGAGCGTGGGAAAAGCAGCACCCGTTTCAAATCGCAAGCACTCCCGCGCTTTCTCTCCACCTGCGCTCCTGATTGGTCCAGCCACTGCAGGTGGCACTAAAACCTCCGGCCAATCAGAGCTCGACCCCTGGGCTTAAAAGGAAGAGCTTCAGCCAACAATTTACATTCTGGCTCAACGCTCACTATTGAACAGACGTCTCTCAAGTCTTGGACCCAGGACCCAATCGATGCCCATTGCCCACTTAGCTGAATCTAGCCAAGCAGCCAACTTACCATTGAACGGGGACCCGTATATCACACGGCGTCTTCACACTATAAAACGGCCCTTTTCAGGGCCACCACTTTTGATTCTATTTTCCAGAGCAATTTTCCTACAAATGCTTGACACCAAAAATTTTTTTAACAGTTTTTCTCATCTGATTTAAGGAATTACTTTTAGATGTTAAAATTTGTGCCGTTAAAGGCATAAAATTGCCTAAAGAGTACAGTCGGACTTAATTTCAGAATTTCTCAAAATCATTAATGGATTTTACACGTAAAATACCACGGAGCAAGAAATTTCATCACATTAGGTTTATAATAATTTTGGTTGCTATTCCAAAAAAACCACACATTTTTAAAAACTTTGCGGGGTTGTAGCTGGAAAAATGGGCATTTCCGGACCCACGGGAACAGGTGTCAGTCTAATTTTGACCTCAAAACTACGTGGTAGAGATTGTACCTGGAGTTTAACATGTATAATGTTTTAAAACCGTGAACCAAATTCCCAATTTTTGCCCGAATCATTTAAAAATACAAGTTTACAGGCCAGAAGGTGATCTTTTACATAATAGAACTTTTCTACAGTCTGGACGATCACGTCAAAATTTAAGAACACCGTACTGCCGCCTTTTGTTTGGAATCAAAGTATGTAATGAAACATGAAACTACGCTCGTGACGTTATCACTAAATCGGCACTTATTCGAAGAAGTTGAACAAAAAATCTACTGGCTTAACTCGAACAATTTTACAGTACGATCTGTTTAAATTTGCTTCAATCCTACAAAAAAAAAAAACAAAAAAACAAAAAAAAAACAAACAAAAAAAAACCCCTGGGAAATTATCTCCGTATAGAACTACAAGGTGAATGATTTAAGATTGAACGAATGCCATCTGCACATCAGTGGACCGAACGAAGTGATGATACTGCTACAGCTATCTCATAAAGCAATGCATAAAAGACGGTTTCCCATGATGTTATTTTCGTGTGTTATTATTTCCGTTCACTGCAGAAACAAATAGAGACCCAGCACACCGTATACTTCCCGTGTTAGAAAAGTGAGGCAAGTTCAGTGCGCTCAGTTTTGTTCGGGAGTCACTGGCCATAACGATAAACATTGCCTACTGTTGAATGGTGAAGTTCAACAAAAGGCTGTGATAGGTCCGCGGTCTTGGAAACGGAAACATGTTTTGGCTCGTCAGTCAACAGTAGGCAATAGTTGGCTGTTGTTTCGATGAATTCCGACCAAAATTGAGCCAGAAAAGTGGACACCTGTCGCAAGCTTTGTGCTGGTTCTCTATTTGTCTCTGGTTCACTGCTCCCCTCAAATTAAAAAAAAAAAAAAAAAAAAAGAACCAGACATTTTCCGCGAGCTTTTAGGCATACTATCACAGAATAATACAATCAGAAGGGAAACTCCCATAAGAGCCAATGGAAACAAGATTTGGAATTTACCAGCACAAACTGGCAACTGTGCCTACTCACTTCTCAAGATGGCGAACATGCTTTTTCAGGCTATACAACCAATCACAACTCGGCCAGTTGCCGAAGATCTGCCGAAGATACTCACTTTCGAACATGGCGGCCCGAAGTAAAGAATGTTTCAAAATGAATTAGAGTTTCCCTTCTGATTGTATTATTCTGTGATACTATTATTTCGAGCAACGCGTCTGATCACTTTCACTTACTGAGACGCAACGCATTCGAATATTCAATTATTTTATCGAACCTTTGATTTACGGAATTTTTCAACAACAAGCATAACAACATTTTTGAGCATTTTTTTTGAACATTTTTTGTTGTTATTGTTGTAATTTATTGAACAAGTAAACTTAGTTCAGCTACGAATGGAAAACTTTGAAAAATCTCCGTGGTCAGAAAAAAATCTTATGTCATTCAAGAACCAATCACGGCGTTAAATTAATACATAAACGTTAAAGCTGCCACCATTCCTTTCCCCTAGAGAGAGTTGGTGAGGTGTGAAATCAGTGTTTGTTTACATGCTCCTTAGTCTTGGCCTTGCTGTTAGAGCGGCGACTCAATTTTTAGGTTATTTTCGTGTCTTTCAGTGGTGGTTTTTTTTTGCGGTTGAAAATGAAAATGTAAATTTCCGAAACGTCCCGTCCGTTTTGTGTATTTTAGCTTCATTTCCCAAAAATGTTTTTTATTATATTTTATATTTATTATATTTATTATTTATTTTATATTTTTTATTCACTTGACAGATTAGAAGCCAATAATGTTGTTTCTTTTCATAAACGTTAGTTTACTCCACATATTCAGTTACAAAATATATATATACATTGACTACAAATTCCAACTTCAATGGCTTGAAAGAAAATTACAAAATAATTAGGACCATTTTACGTCATAAAAGCCCGTCGGTTCCATTTTCAAACTGAAATTGCGCTCCAAGACTCTACGCGACAAATTCATGATTTCCGCCAAGTGCAACACCAAGTCTCGCGTTCAGCCGCGAAACTCCTCAAAGCAGCACTGAACGGAGAGCCATTGCGTGCTCTCTGTTGGAAAGCCGCTTAACTACGGCGCGTGGCAGTTTCTTGACAACTCTCTAGAGTGCATGAGCGTCTCCAGAGCGTCCACAACCGAGTCCAGCCAAACTCCAAAACCCGATCTCTGCCTTCGCGCCGAGAGCATTGCAGACTTCACAACTACTCTGCAGTATGCAGTCGATATGCACCTTCCACCCACATACCCGCGTTTTCGTGCTGCACAGCGCGAGCGACGAACGTCCCCTACGAAGCTCCAACGAAGGCGTGACGCACACGTGTTTTTAAATGAAAGGTCCATCAATTACAATTTATAGTCCATAATGACCGATTAAAAGAGATAAGGTGCAGGAGGAAAGATAGCGAGGCGTGTTTCTTTTGAGATTCTGTGCATGATGTACCACACACCAAAAACGATTTTGTTCAGCCAATCAAAACCTCTTGAAGACAAATGACCCAGCAGAAGATTTGTAGTTGAGCATACCAAACCATTTGAGCACCTTGCCAAAGCTTTAGTATGCTCAACAAAATACATTTTCCCGTCTCATGGAAGAATGTATTAAAGAGCTGGACCATAGAGTGTTTTTTATTTATTTATTTTTCCCCCCTGAGCACAGAAAGGGAAAACGTACTTAAACTTGAGTTTCCAGAGCAAATAAAACAAAAATATTACAATCCAAAGTATATTTTTATGAAAATGATATTTTGTGGACATTTTACTTTGCGTATACCCTATGCTGCTATTGAACACATGCAAATACAAAACACCTCGTAGCGCTAAGAGGGGTGAAACCCACCCCCCTAAATACGCCCCTAATAGCACAGAATACTCTAATCAGAACGGAAACTCCCATAAGAGCCAATGGAAACAAGATTTGGAATTTACTGGCACAAACTGGCAACTGTGCCTACTCCCTTCTCAAGATGGCGGACATGCTTTTTCAGGCTTTACAACCAATCACAACTCGGCCAGTTGCCGAAGATCTGCCGAAGATTGCCGAAGATGCTCACTTTCGAACATGGCGGCCCGAAGTAAAGAATGTTTCAATATGAATTAGAGTTTCCGTTCTGATTAGAGTATTCTGTGCTAATAGGTACTTTTTTGTGATTCGGATGTAAACGCTGCTAATGTCTGCCTCGACTAACAGCACGCACTGTATTTAAAAGTGTTTAAGAATCTACTAATATGATTGTCTCCTTCAGGCTCTTCAAGAACAAGAAATCTGCCAAAATGCTAGAAGTCTACTTTCGTAATTCACCCGTGCAAAGTTTTAATTTTGTGACACCTTATAAAGACTGCCAGCTATTGATAGGCATTCGTTTACCAACAAATGTCCTTTTTTTCGTATTCCCCCCCCCCAAATAAAATTGCAATTTTATTTTAAATGTAATTGAGTTTTAAAGAAATGTTACTTGAATAAATCTCAATGATCTCAGAATAAATAATAGTTAACCCTTAGATGTCCGAGCTGGGTCCAATGGACCCGTCGTATGCTAAAATCGGTTGCCAGCAGCTGTTCACTGGTCATACAAACTTGAGCTTCATGAAATGCTCTAAAAAAACTCTCAAAAATAGTAATTTCATCATTTTGAAATAAAAAAATATTAAGGGGGGGGGGGGGCACAGGGCCAAATTTTTCACGACTACCCCGAGAAAGATCGAGCCGGGTCCATTGGACCCGTCCGTTATTTTGATGTGATATTGTTGGGATATTGTTTTTTTTTTTTTCGGTGGAAATTTTCAGTACTTCGTGATGTTGATAGTTGGCTACAGAGACCGTCATGATTTTTACATTTTGACGTCATGTAAACAAACAAAAAACAGTGATAAGGCTAATTTTGGACTTTGAAAATAATTAGTTTTTATTTATCTTGTGTTTTAGCAGTTTTAGTCATTTTTTTCTCCATTTTAATCAGTATCTTAGCTTCCCAGTTTTAGAAACGGGTTACAATCCTTGAATGTTGATGAACAAACTGTCGAGCATGGTCACAGAACCCCCCCCCTTCTACTCTTCCTCCCCCAACTCATTCAACCCTCCTCGAACCCCGTTAGCCATGCGCCCACCTACTCTAGCTCTGAACAAAATCTAAGAACTTGCTTTATTATTCCTGCTAAAATGGCATTTTTGCATTTACACCAAAGGATTAGAAAACAGAGGCATCATTTGGAGAGACACAAATAGCAACCCCCCCCCCCTTTATTTGGAACTGCAAAATTCAAAGTTTTTCGGACAATGTTTGGCACCTTTTAGTGCGGTTTCTTAGAATCGTTCTTCCAACAGTGCTCTCTGGTATAGTTAGCAGGTGGAGTGGGGGTTTTTGCTCCACCGTTCTCTTGTAAAACCCTGCAAATGATGCCTCTGTCTGAAAATATGGTGGCTTTCGGACGGGATATGAGATTTGGGGAAGCAATGTATTATTGTGAGAAAGTTCTGAGACTGAGTCAACGCACCATAACTTTTTCACAATAATACATTGTTTTCCTAAATCTAACAATCCCTCAAAAAACCGCTATATTTTCAGACAGAGGCATCAGTTGCAGGGTGTTACAAAGGATCCTTCTAGGAAGGAAAGTACTATAAGAAACCACTAAATGGTGCCGAATATTGCCCTAAAACGTCTAACTTTTCGGTTTCAGGTGGGGAGTTGGGGGGGGATTACTATTCATGCCCCCCCCCCTAATGATGCCTCTGTTTTCTAAGCCTTTGGTGTATGTACATGCAAAACAACAATTTATTATTTTAGGAATAATAGAGTAAGTTTTTAGATTTTGATCTTCGGAGCTAGATTTTGTGGGCGTATTAGCAAACGGAGTTAGGGGGTGGTTGAATGGGTTGGTGGAGGAAGAGGGGAGGAATGGGTTGGTGATCATGCTTGACAGTTTGCTCAACAACATTGAAGTATTGTAACCTGCTTCTAAAACTAGGAAGCTAAAATACTGAGTAAAATGGAGAAAAAAAGGACCGAAACTGCTAAAACCCATGTATTTTAAATACGGGTCCAATGGACCCGGCTCGGGCGTTTTCGTAAAAAAAAAGACACGGACATCTAAGGGTTAAGTTAACATGTTCTTCTATTTCATTTGAATAAATTGCACTTCTATCGAAATAGAATTGTAATTGGTATAGAATTTACTGAGTTTCTGCGCGAGTTCACCTCCGATTCTACCGAGTCTCGAACAAATTTGATCTATCTATTTCTAAGCAAAAGTCTAAACCGTTAGGCCAGTTCTTTTTTATGGAGAAGATAGCGAAATTTTTGTATAAGCTTGCGGCGAGTAAAAACTGTTGCAGTGATTTTTTACAAGCTGATTTGCATTATATTGCGGTTGGCAAGAAGTATTTTTGGTAGCTCTTATTCATAACATAAGTCGAAGGCAAATAGTAATCTTAGGCAGATAGCAAGCCGCTTATTTACTATGACAGAAAAAATCCAGATCAAGTGTAATGGTGACTTCCTAAATAATTGTATCGAGATTTTACTTTGCAGCTCATTTGAAAGCTAATTAAGCTGACGAAAACGGTGATTTCATCAGATTTGGTTTATTTTGATTACTTCTTGACCTACGGTGTTTTAGTTGAAGTGTTTTTGATCACTGTATTCAATCACTTTAAAAGTTCATTAAAAGAGAACCAGCTGAGAACAAACTCAATCTGTGGATATCAGTACGATCGTTAACTCTTTATTTGCTTTAGAATGAGTTAAATCTGCGGATATAATTATTTTGTACATCACCATTACGCTTGAGCTAAATTTTTTCTGATGGTAAATAAGCGGCTTGCTCTTTGCCTGAGATTGCAATTTGCCTGCGATATATTTATAAATATATAAATATTTATTTACACTACACTACTGCTATAATGTATTTATTGTAATGGGCTAAGTAAATGTTGTCTCATGTATATTTATTTATATGCATGTTTTAGCCGTTTTACCGTTTTTTGGTTCGACGATCCTGTTCGTAATTTTTGGTTTTTATTTTTGATATTTGTCTCATCTATTCGTTAGGACGAATTCTTGGAGGAGTTCGTAGATGAAGTAAATCTGACCATTAGCTCTCGCGTGATGGGCCGTGTTGGAGTCGTAAAATGTGTTTTTGTGGGTAATTTTTTTGGCGGGTTTATATTTGCCAAATCTTGGGTGATCACGAAAACGAACACGACGGTAATTACTGTAATTGTTTGATTGTTGTGAGATTTGCTGGTATAACAACGCTGATTACTCTTTTACAGCGTCATCCTAAAAAATTAGGTAAAATACTTTTTCTAATGGGGTACAGTCATTAGTTTGCAGTCATGGACGTCTAGTCATTATGATTTTGCTACGTAAATAGAATCCAAAAAGGAAAGATAGAGGTGAATGATATCCAGCGGTGCATCAGAGCGATAGCATTCCGTTTGCTGATCATCGTAAGGGAGTGAATTTCAATAATTTTATGTACGAACGATAGGATCACTTTTGAATAATTTTATTTGCAAATTAACCCTTTTACAACCACTCAGTCAACCAGGTTAAGATTACAAAAAAAAAAAAAAAAAAAAAAAAAATAATAAAAATCAAAGTAATAACCTGCTCAAATTTAGTGGGTAGTTAAATATTCGGACTTCGCTGTGTTCATTTTGCCTACACCGGTAATTGAAGGCGCTCGATGAAAAATTATTTTGCAAAGGTTAAAGATTAGGAGTAGTTTTTGCTGTTAAATGAGAGATATTGAAACGAAATCAGTTAACTCGAGAATGGTATTATTGAAAGGGTTGATACTCAAAAATTCCTAACAGACCCACGGACTTTCACACTTCACAGGTCTCAGATTCGTCAATTCTAGGTCTAGAGGGCTGAGATCTGGCGATACACGGAACTATTGCCTCGATGCAAATGTTCAAAACCTGAATTTCCGTCTCCGGCGAGATAAGGTTCCTTTCCCCGAGGGATATCACACTGTACAGAGGAAACCACCTACTCAATTCACGGAAAAAAATATCTGGCAGAATTTACCATCTGCATAGCTGATTTTGGAATCAGCGATCAAGTATGGTCAATTTCACTAAATTATGCTAAAATGTACCAACAAGTTAACTTGATGATTTACCATAATGTACGTTGCATTTACCATCAACTTGATAGCTGACTCAAAAATCAGCGCAGATGGTAGATTCTACCCGTCTTTTTTCCCGTGTCAACAGATAGGGTGATTTTATACCGTTGATTCCTCTAGCAATAGTAACCGATTGATCAACAGCTGAGAGATGAAAGCCCGAGTTGACCCAAAAAGATAGATGCGTGCTTTTATTTAAAAACTTCTCGATCAATCCGATCGGTCATTGCAATCAAAAATCGACGGGGGGGGGGGGGACTTCTTAACTTCCACTACCGTGAATGACGCAACACTAACTCTGAACCATCGTTGATAAAACTCTCCTCGCAACGATAACCGTCCTAGTCTTAACTCTTCCGGTTACGCTGCGGAACCCCGCAAGATTCCAAACTTAATTTGATTCTAGACTGGTGACACATTAGAACGCATTTGCGCGGAGAGTCCTAAATACGAAAAACGCAATTCTCGTATGGAATAGAGGCGCAAAAGGAAGACTTAAATCTTCCGTTAATTCGTGCCGCGGAAAAACAAGACGAAGATGCGCCGGCACGCGATAAATAAACAAATAAATGAGGGAGGAGGGGAGGGGGTGCAAAGAAGGAGAGAAAACAGGGGGAAAATAAAAGCTGGGAGATGGTGGAGTATAGAAGAACGGAAAAAGCTAAAAGCACCCATGGAAGACAAAAAGGAAAGGGGATCGAACCTCCCCTCCTCTCCATCCTTGAAGCTCTTCCTCTATTCGCCCCAAAAGGTCGTAGGTAAATAGGTGCAGGGAGCTGGGAGGGATGCTGAGACTCGGCGAATTGGAGATATTTGGATTTCTAATAGACACGCTTGGCTTCCTTTTGGGTGCTGAACAGCTGAAATACTCCCGACACTCTCCCTTTCTCTCGGGGCTTAAATCGATTCGATCTTTTATTTTCTTCGACAAAATGAGAAAGAATTTCTGCTTAATGAGCATGCACTTTCCAGCCGATACCATTTTCTCAAAGATGAGCAAATTATGGGGCTGGCATCCATACAGTGACACGGTGGAGTGGTAAAATGCAAATGTGCAGTGTTGCCATTTCTCAGATAACTCTTCGAAAATTCCAAGTTTAACCCTTTCAAACCAGAAAATACCTTTTGTCCAGGAATGAAATTTTGGCAATCAAATAGCTGATCTGGGCGCAAATTTCTTTTATAAATAAACGATATGCATATCAAATTTTCATTTTCTCCATAAATACTCCATGTTATTCAGATGTACATTAAAATGTACACCAGATATGAAAGGATTAGTAAATGAGGAAGGAGTAAGGAGTATAGTATTTAACGCAGAGCTGGCAACACTGTTACTGTGAGTGATTGAAACGACTAGTCTGCCAGATGTTTCGATGAAAAGCTAATACGTAAAGACGCTTTCGGTATTTAGAAACGGGTCCGTAAAACAACGAAGCGAGTCTCTTAACGAGACATCCCAAAGTACGCCAATGATATTATTATGGGATCAAATTGCGTGAGGCACGGACGTCGGACAGGCCTCCGATTAATACCGTGGAAGTTGCGAGAATTATCGCTTCTGTGGGCTGATCCTTGAAATTTTCGACTTATGGATAAGCTGGATGAGAAAGGAAACCGGCGATTGGTATAGAGACGAGTCACGTAGTTGAAGAGCTGCCGTTTTGCGTATAATTAATCGCATTTTTCAATGCATCGATGATTCCACCCGTTGAGAAAAGATTACACAGTTCAATTTAATTCATGACTGAAACGCACGAAAATACTCTGATCTGTAATATACTTTCGATCGGTGGAAACTCGGTTAGTTAATCAAAATATCCGCGAGTTTTTTCATAGTCATCGAAAACTCCACCGGTTGAGAAAATATTGCAGACGTCAGCATTTTTTTGCATTACAGTCATACACTGAACTGAACTGAGTCATCTTTTCTCAACCGATGGAATCACCGGTGAATTGAAAAATGCGATTAATTATCCGCAAAACGGCAGCTCTGCATGGATGCCAAGTCTAATCAAAATAAATAATTTATCTAATTGATTATCAGATGCTCAAGACTGCCCGACAACCAATTATTTCAATTCCGTACTTTGATTAGACTAGGCAACCACGTGACTCGTCTCTACCAATCACCGGTTTCTATTCTTATCTATTGAACCAATCGAAAAATCAGCAGCTGCAGCATTTATTTCGGCAGCGGCCGTTTTTTAAACGAGTGCAACACACGCAATCATCCGCGCAGTAGCCGATTTAACGAAAAAGTGCGTGAGGCGGAGCGCGCGCGGCGCCCGCCTCCGACAATTTCCCTTGAGACCATATTGTGGAAGGTTTGAACTGTTTGAAAAAACTTCAGGTCATACTATTCGCGATGCACCTCCTAAAGCTGGGAACCGCACACGGCGCACACCCTTATTAACTGTATCAAAACCTGCTGATTATAAATCCAACCAGCAGGACAGATCCTTGAAATTCCCGAATTTTAGATTGGCTGGACGAGTCGAATGAAAACATTGACAGTCATTGGATATGCAGAGTGTCGCAGTCGTTTATGAACCATTTCTTGACATCAATTTTCATAAGTGGGGATGGGAAGGAGGGGGAGAGGGGGTGGGGAGTGAATAATCGTTCTAGTAAATGCACAACTGAGCGAGAAATAAATACGACCACTCATGAAATAAACGAATGGATGAAGTTGAGACGTCGCAGAAATTCTGGTTGTGTTTTCATTACACACATCCTATATTATATTTGTAAGAATGAAGCTAAGTTCCGGGAGAACCGTTGCACCGTTCAGGAGGGGCCTGGTACCGATCGGTCGGGCTCGGCTCCAATGCTTCGGGAAAATTATAAGTTTTTCCGTGCGGGCCCCGCGTCCCTTTTTAAGATGCTAAAAACTTTTCTCTCAAAAAGTTGTGCGAGTGCGAAAAGGATGCGAATCAGTTCGTTTTGTAAGGGTGGGAGAGAGAAGCGAGATTTTGTCGTCCTTTTTTAAATGCATACGTGCGGAAGAGCATACGATTTTGTACGCGTGTGAGCGAGAAACGTGATGCTCTGACAATTTTTTTTTTAATTCGATCGCACGATTTGACGTTACCATGGCGATCTTCATCATATGTTTTACTCGCGGAAGGAACCGTTCGGGTAGACGCATTTTAATAGCGACTTCATGATATCGATGTATAGCTTCGACTTTTTATCCACATTTTTACGTAGATATACACAATGAGAGAGTCACATTGCTGCTAGCTGTGTTGAGAAATATACCAGACACTTCAAACTTAATGAAAAATTTGTATAAATATTTTATGTTAAATACGGCAGCACTGTACAGTCTTCGATTGATGATGGCTTGACGAGGTTGCTGTATCGCTTCGCGATGTATAGAGCTTCGATACTTATCATATGTTTCATATGCATAGATAAACAGAATAGTACAATCAACGATGACTTGATGAGATCGGTGCATTGATTCAATATCTCGAATATAACCCAGCAAAGAGTTAGGTTTCGAGAATTTATAAAGAAACTAAATGATTAGGGTTATTATTCATAAGTTGAGACGGTGGTTATACTTTTCTCATTAATAATACACTGTCAAATATTACTGAATACTGAGTTAAGTAAATAATTGGTTTTCTGTTGAAAATGCATCGTTTACTTTAAATGTATATGTGATTCATCCAAGAATACTACTTACTAACGAACCAAAAAATTTTTGGTTCGTTAGTAATTTAATATGGTTACAGATTTTTTCATTTTTAAGTTGGCGATTTGAGTTGTTTTCGTTTCAGTTCGCGTTTTGGCGAGGTTATGATGTTTTTAAGGTCTGTTTTTTCCCGATTTAAATAAAAAACCGATTTAAAAAAAAAAAAAAGAAGACAAAGTTTCGATAGATCTCTTGAGACTTGAGTATGTAGTTTTTATGGTTCATTTGATTGTATACCTGTTATTTTTTAATCTGTGCAGTAATATTAGTGGGCCAGTGCGACATTTATTTCAAAATAGATGGTTCTTTTAGTGATGACTTGGTGATGACGTCATCCGGTGATGAGCGTTCCAAACATAGACTGTCTCTCTTGCTCTCACGTAACCCCCATGTTGTACTGCTATACTCTAATTTTAAAAAAACGTATGTAAAGACATCTTTTGTGAAATATTTTTTGGCAGAAATGAATTCCTCAATTTTAATGCGATTTTGCTATTAACATGCCGTAATATGAGACCCTGTGTATACAAATCAGGACACTAGAAAGAGATGGGCATACACATGGGGATTGGAGGTCACGGGAGAGTGGCTGGGTGAGATAGTTTGGAACGCTATGCGAGTTTTGTCACAGCCGATTGCAACCGATGAGTGCATTATTGATGCAATTTTTTGCTAACCGTTGACTTCACACTAAAACTCTATGGTGGACTTGAGATGCCCTTAGATGCTGGAACTGGGTCCAATGGACCCGTTGCGTTGTACGCTAAAATCGGCTGCCAGTAACTGTTCACTGGTTATACAAACTTGAGCTTCGTGAAGTGTCTAAAAAAACTAAAAAAAAATAGGAATTTCATCATTGGGGGGGAAGGGGGGGAGGCGACCATTCAAAAGCGCCAATCTCCAAAAAAGATAAGCAAAAGCGCTAAAACATGCACAAAGGAATTTTTGAAAAAGTAGCCCAAAAACGGCAATTTGCTGCAAAATCAGTAGTCAAAAAGCGCTAAAAGAATGACCCTAAAATCTTAGACGAAGTTTGCCTGAATTTTCGAGCCAACCTTTTTCAAAAAATTACTGTCGTTAATAAAGGGCTGTTTGAAAAAGGCATAGTTTTCCCGCGCAAAGTTTCTCTTCCATTCATATACAGATTTTTGATATTCACTGAAACGCAATGTCTTATTGTCATGTCAGTTCAACGAAAGGTTATCGTAGGTGTGCGACCTCGGTCATGCGTTTGTTTGCTTAACCCGGACTTCTCATTTTATTGTGAATGCAGGTTTCTCACTATCGCTATCTCTTTCTCTCCTTCCCTTCTTTTCTCTGTACAGTTATAAATCGTATAATCCACATGCGCTAATACGGTGCAACCAAATGCGCCGATTCTGGGGTTTTCGGCGTCTCCATGAGCGCCAAAAAAAAATTGGCGGTTTTGGATCGGGCCCTCTTAAGAACGACTACCCCTAAAAAATGTTTAAGTTTCATGTAAAGGGGTTTGGGCGGGGGTTATGCTATTTGTGCCCCTCCAAATAATGACTCCTGTTTTCTAAACCTTCGGTGTACCTGAGAAAATAACACTCCAGTATTTCAGGAATAATAGAGTAAGTTTTTAGATTTCGTTATTCGGAGCAAGATTAGATGGGTGAATAGCAAACGGAGTTAGGGAGTGGATGATATCGAGTCAAAGTCTTAACTCGAAAAAACAAAAATCACGCAAGACGCGAAACGGAACACTAGTATATTATAACTACACAAATTCATAGCAGGAAAGCGGCTCGTGCAATTTGGCAACGATGTCATCCCGACATTTGATTGTATGTAAAACAATCGATTCGAAATTGAGGCAGCGCTTCACCAGCAACCGACTGTTAAACAAAGATGCGAATGGATCAAAGACATTGTTGCCAAATAGAACGAGCCGCCATGGAGGGAGCGCAAAGTAAGGTAGAAGAAGAGTTTTAATTTCGGGTGTAAGAACAGGGAAAATATGGTATCAACTCTGTCAGGAGCGGCTGCAAACTGGTTTGCGATTTTGCGATAGCTGGGTTGTATTAAACTCCTCAAATCTGACGAACTGACTGACGACAAGTCAGGATCGTACGACAAAAGCTCGATAAAACTTACAATCTCTTTGGTTCTTAAGGCGAATGTACTCTTCAATAAACCGCGATGCTGGTAACGATAGCATAAAATTACACTTTTGAACCTCCGTTTCACTCAACACTAGAGGGAGTCGTTAATTCGATTAAAATTGTCGACATGAAACTTGAGACCGCTATAAAATGTAGCTAAAAGTGTTAAGATTGCACATTGCACCACATCATTGTTACTAGAAATACGTACCTAGCAAATAAAGCTCGTTGTAACTGGTAGCTTATGGTAGTTTTAAGGGCTTCAATGGTCGTTCAGGTTTTATAACGTTAGTTCTCTACGTTGCTCGTTGTCGCGCTGAGATTGCAACAAAAGACTTGGGATAAGACAGGAAAAATCACACCTTGACCCTAACCAAAAAAAAAAATCCTCGACATCGGTCACGCAGATTACACATCAAACTGTCACTCTAGATAAATAAATAGCTCGTTGCAAGATGAAGGATTAATGTGATTGAAGATGAAGGATTCATGTAATTGCAGTGGCTTTTCGAACTTCAATCAGCGATATTTTGGTTGATACCTGCTGAGAGGGAAGAGCGGTCATCACATCGTCCGTTGTCCGTGAGGGGTGGAAATTGTAGTGAGTGGGTCCTTCTGTAAGGCGGTGCAAAGGAGGAGAAGGGTGACAATAAACGATTATAAACTTAGCGGAACGAAAACCCGCTGCCCTCATTTCCGATGGAAGGAAGAGAGTAAGGAAACCACCGCGTTACATCGCTCAGTGGGTAGTTTCATTCAAGAGTCAAAATTGCATTTCGGGATAATTGTCAGTTTTTTATAAAAAAGAGAGGTTTATCCAAAAGTTGCTGCTTTTGAAGGACCTATGGTATCAACTTTCTACTGCTTTGTACTCTGCAAGATGGCAAATAGAATCAAAATTACATGCCAAAAAGGATTTAGAAGAAGGTGATATTAAACCTGCCCTGAAAATTGACACCATAGCTATAGCTGCTGATGTAGTGTATTTCCTTTTCCAAATCCCTATAATTCCTAATGTAATTCTGAATTGCATAGGATACAACAATTACACTATACCGGAGCTCATCTCAGGGGTGGACACCAATGAGTCTAATACTCAATACATAAAGGCTCTATGTGGACTGCCTGCTAAAAATATTATTATTATAAGGACCAGAAAAGGAGTCATCTCATTGAAACCAATAAAGAAATACGATCAATACCAAGAAAAACATTTCAGTACACTCATTACACAAGGAAGATGATTATTGTAAGAGACTTACTTCACAATTAATTTAAACTACACCAAGGACGTGGAAATAATTAATTTACTCCAAATATTCTTCTACATAATGATGCACCAAAAAAATGGAAAATATTTTATCTCACCAGGCAATTGAATGGAAGAAGCAAGGAAATTATACTTCAAACATAAGGAAATCAATTCAATTTTATTGAGCAAATCTGTGAGAGTCTCGCGAGCTTATAACAGAGAATTTAATAGAATGAAGTCTGAAGAAAATACTCTTAGTTCTACCAAGATTACCAGAGACAACTCAGCTTTTGCAATCATTATTGAAGACAACTTCACTTCCGCTGATCTAATCTGAGCGTTCGGTAGAACGCACACGGCAAGTCAGACAACAGACCACAGAAAACTACCGAACGTATATTCACAGGAATCATCGACTCCGACCACTTTTAGGTCTGATATCCACAGCTACAGCAAAAACCAGGGTTTTATAAGGGTTGTATACAGGGATTCGGACCGGTCCGGGTCCAGGACCGCGGTCCTGGTCTGGACCCCAATTTTTGGCTGGACCCGGACCCGGACCCTTTCTTGAGTGAGGCTCTGGACCCGGACCCGAACCCGGACCCTATTTTATGCCACACTGGAACCGGTCCGGACCGGGGTCCGTGCATGTACGTTTACGTAATGCTCTTAAGGAGTGACAGTGACAAATCAAAACAATCGATTTATAAATATTTTCCTTTAATGTGTTGTCAACATGTTGAGTTAAATTAATCGCCTTTATTATTATTACACATATGAATATTATTATTATTATGTAGTGGCGCAGTGGCAACAATGGGAACTCTATAGAATTACTGTTGCCATGGAGGTGATAAAATCAACTTTTACAGTTTGTGTCTAAATTTTTGTGCGGCCACCTTATTTTTTTTTCAAACTTCACAGTTTTCAAAAATAAATTTTATAATGTCTCACCCTATCCATAAATTTTACAAGTACTTAATGACAGAAGATTTGAGTAAGTGCTTAGAGTGCGGAGCAGAATTGAAGGGTAAGCATACCACCAACTTAATCAAACATTTATATCGTTTTCATGCTAACCTAACCTCCCAATATGAAGTGGCAATGAGCAATTACGCAACACCAAGTAGCTATCACCAATTGATATCACTGAAGGTCTTACATGGATCGATTCAGTCTGTTTCCGTGTTGTGCCTTTTGCAAAATTCACGAAGTAAAACTCGCTTGTAACAGAGAAATCTTTAAAAAACATTATCTCATTTTAAGTATGGTTCCCGCCTTTCAAATATTTGAATATCTACGAGCTCGAATCTCAATGGTTGTTGATGCTAGAGTCCGTTGGCTTAGTAATCTCTGACTCTGAGGTTAAACTCGAGCGTTAAGTTGTTATGATCATCCTATGATCAGTTAGAAAAGTTGAGAAAGTACATTGTCATGCATTTACTGAAATGAGTAAAATAAATTTAATCCATTCACGACGTTTTACCATTAAATCAAATCGTTTCTTTTACTGCCTTGTTTCTTGTATATTTATATTAAATTACCAATATTTCATCTCTTGTGCTTGTGTGATTCATAGAATTCTACTTGGGACCTTCATGGTTTGTTTTGAGTTTTCACACAAGTATCCACCACCCAACTAATTTGATCAGAGGTCTCACGCTCGAAGATACGGCCCTTATTATTGGTCCCTTTCTTGAGCCCCTCTAACTGAAATTTATTGTCTTTGACTTTTAAGTATGTACTGAGCATTCAGCTCTTTGCTGCAATATAGTAATTGGACATTAGCTGTGGCTTTGTGCTTGCTATGTCAAAATACTGAATCATCACCTACTTTCTAATGAAAACTTTAAGTTGAGTCTAACCCTAACCTGTTAAGCATTTGTGATACTTAGCTTTTTGAACTTGTTGCATTAACCTTCAAGTTTTAACCATAGTCTACCACTTTGAGCTGAAACAAAAGAGCTTTAAATTGGCATCTATTGTCTCTAGTTACTAAGCTTCTTGCTACAACCTAATATTCTGGCATTCACTGTGGCCTTGAGCCTGCCATGCCATAATAAACTAAATTCCTGGCGTCGGTAGCTTTAAGCTCCCGTAGTCGTTGCCAAAACATCTTGAAGTGGATATTTACTGTCTCTAGTTACTGAGCTTCTTGCTATAACCTAACACACTGGCATTCACTGTGGCCTTGAGCCTGCTATGCCGTAATGAACTATATTTCTGGCGTTGATAGCTTTAAGCTCCCGTAGCCAAAACATCTTAAAGTTGAAATTTAGTGTCTCTAGTTGTTCTGAGCTTCAAGCTTTACCCTAGAATCAGGCATTAGCTGTGGCCTTGAGCCCGCTTTTCCATAATAAACTAAATTCCTGGCTGCTTACAGCTCCTTTTTCCTATACACCTCTAATTTTGCTGGGTAAATTTCATATGCTCACAAATGCTGTTTTCTGAGCTGTAGCTTCAGTTTTAAAATAGTTTCAAAACAGCGACGCCTGAGACAGCGGAAAAGAGAAGTACAAGAGCAAAAGAAGGCTGTAACAACCTCACCCGTTAGGCAAAAGCTGAAAAGTAACAGTCAGGTCTCGAGCAGAAATTTTTACCTAAAAAACCGATCCCCTCTTGCAACACCACCCGAGACATTGTAAAAGAGGCCTGCAGTATGAGTGTAACTCTCTGACGAAAGAAGTTAGAGCCGCAAAAGTTAGGTCTGAAGTTGAGAGCTGCATACCATCTTAAGTACTGCAGAGAGTATCTAAAAATTCTTTGTCTTCCGTAGCTAAAAAAAGGCGAGCCTCCAATAAATTTTTGACTACTTTAGTTCCGAAGAAGAGAAAGTGCGTGTCAATAGGACATGTATTGAAAAGGCAGGCACCATCCAATTCGACTGTTCTGATTCATTCAAAAGGGAGAAATTCCACAGTCTTACCCAAATCAAAGGAGTCAAAGAGCTCCTTTCCGAAAGCTGCAGCCATTAATGGCAAACTTTCGAAGAAAGCTTCCAGGAAATCTGGCTTAAAGAAGTATGGATCCCAAGTAATATTGCAAGGGTATCACAAAGCATTTCCTCGATCACTCACTTTTCTACACAGCCGAAGGCGCTCTTCGAGGAGCTTGCATTCAAACTTTCAATCAGGTGAGAAATTCACTCACGGTGGCAGAGGGAATACTAAAAATCTCACCACCAGAAAGTTTGGTTTAACTGCAAACGCTTCTAAGCGAAAAGAATTTCATGACGTAACTTTAACTACCTTTCCCAAAAAGCAACAAATCCTACTTGCAGGAAAGTGAGAATTTTCTCTAACATCATACCCAGAAAAAATGTTTTCAAATTGGCATCTTCTGTCCCTCAACTTGTGCGCAAAGTAGCTCGCCAATATAAAGGCTGTAAATCATCAGCTACGATGAAAGCTAAAACTTTGGTAAAATGGTGCGTTCTAGCAAGAAGGCGGTATTTCCACCGCTTTCGCAACAAATACACTTCAAACACAGAGTCTTATTTCTCTGAGACATCTTACAAATGCTTTCACGATCGTTCGACACCATTAGCAATAGATGAGAGCGGAAAGATCGTGAATGTATTTCGAGGTCTCCGCAAAAATAAGAAAAGCGTTTTCAGTTGGCAGAGTAGTCCTCTTTGTAATGTCGACGAGGACGAAGCAGCCAAGAACGTTCATCGTATATTTAGAAAAATTAGCAAAATAAAGTCAGAAACTCAAATGGCAATATTTCTTCGCGACATGAACGATTGCAAGTCCCCTTGCTTTCGCAGTGTTAAGCATGGTCATTCTTTAAGTTGTAAGAGTAACAATGGTAACAATGCACCTATGGTTGCACTCCAAAACCTCATGCCACATTATCCGCAGTTGCGTGCAATAGTGCGAATCATTAATGATATGAGACGTGCTGTGCGTAAAATTAACATGATAGATACTGCTTTGCATAAAGCTGACTTGTCCACCTTAGAGAAAACTTCTGAGGAGGCCAAGATCTCAGGAGGTGTGTTTCAAGTTGGAAACGTTACTTATGATTGCGAAGATGCCATAGTGGCTAAGCATAACAGCAGCTTCAAAGCGTTTACTAAAAAGATGAATGATCTTCCCACTCTTTATTGTTTTTCTTGTGAGAGACTGCTTTTCCAGGGATCTTACTGAAGTAGATCGCATGAATGAAAGCCGGATAATGAGGTGTGGGAGGAATTGGACGAGTACTCTTAAGCGCAACATTTGTCAATGAGATACATTTGTCATTTCTGCTTGAAAAAGATCCGAAGCAATCAGTTACCAGCTGTTGCCTCCTTAAACAACTTACAGATCGGTCCAGTCCCCTCCGTTGTGAAAAACATAAATAATTTTAAAAAAAATGTTATTCAAAGAGCGAAAGCTTTTCACGAAATCACTAAAATGGGTACAGTTTCTAAAAAGAAAAATATGCCTGCATCTCACAAAGTATCAAAGGTAATCGGACGAACCTCCCATCTTCCTCTGCCTATAGAGGAAACGATGAAAAAAGTTCTCGAGCCACATGAGGCAGTCCTCCCTAATCAAGAATTTTTCATTCTTGTCCGTGGTCTTCCATCCAAGCAGAAAACCATGTGGCAGTCTCTGATCAATGTTTCGAATGTTTATGAGGCACTCAAGTGGCTAAAGAGCAACAATCATTTGTACGCTCAAATAGAATTACCCAAATCAGCCGAAGATCTTTTAAATTTCCTCGATGATATCGAAGCGCAGGAGCCCCCGCTCTCAACTGAAACGGAGGAAGAAGTTGAGGAACCAACCGTCACTTCACGGGCTCCTATGCTGACTCAAAAAAATGAACAAGATCAATATTACGATCAATTCTCAATCCATCCCGTTGCGGAGAAAAGAGCAAATAAAACAGGGACAGAATTGTATCAGATGCGTAAAATCGAAGAAAACTGCTTGGATTCTGGAGAAAAGAATCTTGATCTCATGTGTTTTCCAGAATTGTATCCTCAAGGAGTGAATGGTTCCAATGAGTCAAGACGCACATTCCTGCCATTCAGTGACTTTGTCAAGGCTAGAATGATGTCACGGTTTTCTCAATTTAGGCTGAGTGTACAGTACATTTTCTTTTTATTAATCCTAGTAAATACTAGACAGCTAGCAGCTGGAATTTATCAAACTCTCAATACTTCAAGAGAAAAGTTAAGCAAACAAGAACTCCTTAGAAAGTTAGCTGAGTGGAAGCTTGAGGGTAACTTCACAAAAAAATTTTCTCGGCTTCGAAACTTAGAACAATATTGGAGAACACCCCGAAGCGAAATCTTTTGCATGATTGTATTTACAAGCATCCCCACTACCTGTACCAATATTTATAGGTTTGACACCATCGACGGCAAAAAAATGCTTAGTGTTTCTTAATTTATCACTGAGCCTTGTAAACCGCGTGGCGTTCAGTGTGATTTGCTAGCATTAGACAAAAAAGGTGAAATGTCAATTTTTACAATTGAAAACTTCGGATTCCTTTCCTTGATTAAGTTTGACCAACGTTATTAGGCTGCTTATTTCCAGATATTCAATGACATTACTTTATGCTCCAAAGTCTTAAATAGAAAAGTGAGTAATTACCGAATCGCCTTTAAGGACAACTTTGAACCTGGACAATATGTTAACCTAGGTTACACGTGCTCTAGCATGCTAAAAACAATGTCTATGAGAAACATAAACGAATTTCAGCGAGAAATTATCGCTTTCTGTTATCTATGGGCTTCGGAAGATTTTCAGCGGACTATAACAACTGTTATCATGAAGAACAAGGCCATAATTGATTTGGACTTCAATGATGGAAACCAATGTGACAGAAATTTGCTTTGGATTGATAAGGATGGTTATTTCCAAGTTTTAGGAAAAAGAATTGAAGGAGTGATCAACGTGCATAAACCAAACGCACAAAAAATAATGGCCTTGCAAGGACAATTACAGGGGTATCGGATGGAGGTAGCAGACAATACTGATCGCACTTGTCTTGTGAAGAACAGAGAGAAAGCTATACAACTGCTCACTCACAAGTGTGATGGAGAGTATCTTCTCTATAATGACACTACACTTATCCAAATTACTCGTGATAGGAATTTCAATTCCAAACTAGCTTTCACACGTGAAAGACTTTTAGAATCTGCCAAGAGGCTAGCCAGTGATTGGTGTAATGGAAGAACCGTCTTCAAAAATTCGTAAATAATGTTAAAATGTCGACAAAACTATAAAAAAGTTGATCATTTGTATAAAAAAAAACAAACAAAAAAAAACATTTTGTTGAGTATTCAATGAATATACAACAATATTGAAGATAATTATCTATTATATTCAGTTAAGTTTCAAGATAATTGGAGGCAAGATCGAATATCAAAGATATTCATATAACCGCAATAATAGTAAGTGAATTACTTAGAGGCTACTATGGAAACCTTTAACAGGGCTGTTGCACTCTTTTGCTATCGGCAATTTAAAAGTAGATTTAGATGTAAAAACCACAAAATATAACGGTATAAACTGAAAAAAAAAAACGTGTTCTGTACACGATCGTGGATCAGGATATGGATGATATGAAGAACAGAACGTGTTTTGAGCGCAACCTGATCAGGTTGTTGATACGGATGATTGTGTCTGAAAGATCGGTTCAGAGGTGAAAACCAGCAACATTAATGACGTGATCACCAAAACATTTCGAAATCCACTCCTGAACATACAAAATACTTTTAAATGCGCTAGCGTAGTGGCATCGTAAGGCACTAATAATGGGAGATTTCAATCAGTAATTAGTGTCACTTCATCAAGCAGTGACCAATGAAAGACGTCTTTTTTGTGACCTGTGTCACGCTTTGTAGCAGTACCATTGATGCCGGTAAATCTTTACTCTGATGGCTATAATTACTCGATGAACTTCTTTTCTAGCATAAAGAGAGTGACAAAAGTAAGACAAGAATCTCCTAATAGTAGTGCCCAAGGCCGTCATCAAGCTTGCCCATTTAAAAGTATTTTCTGAGTTTTAGGCTATCAACGTTTGGTCGGAGGTTTCAACCCGCCTGTGCGCCGCTGCAGGAAGCGTTCATTGAGCGGTCGGAAAGTTCGGTCGAAATTTCTTACAACGCATGGTTAAAAATCTCGAGCACATTCTCTCTACAGACGGGTGTTATCTCATATTTTCTAATCTAACAAAGGCTATAAAGGCCCCTTTCCTTTTTCAATTCGACGGGTTGTTTGTTAAAGATTGACAACGCCCGTTAAAAGCTTCCTGCTTGACGCTCGGCTCGAGCGGGAGGGCGAGCAGCGCCTCAGCGGTCAAGCACCTTTGAGTTCTTGGCGGTTTGTTCCCGAAGAGCGTTTACATTTGTGCCTTCTGTCACCACAACCCGGCAATCCGAGGTACACGCACATTTCTCGCCGAGTCGCCGCGCTCTCAAACTACAGGGTGTTAAAAACAAGTTTCCACTGGGGTTTTTTCAAAACGGCTGTAAATTTCAAAAACGGCCAAACACGTGTCCAACAATATCGAGGGGGACCCATTTTGGGAGGGTTGTTTTTATTTTGGCACCCACCCGGGGGGGGGGGGTTACCCTCCGGAAATTCGAACTTCTCGTATAGCAGCCCTATTTTTTATTACATCATCTAAAAGAGCATAAAAAAACTTTTTGGCGCAATTCGAAGATCGATATCGTTTTTCGTTTTCGATAAATCGAAGGTCAAGGTTCGATATGGACCTATTTTCAAAAAATCATTACTCCACATTGAGATACCGGAATTTGAAAAACTAGGGGTCTAAAATACTTTAAAAAGCAAGCCCTTTTCAGAAAAAAATACGAATTTAACACAAATTTAGCCAAAAATAGGGTTTAGCGCCCCCGAAAATTGTTAACGTTTAGGCCCCTCTAGGGGGGCCTATCACAAAAGCTCTTTGGGACAACCCCTATCGTGTGATACATAGATGAAAAGGTCATTAAAACTGAGCATTTTGGCGCAAATTAGAGATAGGTATCGTTTTCCACATTCGAGATTTCGAATTTTGTAAATCAAACTTTGAGATTTGATTTAAAAAGGATGTGTATTACTGATATTAGTAAAAGCAAAGTTAAAGAATTCTTCTTTTCCACAAAATGAATACTACAAAACAGTACCGTCCATTTGGAACGGAAAAGGAAATTGACACCTACTCCTTTCAGTCCTTCCTTTCTTTTTTTCCGTTCGGAACTACGATGAAGCTAGTCCTACCAGCTTCGTCATACGTTCCGGGAGAACGGTACCGCTACGTAGTTACAATGGGTTCCGAATACCGCTCAATTTAAAACAGAGTCCTCCTTACCATTATGTACATACATATACAGGGTGTTTCTAAAACTTATGTCATCCTTTATACCACGTATTTTTGAGGTCAAAATAAGACTTTTTTCCCTATAAACAAGTGTCCGAAAATGCCCCCCTTTTGAGCTACAGCCTCCTAAAGTTTTAAAAAATTGTCCGTTTTTTTGGAATATTGTCCATAATTATGAATCGAATGTCATGAAAATTGGTGTCTCTAGGTACTTTTACGTGTAGAACCCATTAATGACCTCGAGAAATTCAGAAATGAGGTCTGATTGTACTTTTCAGGTAATCTTATACCTTCAACGACGCAAATTTTATGCTACGGATTAGAAATTTGAAAAATAAAAACTGCAATCAGATGGGAAAAACTCTTAGAAAGATATTTGATCCTCTTTGTTTTGGTCGATACGACGCGTACTAAGCGAGATGATCGCTGCACAAGGTGGAAACGTCAGCGCTTTTACCATGAAGCGCGACACTAAGTATGCAACCCGCCACTCCACTGCTTCTTCGGGCCGCCCGCTACAGTAAAAGCGCTGACTTTTCCACCTTGTGCAGCGATTATCTCGCTTAATACGCGTCGTATCGACCAAAACAAAGAGGACCAAATATCTTTTTAAGAGTTTTTCCCATCTGGTTTCAGTTCTTATTTTTCAAATTTTCAATCCGTTGCATAAAATTTGTGTCGTTGAAGGTATAAGATTGCCTGAAAAGCACTGTCAGACCTCATTTCTGAATTTCTCGAGGTCATTAATGGATTCTGCACGTAAAAGTACTTCGGGACACCTATTTCCATGACATTAGGTTCATAATTCTGGTCGATATTCCAAAAAAACAAACAATTTTTTAAAACTTTGGGGGGCTGTAGCTCAAAAGGGGGGCATTTTCAGACACATGTTTATAGGAAAAAAAAGTCTTATTTTGACCTCAAAAATACCTGGTAGAAAGGATGACATAAGTTTTAGAAACACCCTGTATACTTTCTTCCTTGTGCTAATAAAAAATATGTATTTTTGTTACAGATTATGAATCATGTGTGTGACTTCGCAGTATTCAAAAACGGCGACCGAGCCATTTGCATTAATTGGAATGGGAGCAATGCTACTTTTGATCCAACCAAATTTTTAGTTCTACTCGAACCGTATCCGAAGGTCAGGCTTAGAATTTACGTCGGAGGGAAGGCGGAGCTGATCAAAAGCGTTACTGTCCGGCAATTTGACAGAACACGCACAAAGCACGGAGTACCAGTTAAAGAAACCGTAAAATTAAAGAAGAGGGAGGGTCCTGAGATATGCTTGCGCGATCGCTTCTCCGTCGACAACGTCATTACAATAACCCAGCAAGGAATAGGTATGTATTTCATTCATAATACTTTTTTCACTTTCTTTTAACAGTGCATTAACTAGAATCCCCTTTGCCAAAACCCGTTCTTCCAATCATGATCTTTCAATCACCTTATATTAAATTCCGATTACTAACCATTATTGTTTTTGTTTCAGGAAAAAAAAAAAAAAAAAAAAAAAAAACGCAAAAGGGCCGCTAAACCCTTCAAGAAGATAGTAGGAGGCAGCGTGAAACCCCCGGAAACCACTAGTGGTGAGTTCCATTCTCTTACGTTCTTTTATCGACGTCGCACAGTGTAGCAAATGACCAATCTAGCTGTGCAAAAGTCGAGAAATCGAAGTCAAGCATTCCATCTGACAACGCTGCTGTTTATAGGTACATAGATGTTTGCTGACATGATATACATCGGTGTTTTATCAAAAATTCCGATGTTGATCGGTGAAATGATCGGGAACCCGACGAGTAAACAAATACTCGTCAAATGACCTGTGATTTTAGTTGAACTTTATATTACTCCAGTAAATTCCAGATTGATTCAAGTCACGAGTTACATTTTTTTCTACGATGAATGGACCTTCAGAAAGTAAGTTAAACAGTTGATTTAATAATTTAAGTTTTTTATTAACTCCTCCCAAATTTTTCAATTTTTTCGTAAAAAAACCGAGATTTTCAAACTTTGAAAGACCATATCTTTTCATTATCCGCCGTTATCCGCGCTGAAATTTATGCCAAAATGTTCAGAAAACTATGTAGATTCCGAATTGTTTTGGTTTTTTTGCGACTGTCTGCGACCGCGAAAGATATTTGCGTTTTAAGTCGCCCCCCTCCGCTGTAGCGCACGCTGCACGAGGCGAGCGACTGTCACTGAATTTCTCATCACACCTTACTACTTCTGCCACGTGCTTCCATTCATTTTAACAAACTGATTGACCACATTTATCTCATTACTGATTTGAATTCTTACTGTAGCGCAACTGGCTAGAAGTTATCGTTTGCAATATTGCAACCCAGGTTCAAATCTCGGCAGCAATTGTTGTTTTTTTTTTTTTTTTCTTTTTTCTTTTCCACCAGCAAACTCATCACCAGGAAGATCTTTGCAATGAAAGCACTTAAAGATGTCACAAAAGATTTTGGAGGTTTTGGATTTTGGATATAGTATATTCATTAGTCTAGATCAGTACCGAAGCGTGTCATTTGGCAACTTCGCAATTTGTCTCTTTAAACTTTTGAAAAAGGTCGCATTCCAGGGCGTTAGCCGCGCACATTTCTGTTCAAAAACTATTCGATCTTTTTCACATGTTTTAATGAGCAAACTGCAACGATGCCATATCGCACTCTTCGCCTTTGTATTTATTTGTCCATTCTCTTCCTGGAAAAATATGTGGTTGCGCCTTTGCAATTTGCAGTGTTTCATAATGAGAAATCAGTATTCAAAGATGCATAGAATTATCGATTTGAAAATTTATATTGATGATGATGATATAGATGATGATAATGATGACGAAGGTGAAGATGAAGATGAAGATGAAGAAGAAGAAGAAGATTATGAAGAAACTGGAGATTGAGAAGACTGAAGATTTTTACTGCTTTTCATAATTCATTGTTAGGGGTGGGTGGAAAATGTGGAGGGGATACTTGAGGGAAGATAGAAAAGGCTGAAGCTGTAATATGTATTCAGAATAAATTTTCCTGCATTCTCATAACATTTTTTGCTTGTTCTTTTATTGTTTTTTTGTTGATTTTTTTTTTTTTTTTTTTTTTTTTTTTGGCGGGGGGGGGTTCCATCTTCGCCCTTTAGGTTATGGTGATATTCCATGAATAAACTCATGAATACAGAATACAATATTAATTGACCCATTATAAGTCCGATAACCATGAGAAGAATTATGTTGAAAAATCTTTCAGAGTGGGTTAAAAATCACACTTAATAATAAATCGATTTCAGCTCATTAAAACTGAAATTATGAACTTTAAACCCCAACCCAAGTACTTTTCTTGCTCGGAAGGCCTTTGTGTACTGTTTTGTGGCCCACTCAGACAAAAATTCACTCCTCGCTGTGAATACAGCGAACGCCAAGACTTTTGCACAGCTAGATCGGTCATTTGCTACACTGTGCGTCGGCGTGCTGCGGCCCCCCGGTCCCCGGACCCAATCGACCGCGGCACCCCCCCCCCCCGGCTACGCCGTATTTCTAAGCAATGTTGGAAATGGACCGCATCTGAACCCATTTCAACACTTTGCTGCTCCCAGTTGCCAAAGGGGTTCTCGCAGTCTTATTAACTCAACTAAATTGCAGTGTTATCAATTACTGCCTGTCTAAGTCTAGTTTGCTTCCTTACCATTCTCTCATTTTGTATTTACAATTTTTTTTGTTTTCAATCGTTTAGGTCCCCATCTAAATAAGCATGGTAGATACTAACTGGCTGGTATGATTTGTGAAAAACTTAAGAGCCTAAATGATGTGAATAGTAACAAAACTCCCACTGTTTGTATGGCTAATGTTACTAGTTTTTCAAGTCCAGTTTCAAACCATAAAAATACACTTATATCTCCTTAGACTACACCTGCTTCATTAAATTCAACTTCTTTAAACTCCAAAAGAGTGACGAGGCAGTGAATAAACAGTTTCCTAAAACTAAAACTAACTCAAATGTTAAATCTAGAATGAATGGTACTGTATATACTCAAAATGTTGCTGATATAGCCGATGAGGCTCCGAGCCGATATAGACGGCTCCGCCGTCTCACAATTTCTCGCTAACCCCGCCGAATCTCAATTTTTAGCGAAAAACTTGGGTTACTTGTCCGTTTGGCCATGTCCCCTACTTAACCAATACTCCTAAGAAGTTAGGTTCGATAAAGGTTAGGCTATGATAGATCAGACAAATTCTAAACGGTAGGATGTGGCAAAATCATTTTTTTGATCATTGTAACTTTTTGCTTTGGTTTTTTTTTTTTTTTTTTCAATTTTACAGGTTTTACTCATTTAACAGTGAATCATTCATTAAATTTTGTGGATCCCGACACTGGAGCTCACATGCAGAACGTGGAACGAATGTGGCGCGAAGTCCGGGCTGGAGTTCCGCGTTACGGTCGTAGAAAAGCCCACTACGTTGGCTACTTAGCTGAATTTACTTTTAAACGTGCATTTCCAGAATTAAAATCACGCATTCACAACTTTTTTGTACAAACAGCAATTTTGTATCCAGAACACCAGCCTTAGAAAATTGTAATAATTAGCGTATGTTAATCGTTTTTTTCTCCATTGTTTTCTGTTGGAACAATGATTTTTTTAAAAAAAAATTTATTGTATGTTTCCTTGTAATTTTTGTTTTGTTTGAAACGGCAATTCATTACCATATGCTTCATCATCATCCATCCCAAAATTTAGCTGTTCTTTGATTGGACAACTGTGTAAATTGAATTGAGGAACGTTTAGGTATGTATTTGTTTTTTCGTGCAGTTGGCTGCACTGAACCAAAGAAAGGCACCACTCAGCAGATGAGTGATAACACAAAAACTCAGACCCTGTAGCAAACCCCTACAGTGGAGAGTTCTAGTGCCCAGGAGAATCTTGAACCAGACGACCCGAAAATTAGTAATTTGTTCCCTTGTTTGTTGTAAGTACAAGCGGTAAAAGAGGCTCATAATAAACTTAAGAACCAGTCCTTCTACCAAAACGTGGTGAGTTACCTTTCTATCTCATCTCATTTTAAAAATTATATTTTTTACCTGCTATCATCATTTTTTAAAATACTTAATGTGCTACATTTCGATTATGCCCAATTGATTCTTGTGACCTTCGGCTTTCTACCTCTAGAAATAGTTTTAAACGCCATTTTCGTGCTTCCCATGAGAAGATTTGCTCATTTTATTTTTATTGCAAGGTTACGTTAAACTTTGCTCACTTTTTACCTCACCTTTTTGCTCACAGGGTTAGTTTTTTTTTATGAGAACTTGAATTTATTTAATCGGCGTTGGCCGATAGATATCGGTAGCCACGCGAGGAGGTCGGAGCTGCAGCGATGGTGCGAACGTGCCGGACAGCTCCCAGACGAGGGTGACGTACAAAGCCTCTACCGCTCGGTCGTGGCTGACATCGAAAGTTTTAGCGCCCGGCTCCAGGAAGCGGTCCTGCCAGCGAATTTCATTGGACTAACCATCGCCATTTTACTTTCTCTGGGCCTTTTCAACCGGTGCCGCCCATCCGATACAGCGAGAGTCGGATACGAGGCCTTCAGGTGCCGTACCACGGCCCTCAACGCCGTGTATACAAAGGCGCGCGAGCGAGTCAGATCGACCTTAGAAGGGCGCGGCAGAGTGGAGATTAGAAGAAAATCGTCTCTCGCGGACCAGCGATCGTATATATACATATACAATATACATCCCCATAAAAGTTACTTTATTTTATTTTGTATGGCTATTTACTTAGATTAGCCAAAGTTTGGACCACTCATTTTGATCTCTTTTTTCTCAGTATTCATGATTTTGAAAGCTGTGAACTGTCGTTCCAAAGCTTTGCTATTTTTATTGATTCTGTATGATTCCTTTCGTGTACTATGTGCCTACAGTTAGTTAAAATGCAACTGATAGAAGAGCACGATTTTTTTTTCTTTTTGCAGATGTTTTTAGAAGATATTTTTTTGTTTTTCAGAGCTTCGAAGCAAAATTTTGCTCGTTTTAAACAAATAAATGCGTCAAATTTTTGTTTGTTAGTTATACACAGGAGTTTTTTTTTTCCAAAAGTTACTTTGAAAAAATGGCCTTCGTTACATTTTTGAAAAGCTAGGTTACGGTCAAGAATTAACCGATTATTTTGTATTAACTTTGATTTTTCTACTTATTACATTTGTTATCTGAATAAATTTTTATTATTTTCCTATCTTCAATTTTTTGCTCCTGTTTTTGCATTAATCCATTCATTTATAGATCATCGACGTGCTAAAGAAGAGGACTAGAAGATCTGAAACTGCAAAAATCGATTCGATCAAGTCCAAAAATTTGAGTCGATAAAGGTGTCATTCTGGTGACGCAATGTCAGTCTGGTGATGGCGTGCACTCTTCTGTCCATTCTGTGATGAATTCTCAAGATAAAATTTTAATTTTTTTTTTTTCGACGTTCGTGAATATGCTTACTAACAAATTAACATTTTAAGAGCATGAATTTCAATTTATGACAAATACATCACAAAATAATGTAACGAATTTCCTTAAAAATGAGTAATTCGGCTTTCTAACTCTTAGATTCGCCTTTGATAACATTGTTTTAATGAATTTGATGTTTTTTTTTTGGTATTTGGGTGGTAGTATCTTTGTTCAACATGTATTAATATCACAATACAGCTGAATTTGTTGCAAATATGTGAAAGTAGAAAACGTCACCAGACTGATATCAATACATTATTTTTCCATTTTTCCGGACTAAATCCTGCATTTCAATTCGAAATCATGAAAAAAGAGCGTTGCACGATTTGGCATCGTATAGACGGCGGTTGCAAGATGATAAAAAAATGTTCCCACATATGATAAGACAAGATCCAATTTTAAATTTTTTGTGAACCCATTTTCTCCCAATAGCTGAAATCGACCCATAGAACTATTGCGCATTCGGTGTTCGATGAACACCTTCGCATTCGATCATTTACGTGGATTTAAATGGGCACAATACAACGATGACAAATTGAACGCGACACCATCGAATGTCAGGAGTCGACGATGGAGAAGAAAATGATTGGGATGATAACATGATCAAGATGCTATATAGTTGTGCATCTGGTAATATTACTTAAATTTAAGAATTAATTTTTTTCAGTGTTTAGGCCAACCAAAATGAAAAAAATATTAAATTGAAATTAAATTAGAAATTAGACTGATAGACTTGACCTGTGCAAAATGATAGATACGTCGACGAGAATGTTCGCAAAAACACGAAGATAATGACTGTAATCAATTATTTTTCATATTAAAATATGCCAAGATTTAAACACTAAAACATACGAAGCGATTAAAATCAGTATCATGAGATCTTGAAAGGAGGTGTACAATTTTGTTCATGTACGATGTGAAAAAAAGAAGACAATTCTAGGAAATTAAACGATATCGCAATTTTATAAACTTCTATAGCACGTCACCAGAGAATTTTTTTCACTCCCCCACAACACAGTAAACCACATAAACTCTTAGAGAGTATATATCGTTTTCTTGGATTCCCGTTACTGACTGATTTACTTTACGGTCAACGACTGGATCCTTATTACGTTCGGATCTTTGGCAGTCATCACCTAACTTTACCAAATGACCGGAAACTTGACTATAACGCGGTTGATTTAACTGCACAACGCAATCCTAGCCCTGAGAACCCCCCCCCCCTAATATCCCTTCTCTACCATCCCCAGTGAATCGATTTCCAGTTAGGGCACACTCAAGAGCGGAGACTTACGGAGTTATCATTTCTATTGTGATTTCGCACGATCAAAAATTAATGTTGCCGCAACGAGAGATGAAACAAGCAGCCCCCTTCGCCCCCCACCCATTCAACGGTTTTGATTTCCAAGCGGTAAATCGGTGCTACGAAGAGCGAGGTGCGGAATGGATGGATGGAGGGGGGGTTAAAACACTCTACCTTCCCTTCCCCCACGCACGGCGTAACTCATTCATGACGACGCTACTTCTTCTGTGTGCAGAGAATGCCATTGCGACTGCAGCATGCATAAGATAATGCAATAATGTCGCGTTTGGCTAGAATGGGGGGAGGGGTCTCCAGGAAAAGGGAAGTGCGGAAGAGGGAGGGGGGAGTTGTTCTGACGCTCCGAACAAACGGCGGGAAGAAAAACGGGAAGAGGGGAGACGCGGGGAGACCCAGGCGTCAAGACGGCGAGTAGCTACAAGAAAGAGGTTGACGCGCAAGAGGGGTGGGGAAAGAAGGGGGGACGATCGCGCCGCGCCGCGCTGGGGGAGGATGAGGGGTATTCAGCAAGGAGGGGAGGAGGGAGAAACAGCACAGAAAAGTATTCGTAGCCTGTCCTTCCGGTAAAAAGGCAAACCTAACCTCCCCTCCACTCACCCCTTTACCTACACTCTTTTCATCTGCGACTAACAAAACCGAGCATTAAGGGGTGAGAAGGAAAATGCTCCACACGCCAATCCTCCGTAGGCCCCCGCGCCCCGCTTCCCTTCTATTTTTCGGACTACGTGTTTGTACAGTAAAGTGAGGTTAGGTTATCGCGACGACTCTATGACTGGTTTCCCGCGCTTTGAGAAAACACCGAGATTGCGGGACGGTTGCATGCGGAAGGGACACACGCGAGAAAACGAAAGGATGAAGAGGGGACGGATCAAATTAAAATCATTTCGTCGATAGAGTCGTCCTTCCTTCAAATGTTCGATTCAGAACAGACGAAGACAAACTAGGCGCAGGAAACACAGAAGGAAAAAAAATAGAAAGAGAAGTAGAGAACATTTGAAAAAAGAAAAAGCTGAGGAAAAAGGAAATATAGGGGACCGAAAAAAGTAAGCCGAGAAATTGTAGTATTGGAGGGAGTCGAAAAAGGAGCGGACAGCTGAGAAAGAAACGAGAGAAATAAAAAAGCTTTATATAGGGGGTTACGGGGGGTGAGGGGGCGTTGAGAGCGAGATTTTTAAAAGCTGTACAATAGTCTCCGCACGGAGAGCAAGCGGAGAGTGGAGGAGTTCCACCACGGGAGGAATGAAGGGGGAAGCTTGGAGTGGGTGGAGATGGGGTTTGAGAGGGGGCAGAGAGGGGTTAAGGCTGGAGGTTTAGGGATTAAAAATAAGAAATTTTCCTAAGAAAACGCCAACAAGACGCATGCAACCAAGGTTGCCGAGCTTGACATAAATGAAGACCGTTTCCAAGATGCCGTTGAGTTACGGATGAAGAGACAATTTATTACATTCTAGAGCACTTTGGACGAAGAGGCCTAGTCATTGATCCCCTCAGATTTGATAAGCGGTGGAGAAAATCAAATGTAATAAAAAGGAAATTAAAAAAAAAAAAAAAAAAAAAAAAAAAAAACTGAAAAATTAAAAGGAAGAGATATTATTATTTTGCTGCCAGACCGCGATTTTTTACATAATGGGGCAGCTGCAAGGGTCTGAAATGCTGTTTTTTATAAATAAAAAGATAGTACTTGATCAGCGGAGGAGAGAATGGAGCCTTTGGTTTCTCCAAAAGTGTCCCGATTTTGGAGATACACACGTGTAAAGTTGTAAAAAATCGTGTGCGCAGTGACGTCACTACGCGGAGTACCCATCGCTAAGTTTTTTCTTTTTTGTTCATGTTAAAAATAATATTTTCCCGCAAGTTTGAAAAAGGTCCAACAGTTATTTAGTAAGATTTGGCCACAGCGCACGGAGGAAGGAGCTCCACGGGGCACGTTTATTCCTTGGAGGGCCGAGCGAGATAGAAAGAGAAAGAGAGGAAATCAAGAATATTTCTGACTTGAAGTTTTTTCGCATTGACAAAAGCGTTGACGTCGTAGTCGCTTCCTTAGCAGAGTTTTTAATTTTCGAGAAGAATTTTCGTGACAAGTAACGGCTGCCGTTTTAAGGATCTCAAGTGGAACGTTTTTAATTCACCACAGTAGACAAAAAGATTATACATAGTCCAGTTCATTAGAGTGACTATAACCAACGAAAATACTCTGATCAGTAAGATGTTCAGCCACCAACGGAAACACCGGTGAGGCGGTGACTTTAAAATTTTAAGGAATTTTGATAATCACCGATGAACAGAGTGACTTCATAAAGCATGGTCAGATATCGTCAAAAATTAAAGTGGCCAAAAATCAGAAAGTAAACTCGCCAATTTTTCATTTATTTTATACAGGGTGTAACAAAACTATGAACAGTAATTTTCAGGGCGTGTTTTTGAGGTGAAAATAAGACTTTTTTTTCGTAAAAACATGGGTCCGAAATTGTAGTCTTTTCGAGTTACAGTGTTGCAAAGTTTCCGAAAAACAAATTGAACAATTGTCATAACTCCCTCGTGAATTTTTATTAATGCTCGTAAATAAGTGCTCTGATATAATTTTAGGCGCTCTTGCCGATTTTGGCCGTGAAAATGCTGTATGCAAAAATTCGAGGGGGTTTTGGGGGTTTTTCTTGATTTTGTCAATTTTTTTGGCCAAATTATATAAAAACATGCTTCGGCTTCATTAAACCCAAAAACGAAAGTTCGTAAAAAAAACATGCATTTTTGGTCCTTTCAAGTTTTTCCTTTTCGCAAACCATTTCCAAGGAAATCATCCCTGAAGTTGCGGAGGTCGGCCAAGAATTGACAAAATCAAAGAAAAGGCGATTATTGGCCGACCTCTGCATCTTCAGGAAAGATTTTCTTGGAAATAGTTTGCGAAAAGGAAAAACTTATTGTCAGGACCAAAAATGCATGTTTTTTTTACGAACTTTTGAATGGTGCTAATCGTTTTTGGGTTTAATGAATCCGAAAGCATGTTTTTACATAATTTGGCCAACAAAATTGAAAAAATCAAGAAAAACCCCTAAAACCCCCTCGAAATTTTGTATACAGCATTTTCACGGCCAAAATCGGCAAGAGCGCCTAAAATGACATCAGAGCACTTATTTACGAGCATTAATAAAAATTCACGAGGGAGTTATGACAATTTTTCAGTTTATTTTTCGGAAACTTTGCAACACTGTAACTCGAAAAGACTACAATTTCGGACCCATGTTTATAGGGAAAAAAAAAGTCTAATTTTTACCTCAAAGACACGCCCTGAAAATTACTGTGTATAGTTTTGTTACACCCTGTATACTTTCAATACCAATTTTAATCACAGGGAAAACTTTCAAAATGTTATTTTAATCCAAAGAGGTCAATGGACATTTTTTAAATTAAGCTTGGAAGGTCGAAAACAATAATTTCTTATGTACTTTTTTTCACCGATTTTTGGTCACTTTTAATCGATCTCAGACCATAGGGTAACGCTACGCAATAACGGTCTTTACTTCAAAACAACACCAAAGAAGTGAGCGAGCATTTTGTGGTGATCCTTTGGTGCAAAGAGCGCTTCATAAAATCTTGAGTTTCGATAAGCAACACATGCTCTCCCGAATTTTGTAAGAAGATAACTATTCCTACTTTCCGGTCGTGGTTTTGCCTACCTCGGCAATTGAAGGAGCCAAGAGACAAATTAAGCAGAGACGAACAGCGACGGAGGGACACAGAGGGACACAGAGCAAGCGCCGCGCAGCCCATTGGCGGATCCAGGAATCTGTCATTTCTCTTCTTCTCATTTTAGAATAAGTGTGTTCGCCACGAGCAATATTAGCTCAGGCTCGGAAAGAACATACACCGAGCCGGGTCGAAAAGTACGTGATTAAGTGGCCATTCATTCACGCATCGAACGGTCCAGCTAACTAATCAACATGGGTGCTGCCAAAACATTTTTCGAGGGGAGGGGGAGCTAACCCTGAAACTTGAAACCTGAAAACTAAATTCTAGGGGGACTAATTAACCTTCACTTTTTGTAAAATTCTTGGTTGTTTCCAGCTCATTTTAAGGAAACTTGGCGTAATAATCTCTATTTACCAAATTCCTGAAGGGTTCCCCTGCCCCTTTTGTTCCCTGTGCCGGCGCTCATGATGCAACTCAACCACACCATCGATAATGATGGTATTAAAAATAAATAAATAATTTAGCCGAAATGTTCTCTGAGTATAACATGATATATATAAAAAAAAAAAAAAAAAAAAAAAAAAAAAAAAAAAAAAAAAATTAAATAAATTATCCAATATTCTGCACATTTAGAGAAAAATGTTTACGAAAATAACAGACCTGCGACTTTCCTTCTTACTCATGAGCATGTTGGCTAAATATTTTTATTTAATTTTAAGGCTTTGCAATGCAACTAGTCTGCATTAACACAATCGAATGTAAAGATAGTAATGCAATCAGTTTTTTGACAAGCCAACAAAAATCACGAGAAAACCGAAAAACTCCCAAAAATGCGGCAAATTCAATATACGTGGCGATTATTCAGTTTCAGTTACAGGAAATCAAAAGGAGGCCAACGTAATAAAACATCAAGAAAAGTTCCACTGTATCTCACGGGAGAGGACTGAGATAAAGACTCGAAGTTGACCACATAAAAGAGCGAAGGATTGGAATATTGTGCGAATATCATGTTCGAGAGTGAAAACGCAATAAAAACCAGCTCATAAGAAAGACGCCTAACGCGCGCCACCCGCCACCATGGTGTGGCAAGTTTCCGGTGACCAGCCAGTAAACGAGCGCGTATTACTTTGGCAAGAGAGAATTGCAGAGAGGAGGGGGGATAAGGAGGAGAGGTGGATTTTTATACGATCCGAAAACTATATTTTTATTTATGGAGTACGGTGCAAAGTGAGTGAAGCAGAGTGAATATAGAAGAGATATACAGGAGATTTTTATAGCCGTCCGTATATAGTGTATTGCCCGTGCGGCGGATATCACGGGAGCACATAAATATGAAAAGTTCGCCGAGAGTGAAGGACAGTTCAGATGTTATCTTTACTCCTGCATCCACATCCACAGTGGATGCTGCGCCGCGCTGGACCGAAGATGCGGCCAGTTTCGCATCAGGACATTTTGACCATCCGTCCCGTGTCCCGTCCTTCCGTGATGCAATGCGGCGTCAAATGGAACTTGGAGCATCGTCCGATAGTTAAAATCGATGGCGTCAACGATTCCAGTACCGAATTGAGAACATCGAAGTAGATGGAGGGAGCTTTTTCTTTTTGAAGGGCGCGTCCTTCACTCAAGGTCAGAATATTTCAGTAGCTACGCTTTTATAAATGTTCATACTCCAACTCTGGTTACACGGAAAAAAAACTACGGTGAAAATAACCATACGGATACCTGATTTTGGCACCTGCTAGATGTCATGGTAATGTTAACCAGTAGTATACTATGTTTTGACTAGGTACTAGGTGATGTTACCTAAGTGCATGTCGAATTTACTCCAAGTATCGGTAAATGTACCATACTTCTGGTCAAGTTTACTATAACATCTAGCAGGTGCCAAAATCAGGTATCCGTATGGTTATTTTCACTAATCTTTTTTTTCCGTGTACATAAAATCCATGATTTCTCCCGGAGTGAAAAATGGTACGAAAGGTAGGAAAGAGACAGTTATAATTTGCACTTCTTCTTGGTTAAAAAATAATTAAATATTCCAGGAAGAGGCGTTCCGCCCGGTTTAGACCCCTCATCCCCCACCCATTCCCGCATATCTGGAACAGGGTTATGCCTAATGATTTAATACCCCGAAGTTTTGAACGAAATTCATTCAATAGGGCTCTTGCAAACTTAATTTGCTACAGGTGCGATTAAAGAGTTGGTTCTTGCAAAAAAAAAAAAAAAAAAAAAAAAAAAAAAAAAAAAAAAAAAAACAAGCAGTGGACCTCCAATACATTGTATGTATTGGTAAAGCGTGCCGTGGTATAGTTGGAATTTTAACCAAATACGATGCAAAACTGTCTTCCATCGCTTAGAATGGTAACACTAAAAACATAAGATCTTTTCGAACGAAGCACCACAAGATTGTGTCTAACGTTTGACGCCTTCGAGATAGCCCCCCTGGGGTGTCCCAGGACGGTGGTGAGGGGGTTTTGACCTCCGGAAAAATAATGATTGAGAATAGCCAAAACCGCAACTCTTTTACTTCAATGAGCCAAAAAAAAAAGAACGTAAAAAATTGGAGGGGAGGGGGGATTTAAAAGAAAAACGTCTAGTGACCAAAAACCTTCCAAACAATGTTTTTCCAACAGCGTTTAGTTATTATTAAACAAACCTTTTTTCCACGGCCACCAACTATCCTGACTATTGGTATAAAATTGCGGACGCCATCCCAAAAGAACCGCCAATTTGTTAAAGTTTCATGGGAACTTCGGCGCAAAGAAGGGGGGAAAGGGGCATTTTTGAGCACTCTATCACAAACAAAAAAAAACTTACTTCGGCGACCAAATAAGTTTTGATACACCCAGTGTACGCAAGACACATGAGTTTTCTAACACCCTATGCATAGTCAAAGAACTTATAAAATAAATTACTTTCAATTAACCCACAAAAAAAAAAGAGAAAAAAAAGAAAATGTCAATGGAAATAATCGCCGAATCAGCTGATGAAACGAGGACAAAGAGAAAAGTAGACTGTGGCAGTGCTCACAGCTGCCAACGTTGCATACATATACGACACTCATCACAAACAAATAAATTAAAAAAGACGCAGCACTACTATCAATAATCGCGACTTCAACAGATCATAAAATAAATAAAAACAATGTACAAAGAATACATCTAAGAATTCCATGGAAAATATACGAGGGTCGTTCAGAAAGTAAGATTCCCTATTTTTTTTCTCGACTTCTAATTAAGCTACAAAAAATTTAAACCCAGCATCGAAACCGTCATAAACTGACGATTCCAACGCTTTTTTAAAAATGAAAATCGGACCAATAGTTTCGTCACAATCATAGTTCTTGTGAACCCACCTTTTTGAATTTCCGTCCACCTCCGATGCGATGCGTGCGCTTCAATTGTACACTAGATTACCTTAGTTCAAAATCAATCGTTGTGATCAAAATCAAAAACATGTGATAAAATTGAGAAAAAAATTATGTATGTAACCCTTACCTTTCTTAGCTTTTTTCCACGTAACCACCCTGCACACCGATACATTTGTCGCATCGCGGAATAAGCTTCTTGATGCCCTCTTCAAAGAAACTTTTTGGTTGAGCGCTGAAAAATCCCATAACCGCAGCCTTCAGCTCAGGATCCGTTGCGAATCTTTTGATCCCAAATCTGAGGTTCATGATCCGTTATCTTGATAACGTTAGTCCGTCAAAACTGTTTATGTCAAATGCCGAAAGTTTTTACTCACACAGTGAGCATGAGTGAGCTCGTTACGCAGCGATAATTTTGCTGGAAAAATCATCGCTGGAGGTGGACGGAAATTCAAAAAGGTGGGTTCACAAAAACTAAGATTGTTACGAAACTATTGGTCCGATTTTAATTTTTAAAAAAGCGTTGGAACCGTCAGTTTATGACGGTTCCGATGCTGGGTTTAAATTTTTTGTAGCTTAATTACAAGTCGAGAAAAAAAAATAGGGAATCTTACTTTCTGAACGACCCTCGTATAAATATACCCAGAATATAAACATCTACAAGAAATGCAGCAGCGTGTCCGCCATTGAAATAAAATGACAGTTGGTATCAATAAAAGCGCACACCACACCGAACGATACGCACCGTTACACCTCTCAAGCTGATAGTACTTATGGAACAAAATAAAAACAATGAAGAAACGGAATGCCATAAAATTACATTCGTAAATAAACCAGACTCGGGGAATTCTGTTATAAGAATAATAACCCTAAATTTACAATAGGAGACGAATAAAAGACTGCCGCAAATCTAAGATGCCCACCTCGATCCGCTGCCATTTGATCTGTATATTAAACAGCTGTATCATTATATACATGATTCCAATGAAAGCAGCAAAACGAAAGGAAGAAGCGTGCTTACACGGCACGCTTAAAAGAGGTGAAAATTACGATGAGTTCTCTAAAACATTACAAAATTCACTCTCAGAGTTGGGCTTAATGGCGGAGAAACGCAGGTATCATGATAGAGTCCCGTCTAAATTGAGACAAATTTCTGTGTTTCCGTAGAGAAAGTGATATAATAGACAGGAGGCATAATAGACATGATACCTGCGTTGAACCGCCATTACGAACTTCCCATTATAGCAGTTATGTGAGTTCATAGCTAAATTTTAGACTTCATAGAGTGATTTCCGCATTAGATTTGCTTTTCTTTTACTTACAGCAAAAGTTTGCGAGAGCCCCTATTCCGGTAGATCCGGAACACGATGATGTCTGATGATTATTTAATCCCCCAAGTTTTTAAAGGGAATTCCGCCAATTTAACATGAGACTTTCTTTCAAGTGACTAGTCGCGTCATAAAGTATTTCGTACATGGTGGTTTGGCGATTTGATTCAAATCGTCGGCGCGGGGTCACGTCGCGACGCTTCGACGGCGACCAGCAGCCAGAAACGCAGGGAGGGGGGGGGGGCAGCGCGTCGCGAATAAATTGAATCGCAGCATGTACATCGTCGCTGCAACGGCATGGCAAGGCGAGGCGAGGTGGGGTCCACGAAAATTGATGATTTATTGATGAATTTTGAATGAAAAAGAAAAAGAGCAGAAGGCAGAAAGAGACGGCTCTCTCCTCTTCTCTCTCCAGTCTCCACTCAACCCCTCCCCCCCTTCACCCATTCGCTCGTGCGGCTACGATTTTCGCATTGTGCGGTTCTTCGTCCGTTTTCGGTGTTCCGTTCCGATACAGGGAACGCGACGAGTGGGATGTTGTATAGGAGGGCTGTGAGAATCATTGGTGGGGGGGGGGGAGGATGGAGGGTAGAGGCCGGAGGGGGTGCATTACCATGTTTGTTTTATTTTCCCCGCTTGTTTACACCGACCCTCGTCCTTCCACGCCACGCCACCCTCTTCGCGTCACCACCACCACCGCCGCCGCCAGGGAGCTTTCAACTCGTTATGAATCAAAACTTTCCCCACTTCACTATATGGTCTCTTCCTCTATTCTTCATTTCCATTCCTCCACTTCTCGCGAACCCGCAGCTGACCTTCTCGCAGTTACTCGATTTTGTTCCGCACTGAGAACAGTTTTCCTGTAAATGCAATCGGAATTCCATTTTGGAAAGTATTAAACAGAATTCTTCTTAAAGTTGCCGGAATTCTTACTGAAATAACCGGACGTCCGGTAACTGTAACCAGAATTGCACTTACAATTACTAGAATTAAGGCGACGGAATAAATGCTGAGAAAAGTAATTCATCTTAGAGAGAGAGTTGCAATTAGATGGGAATCCCCCATTACCCCCATTCTCACTCGCTCATTCGACCACTATTTTGTAATTTGTTAGACGCATATTTATTGAGTTTGTAAGTTGATTTTGGAACTTTCTAATGCTCTCAACACCCCAATGGTGAAACGTCCGAATCCGTGGAATAAGCTAAAGATTAGACCTAAACCGCTGACTCGGACAAAAACTGACCATTCCGCGAAAGAGAGTGGCGAAACACAGGTCATTCCGTGAAGTGACATTCACAAGGGTAGAAAGCACAGTGTGAGAACTCGTAACGTAGCGTAAGCGCGTAGGGTAGGCCTGTGCGTTCGATCGAAATTTCAGCGTTAAGTAAACCTAGTGTCGGGTATCAAAGCCCGTGTCGACACGTAGAAATCCTGCAGGACACACCGAGCTTTTAATGGAAGCTAAAATCGACCAAGAGAAGGCTGCGTGAGGTTGGTAGTTGAGTTGAACGGTTTTGATTGGTTGCCACGTCTAAGACGCCACAAGACTCGAGATCGAAAGATGCCCCTACCACAACCACATTTACGGTCATTTTAAGGGGCGGATCAACACGAAAGGGGGGGGGCACAGCGGCACACTCGTCTCTTCCTACGCCTCCAAAATTGTCAACTTTTTTTTTTTTTTTTTTTTTTTTTTTTTAGAAATTCGTACAAGCATGTTTCTTGTATTGCTTCAAATTACAAATTTCATCGGCATACCCCAAAGACTTTTTGAATCAACGACTAAACCTTTCAAACACATCTTGCTTTTATCCATGATCTTTTCCATTTAACTCGATTTCAATTGACTGAAATTATGAGGCACAACGAAAGACGCAGTAACAAGACAGTGCAAAATAACTCGATTCTTTGCAACATGAAGATAATCCCAGGGTCGATCAGTTCGAACCGTGGACATCATCACGTCGCGTTGCTCAAAAAGTCAACAGTTGTTGGCTAAAATTGATGAATTTAAGCTGCAAGTACAAATACAAATCTATAACCTTGGAATCAGCCCTCTGGAGATAACACTATGCAATAGACAGCTAATTAATTGCGCATAGTTTGACAACGTGGGCAACAAGTCGATGAGAGTTTGCAGTAGTTGCATGCAAGCGAGAAAAAAAGCCCTTCTGAAAAAAGGTAATTAAAGTTGAAACGCGGTCAGTTTGAGATCGAACGAAGGGAGGGGGATGAAGAGGGGGAGGCGGAGAGGAGAGAGAGGAAAAAAAAACAAAACCGTTAAAGATGGGCGGAAATTAAAATGCCTCGAATGAAGCCAACATAGTCAGCTGCTTTAATTCTGCACCATTTTACAAGGTACAAACATATAGAGAGCGCGGACTCTGCGATCGAGGGTGGGGGTGAGGAAGAATTAACACCTCGCATTTTTCGCGGTTCACCGCTCTACTTGACGCTCAACTAAATCGACACCACAGCTAAAGTTGTATTCTGAAACTTTTGCTTGAGCTTCGAGTACTTTTTTATTCATTCAGCTCTCGTTCATTTATAGAGACTGCTAATAAGAAATGCGCACCTCAAACTTACTGATTCTAAATTCCATTGCTAATTCATCTCTCACTTAAATTATTTTATACACTGAGCTGAGAGAACACGTCACGAAAACCAATTGGGATTTCGCCGTTTCCATGTATGAAACCCGATTTTTGTATATTTATTTATTTATTTATTTATTTATTTATTTATTTATTTATTTATTTATCTATATTCATTCACGAGGATATTAAAACTAAATTGGCCAAATAACTAAAAAATGAGACGGAAATGGGAACTAAGCCAGAAAGGAATAAAAATCCAAAACGTTTCGATCCAAAATTACAAGATCTTCATCAGTCGGTAGTTAAAACACATAGAAAAAACAAAAAATAAAAAGAAAGTGAGTCTGACCCCAATCACATCGGATACTCTCAAAAATACTTTCAATTTTCGGATACTTAATAATAATAATAAAAAAAATTATCCGATGTGATTTGGGTCAGGCTGACTTTCGTTTGCTCTTTGTTTTTTCTATGTGTTTTAACTACCGACTGATGAAGATATGGTAATTTTGGATCGAACGTATCGGGTTTTTATTTCCTTTCTGGCTTAGTTCCCATTTTCCGTCTCATTCTATTTTCATTTATTAATCTATTGATCTATTTATTTTTATACTAACCATATATTCATATGCATCCAGATTTTGCAGAGAAGCTGCTTTAGACATTCCTCAAGGGTTTTTTGTTTGTTTTCAATATTTTAATTTTTAGGTTAGTTATGAATGAAATATGGTTTTTATTAAAATCAATGGGAAAATGGGTTAGTAAAGGGAAAAAATTAAATATTTCAAAAATGAATCTTTGGATTTGGATAAAAATGTGCACAAACATTCTACAACTAGCCGACTGTAAAATTAACCCCTTAGAGTTGAACAAAATAACCCTTAAGACCCCAGAGTATTAAAATTGGGTACGGGGGTCTCCCCAGGCTTTTTAAAGGGGGTCTTTCCCACAATGAAAACGGTGTGTGAAAGTGTTCGTAGGGTAAGGGATCCTTTCTAACCATGACAAATGTAGACGCAGGCTGTACTAAATGAACTAGACGTAGGTTGTACTAAACGAACACAGTCATTAATGACCCGATCCGATGATCTTTTGTTGCTAAAATAGTGGATGATTCCAAAGTTCTGAGTACATCGCCTTCACTAATGGTAGAGGTAGTTTCAGAAGTGTAGGCGCACCAAGACCGATAATCTTTGGAATTTGTCAACATTATTTATGATATTACTGAATGAAAATGAAAGAAAATGAGTTCGAGAGTTCACTTTTCAATATGGAACACTTTAAAAGTAAAAAAATTAAGTCGTGGGCAAGTTTTGTTTTGTTTTAAACGAACAAAAGTTGAAAGATTATTGTTTAGGTGCGCCAACACTTCTGAAACGAGCTCTACCGGTGGTACCTCCAGTACCTCTTTGTTGAGCAAAGAATATCAGGCTCCTGGAGTTCGTTTCACGAAAGAAGGCCGATGGCAGATCATGCGGCTCGCTGCGCAAAGAAGTGTTCGCGTTCTTGCACATGCAAACTCATCTCTGCGCAGTAAACAAACCCATCTGTCACCGGCCAACTTTCGTGGAACGACCTCTATTGCTTATTGATATAGGTGCTGTCCGTCGTATTAAGTCATCTGAGATGCTTGAAATTGTAAAACGTCAAAGGCTTGTCGAGAAAAACCGACAAGTTGATTTTACTTGTTACACCGCATTAAACGAGCGTATTCCAATTAAGATAGCCGTTTGGGTTAAATTTAAAATTAGAATTATATCAGTTGGGTTTTCGTGTTTTTTGTGTCACTACATATCAGTAAAACGGTAATTTTAGGAGCTGAATTTATTGGTCGTTCATGTATGTTTTAATAATCATAGGTCTAAAACTACGCGATATTTAGACTGAAAGATGTGGCAACTCTGAAAATTCTCCTTCTCAAGTTCCTCGAATCCTTCCTGATCTACTTCTGCATCTCTTCCTTGCGGTTGTAAGTAAAGGGTTCAGACCGGAATAGCATCATAACTCACCCGAAATTCCCGAATTCCGTGTAGTATCACTCGCGATTTCTTTTTAGCGGAACCTCTAACAGGGGCTCCGAATGAGGATAATCCTGATTTAAAAGTGTCAAGCATAGCAGCGGTGATCCGCGAGCGATGCGATGCGATACGATATTCCCAAAACGTGTGATGCGGGAAATTGCTTTAATCAAGGTAATGCAACACACTTTACACCAGTCGGGCGACTGCATCGCGCCATCGTGTCGTGCGGGTTGTGGGGGTGCGACGCTGCAAGGCGCCTGCCTTTGCCACCACCTTGAGATGCGCGATATTGTCGTGCATACGTCGTGTTTTGCGCTTATACGTGCATACTGCATACCCTCTGTCGGGGTCTCCCGCTTTCCTTTTTCTCCGGATAAAAGCTTGCTAATTTACACCATGAAACAATCATCTGGAGTTGAATGAATGTAGAGTAGAGGTAAGGGTTTCGCGTCGTGTGAACGTTAAAATAAACGAGCGGACGTTTTGAGGCTGCTGAGTAATGAGTGTAGGAAGAAACCCCCAAGATTGGGTGGAAAAAAGGGTGAGGAACCAGTGGCGCCATTTCAGATTTTCCTTGGGGGGGGGGGGGACCTCCAAAATTTGGTTGACCCTTTTTCTTGGTTTTTTTTTTTTTTTTTTTTTTTTTTTTTTTTTTTTTTTTTTTTTTTTTTTTTTGTCGTGCCTCCTTTTCAGCCAAGTTTCAGCATTCAACCGCATATTTTCCCTCGCTTTTTCTTCTGCCGCTATCGGACTTGATTCTTTGGTCACATTGGAAATCCTTGGAGGGGAACCCCTCCCCCACCCCCAAAATGGCCCTACTGTGAGGAATTAAGGATAAGTTCAACCCAACGAGCTAAAACTATAGAGAGGTTTTGGGAAGCGTAGACAGAGGCAGCCACGATGAAAATTTATTTTGGAGATTTTCACATTGGCTCGTATTCTTTAACCTTGATAATTTAAGAAAGAAAAAAAAATGTGACAAATCCGTTTCATATTAGAATGAAAGTGTTTTGAAGTAGCTACTTGGACTTAGAAACCAATCTAACGGTTTTGGTTTTTGTTTCTTTATCATCAACAAAGTACCGCTTTAGTTTGAACGTTATAAGTTTTTGACGTTTTGAATAATAAGATATCGATGGCAATGGACATTTTGTACTCGGGACATTTTTTCCTGAACATTTTTGTACTGGACATTTAAGCATCGCACATTTCCACCTTTTAACGTGCTATGATATGCAAATACGTTCATGCGTGCACTGAATTCCTAAAAGCCCGAGGACCTGTTTTACCCGCAGTCTCTCGCGCTAATTTTTAGCTACCTCCGTCCTACGGTAGGAAGGGGTTTCTAATTATGATTCGGATTATTTACTTCAATGTCTGCCCCCCTTCTATTAATAAAAAAGTACAATTTTTAGCTATATTTTGTACCTCTTGAGAGGGAGAGAGAGGAAAAAATTCCAACTCCTTATTCAAAGGCTGTGCGTTTTTATTAATCACTCACCCACCTCTTTATAAAAACAATAGCCTTGAAACTCTAAATGCAGTTTTGCTCTGTTTGCACTTAATGCGTTTACAATCAAAACCCTCTCTTTTGAGTTTAACCTACTCTCAACTGCTTCATTATTTCATCCATTCAAAATAATGGTGGAAGTGGATTGAGTGAAGGCATCAATTCAAAAGAACAGTCTTTAACCATTTCATTAAATCAACATTTTTTATTTGGTTCTCCTTTGTTGTTCGATTTTTACAACCGTCGTAAAAACGATCGTCATTTTTTGAAACTCATTGTTTTATTCACTCATTTCTGATGTCATTCGTAACAGAAAGTCAACGTACCGTAGGCCGCAGGACGAAAGAAAACCGAGCGGGAAAGGTACGAATATTTGAAAACTATTTGGAAGTTGCGCGCAAGCATTTGGTAACTCATTGATCAATCCGGCTTACTCGAAAACTTTCTTACAAAAGAATTCATTTAATGCGGCAGGCAAGCGCTCATTACTTTCTGCATCGTTTCTGAAACTTTTATCAAGGGGGAGGTAAAGATGAGACTATTAGCACGTATTAGACGAGGATACAAATGCTTTTTAAAACTTCACACTAATTGAAATGCTGGAACTAAAACCTTAATCTGATTTACGCAGGATTTATGAATGATTTGCCAGCTTAGAAACAGAGAGGGGAGAGAGAGGTAGACAAAGAGAGAGAGAGAGAGAGAGAGAGAGAGAGAGAGAGAGAGAGAGAGAGAGAGAGAGAAAGGGGAAGAGAGAAGAGGGGGTGTTAGAGGACGAACGAGAAAGGAGTGGTGGATATATACGGGGAGGGGAAGGGGAACTTAAAAAAGTCGAGTCGAGTGCCGCGGAACGCAATGGAAACAATTCATGTGTAAAAACATTTCGTCCATTATTTTGCATGGGAGCAGGGCGGAGAAGTCGAGAAGATCTGAAAGAGGGGGAGAAAACGACATTCTTTAAGGGTCGCAGCGCGAAAGAATTTGATTTATGCCGCAACGGAAAAAGAAATTTTTAAGTATTATTTTCGTTTTTTTTTCTGAAGTGTGAAAATTTCAGCTTCACACGTGTTTTATATGACAGGATTTCTCCGTCCGTGAATACAAAAAAGTGCTATATTTATCTCGAGGGTTTTGTAGTTTCTCGCAGTTTCTATCTCGAAATCGGTGTTGGTGTTTTGAACATCAACATTTGTACCTAAGTTTGACGCGAGGCCTATACTCTTGACTTTTCTCTCCCATTCGATATATTAAGTCACGTGGCTCGTTCACGTAACAGCTCTTTTCCAACGTGAATGTTTGATCAACCAATAGTATTTAGTACCAGCCGAATGTCAAAAATATGATGAAAGAAAAAAACAAGGTCAATGATACACAATGACATTGGATTTTGAACATTTGACATTGGCATTTTGAATAGACTGGATTAGAATAAAGGACAGTGATTGCTACAGACGAGTCACGTGGTTGTCAAGTCTAATCAAACCTTGGAATACATCTTAGTAAGAGGCTATCAGAGTCCTGAAGAGACTGTTTTAATACAGCGATATATCGTATCAATTGTCGTCCGAGGACCTCTGGTTGCGATAGGTACTATAGTGGGGACAAAGATAAATGGCCAAGGTTTGCACTACGCAATGCACACTATACCATTCAACACATGTATTAGGTGTGCGTTGCGTATTCCATCCTGGCCAGGTATCTTTGTCCCCACTAGTACAAGAAACGACTTTAATAAAAATTCCAAAGATTTTCAGTTGAGTTTTTCCACCTCTTTTGGAATGAGCTCTATTGCTGACACACTCGGCAACGTTGAGAATCACAGAGCAAGAAATGACTTGCGATAAACGATCCAAGAATTACTTGAACTTTCGAAAGTGGAGTCAGGAGTGGTCGGTATATTGTCACGTTTTAAAACCTTCCTCGCGCGACTCGCTTGCGGCCCTCCATTATCATAGATACGCTTGTCAGCGCGTCCGTAATGCACCAAAACATAAAATTGAAGGATATTATAATGTGTTTAATTTTTGTCGCAATCAGAACAACTCTCGACTTCCGACTTGCCCCCCTTCCCACGAGTTCCGAGTTTTCGAGAATGAATCGGGAAGAGCTCACAAACGAAAAACGAATACGAATGGATCGCCGAGATGTCGTCGCGTCGCGTTGCCCGTCGCATTTTTGCCCGTCGCCCGTCGTCGCCCGAAACCGACGACGCCCGACAGCAGACCTCGCGAGAACCCAACTTTTGTTCGACGTTTATCGCTGAAACTTAGGTGAATCACATCATTATAGTCTCCTCCGCCATCGACAACTTTTCGATTCTCTTTTTGCGCCCCTCTCTCTCCAGCCACCCCTTCCGCCACTCGATAGCTCCTTTCTTCTCCCCCCCCCCATTTTTTTTGATTCGTTATGAATTCCATCTCTTCGGCGTTATTCTTTCTCTCCCTATAGTCGCATTAACGTCACTGCAGAGGTACATTTTTTTACGCTTTCCCCTTCGATCGAATTTAGGACATGCATCCTTGTCGTGTATCTAACTGATCCGAAACGTTCCACTTGCTCATATCATTCTAAAAACATTGAAATACCATCTATTCTCATTGTTTTTTTTTTTTTTTTTTTACTGCCCCCCCCCCCCCCCCCCCCGAGACACTAAAAAAAGGTTACGAAAATTTTTGAACGATAGCGACAAAAATAATCAAATTAACATCTTTCGATCTATTTCTTTCACTAGTACTTACAAACATAAGTACACAAAAAACCCCGCTTTGACGGCGCTGATAAGACCTTTAGTAGGGAATGGCCCAGCAAAAGACTTTATATTAGAATATTAGAGCAAACCACAATTTTTGTTCAACTAACCAAAATATTTGTGCGGTTAACTAAAGAGATTTCACGCAGAAAAATCTATTCGTGGTTGGGCATACAAAACCTTCCGTTAGGTAAAAAAAAGTAATTGGTTTGATCTACGTAAGTCTTCTGATGGGTCATTTTTCTGACCCAGCGATTTTATTCGTCAGCTATACCAAAGCCCCCCCCCCCCCGGAGCCTAACAGGACTAAAATCTCTAAGTCCAACATTAATGCGGTTATCCAGATGCATGGGCGGATACAAGGGAATTGTTTTTCTCTCTCTCCTCCCATTTGAAAACGTGCGTTGGAAAAGGACAGAAGAGGGGGCCAAAGTCACGTGATGGCCCCCTCTGCTGTCCTTTTCTAACACATAAGTTCAAGTGGAAGGAGAGAGAGAAAGACAATTCCCTGTATCCGCCAATGTCCAGATGCAGCAGAGACCACTCACTAGGGGGACGTACGTTTTGAGCGAATGACAAGAAACAGGTAAAAAACAAGTAGGGGAACTCCATTACAATTTATGTATTGGTAAAGCGTGCCGCGATAGGCCTGGATGCAGCCACGTTGAGGGCCACCCGCAGGCAGCAAGTCCGCTCGCGCCGTACATGAAATTTGAATTACGCGGTCTTGGGCGCGGGGAAAGGTCATCTATAGAAGTGAGTGGTTCTACAGACATTTGCGCTACCAAAACAAACATAAACTTTAAACATTTTCTCTCAAAAATCTTGGAAAATTATGTTAGTTGGCCTCGATTTTGATCGCTGACATCGAATTTGATAGCTTTTGGAGCGAATTTTCATTAATTCCTCTTGAATCTAGCTTTCCTAGAACATAACCTCAAATTCATCATAACACTAAGTTTTTGGGAAAAATTCACTTCTAAAGAGGAAAAGTGAATGGAAATAGCTTTCAGAGGACTTAGTTTTTGCTTTCCAGAGCGTACGGTTGCAATTCTGCACTTTTAATGAAGCTTTTGAGACCTTTTATCTTGTCCAGCTAATAGTAGCGCTCAAAGTCTTATAGGTAGCGCAAATGTCTACAGAACGTAAAATCCCATCTATAGAGGCGATTTTCTCAAAAACCTGTAGAGTAAAATCAAATCGATAGGGTGAAAATCTTGTTCAAAGTTGCTGCAAAAAAAAAAAAAAAAAAAAAAAAAAAATTGGTTGAAAACTTTGACCCTAGACAAGACATAGTTAAACCCGGGTGAAAAAGTCGATTCCGCCCGTTTGAATACAAGTAAATTCGAACGTCCCGCTACAGCGCGGACCTCCAGCGGAGTCCAGCTTGAAGAAATCCGTTGCTGCTGTGAGAAGAGGTGCCACAGTCAGGTTAGCAGCTCAAACGTATGGTGTATCTAAAACTACAATATGGAGACATTTCAGAGGGCAGCAGACGCTCAAGGTTGGAAGACCAAATGTCCTCTCAGAAAGAGAGGAAGAAACTTTGGTGAAAACAATCTTAATCACGGCAGTATGGGGATTCCCCCTAACACCTTTTGAAATTAGATTGCTGGTTCAATCGTACTTGAATGAAAGAGGAATTGAGGAGAAACGCTTCCGTAATAATCTTCTAGGATACGAGTGGGTGTGAGGCTTTTTGAAGTAATCTTAACTAAATCTTTGGGGCAATCTTAACTCGCCACAGACTTGAACTGAAGAATAAATGGCCTCAATTTTTAGTAATCTGTATTTTCCAACAAAACTTACACGTATGAAAGGACCATAATCACTATTGTGATGTTTTCATTGAAACTCAACGTCAAAAATCGGAGTCCAAAGACTGAGCAACTAACACATTGGGCTTTTAACCCTTTCAATACTCCGCTCGAGTATACTCATTTCTAGATTGGGCTCACATAATTTCAGATTTGTAACTATCCACAATAATTTCAATTCCAAATTATTTTTTACATTTGAAAAATCATGTTACCTAGAGCGCCTTCAATCTAGTGTGTATGCAAAATCAGCATCGCAATGAACAAATGTTCAACTATTCACTTAATTTGACCGACCGAACATGGATTTGTCTTAGTTACCTGGTAGTAAAAGGGTTAAAATTCTTGCTTTCCTCCTCCACGAATGAGCAAAAACATCAAGTCAGGCAGAGAGTAATACCGCATGTTTTAAGGTTCATAAAAACATGCTTTGAGAATAAAATCGAAAATCGTTTCACCCCACATTTTCGGACTATTACACGGAAAAAAAAGATTAGTGAAATTAACCATACGATAGCTGATTTTGGCACCTGCTAGATGTTATGGTAAACTTGACCAGAAGTATGGTACATTTACCGATACTTTGAGTAAATTCGACATGCAATCAGGTAACATCACCTAGTACCTAGTCAAAACATAGTATACTTTTGGTTAACATTGCCATAACATCTAGCAGGTGCCAAAATCAGCTATCGTATGGTTAATTTCACCGTAGTTTTTTTCCCGTGTACAATACTAAATAAATATGATCAGAAGTGGCGGTAGCCGCCCAGGCCAAGTCAGAAAACGCAACCTGGGAGAGCACCGTGAACACTTATTATACACGCATCAGCTCATTTCATGGCATTTCATGGAAATTCGGCCGGTCTGTCACGGTTTCCGAGTAAACCGTAGAAAAAAACCCCTAAAGTGTTGTATATATTCGGAATCCGCATGTCATGAAGCAGTGCGTGTACGAAGGAATTTTCTTATTAGTTAGATTTGGAAGAGAAATCGTCCAAAAACCCTTATTTATTAGGGTAAATCGCTCCAGAATGGCATCTCGCGGTACTCCACATTCTGACATCAATATCCAGGCAACTACTGCACGAAACATTAAATGCTTGGTACCAAAAAACCGGCTTGTCGTCAGGATGCTCGCTTTTGAAGGAAAATCTATTTCGATAAGTATTAAGGGAGATAAAACGAAATAACCGTCGAAATTTGCTGTTTTTAAGACCATTCTTTAGCCAAGGCTACAGCAATGACCATGGCTTGTTTAAGAATCGTTGGTACGGATGCAATCCTTGAAATTCAAGGAACGTGCTTTTGCCAAGTAGGCTCGATTTCTTTCCCCAAATAAGAAAGTTATCGGAAAAAAACGGATGTCAGGTTGAGAAAAGCCAGATCGCAAATTTCAAAGATGGCGGGTAGGATTTGGGTTTGTTGTTTGCAAGTAGCAACGATTGTTAGGTAAAGTTGGGTTATGTACTTTCTTATTGCAGCTTGCAGCTCTCATCCTCTCAAACTCGCAATCATCATTTATGTCGGGCATGTCTCACAGATGTTAAGTCTATTTCTGTTCTTCCATTCTTTCGAAGCAAAAAAACGTTCAATTTCACTCTTGTTTTGATTCGCCGAAACATTGCTGAAGTCTATTGACTGAGTGTATGTTTTTGATCTTCTGACTAGTCACCCTCTCTTCGAACGAAACCTGTCGGTTAGCGGAGACCAAAATTTTCCTTTTCAGAGTTATACTCCTTTTGGGTAACTTCAATCCATCCTCTTTTGCCTTGTGAGAGTTAGAAACAGATTGTTCCAGAAAAAAAAATGTCTGATTGATCGTTTACATTTTCCGCTCACTCCGGCTACGACAATTAATACTTAGGTATTATTTTTATTATTATTGTTGACAGTCTCACCTCTTGCCTTATGAATTATAGAGTACCCATTGCAGTTTTATCACTCATGAAAGTGTCGAAGGAGTCATTAAACTTAAAGCACAGCGAGACATAGGTACCAAGGTAGTTGACGGGTCATAACTACGTAGGCCAAGTGTGCAATGCTTTCAACGTGTTATTCTTTGAATGACATCCTGCTAGATACTGTTTGGATACTGTTTGGGGACTGTTTATTATTTATTGTGTCTTTCTAGTCCAAGCGCTTATCAATTTTAAACTATTCATTGTATTACATCCATGAGCAATTTGCTTCAAGCTTATGCTACTTCAGAGAAAACGCAAGTAAGTTAAGAAATTTCATTCGCCGTGACATAATCCCTCAGCAGGCTGATTATAAATGCTTGTATCGTAACGCCATTGAGTCGATGATCAATCAAGTACGTGTTATCTCATGGGTGGTATCATTCCGATAGGTTTAATCCGTATAGAAACCATCCCACCTCTGCGGAAATTCTCGGATAGCTCAGGAGTCATTGGTGAATTTCTGCAGAGATGGAAGGGTTTCAATCGAGAGGGAAAGGGGTTTTCTATCGGAATGAAACCTAACGCAATAACACCACCCAAAGATTAACATGTATGTGATCATTGACTGAATAGCATTACTATACAATTGTTTATAATCAGCCCGCTGAAAAGTAATCAGACCCCAGAGAGGGAAACAAAGTTTGTCGCAAGTAAGTTTTCTTAAAAAAAAACACGTGTTAATTTGATAGTTACCAGGAAACCTGCTTTTCAGTTCATCAGTTAGTTTGTAAATTGATAATCACTTGTAATCAATTGTAAGATTCCTCTAAAGTCTCACTCAGTGGAATCATTTGATGCTGAAAGCTCTGGAGCCTTAGCCACCGCTGTAAGAACTAGGGAAAACAACTCCACAGGCAATCTGCAGGCAGCAAGTATTTCTAGCATCCTCTGTGGCTCTCACCCTAGGTTAACTTTTAAGTATTTAAGTGCAACTCGCACATAAGTATAATTTGGTCTGCCTAAGTAAGTCCAGAGACTGAGTTCATTTGTGTGCATATTCCCAAACACAAAAGTTTTAACTTTGGAGACATGTTGGAAATTCTCGGGGAGTCAAAGCAACATTATGCGCTTCGTTTGTATTTTAGAGGTCAAAATATTTGCGTTAGCTAGTACGCCTTGTCAATCACCCTACTTACCAAAGATTGGTATTTGAAACAGAAACTTTTGTTACATCTGAGGCTTTTTCCTCAAACTGCAAGTTAATTAACTTATGTTTTATTTTATTTAATTGCAAGTGGTGATTTCCACCCTTAAATAAGTAGAGGCAGTGTGGTTGTCTGCAATCTGGCAACGTTGCGTTTTATCCATTCAGATGTATTGAAGAGGTTGAACTATAGGACTTGCATGGTGCACTCTCTCTAAGTGATTTTTTGCATGGATTTAAATGAATGAAATGCAGCATTGCTAGATACCTACCACGCGACGCCACTGAGTAGAGGTATTTTCAAATTGTTTGGCGTTTGACAACTCTTAGGCGTTATGCGCAGACATTTGCTTACACTCGGAGAAATGTTCAACGCAAAGAAATTTTATATGTCCACAAACAATAATATTTACCTATACCTAGATTATAAGACTGTTTGCCAGGCACTCTCCCCTCAGCATTTGTTTGTCAATCCTTATTGTTCTAAGAGGGTAAGACAAATGACCAAGCTTTTTATTGGTCGTCTTATTCTTCCCATTGAATCAGCATAGAGAGAGGCAGAGAGGTTGAACCTTTGCTGTCCATGAAACTCAGGTAAGTAGGTACATCAAATCTTACGTCTCAAGGGTGTACATCCATAAGATTTCATTGTTAGAGTTTGGTCCACTCTACCTGGTGCTTGGGCAGAGAGTTATGAAGAGTCTCTGACCTGACTTCAAGGTCTCCACCTGTTGGGTATGTTTTAGTGCAGCTCACTCAACAATTATTGTTGGGTCTCCAAGGTACCCACATTTAAAATGTAAGAACGCCAAGTCTGGGTTTCTTTTCTACTTAAAACCAGACATAAATTATTTGCTGCACCCAAAATTTGCATACCCACTCCAATGAAGGCTTCACTAAAATCCGTCCTCAAAAAAACTCCTTAGAGTCATGCAATGTGAGTAACAGCAATTTAAAAAAGGAAAACCTTAGGTCAATGAAAAAATAGTTGGAAAAAAAATTTCAAAAAGAAAAAAAAAATGAAAGGGAAAGAAGATTTGGGGCCCCGTGACTTTTCACGGAAAAGTAGAGGAGTTCAGGAGAGTTGAATTGGTGAATCGATGCATTTGAGTGTGAAGTAACTGTGAACGGGGTTACGGGCCCAAGTCTTCTTTCCCTTTCATTTTTTTCTTCTTTTTTAAATTTCTTTCCAACTATTCTTTTCATTTACCTAAGGTTTTCCTGTGGTTTACCTAAGGTATTCCTAAAGCCAGCCTCTCCCGTAGTAATTGAGAGTTAATATTTGTATGGGCGGCTGTCTCCACTGACTATGTAGATCAGAGGCAGGGCCTTAAGTTGACTCCACGATTAAACTTTGGGTTTCTGGATAATTATGTTGCCGAAAGCAAACTTTGAGACCTGTGATCTCGGCTAACAAGAGGCTCGCTCAGGTGCAAATACTGTCAGGTCTCTTTTCTACATTTATGGCTATAGGGGGTTCTGATCAAATCGACACTTGTCTACTTCAGGTTAAAATAGGTCAAAAATTATTTAAATTTGAACACTTATGCTAGACCTAGATACTTTAGAAGCAGTATCATGGTTCTCAAATCATTGTTGTAATCAGCATTATTACAAGTGGTGATAGCCGCCCTGGCCAAGTAAGAAAATGCAACCTAGAGGGCATTGTATGTTACGCCTTAAAATTAAAGTTATGCAATACCAGATGCAGGGTGGAAATCTTCTAGATTTTTTCATGAATTGACTTATTACTAGAGCTAAGCAAAGCTTTCTTTTCTTGCTTGAGAAAAAAAAATCATTGGAAGTAGGCAAGGGAAGGAGAGAAATTACATAATTCCAAAGCAAAAATTGATGGAAAAAAAAAGAAGAAAAAAATGGTTTCTAAAATATTTCTACCAAAAAGGGGAAAACATTGCGTTCTAATCAAACGCTCATCTAAAAAAAGCAGGTATGTTACTTTAACCTTCCCATCTCTGCGGAAAATCTTCGATAGCTCAGAAGTCATTGTCGAAATTCTGCAGGGATGGGAGGATTTCTATCGGAAGGAAACCTATCGTAATGACACCACCCATAAGAAAAAAACATAGGTATTCAATCATCGACTCGATGGAATTTCGATAAAAATTTTTCATAACAGCCTCCTGGAAAGTAATCAGACCCCAGAGACGGTAAACAAGGTTAATTGCAACCAAGTTTTTTTTTTTTTTTTTTTTTTTTTTTTAACATATAGGTATTAATTTGATAGTTTCGGAAAAGTCTGCCTTTCAGTTCATTAGTTAGTTTGTAAATTGATTAATCACTTGTAATCGATTGTAAGACTCCTTTAAAGTCTCACTCAGAATCATTTGATGCTTAAAGCTCTGGAGAGCCTTAGTCGCCACCGTAACAACTTGGGAAAACAACTCCACGGGGCATCCTCAGGCAGCAAGTATTGCTCGCATCCTCTGTGACTCTCACCCTAGGCAGACTTTTAAATATTTGAGTGCAACTCGCACTTTTTGGTCTGCCTCAGTAAGTCCAGAGACTGAGTTTATGTGTGTGTGTACTACCAAACACAAAAGTTTTGACTTTTTAGATACATTGCGTATTCTTGTGGATCAAAGCAATGTTATGCGCTACGCGTGCATCCTTAGCAGTAGAAACATTTGCATTTGCTAGTACATCTTGTTAATCACCCTGCTTACCTAAGACTGGTAAATGAAGCAGAAACTTTCGTTATAATATTAGTTTTCTCCTCAATCTGCAAGTTAATAACTTATGAGTTAATTTCATTTAATTCCAAGTGGTGATTTCCACCCTAAAATAAATAGAGGCAGTGTGGTTGTCTGCAATCTGGCAACGCTGCATTTTGTCCATTTAGATAAGTGAAATTGTGCATGGATTTAAATAAATGAAATACAGCATTGCTAGATTTCATGCGACCATACTAAGTAGAGGTCTTTTCAAATTATTTGGCGTCTGATAGCGCTCAGGTTTTATGCGCAGACACGCGCTTTACTTCTACTGCGCTTAAGCATTAAGACATGTTCAACGGTCTATCAACAAGCACAGCACAAAACAAAATGGCACAAGACGCAAGACTCTCACAAGAAAAAAAGAGGATGAATTTAAATCCCTGGTGAAGGTAAAAAAGGTTTAAAGGTTTAAAAAGAGTGGGTATCCATTGACCAAAAACTTTCATCTGAGAGGATGACATATCATAAGATATAAAACTTAGATATAAAAATTAAACTATCCATCCATGGATTTCAGCAAATTTAAAACAAGAGTGAACTCAAAAGTTTGTTAGCTTAGAAGTAACGCTTTGAATGAACAGCAAAACTGAAATAAACAAAATTTTGAGCTGTCAGAGCATATGAAGTAAGTGCAAAAGCAATGAATAACTATGTAAGGAATAAAAAGCGTTTGTAATGAAACCATAGAGCTAGGTAGATAGACATCACCGGTAAAAAGATTTTTGAATCTGTTTTGTTAGGGTTTCTTTTTCCTTTTTTTCCCCCCATCCTGAAGAAATTCATTGATTTGCATAGTAAGAAGGTTTTTCACCAGCATTATTTTAGTTCTCGGTTATTTGCATCATTCGAGAAAGACAGAGTCATTACTCCTGAGTCCACCAATCATTCCTCTTATATCAAAGTGTAAAGTCAATTGCAATGTTCTATAAATCCTCCAGATCAATTTTAAAAAAATAAAAAAAACAACTGCTCGGATTTTTAAAGACTACCTACTTTCTTAATCCAATGAACGTTGTAATTTCCTAAACTTTTCTTGGAAGCTGTTTCTCTTAATTCCAGGGTTGAGAAAGAAAATAACTGAATGAAAAGAAAAATTCAATGCCATATTGAAATAAAATGAAAAAATTTAATTTTAAGAAAAATTTTTTAGTCACATTTTTAAAGAATTCTGTATTTAAGTTTAGTTGAAGTTTATTTCCATGTCAGTAATGTCAGTATGAATACCAAATGCTGTACATTAGAATTAAAAAATGTTTAAAAGCTGGTATTTTGACGGTGGAATAACATTCAATCTTTTGAGACCAAATAAATTATGAGCTTTAATGCTACCTAAGAATACAGTCAGGCAAAGGGGAAATCAGAAACATCATTCATTCTTCTGTGTGCCTTATGAATGGATATCATATCACTGCTTTTTTAATTCACCTTATGGTTTTGGTTTTTGTTTTTTCCCCAAAGATAAAATTTTTTGGGTGCATAATGCTGATGAAATTCGATGAAAGCTTATACCATCTAAATGAATGGAAGAAAAAGCATAAGACAGATTTTCCTGATTCTCAGCCAGCTAAATATTCTTCAAACCATCCCCATGATTAAAAGCATTTTTATCTTCAAAACTTTTGATATTTTCTCCAAAAGACTTTTCGCCCAAAAGCTCAGAGTTAGTAGTCGGCCAAGTCAGAAAACTAAACGTTCTGATTTTGCTCCCAAAGAAGCTGATATCCGAACGCCAAGTCAAGATATTTCTTCCTCTCTCTTTTTTCTCTCTCTCTCTCTCTCTCTCTCTCTTCTCTCTCTCTCTCTCTCTCTCTCTCTCTCTCTCTCTTTTTCTCTTTTTCTCTTTTTCTTTCTCTCTTTCTCCGTTACAGGAACTGTTAGAACGCTAAAAGATCTGTTTCGGCGTTCAAAGATAGTGAAATCATAGAACGCCAAGTCCGGGATTTCTTTTTTTACTTAAAACTAGCCACTTTTACTTTAATGCATCCGAAATTGCATACCCGCTCCAATGAAGGCGCCACTAACATCCGTCCTCATCAAAACTCCTTGGAGTTATGCAATGTGGGTGACGAGAAAAAAATAGTTGGAAAAGAAATTTCAAAAAAAAGAAAAATGAAAAAAAAGAAAGAGGAAAAAGACTTGAGCCGTGACATTTTTTGGTTTTAATAACATTAAGAGGTATTCAATACAGTTGAATTGATGAATCGATGCATTTGAGTGTGAAGCAATTGGGGCACGGGTCAAGTCTTTTTTCCCCTTTTTTTTTTTCATTTTTTTTTTTTTTTGAAATTTCTTTTCCAACTATTTTTTTCTCGTCACCCACATTGCATAACTCCAAGGAGTTTTGATGAGGACGGATGTTAGTGGCGCCTTCATTGGAGCGGGTATGCAATTTCGGATGCATTAAAGTAAAAGTGGCTAGTTTTAAGTAAAAAAAAGAAATCCCGGACTTGGCGTTCTATGATTTCACTATCTTTGAACGCCGAAACAGATCTTTTAGCGTTCTAACAGTTCCTGTAACGGAGAAAGAGAGAAAGAGAAAGAGAGAAAGAGAGAGAGAGAGAGAGAGAGAGAGAGAGAGAGAGAGAGAGAGAGAGAGAGAGAAAGAGAGAGAGGAAGAAATATCTTGACTTGGCGTTCGGATATCAGCTTCTTTGGGAGCAAAATCAGAACGTTTAGTTTTCTGACTTGGCCGACTACTAACTCTGAGCTTTTGGGCGAAAATTATTACTTCCACTTTCAAAACGAAATTCAGGGAAGCTGTGAAAGAAAAATGAAACACCCTTTAGACAAATCGTCAAAGACTTTAAAATCTGACAACGACGACCTAATGAGGTGTGGCGATTCAGTCTTAGAGCATACGCTTTTAATCATAACTCGGGTAAAAATGTTGGAAAGGACGGGGGATCGGGTGGTATAATTAGTGCAGTGTGTCTCACGAGCGAAAATTCCGCACGAAGACGCGACACGGCACGACGCGCAATAGACTGTTTTGGTGAACAGCGGGAAATTCGAAATTGACCAATCAGATGTCGGTTTCACGTTTAAAGAAAGAATCTAAGCCAATCAGATTATTGGTATTTTAATCTCCCGCTTGTCATACTAAAATAGTCCACAGTACGATCCCAGAGAAAATCGGTGCGATGACGTCGAGGAGATCTCTCCACCAATCAAAAGCAAGCTCAGAAGAATGCCCCCTCCCCCATTACTTATTGAAAACTTTACGAGTATCCAAAATTGCTGGCGCCTCGATCCACTGAGCGATGTGACGCAACACGAAAGGAGAAAGAACGCAGGAAAATCAATTTGTCATAGTATACCACACTACCGCACGATAGTCCTTCAGGCTCCTCGGGAGCATTGTATTCACAAATACTTGTAATTAATGGCCCCAAAAAAAAAAAAAAAAAAAAAAAAAAAAAAAAAAAAAAAAAAAAAAAAAAAAGGAAGGAAAAAACAGGGTAAAAATAAAGAGATTAAAGAGACAAAAAGGAAAATATAAAAACAAAACAAGATTAAAAGTCGATAAGAAAAATGCTCATTACTTTCACCGAATATGCGCGACTGCGCTACTGAGGGTAACACTATGTTTTTTCTTTTTCTGTGTTTCCCGCTCCAAATTTTTTAGGAGGAGAGGAGGGTGTTTTAAATATATTTTTCATAACTAAAGAGTTGTCTTTAGAGCAGGGTTTTAACAAATATTACGATGTCTACATCCATATACTGCGCAAATATTTTCGCTGCACTGTAACTGTAATTTTTATACAAAACATGATCAGGTCGGTACGGTTTCGCTCACGAGTCAAGGTTTGAGAATTTGAAAAGATATTCCGACCACTGAATGCGCCTTCTTAAGAAGCGGCAATTGACTATAACTGTAACGATGGCGCTAGTAAATCGGTCACAGCACGGAGAAAAAAAAAAAAAAATTGGTTCGTCCAACTAATTATTATTAGTGAAATTAGTGTAATAAAATTAATTGGTTATTATAAATACTTACCCAAAAAGTTAGATACTAGAACCAATAATTTAGTTACTGAAATTAATTATATTAGGTTAGTGTGACCGATAAAATTGGGTGTACCGTATTTATTGGTTCTTAGTACCACTTTATAGGTAGGAGTACCTAATTTCTTGGGTAAGTACAACCAATAATGATTGCGCACATTTTACTATATTAATTAGTTAGGCGAGAATTCTTTTTTTTTTCAGGGAACGGTTGTAGGAAAATTTGCCCAATGAGTTTTGTCCGTATTAGGATAGGTCCAAAATATTATGTCCAATACATTTCAAACCACATTGGTGTCGCTCTGGACAGGATGTCCCTAAATTGTCCGCAAAGGCCTTCAGAGATCTTGGAGGCATGACAGAGATCTTGGAGGCATGACCAGCGCGCGGCCCGGTGCACAGTGGGACGCGTTAACGGGGGAGGGGCCAGACATGGAATATATTACTAAAACTAAGAAGGCAAATGTTTTTATCGTAAAAAAACCAACTATAAAGGGTGATTCCTGTAGAAAATTGTTCAATAAACCCAATAAAACCCTTTTTAAACTTCTACATTGCGTAATAAGAAAGAGATACGCATTTAAAGTCGCCACACCATTTTCGGCCCCTCCCATTGACTCGTTTCACTGTGCGGCGCGGCGGCTGGAGCAATTGTTTTGAAATTTTTCCGAGAAGAAATTCAATCTCCTGTATTGAGAAAAAGTTTCCAATTAATTCAACCGGACGTCTTGTAAATACTTACTTAACCGGAATTCCAGTACTTTCAACAGGAAATACTGTTACTTCAACAGGAATTTCTTGTTAAAAATAACAGGAATTCCGATTAAGAAAGAATTAACAAGACGTCCGGTTGCGGCAACAGGATAGTTTTCTCAGAGTGTGATTGGAAGTTGAAACTCTCGAAAATATCGTCCGAAGTATCGAAGATCGATAGAGTAGCCCGATCTCCCAATCCTCGTCACATAATTTGTGTTCAACAGCAAAATATATCATCCGCAAGTATCGTGTGGGCAACGAGGGGGTAGAGTGGGAATGGTCCATCGATTAACAATTTTCGCAAGGAGAGACGCGACCACTGAGGTGGTGGTGGAAAGGGGAGGAGGGAGAGGGGGGGTGATAATAGGGAATGTGCAGCGTTTCCCGTAGCGTGGTGCAATAGACATTATATCTCACGGTCAGTAGGTCATTCACAACGAGAAGAGAGACTCCGAAGCGACGCAACATTCCGTATTCAGCCGAGAGAGGACCAATACATCCAAAACGTCACTACCAGCCAGCGATCGACTGTTTCGAAAAGAATTGTGTCTGAACTTCTCAACTTTTACCCGCAGATTCAATTATCCCATCCGCCGCTTGGGGCAGTAAAAAATTAGCCACAACCTCCGGAGTATTTGACCAAACAATCGTAATGGGTCTCTTACGAACTTCTGCCGCTATAGCTACTTTGAGAATTAGTTTCCACTAACGTCGCCCACAATAACAGCCCCACTGGAGTTTGTTTCACAAGAGTTTGCAGTTCACAGCTTTTCGTAGACATGCGTGCAGGAGTGTATTTTTGTGTTCTTCGCAAATTGCCGTCAAAAAATACAAAAGACCTGTTTAGTGATGACGTCATGATCCAAATTGGATCCAAACGAATTCGTGGATTGATCCATAAGAAATCAGATCCAAGTTTTCGAATGCAAATTCATGCTATAGTAAAAACCAGTTTTAGATTTAAGGCACGTACTTTAAAGTATCTCAGGTGAATTTACAATCACAATTATATCGGAAGATGTCCTATGTTTTAGCCTTGTCTGACTCGTCGTCTCTTATGGGCGTACCATAAGACACCGCACCGCCATGAAACTCAATCATTCTAACCTCTCTTCGTACCGAAGCTTGCTCGAGGTAGGACACGTGGCGTGATGGTGCCGATGAGTCCAAGTCCTAGTATTTTGTGCTCATAAGAAACCGTGAGTGAAACAAGGACGGCAAAACATGGAATTTTCTTCGATATAACAAGGATTGTAAATTAATGCGTGATGTTTCGAAAATACTGTTGAAACGTGAATACACTTTAAGGTACGTGGAATAAAATCTGAGGGAACTTGCTTTTTACTAGCAAGAATTTTCCTTTGAAAATTTGAAGTTGGAATTCGTGTGTGTTATTGCTTCATTTTGATAATTTTTCGACACAAATATCGGTTTCCGTACCTTTCGCAACCTATTGCGAGGAATTGAAGGTATACGAGACGTAAGAATTCGAACAGACGCTGTCAGTGTTTACTGTTTATCTGTTAATGAAGTCAGCTGTGATGACATAGTCGCCCATGTTTATTTGAATGTGCTGCACCAACTTTGCGAAATATCGTGCACTTGGTGGAAAGATACAGGGGTGAATAGTGTCTAGTGTTTTTCTGAATATGTGAGTTTATTACTGAATGTTGTCATTTTCTGATGCTGCCATTGTCATTTTTACGGCTTTTTACGTACGAAATGATATTTTAAAATGCTCTAGCCGAAGTGTGAAACAGACCCATTGGACAGTCTCATCTAATCGAAATTCTCTCTATGATAAAGATAATCACTTTTCTCAGCAAAGAAAGTTGCAATTAGATGAGACTCTCCCATTAATGTGTTGTGACCCGCTCCTTTGACCGCTTTCTTAGAATTTTGTTGCACACATTTACTGAAATTGTAAGTCAATTTTGGAACCTTCTGATGCTCCCGACGTTATTTTCAAGTGATTTTACACAAAAATAGTCCCTCTCTATAGCAGCGGCAAAATTTTGCAACAGTCCCATTTTACTCTGTTTCAGAATGTCATCCTCTGAAATAATGCAAGATTCTGATGAATATCAGCGGCTTTACGTCGAATATATTTTCTCCTTTCAAGGAATCAACCCAGAAAGAACGGGATTTTATTTTTGCTTCCCTATTTAATTTTATGGTAAGCCAGACCGTTTCTCTTGAACAGCCGATGACGCAACGCGCTGCGGTTATTAACAAAGGCGGATACAGGAATTCGTCTATCTCCCTCTCCTCCCATTTGAATACGTGCGTTAGAATAGGGCAAAGATAGGGGCTGAAGTCACTTGATGGCCCCCTCTCCTATCCTTTCCTAACACATGCGTTCAAACGGCCTGAGAGAGAGAAAGGCAAATTTCTGTATCCGGCCATGGTTATTGATGGGCAACAGAAAGGTGAAATTGAGCCAGCCTCATGAAATAAGGTCCAGAACACACGAGGTTGGCCAACTTCTAAAAATCAGCGTTATGATTTCAATTGGGACCGATTGGAAAGAGCACACCCCATGTTTTGCGGGCCCTTCTTCAAAAGACCGCCTCAATCAGGATCTTGCGAACAGAATCAAAATCAAAATAGCAATAAAAAGCCTTGCGGTGTCTTCATATAGCACTACGCTGTTCCCTCTCATAGAGAAGAACAAAGGGGTGTGGCGGTCGAGGAGGGACGGGAATGGGAGAGGAAAAGCGCATAGCGTCTTTCCGAGGTGGGCGGGGAAGGAGGGGGTTACAAAACAAACCTATTTGACTTATTACGCATTGCACAATTTCAACCGTGTATGCTATGCCTGCCTAGTGTAGTGCCTGTGTACATCTGTACATGCAGCAATTGGATTCGTGATTCGCGGAGGCCAAGGCGAGGATAGAGCCACCGCCATGCCATACCTCGCCGCGTCGCCTGCCTTATAGCCCGAGCCCGTAGGGCGTAGGGGTCGTCTTCGTCCGGAAATAGCTTGATGGGGGAGTTCTGTGCTAACTTAAAGGCCGGCATCAGCGGGGAAGTCGCATTTCCTCCCGGACGGACAGACGGAGAGGAACTTGGGGATGTGTATTTTTTTCCCGTTGTTTTGTTTTGTTTCGTTTTTCTTTTCTTTTCTTTTTTCGTCAACCCCGAACCCCGGACGGATCCCGGAAAACTCGTGCTCCCACTATTCAATTATCTAAACGGTTCTAACGGAGGAATCGCGCTTAGCACAACAGCCGCACACTTTGTTTCCTCACAGTTCTCTTTCTTCCTTCCCCTCCCTTCCACCCCATTTTACTCATTGAGGGTAGGGGGTTGAAGGGTTGATGGCGAGAGGGGGGAAGCGATGACTTGACTTTGTTCGTATAAGGAATGATTCAAATTCCAACGGTTGGGAAAGGGGAGGAGGAGGAGGAAACTGGGCCTTGTTCGGTTTTGCGAAGTTGACGAAGGAGGGAAAGTAGGTAGGTATACGTCGCAAAGCTTTGCAGGGCTGCCGCGTTTTGCGTCTTATTATACGCATTTTTTGCCATTTAACTAGATATAATTTTTTTTTAATTTCCCGCTAAAATAGGCAGCACTGAAACTATAAGAATTCAATTCCTTACAAAGATGGTGAAAGTATTTTGGTTGAGCATCATGGTGGCAGAAACGCCCCGAAGATGTTTTGCAAAGATGGGGGAAGGGGGGTCTTTCCTTCAATCTTCGATCTTTGGGGTCTTCTTTTCGAAGAGTTCACGGGTGACTTTGATTTTTTGGATATGACTTGGGACACATGTTGGGTTTAAATTAACGAGCTATATAACTATTAGAGGGTTTTTGCCATGTTTTAAGTCCGATCCCAAAGTGAGGCGGCATGCACCCAATAAACTTTGGTATGGTACCATCATGTGTAAGGTCTGCGAGGGCTGCAGATTTGTACATGTTTTACAGACGTCTTTAGGACAGAACAAATTAGTAAGCTGTATGGAAGACGGCTGTAAGAGAAAATGACCATCAATTAGAGTCAAAATAGTATTCGTTTCACAGATATATTAACAACGTAGTTGAATCGAGAAGGAATTGCTCACAGGAGGCCATCATCTGTCAGATAGTGAAAAAACAACGTATATACGAGCAAAACTTGTAAAACATTTGAAACCCAAGCTTCAAAATACAATAGAAAATCAACGTCTGACAGACGACTGACCAGTGACCAACCCTTTCGAAGAGGATTACCTGAGAAACACGGCTGAAAAACGTCTGTTAGGCAAACGAAAACTTTAAAAAAAGCTCATACAATGAAGAGGCTAACAAACATCTCACAGACAAATCATGCACAGCAATATAATTGTATTCATCTGAAAAATGAAGGTCCGACACGTAGAAACTTCTTACACGTAGGTATTGGAAAATCATGAAACTACCCCTGAAGTAATAGAACCACCGAAGGACGTCCAACTCAGCAAACAATTTAATTTGGTTCTCATTGAAATCCATACACTTGATCAAGGTCTCCGAGAAAGATTTGAGGATATAATCGGGACTTTTTTGGAAACAGAAATCACCGTCCATTTAACAGTGACAACGGACGATAACTGGTTTCTGGAGCCCTTAGCTCTAACGGACTTATCATTGAAGAGCCACCTATATTCCGGATTGCAGCAACAAATTGAAGAATGGATAAATAAAAGCTATCCACAGTGAGAACCGTCTTCAGATCCGAATCAGGAAGTAACGCCTCCCGCGCCACGCGCCGATGCCGCCGCCGCGCGAGCTCGTAACACCGTCTTCTCAACCCAGTCCCAGTCCATCCACCAAGGACCATCAAGGAAAAGCAGCAAAAAGAAAACCAAAGAGAGAAGCAGAGTGATGAAATAAAGAGGATGAAGGCTTCCCTCCAACCTATGAATCTATTTCCAAGCGATGTATAAAGAACTGAGGTCAAAGTCAGCTTCGAGATTTTTCAAGTGTATCATTTTTGTCTCTTAAAGTATCTAGGGGGGGGGGGGGGGAGGAGATAGACAATTTCTTTATCTCAGGAAATAATATGATTTTGATGTTAAAATTTAGAACACAGAGATTGAAAAAGGTTCAAGCACTTCTTAATGCCTTGAACTTAAAATGATTTTTTTTTTTTTTTTTTTTTTTTTTTCAAAATAGCACAGTGATTCAAAGTAATGCTCCCTGTCATTTTGAACTGAGACTGAACTATTTTAGAAAATATGATTGTACAGTGATACCTGTTTGTTAATCCAAAACCCTCTTTTTTGCTGTCTCAAATTTTAGATTCTAAAAAAAGAACCAACAAGGATATCGAAGAGCCTGAAGAAGAGCCTACCAAAGTAAAGAGCAAAAAGAAGCGTCATGGTAAGACTGTGCTTTGGACTGTGACTCTCTCCTATATTTTAAGCCCTTGGTAGAAAAATCAAGTCTTGCAAGATGAACTTATGAAAAAAATGTGATTGTAAGACCTTCAAACTGACCCATGTTTATTTAGTGCTGGCATTTCTTGAAAAGTGAAGTTGAAGTTTATGTTGCAACATAGAGAATTCTATTATGGATCGCTACATAAATAAATCTACTATGCATCGCAACGTAAATCATTTTAATGTGCTGCCTCCATCGACACGTTGCTCTTTCTTTCGTGACGGATGCAAAGAAATGTTAGCTTCATGAAGTCTTTCATATTTTAAGTCAACTTTTGCATAAAATAAAGATGCTCAAATTCATATAAGTCAAAACCCTGAAGAATCAAAAGACCCACATAGGGGTGTGAACAATTTTGCTTGTGATGGTAACAATGATAACATCTTAATATCAGGAGGAAAGGGGGGGGGGGGTGCTGAGGCAGTGAATAAGAGGAGGGGGAAAATAATTAAACACAGAATTTAGAAAAGGTTAAAAGCCGTGGCGGCCCGAGCGATTTGGCAACCTGCAATTTTTCCATTTGAACTGGTGAAACAAAAGAATTGGTTTTTACAAAGTAAAATATTTGTAAATATTAGAGAAGTATATCTGTTTTTCTCCTCTAAATTTTCTTCATATTATGTTACATCCTGCACTTTTTACTGTCCACAGGTCCAAGTTCTGCACCTCGTAGGAGGTTCCACTTCGAACAAATTTTTACATTCTCCCATGAACAAATTGTTTGATGACAGGGTCCTGGCCAAATATTCATACCATGGATGTCGAGATAAAGCGTCGTTCTAAGATCTACGGGCTAGGAAACTGTTATTTTGTAAGTAGTACAATTATGTAACTTTACACATTAAGGTGATTCAAGGCAGAACTTTTACAGATTTCAATCTGATGGATAGCGCCAGTCATTGCTTTTGGAAAAATTTGTGTTCATGGCATTTTAAATTGAAAACAAAGAAAGCCAGCACCTCCGAGATTTTTTCATGATTTTTTTTGAGCCCATAGTGAGCCAAATTGATTAAAAATTTGATTTTTGAAAATTCACATTGCCATAAGCTTAGTGAGTGTAAGTTATAATATGCATATCTGCCTCACTTGCATTCATTGAGGCTCTTGGGAATTTTTATATTTCCTAAATTCCGGCTTTACTTTTGAGTGTTTCAGCTTGAAACTTTCAGGGTATCCGCCTGAATTATGCTTGCAAGTGCTGATGTTCCTCAAATTTGTACTTTTTTGCAAAAAACTATTGACTTTTTGAGCAGCGAGACTTGGTGTCCACGGTTCGAACTAATCTACCCTGGAATCATCTTAATATCACCAGACGTGAGGCTAGTCTGTGTATACCCTCACCGAATTACTCTGATAAGAAGTAATAATAGTAGTAAATAATATTATAAATGCTAGTGATTTTGTCCCCCCTCACAGATATGACAGCAGGCATAATTTCATCAGTAATACTTGCATCACTTACAAAGTTACCCGAAATAATTTTAAGTTTGCCTCTACACAGATGTTAAATGCGTTGCCTCTCAACCTAAAGAATCTTATTAGAAATTCAGAAATAGCCCCATTTCTTAACCAGCTAAAACATTTCTTGATAAATAAGGCTGACTCCGATCTTGAAGATTTCTTCCTTCATAAGTAGGGGCCCGTAAAATTCAGATTTGTAAATTGTTAACCTGTACTTTTGCTTCAATGTTGAGGCTTCCATGTTTTCTACTTCTGTTTTCTAATTTTAAATTTGTAAACTCTCGTCAAATTCAAAATTATAAATTGTTGACCTGTACTGTAGCTTCAATTTTGAGGCTTCCAGGTATTAAAGAGAAATAAATAAATAAATAAATAAATAAAGTTTCGAGAGCTTTTCAAAATAACTATAGGAAGTGATGGGGGTTTAAGTACATAAACAGAGGAAAATGGTGCATTTCACCATTTTGGTAGTCAAAGGGGGAGGAACAAAGATGTGTCGACTGTCTGTTTCATAAAACACTTCACGTGTAAATGAACGAGCGGAGCCTTGGAGTTCATTAAGTTATAAACTGCTTCCCCCCGTTAGAGCCGTTAATTCATACCGTTGTCACTGAAACAACTGCCTCAACTGCCACGACCGCTAGGAGCGCAGCGCATCACGTTGGTGCATGCATACATACAGGGTGTACCAGACCACCCGGATAGGTACTTTTTCTCGAAAACGGCTGGGCGTAGAGAGCTGAAACAAAAAAGTCAGATAGGGAATTGACCCCAAAGAACTCAATGAAAATATTTTCAAAGCCCCCCGAGGCCCCCCTGGGGGGTTTTGGGGGGTTCAAAACACATTTTTCCATTTTCGGCGGGAAAAAGCCTATAAAAGGTACAAAAATAAGTTCAGATCCTGAAAGAACAACTCATTGCCGACATTTTTATTCCAGTAAATTTTTCCAGAAAACCCCAATTTTTGGGGTTATGGGCCCTTTTGGGGGGAAATTTTCATTCGGCCACTGTGACCACACTATTCAATTTTTTTACAAAAACTAAAAACCATCTAAAAGAAGAGATCAAGACCTTTCGATTGATGTGCCACATAATACCTAAAAGTGAAAAATTAGGGCCCCCACTTAGATTCCAAAATTTGGGGGTCTTTGGGCCCCCCCACGTAAAAAAAGTCAAATAGCAAGGTATGGCTTGTGATACATCGATCGAAAGCCCTCAAAGAGTAGAATAAGATGGCGCAATCCAAAATCCTCTACAATCATTACTTTCAAAATGGCGGCCATTTGAAAATTATGGGTGTTCAAAGGTAAGTCGTGGGAAAAGAGTCCAAGGTTGAACGATACATGGATTGAAAGGCCTTAAAAAAAGCAAACGAATGGCGCAAACCGCAAATCAATCCGCCTCTTCAATCAAAAGTTATGGCCGATTGAAATTTAAGCAGCCTAAAATAGGCCTTATTGAGCCCTTTAAGTTTCAATCGGCCATAACTTTTGATTGAAGAGGCGGATTGATTTGCGGTTTGCGCCATTCGTTTGCTTTTTTTAAGGCCTTTCAATCCATGTATCGTTCAACCTTGGACTCTTTTCCCACGACTTACCTTTGAACACCCATAATTTTCAAATGGCCGCCATTTTGAAAGTAATGATTGTAGAGGATTTTGGATTGCGCCATCTTATTCTACTCTTTGAGGGCTTTCAATCGATGTATCACAAGCCATACCTTGCTATTTGACTTTTTTTACGTGGGGGGGCCCAAAGACCCCCAAATTTTGGAATCTAAGTGGGGGCCCTAATTTTTCACTTTTAGGTATTATGTGGCACATCAATCGAAAGGTCTTGATCTCTTCTTTAAGATGGTTTTTAGTTTTTGTAAAAATATTGAATAGTGTGGTCACAGTGGCCGAATGAAAATTTCCCCCCAAAAAGGCCCATAACCCCAAAAATTGGGGTTTTCTGGAAAAATTTACTGGAATAAAAATGTCGGCAATGAGTTGTTCTTTCAGGATCTGAACTTATTTTTGTACCTTTTATAGGCTTTTTCCCGCCGAAAATGGAAAAATGTGTTTTGAACCCCCCCCAAAACCCCCCAGGGGAGCCTCGGGGGGCTTTGAAAATATTTTCATTGAATTCTTTGGGGTCAATTCCCTATCTGACTTTTTTGTTTCAGCTCTCTACGCCCAGCCGTTTTCGAGAAAAAGTACCTATCCGGGTGGTCTGGTACACCCTGTACATACATACGTACACGGTAATACCGTGCATATCGTACACATACATGCATACGGTAATACGCGCAGCATGTAATGCTGGTTATCGATAATAGCTTGGCGACCTATCATTATTTCAGACTATTACATTCGCGCCTAACTTTACCTCCATTCTCCCCCACTTTCCCTTGCTTTGCGTATAGCACGTTTCCTGGTGATAATCCGCCCCCTACGTTTTTGATAATTACCCCTTCTACTCCTCCCCGAGCCATACATGGGGCGCGTTTTCGCGTCGTATTTATTTATTTAAGACCTCTTTTAACGACCGCGAATCACCTATCAGATAGGCATTTATTATTCCACGTTCCGACTTTTACTTGGGCATTTTTGCCGGTCTCCGTTCTCTGCGCGCGAATATGTTGCCTGACCACGGGCCATGTGACCCTTCGCAAAAGCTGGCTGCTCTGTTTGGCAGTGTTGCCATTTTTTGGTAATTGTACGATTTTCTCGTTTTTGACTTAAGGCAAACGTTTATAATTCGTAGGAAAATATGGCAACATTGCCACTCAGACTCACCCTTTCGATCTGAAATACGGGCATTCCAAACATGATAAATAGACGTTCAGTCGTTTAGGTACACGTGGGTGGCCTTTTGAAAGGTTCGATTCGCAACGCGGGGCTCCCGATCGATTAATTAGCTGCAAATAAAGCGATTAAACGTTGTTTTTGCATCGGCTCAGCGTCCAGCAGCAGACAGAAAATCTGCGACACTATCGATATTCTTTCGGTCTGAATGCGAGCAGGCCAAGCGGGGTGAAAAAAGTCCAGGCATTTTTTGACTAATAGTCACTCGCGAGTAGCAAAATGTCGGGTAGAGCTTTTATCCAGATGTGAAGGCGAAGGCGGAGTTGACCAGTTAACTTTGGCGATATTCAATTTTCCCCCTCTTCGGAAATCAAAGTACTTTCTTTGCAATAAAAACAATATTGTTGACTTCGAAACAACCGTATTTTTTGGATTATACAGGGTGTGTAACAAAAAAGGATCAGGGGCGAATAATTCGAAAACGGCTTCGATATTCGAAAAACGCTCAAACACGTATTCGCTTAATTGGAGGGGGACATGTTTTTGGGGGGTTTCCACCTTCGGCGCCTCCAAAGAGGGCCGGGGGCTGGGGGCATCACCCCCCCCTAAATTGCATATTTCAAACGGGGACCCCACATTTCTGTTACAGATTCGGAAAGTATACAAAATTCTAAGACTTAGCGCAAACCGCATGTCAATATCGATATTCGTCTTCGATACATATACTTACTACTATATACTTCGATATAACCTAACCTAACCTCAAAGTTCGATATCGACCAATTTTCAAAAAATCAGAACTTTTCCAAAAAAGGTCGGATTTTAAAAAACGAAGTGCCTAAAGTACTCTACAGAGCGAGTTCTTTCCCAATAAAAATACACCTTTTGCATAAAATGTACACCGTTGTCATTTTGGGGCCCCTAAATTTTTGTCAAAGTTATCGAACGCTTTTACTACGCTATTTTCTCGAAAAACGATCCAAATTCACAATATTGGCTCCAAAATTGTCCGATGAGGGTTATTGTGTGCTGAAATAAGCTTAAAAGCTCTCAAAAGTCTCAAAAAAGCCGAAAGAAATGATGGGATCAAATTTTGAAGTTTAACATTTTTTGAGCCAAAATTTGTTGATTTAATTAATGATGCGAGACTTTTGAGAGCTTTTGAGCATATGGTTCAAACGTCTTCAATGATGATAGACCAATCAAGTTGGAGTTCACTAAATTTGTAAAAGCTAAATTAGTTTCGCGGCACCCTCAATATAGATTGAGCATACAGAACTTGTTCTTCTTATTGAACCAAATCAATATGAGATAGTTAGCTTCAGGAATATATCAGGTTCTCAAAATCACAAGAGAAAAATATAGTGCCAGTGAATTTCTCACGAAATTGAAGGATGGAGACTTTGAACGTGACTTGTCGAGTGTTTTCAGACAAGTTAGAAATACAGAGGAATTTTGGAAGAAGCCTAGAAATGATATTCTCTGTATGATACGAAACTATGGTCCTCCTACTTGGTTTCCAACTCTTTCACCTGCTGATTATGATGATAAGGATTTAGATGGTTACTTGCGTCGCGTAAACTGAAAGGAAAAAGTCGGTAAATTTACATCGGCTATTATAGCTGCGGATCCAGTGTCAGTATGTCGACACTTTGACCAAAAACTGAAAACCACGTTGGATTTCCTGACTGCATCTAATGACGGTCCTCTAGGATCCATAGAACATTACGCCTGGAGGAGAGAGTATCAAGGCAGAGGTACTCAGCATTTCCACATCCTTTCATGGGTGAAAGATGCACCTATCCTTGGAGAATCGTCTAGCGAAGAGGTAGCCGAGTTCATTCAAAAATACATGTAGTGTGCCATCCCTGATAGAAAAACATTTCCAGAGATTTACGCTAAGGTAATGAAATATCAGCAGCATCGCTGTAACTCCTACTGCTTGAGACAAAAGAAGCTCAAAGTTGGTGTGAAAAAAATTTGTCATTTCAGTTTCCCACGGCAAGTCACTTCTAAACTAATACTGCGAGATGCGCCCACTTCTGTGGCTGGTAGAATGAATTTAAGTGCCACCGGTAGACTTTACGATCTACCCCGTACAGAGAATGAAATTAGGACCGATGACTACAATCCTGCTTCTTTGCTAGCATGGACCGGTAATATGGACCTCCAATTTATTGGAGAAAATTCAACAGTGGTTGCTAAATACATTTCAAAGTATCAGACGAAAGCTGAGAAAAGTCATATGGTCGACTTTTTTGATGAGGCAAACAGCACGAAATCAGTAAGAAGTCGTTTGTGAAATATCGGTATGAGAGGACTCTCCAATTGAGAGTGTGGAGCTTTGGAAGCAGCTGACACACTGTTAGGTATTTCCTTATTTGGTCCTGATAAAAATACTACTTTAAAATGGATTGATGTCAATCAATTTCGTAGCCGAAAACTCAAAGCCATGAAAGAAATAGAGCTGCTGGATTCAGGAAGCACTGATTTATTTTGTGAAAATTTGATTGCCAATCACTATCCTTGTCGACCTAGTGAGCTAGGAAATGTTTGTTTGTATGATTATGTCAAAGACTATCAGCGCCGGATTTAGGCACGGGCAACATGGGCCGCGGCCCAGAGCGGCAAATTTTTCAAGGTTGTTTTTTGTTTTTTTTTTTCTAAATGAGCATTGTCGCCAGTGCAACTTCGAAATTTACGGGACGTCTAAAAAGATATTCGACGAGTAAAAATAAGCAAGACGGAGAAATATATACGGTCATGTGACCGTGCGTAAGTTACGCTCGGGACCTAACATTATTTGGTCCCTGAGCCACCCCTTGTGAATGCACGAGCGGGGGAAGAGGGGGGTGCTAGGAGCTCTAGTATTTTCTTTTCCCCTCCCTCTTTCTCCGATCGTACGTCTGTGGGTGGTGGGGTGGGAGACAGAGGACGCCAGGATGGTCTGATTAATTAGTAAACAATAAGATTTGACCTGTGTCATGACGTGTCGCGTACCCGTATCAGATTACGTTGATTGACACCTTTGCTTCCCGATATTTATCTCAATTCTAATCTCATATTTGAAAGTGTCAACCTCAGTCACTCAAAGAAAGTAGTTATGAATATTGAATTCTATGATTAATAATAATTACTAATTACCAATAGGGTTTCAGGGTTTATTCTTGAGGCCCTCAAGTTGAGGGTACGTAGACCACATTTCGCCAATCGTCAAAAAAAGAGCGTTAAACGCTTAACGCCCTTATCTCGGCAAGATTTCAATTTTGTGAACTTTTTGAATCAGGAGGTCACGGGCTGAAATCACTAACGTTTTAATTCTTTATACTCTTGTTACAATTCTACAAATATTTTGCCAGTACCTAATATTTCTAATAACCATTATTATACTTTGCCAGTACCTTATATTTCTAATAACAGTTATTATACTTTGCCAGTACCTAATATTTCTAACAACAATTATTATACTGTCTCAATTTTAGCTTTTCTCTCTTGTCTTTTGGTTTTTCTCTCATCTTTCGTCCAGTCAAATATCTCGTTAAAAAATCCAGATTGGTTTCCAGTGAGACGGCAGGTGTCTTGCGAGTTGCGGCGTTTGCGTTTCGACTGGCAGAGAAAGGCGTGTTTTTGCGAATGATCTAGTAGATCACGATAACCCGATCCACCGATTCTATACCAATTAAATTTTTGACCCCATCCAATACCGCCTCTATACTCATACCATGCTGCTTCTTTTGAAAAAGTGGGGTTAGGGTTCGTCTTGGTACATGTAAGCTTATGGAAAGCTTATGACGTTATCGAGGGTTTGGTTCGTTTTTTGAAGTTGAACCAAAATTGGAAAAGTACGTCAGTAATGGAAGTTTATGGCTTAGTTACTTCCCCAAAGCAGTATAAGAGTTGAAAATCATGTTTTGAGAGGATAAATCTAGATTTTGCATTTCACCAGGATTTCATTCTCCATAAGCGTACGTATACCAAGACGACCCTAACCTCAAAGAAGCAGCTTGGTATGTTTAGAGACGGTATTGCCCCATCAAAAATTTTGCGTAAGAGATAGTTTCCCCATTTAATTAACCATTATCACTATAATGTTAAGGAAAAGCCTGAGCAGTACTTTTATAGTATTCTCTTAATGTTCAAACGGTGGAGAATGATTGATGAACTTTTAGGTGATCTGTCAACCTATTCGGAAGCTTTTCAAACTACAAAAGACTCCCAGCAGCAAGCTATCTTATATGATAAAAAAATGTTTGACATGCAGGAAGCGACTGACGCAATCCAAGAATTGATCGAGGAAAAATCCAAACAACTTCAAAATTGAGTTAATAATCAGAGAAAAGCTGAAGTGAATAACGTTAGGGATGACAATAAGGATGCTCGTAGAGCTATTGAAGCAACGGAAGCTATGCAGGAGTTCCGTGCAGCAGCACAGAATGCTGAAGAACTTGGTTTGCCAACACTGGAGTCGCAGCTAAATCATGATCAGCAACGAGTCTACCAGCATGCCCGAGAGATTTTGCAATCAGACAGACCATTGCGACACTTTGTGTCAGGGGTTGGTGGAACTGGCAAATCCTTCCTCATTCAGGTGATAACCTTGTGGGTTAAGAAGAAATTGAAAAAGAAAGTACTATCACAACACCCACTGGTATTGCTGCATTCAATGTAAATGGTTTCATCCTTCATAGACTTTTACAACTCTCAGTTGAGCACGAGAAAAAACTCAAGTACACTAAACTGTCAGATTCTGTTTTTAACGTATTGCGGGTTGATATGAAAGATGTCGCTCTGTTAATCATCGATGAAATATCAATGGTCTCTAGTCTAATGTTTATGATGATTCATCTGAAGCTGTTAGAGATTTATGACTCCTTTGACACAGAGGACGCTTTTTTTGGAAATATCAATATTTTGGTTTTTGGAGATTTACTTCAGCTCCCTCCAGTCACCGGTAGCTCTCCTGTCATTCAATTAACAAAAGAAGAGAGCCACCGACACTTCTCGACCATGAGTAGTTTTAATTTATGGACAGAACTTTTCACCTACGATGAATTGTCGATGAACATGCGTCAAAAGAGTAATCTAAGTTTCTCTAAATTATTAGCTAATATTCGAATAGGAATCTGTACTCCAGATAATAGGAAAACTCTTATGAACTCTTATTTGATGAACCAAGCACACCTGAGTCTCGGTTAATGCAGCTGGCTGAATTCATCCTACAAAATGAGAAGAGACTTGTTTGTCTCTTGCCGACAAGGCTGATGTGTGAAAGCCTAAACAAAGCAGTTCTCAATTGTTTCAAAACAAAAGATATATGTTTAGTCGCTGAGGACTCTGTGAACTACAAACTATCAGCGAAAGACAAAGCTTTTAAAAAATTACAGAAGTTTGATGACTGCTCCATAACAGCTGGTCTCGAAAGATTAATAATCGTGAAAGAAGGGGCCAGAGTCATGCTGAAAAGAAATATTGATCCTAACCCTGGAAATAATAGCCAAATCAAGTGCCTTCAACTGAAGGTATATGCAAAAAGAACACCTCCGAATAAGAATATTTTTGACTATCCAATAAGTTGGAATGAGCTTCTGTCGATTTCTTTTTTGTAACATGCCTGTAAACGAGGAAAGTAAAGAGGAGTAAACAAATTGCCGGCTCAAGTCTTTATTTGTTTTTAATTTTTGTGGAAAAGTCATCCTTTGCAACCCAACTGAGATCGATGGCGCCTCGAACCAATTTTGGTCGATCAAATATTTTGCATGTAACTGATCAAAAAATTCAGGCGTTTTGCCAACATACCTGACTGGCCAGTGACCAACAATGTACAGGGTATTGGACATATGTCGGGAACAATGGAAAGACTGATTTTGAGTCACTTGAAACAGTTTTCGCTATTCCGCAAATAATTTTGACCAAAAGTAAAGCGACGTCGGCAGGAGGGACATTGGGCCACCCCCCACTCCCTTTGGGTCTTTGGAAAGGACCGATTTCCACACAAATTTTCCCGAAAATGAGTTAGATACAAATTGAAAAAAAAAAAAAAAAAAAAAAAAAAAAAAAAACACATCAAGAATCCTACCCCCCTGGAATGACGCTGCTGCACTTTTTTGCAATAAGCGATTTAACAGTCGACTTTGATGTAAAATCGTCCAAAAATACCGATGGCAAACTTTAAAAACTTCCGAAATCCACTCCTAAACTCAATAAATGCCTTTATATGTGCGAGTGTAAAGGTGGCATGGGGCAGTAATAATGGGAGATTTCTATCTTAATTTCGTCACTCTCTCTATGCTGACAAGGATGATTCACAGAGTAATAATTAGTCAATAGTCATTTATCAGAGTAGTGATCCACATCCGATGAACGGTACCGTGACATCTAGTGACACCGGAGTCAAATGGAAGTCGTCTCTTATTGGAGTTACAGTATTGTTGAATGGAAATCTCCCATTGTTCTTAGCCACCACTACCCTTGCGCAAATAAAAGCGTTTACTGAGTCAAAGAGTGGATTTCGCAAGTTTTGAGTGCTGCCATCGTTATTTTTTGAGGTTTTTTCACCAGAATCGACTATTAAATCGCTTATAACAAAAGTGTGCAATAACCCCATTCAGTTTTCAGGTTGTGCCAACCCATCTTGGAAAATTTTCTGCAGGCATCCACGCAAGCGTGTAGAATGCTAATCTTTAGCAGCAAATAATTCCTGGAAACCTCGCACCAGCTCAGAGTGCGCAAAGGTGAAACCTTCAGCAATCACGTTTCATGGGAAATTATAACAAAAAAATTAGCTTCCACAGAGAACAAATCTCGTCACCCAGGAAAAAAAGCAAAACAAACAGAGACGTCATCATACAAAACAGTGCGAGGCAAAAACAAAGAAGAGAAAAAATATGGAGTCGGGAAACGGGTAACCTCGGGGGGGGGGGGGGGATTTGCAAGGACGACAGAATACACGGGTCATTAAAAATCCCATCTTTTAGTTTAAAAAAAAAAAAAAAAAATGGAGCCTAGAGATAGGGTGGGGGAAAGGAGACAAAACCTCAAGGGAGGGGAGGGGGGGGGGGGGTTAAACGCGAGAGGAAGAGGGGCGGCCGCTTGGACGGGTTGAAACGCTCATTACGGTAAAACTAATTAACAGGATTTGAAGTCTTCACGCGCGTCGTGGTGGTATGGGCGCAAGACGCGAAGGGGGGGGGGAGTGGGTAACGCGAAATACAAAAATACGCGCGCAAAGATGAGACGGACTGTGTTTGGGAGGGAGGAGGTGGAAGGAGCGAGAAGGCGACGTGTAAGATTCGTCTATGTGAGCGCGAAAAAATTTCCATTCAGGGCAACCAACCGTAACCGTGCCGCTCGTAAAACAACTGCAGAAAATTGAAGGGGCGTTGCCACATTTATTGTTTGGGTGGTAGAAGTGAAGACCTCTGTACACAATCAAAGTACACATTACAGACACACACCAACAAAAAAAAAAACAAAAAAACAAAAAAGAACAAAAAAAAAAAAAAAAAACAAAAAAAAAAAGATTGCACTAAAATAAAGTAAGGTCCGTGAGATCTTCAGAGGATTAATGAAGGACCAGATCTGTAATTAAGAACGTCATTCTTCCGTTTATGCAAGGAATGAAGTTAACTGTTGGTAAACTTGGAGGAGTTGAAGTTGCCTATACGGCGGATTGAAGGCGCCCGACGAAATGTTATCTTACATGTGTTTTCATCGATAGTCGCGTTTCGGCGGAATGAAGATTGAGACAATGTGAAATAAACTAGAGGCGAAAAACGAGTAAACTCGGATTTGGCCCATAGTGATAGTTAAATTACGATGGGTCGGTTGCAAACTCTGCAAAACTTTGCAAAAAGAAAAAGCAAAAATACCCGATGCACAACGAAATATGAACCGAGGTAAGGAATGGTACTTTTACCAAAAATGTCTAATGCTTGTAAGGTAGATGTCCCAATTACCGCCCCCCTTAAGAAAAAATTGCCGTAAAATGCCTGTAAAAATGTTAATTTTTATCAAATCTATGATCGGTTTTCACTAGGGCCTCTCAAATACTATCTAGTTTTATGAAAAAAATATAAAGTTGGCGTAATCAATCAGGAGCAGATTGAGCATTATTAATAAAACTCGAAAAAATGACCCATGTCCCAATTACCGCCACACCAAAAGTGGCTTTGTCCCAATTATTGTCATATCAGGTGCCCTAATTATAGCCATACATATTTGCGCTGGCTTTTCATTCAAATCATCATGTTTATTGTCAGGAAATAATGACATTATAATAATTTAAAAAGCAGAAAGTAAAGAGAACAGATTTTTAATAAGTAACTGCTGAGAGAAATCGGCAAAAACAGGTAATACGGGGGCAGGTGTCCTGTGTCAACTTCTATGATTTTTTAAGGGCACAACGCTGCTAAATATCAACTTCAAACTTTTTTCACCAGTTCAGCCAACCTATGAAAAACACTTATCCCATATACGCTTAAACTTGTCTGCTGAAGTAGGCTTATTTTAAAGAATAAATTAAAAGGGGGGCGGTAATTGGGACAGGGGCGGTAATTGGGACATCTACCTTAAGTACCAAAGTTCTTGACATTTTTTAAGAAAATTCCGGTACTGTGACCATATTCTGATTGAAACACCAGAATTGTCGGGTAAAAGTATCTGACTCTGTGGTTCACACATCGTCGAGCTTCAGGTAATATAATTAGAATTTAAGAATCATTTTTTCTGCGTGGGTGGACAACAATTTCTTGTGATTTTTTTAAAGGAGTAACGTACTAACACATGTTAAACGGGATCTTCTGCGTTGCGAACAACGTACATTATCTCAGTATCATTACCACGGCAGGTACTGTTTGTTCCTACTCCTATATAAACAGTTAAATGCACAACACAACAGTCAATTATGTTAGAGGGAAAATAGGGGGGGGGGGTAACTAATCAAAACTGACAACATTGCAAGTTGACGTCACTTAAGGGAGAGGTGTAATTAAACAATGGGCAATTTAAAAGGTTCCAAAGCTACAAACTTGTGACACGGTCTCGCTTAAGGATTATGAAAGTGTGGGTGATTCGAGGGAGGAGGTGTCTAATCATAGGTGCCGGATTTCACTGTTGCTTAAGCGATTCGAGTGCATACTGCATTCACAGGGCATTCACTGTATGAATTAATTATGAAAGTATAAACTTAGTAGGGGGTATGAAAGGGGTAGGACCGGGGAGTGAAAGCAGTGACTGAAACTTTTACAAAAATATTGGTGGATTGGTTCCAAGTGACAGACTAAATCGTAAATAACAAGTATCTCATATTTTTTTCAACTAGCCTTCACATCATTAAACATAATTTAGGGTCAAAAATGGTTAAAACCCTGGATTACACTAAATAATAGCAAAAATTGCAATTTGTGAAACGCCAATTGATCAATTATTGCTGATTCAATAATAATTTTTACTCTACCAGCAATATGTGTGATAAGTAGCAATATGTTTTGCTGTAATAGTAACATTTTATGCAACATGCATGGGCTCTCTACTCACAAGAACCCTTATACACTCCATTCAATTCTCATGAAAAGGTAAGATGTACAGTAATACCTCGTTATCCGCGGGGGTTACGTTCCGCGAAAACCTCGCGGATACCGAAACCGCGGATATGGAGGCATTAGTCTTATGGGAATATAGGGGTTAGGGACCAACGGCTGAAAAACGGTCACAAAAAGGAGGCAAAAAAGGGAAAAAATGAAAGAAAGGGAACAGTTTGTGCATAGGTACCTACATAGACTATCAAGAGGACTTCATTCACACCATATTGTCTTCCCACCTCACTGCAACTTTTTACTTTTAAAAGGTCTAAAATCTTCAACTTTTCTATCAAGGACATTACTTTACGCGGTCTTTTTGCTATTGATATGGCCGAGGGAGACGAAGTAGTCGAGAGGTTATCCCCCATTTCTTCATCTGTTTCATTCACTTTCCTCTTCATACTTCAAATTTTGAACAAATTATAATATGTAAAACAAATAATTATAAAAAGGAAAATATATTATAAGGGATTAATTTTGAAAAAAATAAAGAAAATATGTAAGGGATTAATTTTGATAAAAAATTTAGATTTGACGTCTTCACGGCGAATTTTGATTTTATTTGAAAATAGATATTCGAAAATTGAAGGTTAAGAAAAGTGAATGTTGAATAAAATGTTGCCTTGGAAACCGTTAAAAATACAAGTTTCATCGTTTGAAATTTTTTTCCGGCCTCTCAATCAGGGATAACCGAGGTAAAGGGTCGCGGATAACGAGCATGGGTCTCAAAAAACCAATCGCGGATAACCGAAACCGCGGATACGGAGGTCGCGGATAACGAGGTATCACTGTATATCAGTTTTCATTCAACTTTATTCCATAAACTACCTTTCTACATTGCCAAAGTTATCATAAAGTTATCATTAAGTCACAGTACTTTTTAAAATTCGCGCAATCCTGTTCCAAATATACGGGCTTTCCATTCGCGCAATCCTAACCTTTTTTTTTCGGAACCATTCGCGCAATCTTGGATCACCAGCCTGTAGGCACCGCTACGTGTTAGAACCCAATACTCAAAATGGTCCTGCTCTATCTATTAACCTAACTGAAGGGGTTTTCGTCCCGAAGGAATAGAGAATACAAATACGAGACTACTTGAAATTCATTGAGCGAGATGAATTTTCATGAGGATATGTAAGAAAACATTCAAATTTGTTGAAACACTTTCATTTTTCTGAAGATGTAAACGGGGAAAACCCTGTTGATTATTTCATTGTGAAGGGCTTTTCAGCGCATTCCACGAGGTAACATTGTCACGATGAGCATACTACCATACTAGTTGTAAGAACAGATAAAGTATGGTACACTTGGACAAAGAACAGTGGGCACGTGTAAGATTCGAAAAACAATGTTAAATAAGTAGAATAAATTAAGAAAGATACAAGGATATTAAAAAAAAAGATACCTTTACAGCTAATTGCTTGATAAACAAGGTAAAAGTGATAATAAATGTAACTACAACAATTTCGCTTGGTGCAGCGAATAAACAAATGAGCAAATATTTATAAAGGGGCAAGTCGCGAGAGTATATTTACCCATTATTTGTTCATGCTTGGGAGTGGGAAGATAAGATGATTATGTTTTATTGCTTATTATACCCTCAACTGGAATTGGCATCGAACCAAAAAAAAAAAAAAAAAAAAAAACCCTCAAGAGCAGCGCACAACAAATCAAGGTTATATACCTACTACGTTATTTTGATTGTTCCTTTTCGTGGGTCGAATGACCCGTTTTACGGGCAGAGGTTGCGGAAGGGGGTCAAGTTCCTCTTATCGGACTACTGCTCGTCATTTTGAGTATTCACTGTGATCGGATATTACAGACTGTTAACCCTTTTACTATCAGGTTACGAAGACACATCAATGTTAACTCTCGCTCAATTTAAGTGGGTAGTTAAATATTCCTGCATCGCGGAGCTGATTTCGCATACGCAGGGGATTGAAGGAACTCGAACAAAAATGATTTGTCAATTGTTATCAATTTGGCGAGTTGCAAGATCCGGTCACAGAAACGAGTATACTCGGGTGTGGTACTTAAAGGGTTAAGGATGATTCCACGGTAACAGGACTTTTTGCCACTGACGCCGACAATAATTATCATCTTTACAGAACTCAAAGTCATTCTGCTCTATGAGAGAATGACTGTGGTCATTCTGTTATATGAGAGAATGGCTTTGGTCATTTTGCCAATTTTGTCTCTTAAAAAGCTAAAAAATTTAAACGGTTCATTTTAAATTTACGGTCTGTTATGGTAAAACTTACTGGAAGAATCGCCTTATACAGAAATATTCATTCGTTTGATAGCTTTCAACACTTTTATGAGGAAGTTTTTATTGCATTCTTCGACGTCAGCAAAACTTTTGTTACCATGGAATTAAACTTAAGCATTATGTTTTTCAAAGGTTTTCTTTAAAAGTTTCATTTTTTGTTATATTCATCTACGTACAAAACTCTAAAACTATAACCGATCTCTGTATCGTTTTCTGAACCTACCGTTTTGAATTCTATTTAGAAGCAAACTGCAAATGCAGGTTATTGTTTGGCTGTTCAGTAATCAATTTGAAAAATCAAAGATGGTCAAATACAGCCAGCCGTTTGCTTCAAGATGACGCTAATATGGTTATCTAAACTTACAATAGTACGGGTGGATACGAAATTTTTACAATTTACCTAAAATTTGTTTTGTTTTTTTAAACGAGGGATTCGTGGTTTTTTCGAAAAGCCAAACAATAACCTGCAACAACCTGCAAATTTCAGTTTATTTATAAGTATAATTCAAAACGGTATCTAGGTTCTAGGCTCAGAAAACAATACAATGGTCGCAGTGTTATACACTCGATACAGTGTCAAAATTACGTACGTAGACACAAAATGTCAAAAAATAACACTTTAAAGGAATACCTTGGACGAACATTTGATCGATTGGTCGAGCGAAGTTGTTGAGATGTTTCAAGAACCAATATTGTAGGATCGATCAAACACGGCAATGGGTCTGCTGCAAACTTTTGCAACGACAATTAAGAGTATTTAAGCTAATGTAAAATCGCCTGAAAAGTCCATTGGTGGCATCAGAAAGTCATAAAATGCAATAATTAATTCACAAGAGGCGTTTAATGAAATCCAATATGGTGGATAAATATCGAACAATTTGTATGCATGCACCACGAACATCCAAGGATAGCCAACCTCACAATATCGACCACAACCAATCACAACGTAAACAAACACATAACCTCTACCTCCGGCGAGGTTGTCAAAATTGGCCATCCTTGGATGTTCAGGGTGCACGCATACAGATTGCTCGATATTTCTCCGCCCTCTTGGATTTCATTAAACGCCTCTTGTGAGTTTATTATTGCATTTTAAGACTTTCTGATGCCACCAATGGACCTTCCAGGCAGGGCATCGGTCCGCGGCAAAAATCGGTTCGGGTTCGGTTCGCGGTTCACACTTCACGAAAAAAAAAGGTTCGCGGTTCGGTTCGGGTTCACACGACTTTCCAGACCGCTCCGAACCGGTTCAGACATTTGTGAACCGGTTCGGAGCGGTTCGGTTTGGAGAAAATTTGGTCGAGTTCGCACATTTGCGGCGGCAGTTGAGAGGGTCGAACAATCTTGAACGTGCTCAGTTGTATTGATTTTATACTTCAACCAGCCCTATTTGCTGCTGGGGCAAAGTTTCGCAACAGACACATTGCTCAGAATTCAGAAACAGAAAAAAACAGTGGACTAAAAGATGACAAAATGAGTCAGAATGTACTGGTTTACAATCAATTGGGCGCTGATTGCAACCCGCGTATCACGTGACTCGGCATGCCACAGACTTTTGAGACCCTCATAACTTCAAACGAAACAGTAGACCAATCAACGTTCAGTTGCATCAAATTTGTTTAGATGCGTGACACTGTGTAATTTTTCTATGCGAAAAGTATGCGATTTTGAGATCCATCGAGTACTCACAGAGTAAATGCTCAAACTTTCCGCTCTTTTCCCTTTTCAGGTTATTTTACAAGATCTCTGTTTTTAAGCCGTCGAACCGGTTTGAACCGGGTTCAGCCAGTCGGTTCGGTTTGGGTTCTCCGCCTCAGTGGAAAAAAGGTTCGCGGTTCGGAAATTCGGCGGTTCGGAACGGTTCTCGGTTCACGGTTCGGTTCGGTCCGATGCCCTGCTTCCAGGCGATTTTATATTAGATTAAGCACTCTTTATCGTTGTAGCAAAAGTTTGCAACAGACCCATTATAAAGAACAGAAAATCTAAAAAAAATATTATCAGAAGGGGTGCCGAGAATACGGCGGCTGCCGGGCGTACTCTTTTCGGTCGACATTTCTACTGGGTTACATCCTTTTAAAAATAATGTTCCCCCTACTTTTTCAAGATATTACAAGAGTATCCTCCCCTTTGCTTGATTTGAAAAAGACGCAGATTTAACCGAGATGTCTGAACTTTCTAAGAAAATCAAATCAAAAGAAGAATACGTGTAATTTACCATCCCACCAAGTCATCAACTGTGAAAAGAATTTAGTCGGCTGATAAATTAAACACAATAAATAAAAATTGTGTGATGAATTTGTGTTTGTAGTCAAAAATAAAAAACGAATCGGCTCAGGTTAAATTCATCTCAAACATTGAATCTATTTTAACAGTTCCCTTGCATCAATACTTTTTGAAAACTGACGATGGAGGGAGGGGAAGGGGTGGGGGAAGAATCGTACTTTTATTTTAATTTTTCTTCCCAAAAACTGGCATCCTCAAAAAAAGAAAAGGACAAATAATGTCTTAAACTCTTTTCCTCTTTCTTGATCAACTTAAGACTCCATCTTTAGCTTCTGATCTGGCAACCCTAATACCACAGAAAGGAGGCGAGACTGTAAAATCTTAATAATCAAAATAAAATGCTTGTTTCAGAGGCAGATCTTGGAGTCAACAAATATTATCCTTCCTCCTAAAAATTTACACCATAATTTCTCCAATCAACCATAAACTGTGGATCAAAGTGATTTTTTTTTCTTTTCCTGCTCAATAGAAATTCAGGAGTTTAAATATTCCTCGAAAGTTCATCAAGTATTGCTTTCCCTCCCACCCCCTTCAGTAAAAATCGTCTTCGTCCGCTTTGAATGTGGCTTCCTCGAGTTGAGAAGCGTTTGATAAAACCATCATGAATACGGCCCAAGAGCTCCGGATAAACCTGCTCGCGCGGATGGGAGGGGGGAGGGGGCAAACCCAACTTTCAAGCAACTTGAACGAGGTCTTTCCGATGGCTCACTATTGTAAGGAGGAAGATTATGAAAGGAATGTGACGACAACAAAAAAACGCAAAGCGATCACAATGACAATCTAGAAGACTCGATCTTCCGAATCTTTTCATCTGCGAAAATTCGACTTTTATTCGGACACAAAAGCGTGAAATCTCCGGGCCAAAGAGCTCGACAAGCGACATACGTAATCGGACTGTTTATGATCGCGGCCACAGCCACGGGGACGGACAGAGACATGATCATGATACGGGGTTACGGAGTTAAAACGCTTGGAAAAAAGTTTGAACGGAGGGAGGGACACGAGAAGGGGGGGAAGGAGAGGGGGAGGGAGAAGGCTGAAAAATGCTAGTCGATCTAAGTTCTAATAAAAAGAGAGAGAGCGCGGTGGCTCAGCTCAGCTCGCAAAAGCTCAGTTTTCTTGTGCGGTACAAGAAATCGGAGGCAAGTTTAAAAATACAAACAGCAACACAGCGGAGGAGAGAAGAAAGCTCAAAGCTCGACGCGAAAAAGCTCGCGCGCGCGGAGGCGGCACGGTGCGGAGCAACGCGCAACGGTATCGCAAGCACCAGAAAGCTCTGACGGTTACGGTCATTATAACTTAACAAGTTTAAACTTACTACTGCTACAAATGTGATATCACAAGTGATTCCCGCCTTACCCCCACCCCGCCCAGATCCCATCCTTCCACCGAAACCCTCCCCCATCCCTCTCTTCCGCACACTTCGCGAATCGTCTTCCGTGTTATTACACAAAAAGAAGATCCTCAACTTTTTTCTAAGTCCTTCGTCCCGCCTCCCCATACTCCCCCTTCCTTTTTGCACCGTTGCTTCTCGGCAGGCGACAACTTTTGCAAGGACCCCTCCCCCCTCCTCTCTTCGCCTTTAGGATCCCACCCACCGTCCCCTTTTTAATATTTTTGTCTCCCGCAGTAACCGAGTAAAAAGTGCATATGCCTTCTTTAAGGTAGCACCGACGGAACATTACACTCAAGATCATAACCAACTTTTTATTAAATATCGAATGGGAAACGCGTGATTTTCCTTCTTTTTTTTCGCCAAAACCCTTTAGCTTTTACGTTATTAAATTAAACTGAACTTTTTTTTTTTTTTTTTTTTTTTTTTTTTTTTTTTTTTTTTCCCCCCCCATTTTCTTCTTCTTCTTTTCCTCTTCTCCTTCCACCAGCGATTTGCGCGCGCACACAATTGTGGCCCGTAGAAATCCAGCGGTATAAGGGAAGATATCCTACTTCTTATTGCCTTCGTTTTTTCAGTCGTTTAAGTATCGGATTATTAGTCGAGCTTTCGATAATTATTGCAGTTGCTATAAAACTGCGTAGCTTTTTTTTTTTTTTTTATCTGCTTGGTTCGACAACTGTTAAAATGTTTCTCTTCTGGAAACGTCTCATAGCCTATCGACTCTCTTTTGAGACTCCCCCCCCGCCCCCCCCCCTTCTTCTCTTTTTTTTGTACCTCTTTCGTTGGAGCATCGTGAGTCGTCTTCGCCCGACTCCTTCGACTGAATTGATTTCGCGCGAGACAATAACGGCGACTTTATCAACTTCGTTATATAAGAAGGGGGTGTCAGTATATTTTAAAAAGATATCAGCTCCGCTGTAAATTGCTTTCCAATAATATTGATTTGAGATGATTGTTTTCACTTCCCTCGCCTGGCCTCTTTCATCCCGTGTCATAAACGAGGAGCGTGAAAAAAGGGAGGGGGCGAAAAACTCTATTCCTTCCTCGTCGTGAAGGCGCGGTATAAAAAACACTTGGCCTAAACGCACGGAGAATTGAGAGCAGCAGAAATTACTCGCGAGATTTGTTCGCAGTTGCATTTTAAAAAGTCGCGACTATAAAGGATGACTTTCGAAATTTCAGAGATTATTGACATAGAGTATACAGGGTGTACCAGACCACCCGGATAGGTACTTTTTCTCGAAAACGGCTGGGCGTAGAGAGCTGAAACAAAAAAGTCAGATAGGGAATTGACCCCAAAGAATTCAATGAAAATATTTTTAAAGCCCCCCGAGGCTCCCCTGGGGGGTTTTGGGGGGGGGTTCAAAACACATTTTTCCATTTTTGGCGGGAAAAAGCCTATAAAAGGTACTCAAATAAGTTCAGATCCTGAAAGAACAACTCATTGCCGACATTTTTGTTCCAGTAAATTTTTCCAGAAAACCCCAATTTTTGGGGTTATGGGCCCTTTTGGGGGGAAATTTTCATTCGGCCACTGTGACCACACTATTCAATATTTTTACAAAAACTAAAAACCACCTGAAAGAAGAGATCAAGACCTTTCGATTGATGTGCCACATAATACCTAAAAGTGAAAAATTAAGGCCCCCACTTAGATTCCAAAATTTGGGGGTCTTTGGGCCACCCCACGTAAAAAAAGTCAAATAGCAAGGTATGGCTTGTGATACATCGATCGAAAGCCCTCAAAGAGTAGAATAAGATGGCGCAATCCAAAATCCTCTACAACCATTACTTACAAAATGGCGGCCATTTGAAAATTATGGGAGTTCAAAGGTAAGTCCTGGGAAAAGAGTCCAAGGTTGAACGATACATGGCTTGAAAGGCCTTAAAAAAAGCAAACGAATGGCGCAAACCGCAAATCAATCCGCCTCTTCAATCAAAAGTTATAGCCAATTGGAACTTAAAGGGCTCAATAAGGCCTATTTAAGGCTGCTTAAATTTCAATTGGCTATAACTTTTGATTAAAGAGGCGGATTGATTTGCGGTTTGCGCCATTCGTTTGCTTTTTTTAAGGCCTTTCAAGCCATGTATCGTTCAACCTTGGACTCTTTTCCCAGGACTTACCTTTGAACACCCATAATTTTCAAATGGCCGCCATTTTGAAAGTAATGGTTGTAGAGGATTTTGAATTGCGCCATCTTATTCTACTCTTTGAGGGCTTTCGATCGATGTATCACAAGCCATACCTTGCTATTTGACTTTTTTTACGTGGGGTGGCCCAAAGACCCCCAAATTTTGGAATCTAAGTGGGGGCCTTAATTTTTCACTTTTAGGTATTATGTGGCACATCAATCGAAAGGTCTTGATCTCTTCTTTCAGGTGGTTTTTAGTTTTTGTAAAAATATTGAATAGTGTGGTCACAGTGGCCGAATGAAAATTTCCCCCCAAAAGGGCCCATAACCCCAAAAATTGGGGTTTTCTGGAAAAATTTACTGGAACAAAAATGTCGGCAATGAGTTGTTCTTTCAGGATCTGAACTTATTTGAGTACCTTTTATAGGCTTTTTCCCGCCAAAAATGGAAAAATGTGTTTTGAACCCCCCCAAAACCCCCCAGGGGGGCCTCGGGGGGCTTTAAAAATATTTTCATTGAATTCTTTGGGGTCAATTCCCTATCTGACTTTTTTGTTTCAGCTCTCTACGCCCAGCCGTTTTCGAGAAAAAGTACCTATCCGGGTGGTCTGGTACACCCTGTAGATCGAGCAAAAAATCTCAAGGAAATAAAAAGGACAACAAAAGTAGAATTTGTTCGAGAAAAATTATCTTTGGGCGTTGTAGTAATTTTATTAAAAAGAACAATTTTTTGGGAAAGTAATTTAATGTATAGTACTGCCAAGCTCGGCGCTCAGGCACGGTCGTCCTAACTTCAAGAATTGCGGGAAGTTTTATCTGGGTAAATAGCTAATTTGAGGTTTTCCTCTGCGTGTGTTTATAGAGAGAGAGAGAGGGGAGGGAGAAGTTTTAGATAGGAATCTCTTATGGTGCCTGCAGAACTCAACCATCTTCTTAAAAAGCGGAGCTCAGCAGGTGTCATGGGGGATTCCCGGGTAATTTGTCGCTCTCTCTATAGAAACACAAAAAGTCATGCCCCAAAGTCGATAGGAATCGTCCGTGAGACCTCTGTTGCTCCACCACTAAGCCTTAAACTTTAAAGTAATTTTGTGAATCTGTGAGTGAAATTCTTAAATTCTTAAATTTTCAAATTTTCAATGTTTTGACTTTATTATTTTCGGCGAATTTTATACCCAAGTAATAACCATTCAATCGCTTACAGCAAAAGTTAGCAAGAGTCCCATGAAAGGAAGATAATCATTAAATTTCATTTGCGTACCACAACAGTTTGCGATGGACCCATACAAGATTATTCAGGCATGAAAAAGATTCGTATATGTATGTTCAAAATTCAACGTGTTTCATTTCATCGACGGATGGAGGGAAAAAAAAAAAAAAAAAAAAAAAAAAAAAAAAAAAAAAAAAAACCACTTACCAGACCCATGGAGAAGAGGGGCAGAGGCTACGAGAACCGGAACTCCCGCTTCGTCCTCATCTGTAAACAACAAACCATCAAATTCTCATTAATTTCAACAACAAGCGAATCCGTCAAGTTAACAGCTAACAGCTTTGAAAAAGAGAGAAAGAGAAAAAATAAAAGGGTTCATCCCCTTTATCAAAGTCAAATTGACAATCCTTTTTTTGTTGTCAAGGATTCTCATTTTTTAATGCTTTGGAATACCGCGCTTGCTAATTTCTAAATATAAAGCGAGGAACTTAAAGGTCGAGGCTCATTTTTGTTTAAAATAGAAGTTTGAGGCATCAACGCTGAATTTCCGAACACCCTGAAAACTTAACATTGGGTCTGTTCGAAACTTTATCTAGAGTGTTAGGGGGGTTCTCTGTGAAATCACGGAAAAATTACGTTGAAAGTATTGAAAAGTCTCAAAACCCACTGACGACCTCAATAAATGCATACTTAACAGAATTGAAATATAGAAGTCGAATTATGGGTCACAAAGAAAGAGTCTAATCTAATCTTAACTTTCAATGTTGAGAAAAAGGATTCATCAAGGAGGAAACTGCAAATAGATGTATTTCCTCCTTTGTAATCCATTTATTCGACCGCGTCAAAATTTTGTCAAATCAATTTACCCAACGTGTCAAACGAATTCATAGATTTTGTCAGTGGATTTTGAGACGTTTTGATGCTTTCGATGTAATTTTTTAGCGATTTTAAACAGAAATCGACCATTCATGACACTGTAGTAAAAGTTTGCAACAGCGACCCGTTATTGGAAAACCCGATTGACAAGAATGTCTACCCCAAGAAAAGTATAAGTCAATACCAATCTATATCTTTCAAATTCAGAGCGATTATTGTTGATGGATTTTTGAATAAACCTTCTTTCGTGGTCTGGAAATGTTATATTTTCGATTAATTGATACGAGCTAAATTTTCTTTCGATAGCTACGCATCTTTGATACCTAAAAATAAAGCCTAAAAATGTACGCTAAGCATTCAGCGACAAACAGCCTAATAGGGAATGCGTGTGCTTGAAGCTTGAAGAAACTTTTGCCTAGTGCACAGCAACGCGCTTCAAACAAGACTCCGGGGTTTCCACTTCTAGTTTCTTGTTGGTGGGTGTACTGTAAAGCGGGAAGGTGCGGTATATTGGGTATGGAACTGTAGAAGGTAAGGCAGTTCTTGGTGAAAATTTCTCTGAATAGATGACTATAGCAACTATAGCAAATGGCTATATGGTGATCGCGTTCTTGATCTTGACCTTGATATCGGCGATCTTGACATTTTTTAACGTTCAATCGTTAAATTTTTGAAAAGATCAAAAATGAAAAATTTGGGGTCGGTTCTCTATCTGACTTTTTTGCTTCAAAAATTTTTAATCAGCCGTTTGCGAGAAAAATGCCTAATTCGGGTGGTATGGGACACTCTATACATGTAAAACGGTGTCACTTTCTAGACCAGCATCTTACTAAGCGATAACGGCTAAAATACACTCAACACTGTTCGTCTCGAAACTAGGATCTGAGATGCAGAGTTTGATGCCGGCGTCAAGATGTCTAAGTTGAAAATTAAAGTAGTTGCAGTCATGAAAGTTCATCTCAAAATTTGATATCACAACGAGAGACTTGGTTGGTTTTCAAGTTGATTGGTGAGTACTGCATTTATTTCGGTCCAACATAAAATCCCGGGTTATGATTCCTACTCAGATATACTTAAAACGTATATGGATGTCACTGAAGTACATAACATATAAACCGATGTGATAGTGATGCGCTGCGCAGTGTGAGTCTATATCTATGGAGAAGGAATTAAAATTAGCAATTAAACAGCAACCGGCGAGGGGCGACACTACATTGTATAATAACGAACTGTAAGTTTTGCATGGCGCTCGGAACAAAATCAACGCTGCCAGATTTGAAAACGTTATCTTTAAGCTTTCCCATTGTAGGACCATTTGGAAAATTTACCGAATTTTCAGTTTGAGTGTAGCAACGCTGCTTAAAGCAGGAAGAGAGGATTTCGGCTCCTTCATTGTTGACGACGTCATCGTCATAATTTTAAGCATCGCGTCGAGTCACCCGACTTTAACGCTGCTGGTCACATTGAGATACGCGCACAGCCTGATAATTCAAAAAAAAATTTAGACACGTTATTTCATTTTAGCTAATAACAAATATTTACACAAGGAATGAAAACAAGATGAAATTTTTGGGACACCGGACCCGGGTCGAAATCTTACTCTGAGAAAATCAATATCCCCGGGGCTAGTTTTTGGTTAAAAATCAATGAATATTAAACCTCCATACACATTATTTACTTTCGTAAAAGGCTCAATGGCCGACGATATGAAATCTTCAGTGCACGTTTCGTAGTAACGCCAACGGGTCTGTAGCAATCTTTCGTCACAGCGTTATGGAGGGAGAATCGATTCATACGTAAAATCACAATCAAAGCATCGAAAAGTCTCAAAATCCACTTACAAACTCTTGAAATACGTTTAACAAAATTCGAAGATGGTGGTCGAATGAGGGAGTCATAATGGGGGAGTCCCTTCGAACCGCAACTTTCTCTGCTGAGAAAAGGGATTCATCCTGAAGAAAGCTGCAATTCATTCGACCGCTATTTTTGAATTTTGTTAAACACATTTATTAAGTTTGTAAGTTAATTTTAAGACTTCCCGATGCTTCCAACGTGATTTTCACGTCCCTGGTAAAAATGGCAAGTACAAAGTTAGTACAATGTTGATACAGCTTCAACTAACATCAACTAACATGTAATAACTTTGTTTCAAAAGATAGTTGAAGTTAGTACAGCCCGTTCACCATTTTTACCAGGGGTGAATTTAAGAAGAAATCAACCCTCCATAACGCTGCATCAAAAGTTTGCAACGGACCCATCATGATAAATAGAGAGAAATTTGGGACTCAAACTTGTACGGAACTTTTGTTGACAGCAACATGAGATTTGACGTAATTCTAAAAGAATCAAGAACTCGACTAGAACTTAGAGGGTAAGTATTGCGACGAAAAGAAAATAAATTTACCACAATTTTATAAGGAATGTGCAGGTTTTACTTTTTTGGTTTTTTTTATCTTCTTCTTGACGTAATTAAATGTGTATGAGATAAGTTCAAACAGAAGCGTGATTAAGAAATGCAGAATACGGTTAAATAACTGAAACGGACTTTTTGGCTTCTGATCGGAAAGATAAGAAAAAACCAACAAGCGAGACTCAACAAGTGAGGTATTAATAAAAACAATTCTCTTACAGCTTAGACTCGACTTCCGCAATGTCGAGGAGAGGCTTGAGGTTGAAGGAGAGAGGAGTGGAGAGTTTTTGGAGAAAGACCAGGGAAGAAAATGAAAGCGAAAATTCGTGCCCACAACTCGTTCATACACTATGCGATATAAAGCAGGGTGCTCACAAGCTCACATACATTCAGCCGTATCTCAGTTCATCTCAGTTCATCTCAGAAATGGAGCTGAGTCGTTCAAGTTCGGAAATCTTGAGTCCTCAATGGTAAGGATACTTTTGATTCTTTCTGAGTAATGGTGATGATGAGCAGGCATTTCTGACACAGCGCCGCGCCGATCATCCAATCATTGAAACTTTTGTCCAATTCGGCAAAATATGATAACCATGCTGTCCCGCAGGTCTATTTCACATTGTTTGAGTCTTCATTCTGGATAAACGCAATTATCCATGAAACCACTTGCAAGATAAGGATTATTCGGGCGCCTTCAATTCGTCGTATAGGCAATTCCAACTACCCTGAGTACGAACAGTTAACTACCTTCCCTTTATAAACGGAAGAGTGGTGTTTCCTTTGAACTAACCTGGTCCTTAGAGGAATAGTATCGTGATAGTGGGCGTTTGCTTGCTGATTTGGCGGAGACATATATTGACGTTGAAAAAACAGCCGTAGTTTCCATTCTATTTGACACAAATTATATATCCTACAAGGATACCACTCGGTAGGTTGATGCGTACAGATTCTGAAGGCAACAGTTGAGCAGATAACGAAATGATCTGTACGATACATTTTCTGGAACGACTCTTTTCGTCGAGCTGAAATGAACGAGCTAAGTTGTGAAGAACGATTGGTCCTCTTGAACTCTCAGCTTGTCTTGCATCATTGCATACCGCGGGTACTCTTAAATCTTGCGTCTGACCGCTGCGACCGAGGCGATGGCAAAATGACAAGACTTCTTTCGGCGCCCGCACCCGCTGTTTTGGCGCCAAAATTGATTTCACTTCGATACTTGATGAAATTTGTCTCCTTCGTTTCCGCATTGAACTTCCGCCTTCTTTAACCAGGATATCAACCCCTGGTTTCCGTGCCTGAGATCACAAGCTTTCACTCTAGTTCACATGCATGCTTGAGCTTCGATACATTAAATAAAACGAGCTATTTTTTGGAGTGGCCGAATAATTCTAAGAGTTAAAATTAAGTTTATTTTTAATTTTACAAAGGGTACTAAACACTCTTTTCAAGTCGACACGTCATTTAAATCAAAGTTTTCCTCTCGTTTTATTAAGGATTTTTTTTTTTTTTTTTTTTTTTTTTTAAGAAAACAAAATTAGATGTCACGTTGGCACAAGATACCAACATTATTTTTAACAGCTACATCTATCTTTCCAAAACTTAAATTATGTACTTCTCCAAATATATTTAGATTTATACATCAAAAGTTATAAATTTGAACTGCAAGACTTATGAATTTCTATTGACAGATTTTCAAAATGAACAATATAACGGAGCATCCAAAACTTAAGGAACAAAATGTATAAACCAACCGTAATCTGCAAAATTACTTCGCTTTCGGTGTTAAAGACGTTTAATTCTGACAATGGAACGACACACCACTTCAACCTAGAAATGACAGATTTAACCGGAACCATAACAGGAATTTTTCGTGAGGAAGATATATGGTAACGACTTCAAGTGAGTTTTTAATTTAAAAACCTTCAGATAACGCCGTTCAATTACGATTTCGATAGAACAAAAAACCTTGATTCACAATGTACTCCATTCCAGTGGAATTAAAAACAAGCAGGGTCTCCAATACAATTTATGTATTGGTGAAGCGTGCCTCGCTATGATTGTAATTGTGTAATTTATTTCGTATTTAGTGTTTAAGGGCATGCGCTATGGCACCCCTGTAAGCTTGCCTTACATGGCACGCTGAAAATTGAAAAAGACAAGAAGACAATTTATTCAAAACCTATCCAAAAGGGACAAAAAGTAGGCAAAAGTGATCGAGTATGGACTAGGAAATGATATCGAAACAAACTTTTAGCTCGAAACAAAAATCACAACACAGTCGGGCCAGGGCGAATTTTTCTTTGGATTTTTTATAGGTACGAGGGCTGATCGAAAAGTAATGCACAGTTGTAAATATCTCGAGAACGGTTTGAGATATTTTCAAAAATGAAAAAAGAGATGAAAGTAGATGTAATTACCTTTAAAATGGTATATTACTTTTCAACATAGTCACCACCTAACTCGACGCAGCGCTCCCAGCGTCGAACCAGTTTTCTCATGCCGTCAGTGAAGTATTCTGAAGTTTGCTTCTTTAGCCAAGACTGGACAGCTTCTCTCACTTCATCGTCCGAAGAGAATTTGTTGCCTTTGAGGTGTCTCTTTAAATTTGGGAACAAATAAAAGTCGCACGGTGCGAGGTCAGGGCTGTATGGGGGGTGTGGTAACGTCTCAAACTTCAAATTTGTTAAGGCTTCTTTAGTCGCGTGAGAAGTGTGCGGTGTCGCGTTATCGTGCTGCAACAAAATGCGGTCGGTTGATCCACGAACCCTACAGACTCATCTTCGAAGTTTTCTTAGAGTTTCGATGTAACGTGGAGAGTTGACTGTCGCACCTTTTTCCAAAAAATCAATGAGCAAAACTCGATTTCCGTCCCAAAAAACTGTCAGGAGAATCTTGCCTGCGGACGGCGCAACTTTGAATTTTCTCGGCAGTGGAGATGAACTGTGGCGGTATTCTTTACTCTGATTTTTTTCTTCTGGATCGTAGTGGTGTACCCAACTTTCGTCTCCGGTCACAATTTTCAGAAGAAATTCATCTCCATCCTTGCGAAATCGTTGCAAAAGTTGCAAAAACTCGATCACTGCAATCGTTGCAAAAACTCGATCACTGCACGTTGTTTTATTCGCACTGACAAATTACCTGCACTAGGCTCCATATCATCGTAAACTGACTCGTAACGGGTTGACCGATTTGTATGAAACTTCGCATGATATCAGAGGATGACACTAGGTAACTGATAAGCCCAAATTATCTGATTTATCTCGTGTAAGTCTCGAGATATCTGCGAGTGTGCATTACTTTTCGATCAGCCCTCGTAATTTGGGTGAACTATAAAGTGGGTGAGCTGGCTTTAGGTGTTTTAATTGTTGGAAAATATTTGGGTAAAAGGGCCCCAGATCTTCACATATTTCTGTCTAACTTTCAGAGTTCATCGAGACTTATACAAGCCGCGATTGTTTCTCGCCCACAAAATCCGGACAGATTGACAGCTTCAGAAAATGAACATTTCCCATTTGAATCGATATGCGAACGCCACGAAATCCAAGTCGAGACTTGGCAACACCATTCTTGAAATTTTAAATAATACCGATTTTTAAATTTGTATCGCTCATTACCAGAGGTGTGCAATAGACCCCTAAAATATTAGACGTCTTGATATCTGCTCAGAGATTTCATCAGGAATCGCCGTCCTGCAGAAAAAACAGTGATTCGGACGAGAGAAACGTGAATGTCCAAGAAAAACAAATGACAAACCCGTCGATTGGTCAATCGCAAGAAGCCTAAAATTTCCTTTGTCGCTAAAGCTAAATCTACAGTGGTGATCTTGCAAACTTTTGCTATCGGCAAAAAAATAGTTAAATCTGAGGTAAAAACCAGCAAATATCACGAAAGTCACACTAAAAAATTCACAAAAGACATTAACTCAGAAATTAGCTGTAACGGCAAGATCGTAATGGCAGGTATCATGGGAGATTACTGTCTTTGAAGTCTCAAATTAGATAGGAATTTCCCATGATACCTGCTTAGCTCCGCGCCATTGAGCCTGATTCTGAGAGTGAATTTTTTGATTTTTCAGATGAGGTCGTTCCATTTTTACAAGTTTTTATGCAAGAATCAACTCATCAGCTACACGGACTTAACGTCCACTTTTTTGACGTCCACAGGCTTTACGTCCACTGTTTTTACGTCCACCACTGTAATGTCCACCGCTATAGACGTCCACAGTAGAGACGTCCACTAACATAAGTCCACTTATGTTACGTCCACCGAGCTTTATGCTCCACAATTCGATAACAGCATAAAATGGGAAATATTCGATAAAAAGGTGCGGAAATAGATTTATTTCTGTGACAGTAACAGGAAAACTTGGTACTTTATCATTCTTGTCCTTTAACGGCGCATAGTTAAAAAAACAGTTATACGTAATTAAAAAAAAAGCAAGTTCTGGGTTATAATCCTACTTACTCAGGGTTATTTGGAGTTAAGAGAAATTGCCCCAGGAACTCGAATAAATATCTCAGAAATGTCTCAATACATTGCTGGGTAGACTAAGTAAACTTACTGCGAAAGAAAGAAGAAAAAATCATCTCTTAAGAAAGAAGAAAAAACAAGTGGTCCAACTGTGGACATTTAATGTCCACAATTATTACGATGATGGACGTTTGTTTTTGTGGACGTTTAGTTGGGTGGACGGACAATTTTGTGGACGTAAAGAAGCGGTGGACATAAAACTAGTGGACAAGTCGATGGACGAAAAGTCCTGGAACCACTCATCAATCACCTGTAGCAAACGTTTGCAGGAGCCTTGATTTTCTCAAAGTCGTTGGAAAATTTTCAAATACTTCAGTGGGAGCCTATTACCTATTTCACAAAATCAAATACAGAGGTACAGTCGTCGAGTCCAAAAACCGCTTCTTTTAACGTCTCATTTTTCAAAAGACCTTGGGAAAGAGTACACAAACAGGACAATCATCACAAATAAAAACCAGACTATATTTTGAGGCATGCGAGATACTCCGGAGGAAATTGCAACATTGTCAAAATATCTTTAAAAAAGAAAAGAAGAAAAAAAAAACTATCCTCCTGAGAATTTGGTCAGCATTTTTTTTGTAAAACACAATGAGACGCCAATCTTTTTCTTTACGTTTTACACACTGGCCCGAACTCTGGGATGACTAAAAAAAAAGTTATCTTTATCTTTTTCTTCAAAATTTTAATTAGATTTTTCTTATTATTAACTCTCCGTGGGATCGACACGACGAATCTTTAACATTTACAGAGGGGTTCAATTTTCATAAAGGGGGAACAACAGATATATATGAAAAGAGAAACAGATGGAGAGCATCACAGGTGGCCCGAAAAACAATAAGCCAAGCCAAAACTTTCCTTGACCTCGCTACGGAGGGAGATTTTTCGCCTTAACCGCAAATTATAGGGGATGGGGGGTGTTGGTAGAAAATTCGGGTGAATAGGAGGGGGGGAGGGGAGAAATAAGAAGAGAAAATTAGGTGAGCATGATTAAAAACAGAGAAAACTAAAGAGATAACTAACAAAGTAGCAGAACGGGGGGAATAAGGGGGGGGGGGTGAGAGGAGAAGCGTGTGCACTATGCAGGGACTGTTTCGCTGTCGCCCGCCGAGAAGTCGGGGGATAGGGACAAGGGGGGGGGGGGGGAGAGGAAAGAGGTAGACTATGATATCGCATTGCAGTTTAAGGCTCCCTCCACGCTGCTACTACCAGATACAAAACATAATAATTTATAAAGCCTACATTTCAGGGGCGGCGGCGGCCAGGATGTGCAAGTAGGAGGGGGGATGGCGGAGAGTTTCGCGGGGGATGCGACGAACCGAGACTACGGGACTGAATGACCAAACTACGCTTCCTCCCCCTTCTTGCCCCCCCCTTTTTGTCTATCCCCTGAACGAATCGTAAGTAGAGCGAGGGGATGAAGGGAAGACGCCACGAAGCGCCCGCCGAGTTGTGATATTTTTTTTTCTCCCTTCCCCCCTTCAGATATTTTCCGCGCATCTCTTCGTGTTATAAGCTGAACAGTATGAACGCTTCAAAAGAAGTCGGAAAATCGCAACTCCTTCGCGGCGAAAGTCCTTCGTCCCGATACGAAATGTAGCGGAGTGAGATTTTTATGAGTTGCTAGATACAATTCGGTAGCACAGGAGTCAATGGTACAAGAAGAAAATCGACACAATTATTCTAGACCGTTCGACAAAATTTCCACTATGAGGAAAGTGGGTCATGGAAACGTGCGTCGTTGGCCATTTCATCGGTTCTTCTATTGATCAAATGAAAATGTCAATCGACCAGAGGACAAAGATGTTTCCGATTTTTCCTGAAGTCTAAGTTATAACTCCAAAGATCAACAATTTAAAAAAAAAAAAAAAATAAAAAAAAAAAAAAAAAAAAAAAAAAATATAAAAAATGATATAATGATATAAAATATTTCGGATGACTTCACATTAGCTACCTAGTGACTTTATACCATTGAAAAATTAAAACTGACAACCTTGCATTTTGTCCATTTACACCTATGCGAAACAGGTGCAACTATTCGCCGGTGAGCGCTGTAACACGCTTGAATTAGACCTTCCGCAAGGCTTTAAATCGTCATCATTCAAAGTTGCCGAATAGCACGCTTCGCCACTGCTAAAACGCTAAACAAAATACCAAATACATTTGTCCTTTCAATTCAATTTGTACTTCCAATTTCCCCGTAAAATGAAAAAAAAAATATTCATGAAACTGACTTCTTCACGGGTTTTCAAGGCGTATTTTAATCCCACGCGACTTAATGCACGCTTCATAACAACAGAAAGATGCAAAATAGTCCAAAAATAGCCAAGATAAGTAAGTAATATATAAAACATTACAGCGAAAGAAGAAATCGAAGAAAGGAAATATAACCTTTTTTCTATTCAATAAAGTGCTGCAAAACTACGGAATATACAATATTCATACACATATGTATGTCTATCCAAGTTTTACGAAAAAGACCGCAGCCTAAATAAGTGGAGTACGACCCTCGTCATACTTAGAATCGCTCGCAAATTTACGAATTTTTGTTTCTGATTGGTCAGTGATGTATATGAATACTACGAGGACTACTCTCTTTCAGGCCCTCGACGAATGAACTGTAAGCATGGATGAAGTGGTGTTTTCCAATAGGTAAGTACTCGGCAAAGAGGCAGAGAGCTAAGTTGCTCATTCCCTGCCAATAAATTGGTATCACGTCCTTGTAAGAATGTAATAAAAACATGTATTACAAAAATGTGAGTATTATAAATGTTTACTTGAGCATCCATTTTCATCGTTTTTTCAGCACACTGAACTTTGAGTATCGATGACTGTCTCGTAGTAGCGGAGAAGGCCGAATGTCGATGCGGCTAGTGTCGGATGCGACTATTACGACACAGAGGAAATGGAATTGCATAACTCGGTGATTGAAGGAGTTTTTCATCGAGCTAAAGCAGTGACGGATCTACGAAGTGGATCAATACAAATATTTAATTGAACGAACGGCAGTTCAGTTACTAGCTGTAAAAAAATGCACACAATGGATGCACGACCTTAATCAATAATTGATGGGCAGGGTGCTCCAGATTTACAGTCAAACGGTTTTGTATGACTGATTTTTATTACTGTCGCTTTGTATTTTCTTCTAACATCAAAGTTTGATATTAATTAATTAATTAATTAATTATTCCATTAACATTTATACCTTTTAACAGAAAGGTTTGGAATATAAAAAGTGGGCTTAAATAGGAATACAGGGTGTATCAGAAACATATACGTCGTGCTTGTAACCACGCATTTTAGAGGTCAAGATAAGACTATTTTTTCCTACAAACATGTGTCCGAAAATGCCCCCCTTTTGAGCCCCCAAAGTTTTAAAAATTTTACGGTTTTTTTTTGGGATATCAACCATAATTATGAACCAAATGTCATGAAAATTGATGTCCCGAGAACATTTTACGTGTAGACTCCAATAATGACCTCGAGAAATTCAGAAATGAGGTCTAACTGTACTTTTCAGGCAATCTTGTACCTTCAACGGCACAAATTTTATATTACGGATAGGAAATTTGTAAAAATTTGCAATTGTAAATACGGTTCCAAAATTATAAGGAACACGCAAGCGATTCACTGGAAAAAAATCCCGAGAAAGGGAGTCAAAAGACGACTTCTCTCATAATTTTGTCCACTGAACTGTCGAGCTGTAAAATTTCATAAACTGAAAAACTGTTTTTTTCATCCGAATACAGTGTGAGTAAAACCATTTGTTCGGTCCAAGGGTTGAGCTTTGGACGTTTGAGGCATTTTGAGATCTTCTTTGCCCTCTCCTAGCCTTTTCCATCGGTACAACCTCGGTCCCTTGTCCCTGTCCTTCAAAGTCCAAGGGCGTGCGTACTTGAACTATCAAACGCAAAAGCTGCGGCAGTCAAGATTTCAAGATAAGTGGCGAATCTTCGTCTAATCAAAGCAAACTTCTGCGATCCGTGTGCATTCTTGACTATCAACACATTGGCGTTTGCTAGTACTTACACCCTTCTTCCCTTTCCCCGCGGACCCCAACACCATGGTAACATTGAAAATTATTGAAATTACGATCTACAAAAAAAATGATGACGGAAACAAAGATAACTGAAAAATGTGCAGTGCGAAGCACACAATAAAGTGCCATTCAACACACTTAGAGGCAGGGCCACATTTCTAAATAAGCTACTTAGGCAATTGCCTAGAGCGGCAAATTTTCATGTTTTTTTTGTTTTTTCAAATAGGAAGAAAATGGAATTTATTCCTCAATGTACCTTAGAAGTACGGTCCCTCGGTATAATGAGTATATGAATCCATTTCAGCGTGCATAGTCAACAAAATTTATCGTGAAATATCTTGCTGCGTTTATAATATTGCATTCAAGTGTGTGAGTCAAGAAGCAAACAAAATCCACCTCGGATGTGGAACTTTTAAAAAAAAAAAAACAAAAATTCCTTAGACAAGGGACAGCAATCTCTTCTTACGGTGAATCAAATCTGATTGGGTTAAGACGAGAAGATACCTTGAAATAGCACCATTAAGAGGAGCCTTTAAATTCAAAATTTTCTGGGGGAGGGCACCCGGACCCCCCCTCCCCATATTTACCAGCAGAGGCGACAGGATCATTCATTGCCCACAGCGTCAGGGAAGGTACATGAAGCCCTGCTTAGAGGAATTTGGTGCGTTGCAGAGTGCATATCTTGGTCGGATACATTAGTCTCTGCTAACACTATTGACGACGACTAAAAAATTGTCAACAATTTTCATCTGTTTCTGAAAAATGCTTAAAATGCTAACCAATGGGTCTGTTACAAACTTTTGCGACAGCTATAGAGAGTGTCTGTCTACTCTAGCGTCAGATCACTAGAAAATCACATTGAAAGCATCGAAAATTCACGAAAAATCCTCTCACAAACCAAAGAAATGCTTTCAACAAAATTCAAAGATGCCGGTCGAACGAGCCGGAGCGGGTCACAATGGGGGAGTCCCATCTAATTGCAACTTTCTATTCTGAGAAAAGTGATTCATGGTAGACACAGATCTCCATCGTTGACCCGCTCACTCGACCACTATCATTGAAATTTGTTAAGCGCATTTATTGAGTTTGCGAGTGGATTTTGAGACTTTCTGATGCTTTCAATGTGATTTTTATGGGATTTTACACACGCATAGAGCTGTTAACGCCCTTAAGAAATGCCCACTGGCACTTCAGGATTTTTTCAGAGTAAAAAACAGAAGAAGTAGGTTAACTACTTTCAAAGAAGTAAGAGACGAAAATAGTCCGATGGTCGTCATAACAGTGCATTGAGGATTTCCTGAAGCAATAGGTACATCAATTAACAATGTTAATAAAAAAAAAAAAAAAAAAAAAAAAAAAAAAAAAAAAAAAAAAAATCACGTACCTTATTTCCATAGATAGGTCTGCTCACAAAGGCTCAGCCGTGCTGAAGTATTTAATGTTCATTTAGAACTTAGTTAAACCCCTTGCATGCACGCATTTTGGGATTTGACTTTTTTGCAAACTTTTTTAGACCGTTCAGAAGAGGAAAATTTTCCAAGAATTTTGATGGGTCACACAACATTTTGCTAAATATACATTTAAGTTCCATTGAATCCCATGTTAAATAAAAAAGTATACACATGTGTACCACTTCCCTGGAAAGGGTTAAGAGTTAGCGCTACAAGCGTTTGTTTTCTTGTATAATGCAAACGAATTAGCTGAGCTGAGCAACCTCGCGCGAAAGTAATTTTTTCTTAGCCTTACTCAACATTTTCTCTTTCTCGAATCACTCGTAATAAAATCTTCCCAGACCAATCTAATTGGTTTTGTGCTTTACTACTACGAAGTCACGGGAATTTTATACAGCAAGCCATAAGAAAAGTCAATTGATTGGTATGAGAAATTCTGCCAGCCACGATTTAAAGATCAGACCTTCTGTTTCGGGGAAGAGGTGTGATTTTTGTCGACCTAAAGCCATCGATGGGATTCAACAAAGTATAGATTCCAGTCTTGGGGGTCAAAGATTGAGGGAATGGGCGGGGGGGGGGGTACCAATTCAGTCGACCTAGGACTTAAATATATTACAATTGCGCTTGATTAAAATCGGTATTCGCATTAAAAGTAGGATAAGCTAACTTATTTCTTGATTTTTACTGAAGTAAACATACACATTTTAAGCTTTGATCCGACTTCAGATTATTGGAGGCACCGAAGATGATTCCAGGGCGATTAGTTCGTACCGTGGACACCACACTCGGATAGTCAAAATTTTCAGGCGAAAATTGACAAACTTAAGCAAAAACTACGAATTTGAGAAAATTCAGCACCTGCGAGCACACTTCAGGAAGATACCCTAAAAGTTTCAAGCTGAAATACTCAAAAATAAAGCCGGCAATTGTGAAATACGATGGTTCCAGTAATTTCTATAAGCCTCCATGAGTGCGAGAGAGGCAGATAGACACATTATCACTTGCACACACTCGCATTCGCACTAATTGTAAGCTTACGGCAAAATGAATTTCATAATTTACGGCTTTACTTCTCAACCAATTTCGGCTCGTTTTGACCTCAAAAATCCATGAAAAAATCTCGCAGGTGCTGACGTTCTTGGATTTGGCGAGTTTTTTTTTGTTCTCGATTTGAAATACCAGAAACACAAATTTTCCAAAAAGCGACAAGTGGCGCTATCTGCCTGATTGAAATCTTGAAAAGTTTCGCAAGGAATAACCTTAAGCTCACAAATCTCCCCCTCCCCTTCCCCCACCCCAAAGACACCTGTGATTCGAGTCGATGAACGTTGAACGATGCGATGGTTTTGGAGTGCGGTGCGTACGACGAGGCTTGAGACAGGGACCCCAGGATCCACAAGACAAGGCTTAAACCGACTCTGAGCCGTCACCGACGGACCGCACGACCGGATGTCTCAATGCGCGCCTTTCCATACTAGATCCGTGGTTGGAATAAATTATGGGGACTGGGACTCCCCGATTCGAGCATCGAGTCGGATTCATTCATCGCCGGCTCATTGGTGAGCGATTACCAGAGACGAATAGAAACAAAACCAAAAACAATATCCATTGTATTCCACTTTCGTCGCGTGTCCCGAACGACTAGACGCGACGCGGTGTGACGTCTGACGTGCGACAAGTTGGTCGCATCGCCTCAGGCGACAAACGTCGCGACGCGATGTCAGTTCTCGTGAAAGAATTAAGGAGGCATCCCATACCAGTAGTAGTAGATTAGAAGCGAGGAAATTCCATGGTTTTCTATTATTCAAACGACGTGGAAGAGGATAATGTTAGTGATGAGAGGACAGTGGCGGTCCGTGGGGGGGGGGGGGGCTTTATGGGCTTAAGTTCCCCACTATTTTTTTTTTTTTTTTTTTTTTTAAATGGGCTCAAAAAAAGGGAAAATGAAAGGTCGTAAAACCTTGAGCCACCCGCCCCCCAATTTTATACGAAGAAAGGCTCAAGAGAAGTGAGAAGCAAAAAAGTCATCACATTTTTTAAGCCCCCCCCCCCACTTTTGAACCCACGTACCGCCACTGTGAGAGGATGTTGAAAAACGATATCGATATCCGGATTGCGCCAAAATGCTCAGTTTTTTATGTTTTTTCTATCGACATACCATTCAATAAGGGTCGCGCAGGAGAATTTTTAAGACAGCCCCTTTTAGGGGGCAAAATGTTTAACAAAAATTGGGGCTCTAAAATCAATTTTGGACTAATTTTATGTCAAAACCATTTCGTTGTCTGAAAAGTAATTGCTTTTTAGAGTATTTTGGATCCAAAGTTTTTTTATTTCCGACTGTCCAGAGTGGAGGAATGATTTTTTGAAAATGGGTCCTAATCGAACTTTGAAATTCAATAAATCGAAAACGAAAACCGATATCAACGCCCGGTTTGCGCCAGAGGTCTTAAAATTTAACGCCCTTTCAAACAATGTATCACAAGATCGGGGTTGCTACTTGAAATTTTTGAGATAGCCCCCCTGGGGCGGCTGGGGGTTGACTCCAAAAAAGAAAATTCATTCAAAATTATGAAGAATGGTCCAAACTGCAACTCTTGATTAGCAAGAAAAAAAACCAGGGGGGGGGGAGATAAAAAAACACCCTGTATAAGCATGACTTGTTTTCAAAAAAATCATTTAAAGGGGACGTACACCCTAAAATCGTAGTTGAGTTAAGCACGGAAATCGATAGAGGAAAGCGAGACATGAATGATGGTGAAATCCGTTTGTCGAAATTCGTCTTCGTTGCGAAGATACAGCCGCCGAAAGATCCGGCGCTGACGTCATCTGCTCCAACAGCACGATGCGGTACCATTGCGCTTAATGGGAAACGCAGCGCCCGCACCGTTCCCCCTCAGTTTGTGAGGTTATCGGCACTCCCACGTAAAAATTGCAAAAGACAAAACTTGAAGAGCAGGAAATTTCCTTTCCAACTGTTTTTTAACTTTTTCTCCAAAATTATTTTTAGCTGAGATATGAACGAAAACGGCAAAACTTCGGATTGCGTTCGAATTTCTGACGGTCCGCGTTCTCAAATAGCCGTCTCTCTAGTCGCTTAAATGTTTACTTATGAAAACTATTGATGGACCATTGTTGTAGAAAATTTTACGCTCTTCAAATTTAGTCCTTAGAGTTTTTTGCGTGCGGTAAACCGTTGGCCCGGAAAATGCGAATGAAAACAAAAAAAATGCCGCTTTCTTAATTCCAACACGCATTTGTGAGTAGTTTTTTCCTATTTTCCTTGACAACGGTCAATTTTTGATGGAAAATTATAAGGGGTAAAGTTAAAGAGCGCAAAATTTCCTATCGATTCATTACACAAAAATTTCGAATATGCGTTTTCTGACAGAGAAACTATAATTTTCGGTGATTTTAGAATTTCAAGACATAAAATAAATCGAGATATCATGACGTGTGTCGAACCAAATAGCTTCGAATAAAACGAACGCCGCAAACTGGCAAAAAAATGATTGTGTTTACTTTTTAATGTTACCAACGATCGAATTATCTGGTTATCCGCTTCGAATTGAATTCGGCGACGAACTGCTAACCTCGGTGCGTGGACCACGAGCGCGGCCCGTCCTCCGGCCGGCATGCATGGCGCCGCGACAGTCTGGTGAGGTTGGAACAAAACACGAAGATAACCTCATCAACTTATCTCGGCATCCTCGATCGTAGGTAACATTAAAAAGTAAACACAATCTTTTTTTTGCCAGTTTGCGGCGTTCGTTTTATTCGAAGCTATTTGGTTCGACACCCGTCATGATATCTCGATTTATTTTATGTCTTGAAATTCTAAAATCACCGAAAATTATAGTTTCTCGGTCAGAAAACGCAAATTCGAAATTTTTGTGTAATGAATCGATAGGAAATTTTGCGCTCTTTAACTTTACCCCTTATAATTTTCCATCAAAAATTGACCGTTGTCAAGGGAAATAGGAAAAAACTACTCACAAGTGCGTGTTGGATTTAAGAAAGCGGCATTTTTTTTGTTTTCATTCGCATTTTCCGGGCCAACGGTTTACCGCACGCAAAAAACTCTAAGGACTAAATTTAAAGAGCGTAAAATTTTCTACAACAATGGTCCATCAATAGTTTTCATAAGTAAACTTTAAGCGACTAGAGAGACGGCTATTTGAGAACGCGGACCGTCAGAAATTCGAACGCAATCCGAAGTTTTGCCGTTTTCGTTCATATCTCAGCTAAAAATAATTTTGGAGAAAAAGTTAAAAAACAGTTGGAAAGGAAATTTCCTGCTCTTTAATTTTTGTCTTTTGCAATTTTTACGTGGGAGTGCCGATAACCTCACAAACTGAGGGGGAACGGTGCGGGCGCTGCGTTTCCCATTAAGCGCAATGGTACCGCATCGTGCTGTTGGAGCAGATGACGTCAGCGCCGGATCTTTCGGCGGCTGTATCTTCGCAACGAAGACGAATTTCGACAAACGGATTTCACCATCATTCATGTCTCGCTTTCTTCTATCAATTGAGCCAATGTTGTTTTTAAGGTGTACGTCCCCTTTAAGGAGTGATAACCTTTACTTACAAATAATAATGTTACATTTTTTTTAAACTCTAGTAATAAATTGGATTTTTTACCGAGGATGGTAACTTGCTGAATAATTTTAATTCAATATTATTTATTTTCATTGTATCGTACTTGGAGTTGATCCACTTCCCTCTGTAGTCATGATTTTGTCTGGTGTTGTGACTATGGAAATCTTAATTTTTTTTAGGGTGTGTTTATTTTCGAAAAAAAACAAAAAACAGACAACACTCGTAGCATTAGTTATGAGCAAGGTATATTGTATTAAGAGCCAGTTATGTCGATGTTTACAGAAACGCAGTAGTTCCGTCCATGTAGTTGTATGTTGGTAATAATAGTGTCTCATGTAGCGCAAAATGTTTGAAATGGAAGTGATTTTCTGAGGTAATGAGAGGATGTTGAAAGTTTTTAATGTGCACGTTGTTATTTTCGTGGAATTTTACGTAAGAATCAATGTGCCATATTTTATAGCAAAAGTGCACAACATACTAATATTTAAACAGCAATTTCAACTTTACTGAATCCTTTGACCCTCTTCATCCCCCTTCGTCAGCAAAAGATAGATTAGTCAGTGGCGGCTCGTGCAATTGGGCAACAATGTTTTCCTCCATTTGAATCAATGCACAATGATCGATCTTTAGTGAAGCGCTACTTTACTATATCGAATCGATCGTTTTACATAGAATCAAATGGAGGAAGAACGTTGTTGCTAAATTAGAGCATGCAGGATAAGGAACAGTAAGTGCACTCACAGTAAAAATGAACGATTTATTCCGGATGAACTTGCACTATCACATTTCAATACACTAGGTGAATACAGTATTTATTCATTACACAAAAACTGAAGCAGATCATTTACTAATCAAAAGTAGATTTTTAAGTTATGCGCAAGACACGAATAATGGTCCATGAGTGCGGCATAAAGAGGCGCATAACCTAGAGACGAGCTCGCATGTTGAGAAAAAAAATGGGCGCACGAGCGCCCGTGCGGCATAGACTAGCCGATGACCAATATCAGCGAGAGGTTCTTGGTACTATCGGACATTCTCTTGCAGTTACTCCATTGTTTGTTTCCCACTATAAAAAATAAAATCAATTTGCCGATGCAAGTCTATCAAACCAAAGGAAATTAGGCGCTAAATGCAGATGACGTGGGTTGATTTCTAGGGGAAGAATCTTGCGAGACTCAAATTTTGCTTTGTTGACAGCTGACAGGACGGGCTTATAATTCGTAATTGTGAAACAGATGAGCCTTCAATTATTGTGTTTACGTTTCTGTTTTCAAAGCGAGTTAAGGAGAAAAACATACTAACATCGTGTAATTTAACGGAAGTTTTGTGAAGGCAAACAGGACTTGTAACACTGAATGTTACAGAATTCGACCCACTGCTATAATGTGGGTCATGGGTGCAAAAATGTGCACTGAACATTGCAGGTTGCATATCAGAGGAGGTGGTAACATAAGTCCGCAATCAGTTTAGAAACGAGTACAAGGTGGGAATGAAGTGACTCACTGACAACTTACGAGGTGCGTTCAACTTATAAGTTTCCCTATTTTTTATCTCTGGCCCTGTTAGTGCTAGACAAATCTCATTTACACGATTAAATCCGCCAAATCCTCAGCTTTTCAACGGTATTTTTGTTTTTGAAATTCAAGCAATTTTTGTTGGAGAAAAAGCTATATTTCTACACCCGTGTCGAAAAAGTCCCCGCCAACTTCTGAGTTGGGAAGTAAAAACTAACTTTGACACTTGGAATGAAGAACGCAAAACTTTAAAATAAAAGATACATTTTATTTTTGAAGTATTCCATTTTTACGACTTTTCCACATAGTTTCCTTCCAGATTGATACATTTTTCGCAGCGATGAACCAGCTTTTCAATACCTTGGGCGAAAAACTCTCGGTCTAAGGACTTGAAAAAATTCATCACGGTATCCTTCAGGTGGTCATCTGACTGGAACTTTACGTGCGATACTTTTGCCGACAATATGTGATTATAATGGATCTCATGATCATCTTACATAAGATTTCACGACAAAAATTGAGCGCAGCAACAGGTATGGAGCGATAACGGCTCATTTTCGTCGCTAATCAGACGAATGCTGTTGGTCAAAACAGGCGAATACTTTTTGCTGAAAAAGTTGGCGGGGGACTTTTTCGACACGGGTGTAGAAATATAGCTTTTTCTCCTACAAAAATTGCTCAAATTTCAAAAACAAAAATACCGTTGGAAAGCTGAGGATTTGGCGGATTTAACTGTATAAATGAAATTTTTCTAGCACCAACAAAACTAGAGATGAAAAATAGGGAAACTTATAAGTTGAACGCCCCTCGTACTTTGTTTCATCGCGGGCCGCTTTGCAGGGATCTAGGATGGGCCAAACGTTAACATTTTCCGGGGGGAGGGGGGATCGTCCGAAGTAGTGCAATAAATCATCGAACCTCTTTTTAAGAGAAACATCAATTTGTTTCTTCGTAAGTTACAGGCATACTTTGATGGTAATTGGTTTCAGAGGGTTTTTTTTGTCGTTGAGATGAATTAATTGTCCAACTATTAAAAATGTTCGAATCCAAGATGGTTGCAAAGGCATACAGGTTAACGCTGTTAACAGTCAAATTCGATACATCATTTCAGTAAAACGATCACTCGGTTGATTGCCGATGATAATCAAGGGGTGGGGAAGGGGTACCCTGCCCGCGGTACCCCCTCCCGCCACACCAATTATTTAAAATGGTGACCCCCTTTTTTATCGTATAAAAGAAGGAGTAAATAATTAATTCCACAATTTTGTCGAAATATTTTAAGTAGTTCACAGTACTGAGCTTTGACCTTCAGTATCTTGCCAAATCATCATTCTTATTGAAAATGAATCGAGACCGAACTTTGACCTACCATGCCTAGAATACAATAACAAAATCTACCGTTGGTTTGCCGCAAAAAACTTACAATTTTATGATCTACCACGCGGTTGAATGAAAAATAATGATGGCCCTTTGAATTATTTGATTTAAGCCGGTTGTTAACCCCAACCCCGCATGACCTCTAGGGATCCGGAATTTGGAGTCTCCGTGAAAAATTGTCGGCTAGAAAAATTAGATAGAGGCATGAGAGCATTATGAAATTCGCAACAGTAGTCGAGAAAATGCGAGTAGAAACTATCTTAAGTAACATCCCGTTTGTACGTGAAAATCGGAAATTTAATTATTTGGTACAATAATCAAATTCCAACTCGTCCAAAAATACTACGAAGCTCAAGCACCTCTATTGAACTACGAAATAAGTTGCGACCGCAAGGGCAAGCTTCAGCAAATGAACTTCAGTCGTTACATCATCATCAAAAAACTTCCGCTTTGTTTTCACTACGACACTCCACACCACAACCTCAACAACCACTTCCAATATAAATCTTCCAATCAAATGATGAATCGGCGGTTTAACTTGTTGGCTCGAAGGAGCATTGACTTTGATATATTTTGCGAAACTTGCTCCAAAGGAAAGCATGATACTTGTTGAATTCGTTGTTTTTATACTGCAGGATCCAAATGGTTCCAAGCGAATATTGCTTCCACCAAATGTTACAAATAGACCTTCGCAGTGATGCGTTGCGGAACACGATTCGCTCTTAGTCATCCTCAGTTCTCTCGGCACTTCGTTGTTCCTCCATTTCCTTCTTATCCACCGCTTTTCTCTCTTGCGCATTTTCTTTCGCACTTCATCGGGATTTCGACATCAAATTCAACTTCTTATTGTTTTTCGTACGAACGATGATTTGGTGCTTCCAAAAGATGGAAAAAGAAATTTGGGATCAGTGAAGGGCAAAAATCATTTTTTGAATAACCATGAATAATTAACTAAAATTATTCGCATTATTCTTATGTTATTCCTATAGACTGATTTAGTGAATCGGCTGGACCTATCGAAGTTCCGACTGGTTCGATATACACGAGTTTTCCCAAAAGAAATCGGAATGCGATTTTCAAGCGGAAATTTCGGCTTTTCAGAGACATTTTTTACGAGTCGGAGGCTGCGATAATGGAATCTGCGTAGACTTATTATTTCAGTCTTATTATTAGAACCTTAACTACTGCTATTATTAAATCGTAGTTTTCTCGAATGAACTTTTACATCCTACAGTTTTTTCTACAGACAACGACTTCAAGATAACAAAATGTTTAACGCTTAAGATCATAAGATTGAGTAAGGAAATTTGCACTCTGTATAAAAATTTTGAGATGCGGCAAAGAGGTAATAAAATCCCTCGTTTTAATTCTTTCAAAATCTGAACAAAAAACTTGCTATTTATGGATATCGATTTATTGAACAGTAATTTGTAACTTAAAAAAAAAACAAAACAAAAAAAACAAAACAAAAAACTGTCGTTTGTGGAATTCTCTCCGTTAAATTTGAGTTGCTGGTGATTATTGGTGTTGTTTTAAAATCATCCAAACCGTAAGATTAGTTTTCTCCAAAATGTTCAATTGCTGAAAGTTTCAAAATTGTTAAAACTCACGGACGCTGCGGTGCATAAAACATCAGGAATGAAAAATCAGTATTCACCCTCAGCTTACATTTATTCCGAAAAATTCAGAATGTGAAGATTTTTCCAGAGCTTTCCAACGTGACTGAAACGAATGAAAAGGGGGCAGAAAAAATAAGAAAAATAAAAACGCAGTCACAATAATAAATTTCTTCAAATTGTGCCGCTTGGTCGGGTCGGGTGGGAAGACAGCGGCTCTGTGTTGCCAGATATACCGGTCATATTTTTCATAAGAATCAACGTAAAATGTAAGGATTAAACCCCAAATCCGGCAACACTGCAGCGGCCTAGAAGACTCGAAATAATATTTTTGCATAAAAATGATCTAATTAATCGAAGACGTGGTGGAAGGAGGGGCAGGGGGGGAGGTAGACAGGGAGGGAAGAAAGAAAGACACAGCATTTCAACTTTCAAGGAGTCAGAAGCCGAAAGCTCAGCTCAGTTCGGGATGCTCGCGGAACAATACCCACAATTCCCTTCACAAGTCTGCCCTTTTGTTCGACTTTAATTCGAGCGCATTGTGAGTATTGTGACCATTATGCCTCCGAAAGTGCTCAAATGCTCATGGCAATGCAATCCTCTTTATTTTTATTATTTTGAATCCATCCCGCTCCTAATTAGATTTATTTAACAATTCATAAACATCTATTATATATTTTTGCCTTAACTCTCTCAGCTTTTCTTCCCACAGTGGGACAAATTATAATATTTTCCAAACTATGAGTAAGACTAGCAATAAGACATCATAACAAGGGCACTTGGTGTGAGTAATGAAAAATCGGAGAATTGTAACTTGTTTCCAGTAAAGAGTGGGAAGCAGCGCGCCAAAACGCACTTTACTTGTATTCCTTTAACTTTTAACATGTATTTTCTTTTGTTTCCGTGGGATAATGCGCACACGTATTTGTATCCTCAAATGTTCAGCAACAATGTTTTTCGCTAAAAAAGAAATCCATACAAAAAATCTTAAAGAACGCGCTTCAGAAAAAAAAGGTATGCATCAAGATATGTGTCTCACGATTATCAAGTAGATATTTATCTGCTTAGTAAAAATATGTACTGATGTACTTACAAGAGCCTGGGTCAGAATATATTAGCCACGCAGTCCCGTTCTCAGGTACCGCCCAACATACAAGTGAGTCAATAATGTCAAATTTGACCCAATTATCAATCTCACTCGACGATCTTATTGTTATTGGCTGTGACGGTACTGTAACGAATACTGGCTGGAAAATGGCATTATTAGAAAAATTGAGGAGCAGTTGCAGCGCCCTCTTCAGTGGGCCGTATGCATGTATGTTGCACTTTAATAAATTGCCATTCCGCCCGATTTTCGAACACTTAGATAGGTCAACGGCCGGACCTCAGTCCTTCTCTGGCCCCGTAGGAAAATCTCTCCTTAATTGCTTTAAGCTTCCAGTCGTCGAATTTGAAAATATAGAGCGTGTCGTCCCTGATTTGTCCCAAATTGAGGATTTAAGTAAGGACCAAAAATATATATTCAAAATTTCAGAGGTGATTCACACAGGATTTTGTCCGCCTGATTTTTCGGCAGCCGACCCGGGTCATTTGTGTCACTCTAGATGGCTGACCTTGGCCAAAAATTGCTTACGATTTTCTACTCTAAATCCTACGGAGGAATCTTGCGAAATCACCGAAGCGCTGGATGGCGCCCTCCTAAAGTGCATTAATTAATGTAAATCATCAATTTAATGAAACGAATCCTCCCCTCGATAATCCCATTTCGCGGTTTCATTTCTAACCTTAGCACGTGCTCCTCGCCAGTTCGCGATACACGTATACGGCTGTACTATAAGTCATCGCGACCGGACAGGAATGTTTTGTGCTATCGTTACTAATACCTGTGCAATTAATTAATAATTTTTTTAATCCGGTCCATGACGGCCGATCCAACTTGTGCGGGCTAATCTTTTCTTAAAATTTTACTTCTCTCGTTCTCACGGACAAATTTTTTATCTTTGTTTCACCTCGCTAAATACTGTTCAGCTTGAAATAATGTTTCATAAGACGATTTCGGCTCAACCTTTTCTCAGCCTTTAACAACAACCATTAACCTTCAAAATTTCTCAATTGCTAATCCCATTCTTCCAAATGCGACAACCCATCATGAGAGCCGCTGATGGTCCTCTCCATCGTTCATCTCAAGGAATGACTTTCTCAACCATACTGGAACGGGCTGCCAAGGACCGGAGGATTTGGTTTCCAATTCTTCTAATCTGGACCTTCGAAGATATCCTCTTCCAAAATGATAAACTCAAGGGAACCTTTCGGGTATGTATTCCCCGAGCTTTCGAATTTTCCGTCATAGAACAAGCCCATAAAGCGATAGGCCACTTTGGCGCTAAAAAAAACCTACCACTCTTTGAAAACCTTTGCAATTTTCCCAAAAATGGAGAAAAAGATTTGCAAATTCATCTCTGCGTGTGACGATTTTCAAAAGTGTAAAGTCCCCATAAGAGTTTCTCACCTACCATTGCAACCAGTCCTGACCAATGAACTATTAGGCCTATTAAGTGTTGACCTATTAGGGCCATTACCTAAATCAAAAGGAAATTTCAGCTGCATTTTTGTACTTTTAGATGTGTTTTCTAAATATGTGAAGCTGTATCCTCTCCGCAGGGCTACAGGAGTGATGGTCTCGTGGAAGCTGATTGAAAACTATGTCACAGACATAGGTAAACCTAAATTTTTGGACCACGGTCCGGCCTTTCTATCTAAAGTTCGGCACTCCAGACTTAAGGAGAATAACACCATTCCAACTCACACCTCCGTGTACCATCCCTCCACTAACCCTGTGGAGAGATGTATGCGCACCCTAGGAAATCAAGAGAGAATTTATTGTAGAGATAAACTTACTGATTGGATCTCACATCTAGAATTCTTTGAAAATTGCATTAATAACACCCTTAATGATTCCTCAGGGATGACCCCAGTAGAAATCATGAAATAAGTAGAACCTCAAACCTTTTTGAACTCCCCATTAAATTCCCTAAAAATGTCAACTCCCCAAATCTTCACCTAAAAAATCCACTTCTTGAGAAAAAATTACTTTCAAAAGCTCAACAGAGAAAAACTAAACATGACTCCAAATATGAAACATCTCAGTTCAAGGTGGGTGATAGTTTATTGGTCAGGGCTCACCACCTCTCAAACGCTTCGTTGGGTGAAGCTAAATATTCTATGCTCTGTATGAGGGGCCGTATTCAATTTCCCGTATACTTAAAATGCGTCACTCTCTAGATTTTTATTAAAGCAAAGAGATGTCGTCTCGTTTTTCGCGTCTTTTCTCTTTCTTTTAAAAAGCCTTTTTAGGTTTAGGGAGGAGAATAATAATTTATGTTATCTTTTGGAAACGTGCCGATCCTTCGGGATCGGTACAATCTTTTTTTTTCTTGTGTTATTTTCTCGTCTCCCAAACCTGGTATTGTTTGGTCGGTGCGTGTCCCTCATCCCATCTTTGTTCTCATAAAACCATGTGTCTACTACTTCATTTTCACATCATATTTTTTTTTTGCGAAATCATTGCAACAAGAGCTGCTCAGCAGTCTTGTTTTGTGAAACCGCTCTTGGAAATTTTGTGCCGCTCCCAAGACTTTATGATTCTTCCACCCTCAATACTAATGAGTCAACTTCACAAACCCCTACTCTTACTTGTAGATCCACAAAAACCACTGATTTTTCACCGCTCACCTCAAATGATTCTACACCAGGAACTGCTGCTTTAACCTCCTCAACTTCGAGTAATTCAAACGAAGTTTCTGCAGTTGCTGCTGATAGCTCACCGTCTCATGACACAATTTCCTATCGAAATATTTCTATAAACAGCAAGCATTATAGCATGTTGAAAAAATTGTAAGTGGAAGATGAATCGAAGAAGTGACGAGATGGCAGAGATTCTTATCTCCTATAAACGGTTTAGTGACATCTTGATCAAATAAATGAGAAAGCGACTCGTGTTGATGATATCAACAAAACTATGATGATCCAGCCAAAATGTTATCAACACAACCTTTCGTGGATATATCATCCGTAATTTGTCAGTTTTTCCCTTCAGAAAGAGAAACTACTTCCGGCGCATTCCGTTTAAAAATATTGTAGAGGGAAAAAATTTGGTGCCAGAAGCATGCTGTTTGATAAGTTTGCTGTTTGATAAGTTTGCTATTTGATAACTTTGCTGTTTGATAAGTTTGCTGTTTGATAAGTTTAAGTATCTGTGGAAAACCTTCAAGAGTTCAGGTCTAATTACGAGTCGATTCTTACCTCTATAGAACGGTTCTCAGATGATAAGTCCACAGCCTTTACGTCCAAAACTTTTTCGTCCAAAATTTCATTTGTCCAGTTGTATTTTCGTCCAACGTCATTTCGTCCTAATGTTCTAATGTTAAATGAACTACAATGCCCGTGAATAAAAAGTTCATGTCCAAAAATATGTCCAAAGGTTCATGTTTAATGAGCAGAAGTATTCCAGTACAATTTTTGTATTCTTGTTTTCCATAGAATGCTTAAAATTATGCTTCCTGTGAAATCCATCAGATGATTTGAAAAAAGTACCTACCTGTTGATTAACCTACTTGTCGATCGAACTTGTTGACAAAAAGCTGCCTGGATTATGAGTCAATTTAAAGAAAAAAAAATATGTCTCATAACCGATTTGACAATCATTCGTTTCCCATTTAAATTGAAGGTTTAAAATTCCAAAAAAATGTACACCGCAATTGCAGCACCGAAATGTTTTGTATAGTTATCATTCGAAGAATAAACGAAATCACGGAATATATAAATGGAAATCCCGAAATAGTTTCTTTCTCTGATATCGATATAATGAGAATTGATACTTGAGTGCCTGTAGTTTAGGAATCTTAAGAATTTTCGTCGGGTTCCTCCCGTGCCTAAATATGACAAATTATTAAGGATATACGTATAGGGGTTTCTATGACTTCTGAGGGCTTTGAAGGTGAGTTTTAGACTTGAGACGAATTGTATCGTATTATCGTAAAACATTTGAGAAATATCAGACTCAAAAGTGAATTTTGCTTTGTTTTGGTGAACAAGTGCAGAATCATTTATTCATAACAAGTCGACAACCTCAGCCTTCAGGCTCCTATCCGAGCGAAAAAGAAGTCATAGTGCTAAAAAGCTAATGTAGTTTCTTCGCCTCAGTTTCGGATCCATAAAGCGCGCTGATAACACACGCATAAAGTTACGGTTTGCACTCTTTTATAAGGGAATTAAGACAGGACGCAGACAACTTGACTGCTTGAAAGCATTACAGTTTGAGCTCACCCCATTGAAGGAGCTCCGGAACGAAATTCGAGCAGGCGCGCAGTATTATTGTCAACAATCACAAGAAAATACACATAAATACAGATGCAGCCAAACAAACGAGACTTTTAACCATTTTCTTTACAACGCCCCTCTCTTCCATCGTAAAATGCAGCTATTACGGGGATGCTTAAACACCCGGAGGGGGGTGGTTGGCCAATTATCAAGCGAGAAAAGAGAACTGCAACTTCGCGGGATGTTTAGTATGCGCCGACGTCATACTACATCTATACTTACGAACGTCACACGTCTCATTTGTAACGGCCTGAAAAGGGTTAATTGACGTAGAGAAGGGCTGTTTTAACGATAGTCACGGGCGCTAAAATTCAAACAAGGCAAACAAAATTGCGGATTTGTCAAAAGGCCGGGGGGGGGGGGGTTAGGAGTGAAGGAAAAAGGCTGCAACGACTCGATTTTTCGACGCAACGACCATATTAAAAATGCACGGTACGTAAAACGGAGGACAACCGCGACAGAGTTTAAGTATTTACCGCATACGCGGGGAGGAGATTTGCTTCAAAACGTTCAATCGTGAGGAGGAGGGAGAAGGGGTTGGTGAATGGTGAGTGAGAGGTGGGAAGGGGGAGGGGAGTAATAAAGTTGATGGCAACTAAAGCAAATTGAGTCTTCAACTTACCGCAAGCCTCTTTATGAGTAACGAAACTTAAATTGAGATGCTACGGGTGAACGGGGAGGGATAGAGGGAGTCAGGGAATGATTACGACGTATATTTAAATTAAACCGTATACGAAACATCATACAAGTTGCAATGACCACGCTGGGTGAAGAGAGAGTGAAAGAAGGGGTGACGTGGGAGGAAAGTGGAGGGGGCGATTACGTAACACGGAACATCCATTGAGTAGAGTTGACGGAGGAGGGAGGAGCGGGCGACCCGGAGTCAAACTGCTCGTGTATCTTTCAACAACGGGTGCAGCGGAAGGGAGAAGAAGTGGGGAGGGATCACGATGCGATGCGAAAGTGCCAAACGCCAAACTAGCACCCTTCAAAATTCCTGTAAATGGAGAGATATAAACATTGCACAATGTCAGGGCATCCCTACTCTCCCTCCCCCTGCAACCTCCTACTGCGTCTCTTCGGTCAAAATCCGCTTCCCGCAGGAACGTTTACTGCGCTTTGCTGACTTAACCGCGCTTGTTTTCGCCGTAACCTACAACCTCCATAAAGCCGAGATTGTCTCAATTTAACCCTTTTGAGCCACGAGTCATAAAAATTAATTCGGCTCTTCATCAAGATCTCGACTCACATGGTGACAAGAATGAAAGGAGCCAGAGATTTTTTGAGATTTTTTCTTTGTAACAAACTATCGGGGATACCAACGACGATCAGACCAACTATACAACAAATGCGAAACGACTGCAAATTCTCAGAAAAAGGTGGTACTGGTGATCAAATGTGAACACAGTGAATTGTGACGCGTAAGTTCAAAATTCATTTTTGTCGCGAGTGGCGCGGCATCAGAACGCTTTCAGAGGAAAATTTAACGATCAGGAATAAATTCGAGAGTAAAACTTACGCAAAAGGTAATTTACTATGGCAAATTAGAATGTTGCTTGTTACGTCAAGCATAACTGCACCCCCCCCCCCCCTTCCACAACAAAAAAGCAGATGGAAGTGAAAAAACAGGACAGACAAAAACAAGGACAATAAGGTGGAATGCCAAGGAAAGGAAATAAAGTGGGTTAAAATCGAGAACAGGCAAGGAAAACGAAGGGAAAAATCGAAAAGAAAAGAAACTTAACGAGACGATGCAGGAAACCTTCGTAAACCAACCTCTAAGGAGTCGTCTACTATTCTGTTTGACCTGTGATTAGATGAATATCAATTAACGTAAATAAGAAGCGTATAGGAAATGGACCAGAATAATGTTAGTTCCCGATTGTTTTCAAACTAGATGACAAATCTTGGCCAACTTTTCTTTTGTTTCAGGTACAGACAACGAAATGATTTGGTAATTTTGCCAGCAATGTTTGCTGAAATTCTACTTTGAAATAGCTCTCATTTTTCTCCCTAATCCTTTCTACTCTCGCCCTTTCCTACCTTAATGTGTCTTCTTTTCAAATTTTCTGCGGGGAGGGCACTCCTTTGATAACCTATACTTGCAAAACCAACTTCCAGCTCTGCAAAAAATTTGCGGCCTATGCCAGTAACAACAGCTAAATGTGGCTCCTTTTACGCTTCCTGTTTCAATCGAAGTTGAAGCGATTATCGTCAAACCCAGGAGTGAAGTAACTCCCCCGCCTGCTTTCGTACCACCTACCAACGAAGAAACTCCCCCGCCTGATTTGACATGAGAACACAATATTCCAGCAGAACTGAACGATGAGATAGCTTTATTACAGGTTAAAATAACGTTTAACCTAAAGTGGTGCGAAACAAGGGTTTGGCAACCCTGCTATCGTACCACCTACCAAGGAAGAAACTCCCCGCCTGATTTGACATTAGAACACGATATTCCAGCAGAACTGAACGATGAGATAGCTTTATTACAGGTTAAAATAACGTTTAACCTAAAGTGGTGCGAAACAAGGGTTTGGCAACCCTGCTATCGTACCACCTACCAAGGAAGAAACTCCCCGCCTGATTTGACATTAGAACACGATATTTCAGCAGAACTGAACGATGAGATAGCTTTATTACAGGTTAAAATAACGTTTAACCTAAAGTGGTGCGAAACAAGCGTTTGGCAACCCTGTAACTGACCAGAATTTCAAAAAACCCCTTTGAAACCTCCTAATACATCCCCAGGATATGTATTCTAGCCATAGAAAGCTACGAATTTATTATTCAATTTCGGGCTCAATGTCCAACTTTTCAGTAAATTAAAGACAGTGCACGTCCTGCCAGCAGTCCAGTTTAAGATCGGAAGCCTCTCAAAAATCGGGAAAAACTTCCCCCACCTCCAAAGAAACGGCCCCGCGTTGAGACCAATGAACCAAAGGTAGACCTTCCTAACCACCTCCAGCCTTGGAAGTATACAATGCTCAGCCTACCTGTTGCTATTGGATTATTACCGGTGCAGTTAATCTTTTTTTACAGCTAAAACCCTCAGTTTGGCCTTCATAGAGTCCAGACCGTCGCGGGTTTTCTGGCTGACTCATTGATCATAGTATTCAAGACGTAGAATTCAATTCGTCGGATCTGGTTGCATGCACCTAGAACTAGCAGTCGGAGCAGGAAGTATCTTCACATTGCCTTAGTTCATTTAAAAAGTCGTGTATCCCTCTGGGAAACGCCGTTCACTCGAATGAGAGCGGCGTTCCCGTGAATTGCAGTCGTCCGTTCCTACACACATGTATAAAAGCCATCGAAACAACTGAGCTGAAAGTAGTACTAACTGAGATACTTCGGAACGCCACTTTCATCGTTCAGTTGAAACTCGGATGTTCAGCAATGTGTCTACGAACTTGGAGGTCAGCTCACGTGCTATTGCCAACTGCCGGAAAAATATCCAAGTTCAAACTATGATTAAGAAGAACCAAAATGCTGTTAAACGAATCCTGTGAGTTGTGCAACTCCTCGTATCAATCATGACCGACGGCTAGGCGTGCTACTATATTGATGCGAAATTTTGAGAATTCCTGCGGAAGAAGTTCCGTATTTATCATAAGCGGCGGTAGCCGCATAGGCCCAGTCAGAAAACAAACCAGGGAGGGTACATTTACCGCTGATTACACATAATTGGTTCGAGAGAGACGTTACAGTTTTCGTTGGTACCTACGTTAGAACCGGCCGAAGTCCTTAGCGGATAGTTACTAGAGGAAAAAACTTGCACGGATCCAGGGAGAAAGAATGATAAGGATAGCAAAGGCAGCGACGCACTATGGTCCAGAAGTCCGGTTTAGGAAGACATTAGTTTGCATTAAAATCGCCCAACATCTTGAAAACGGCTCATCTGACACCAAAACTGGTAATTACAAAATAGATAGAACGTAAACCGTTTTAACTTTTTTGTGATAACCATTTTTGATGTCAGATGAGCCGTTTTCAGGACATTGGGCGATTTTAATGCAAACTAATGTCTTCCTAAATCGGACTTTTGGACCATAGTGCGACGCGACGCGGCGACGCCTGGAGCTAGGGTTCTTCTCGAAAACTTTCAATATACCAGTAAATTAAAATTATCCCACTAGGAACTTCGAAAACGCCGATAGCTACACGACAATAGAGGACTGGTGACAATTACTATGCTCCCTATTTGACTCAGCTTCAAAATGTAGAAAAACTGTATCAAAATTTATGGGTTAGTGTCATCCAATGAGCTATAACTTTAGAGTGGCAGCGGGCTGGTCCACCTTGTGCCACACAGGGTAGAAGGAATCCCGGGAAAAAGCGGAATTTGGACGGCAGATTCCGAGTTTTGAGGTTAAATTTTGTAGGTCGTTCGGAATTTGGCGGGAATTTGGACGGCAGATTCGTAGGTCGTTTCCGGCGATGCCCGAGTTTGTTTACGAAACGACCGGAAACAACCTACAAAACTTAAACTCAAAATCGATTTTTACGGCAAGATGGCGGCGCCCTAGGTGACAACAATGAACCAGCGGAACGTTCCTTGATGTGCCACTCTAAAGTTATAGCTCATTGGTGTCATCAAACGTTTGGTGAGGTTAGAAAGATACGAGGGGCGTTCAATAAGTAAGTATCCCCCCCTCTAAAATCCACGAAAATGGACCAAATTTGAAAAAACTTTAGATGAAAATCTTCCTTAGGATATACTGAATCCAGTTATTTAAGAATCAACGCAATCGGATAAAATGCGGCCGCACACGGGCCGCGGATGCGCGTTGCGGCGTGAGCCGCTCCCGCCGGCTCGGCATCAAGCGCGCGACGAAATGTTTTGCTTATCACCTTTTCCAGCCAACGATAAGGCCTTTCCCTCCGAGTTGGGTGTACGCACCTGATTGATAGTAAGATAATAGTACACAGGTAGTACGATAACATGGAAAATTCATTGATAATAACTTCTTACCACCATGGGATTCGAAAAAAAAAATTGGTCCGGTGGCAGTGTTTATCGAGTGTTCGCCATGAAGCTACCGCTTCAAGTCGTCCAGGATTGTGAACTTCGGGGAGTGATTCGATTTTTGACCGCGAAAGACAAAAAAGACACCATCGGACTTTCATTTGTTTCCATGTCTCAAGGCGGAACTTGTTGGTGTGCATTTTGAATCTGTGGAGGAGGTCAAAAATGCTTGCAGCACTTTTTTCAAGAATCAGCCCAAGGATTTCTACGCGCGAGGCATCAAAAAGTTAAAGTCTCGATATCAGACCTGTTTGGACCGAAAAGGTGGATATGTGGAGAAATAAGGTAAGCCCAACTCATGTTTTTAACCGATGATTTTTTTCCCTCCCCGGTTGTTGATTATATGTATGAACGTTTGAAGAGAACGTAGCGCGCGCTCTAGCCGCGCGCTACTAAAAATTCGGCCGAGCCGGCGGGAGCGGCTCACGCCGCAACGCGCATCCGCGGCCCGTGTGCGGCCGCATTTTATCCGATTGCGTTGATTCTTGAATAGCTGGATTCAGTATATCCTAAGGAAGATTTTCATCTAAAGTTTTTTAAATTTGGTCCATTTTCGTGGATTTTAGAGGGGGGGGGATACTTACTTATTGAACGCCCCTCGTATTTGAGATTAGCTAGTTATACATACACATGTTAGCGTTCCATGCGAAGTGAAGACTGTAAGAGATCGTTGCGCGTATGTTGTCGATACGCACTCGAGTTGAAAAACATTCTTACAATTTTATTCCGAGGAAAAGTTTCGGCAAAATAACACTAGTTAAACTTAACAAAAATCGACCTTTCGTTTGTTTTTGGACCAAGTGGGTTTTTACCCCCGATCGATTACAACTAATCAAGGAAGAAAATAGCCACGATAAAGAAATTAAATTGCCTCAGTGGTCAAGACTCAGGAAGTCGGGTCGCAAAATTGGAAAAACTGGATTCTAGATGGGCGGAATAGAAGGACCCTTCGTCAGTTTCTCGCATAGTTCAACTAACACGTACAGTCGGCGACAAAAGAATAGCTGACACGTCTCTTCAAAGTGCGGCTCAGGTACGCCACTCGCTATGCTTGCTTAGTTCATTGAGGTAATTATTGCGGGCCGCCTATCTAGAAAAGTCGTTTGACATCCCCCCCCCCCCCCCCCAATTGACTGTAGGTACATACATCGAATGAAAAATTTGCTAAAAAGTAATGAAGAGCAAAAAAGTTTAAAGTAAGTTGGTGGTCTTTTCACTACTCTTCTCTCCAAACTTTGGTCTTTTGGAGCTTAAAAAAAAAAAAAAAAAAAAAAAAAAAAAAAAAAAAAAAAAAAAAAAAAAAAAAAAAAAATAGCCTTTTCCTGTTTATGTTTTTCATCCTGTGATGAATCTCGCTAAAATTCCAGTAAAGCATGACGAACCAAATATGTCCGCTTAGCAGTCAGTTAGAAAAATAGGAGCCTTTACCTAATTTCCTTGAAAATTCTTAATTTCCCTAGTTTTCACATCTACATCAAGACTCGTTAACCTAACCAAAAATTAAAACGAGTGAAAGAGTGTCAAGTCCTGTAAAAATCTGAAAAGCTCAGTCTTAAGCTATACTTTGAGCAAATACAAATGTCTCAAGCTGCACTTTAGAAAAATAAAAAGTAATAAATAAAGCATCCTCAGTTCTATTCTTTACCGACGTTCTGAGAACAGATGTGCAATGTATCATAGACCTGATCATAGCCGGAACTAGGAATTTTTTCTGAGGGGGGGGGGGCGGCGGCTGAGAAAGCAAAATACTGGAGACCTTTTTTTCGTTTTTCTTCTCATGCTTTTGATTTTGAATAACTCAGATCATCAAGATCCTTGATGCCCCTTTTTCTCTTACAATCCAGGAAAATTTTGGGGGAAAACATTGTTTTTGCTCCTTGAATTCCAAATCACATGGCCAAATGGCTAAATGTTTTTGGTTTCCAAAATTTTCTGGGGGGGCGGCGCTTGGAAGACTTCTGGTGGAGGGCGGGTTAGCCGCCGCCCCCTTCTTTTGCCACGTATGGGCCTAATAGTGAGACAAGACCGTTATAATTTCATGTCCTGGGGTCACGCACTTAAATATTGACTTGTGAAATTAACGTGTAATTAATTTTAATTTCGTAAAGAATCCAACGCTCTTAGATGTATTTTCATTGGATTTTTTATGAGATTAACGAATCAAAAGGGATTCATTGGCTGAATTTGGGGGACACTACCTTCAGAGAAAATTAGGAAAAAATTATACTTTACGTTCAGGTACTATGACTGCTAAGCGAATGCTTCATTTCTCAAACCTTTAAAATAAATGTGACAAAGAACATTTAACTGTCTTGCACGTACTTTCATCGGACTTTTTTTTGAATATTCACAAGTATTCGTATAAAACCCAAACACGAGCCACTTCATTTAGGAACATATTCGATTTTTTAATTTTTCAAGCTCCAAACGAAAGCTAATTTTCGGATGAAGAAAAAATAAATGCCACCATCGAATAGGAAATATAATACTCTGTCGATAACTTTTTTGCAAATTTGACATAGGATGCATTAGCGAAAGAAGTATGCTAAAAGATGACAAAGGGTCCCTTAAACAGCCATTTTATTAAACTGGGGGCCTCCTGACCACAAAAACGATTGAAAATCTTAATTATCGCGATTTCCATACAACATAGATCACGCTTAATACATAAAAAAATCCCCCCTTGTTTGAGGGATGAATGCTTTGTTCAGTGGCGTAGCCAGGAATTTTTCTGGGGGGGGGGGGGGGCAAAAGATACTAATGTGGTCAAAATTGTCTGAAAACGCAAAGAATTGCCTTTTTTAGGACAAATTTTGGTGTCAGGGGGAGGGGGGGGGTCCAGACCCCCTGGACACCCCCCCCCTTGGCTACGCCACTGGCTTTGTTACACATAGTGTTATATTCAAGTGAAAATTGAGCAAACTACTCGGAGATAAAACCTTTCTAAACATGACAGAAACTGGCAATAATTTCTTACTTACTTGGGTACTTCAAACGACTTGAACGTCAATTTTGAGGAGTTAAACGATGAAAGAAACGAAACTCTTTCAAGAGAGTCAGGATAAAGTTCAAAGCTACCCTTAGGCACTGAAGACGACTCCAGGTAAAATGTACTTTGAAATTTGAGTTTCACCTTTCAAACTATAGAAACTACAAATTAAACTAAAGGAAACAAGTGGTTGAATAGTATGCAGGGTTATTCAAAAGTAACGCCCCCCGACCCAAACCCCCCCCCCACTCCTTAAATTTTTTCTCTATCTGAGTTTGAGATAAATTGATGCGGTTGGGATCATTCTTATTTATATAAAAAGCGCTATCTGAAAGGGCTATTTTCGATTACCCCCCATCGAGGATTGGGAAAAAGGAGGGCAAACTCCATTTTTTCTTATGATGGCCCCAAACCCTTATCTTGTGATACATCGTTTGAAAGGGCATGAAATTCGAAGACTTTTGGCGTAAAACGAAGGTCGATTTCGTTATGGTTTTCCAATTATACAGAAGGTCAAAATTCGATTTAGACCGACCCATATTTTCAAAATATCACTACTCCATTTTAAGAAGTCAACAATTAAAAAAACTAGGAATCAAAAATGGTCTAAACAGCAAGCTTTCATTAGAAATAAAATACAATTCACACAAAAATTTAAAGAAAACACGGTTTTTGAGCTTCCAAACATTTTTAAAGTTTTTGCCACCCCCCCCCCCCCCACGGATGGCTATCTGAAAAATTCCAAGGGACGAACCTTACTGAGTGCATCGATTGAAAGGGCATAAAAAACTAAGCACTATAGCGCAGATCGGAGGTCGATATCGTTTCCTGAATTCTAGATATGGAATTTTATAATTTGGCCTTTGGTATTCGTTATCTCGAATGTAAACATCGATATCGACCTCCGGTCTGCGCCAAAATGCTCTGCTGGTTATGCACTTCTGATCTGTGTAGTACTCGATGCGGGTCGTCCCTCGAAATTTTTCAGATAGGCCCGCGTGGGAAGCAAAAGCGTTAAAACTTTATGGAAGCTCTAAAACCAGGTTTTGACTACATTTTTGCTGTAAAATTGTATTTTTTACTGCAATGAGCTTGCTATTTCCTTAATAGTACAATACTTATTCAAGAGGAATAGTGATTTTTGGAAAATGAGTCCAAATCGAACTTGGCTCTTCGATACATCGAAAACGAAAAACGATATCCCCCTTTGGTTTGTGCCAAACGTTTAAGAATTGTAAGCCCTTTCAAACGATGTATCACATAATAGGGGTTACCAAAACAATAAATGGAGTTGACCCCAGCTCCCCCCAACCCCCCGGAGCAGTGGTTGAACTGGACAGGCGCCATGCGCCAAATGCGCTTAAAAATTCGGCATCGGCGCGGCGCCTGAAAAATTGAAAATTTGGCGCCACATAAATATTGAGGGGTCAAGAAAGTTTTCGCTGATTTGAATTAAGAAAAATACCTTTGCACTGTTCCATTCAGGATTTTATATTTTTTTGTTTCTACGATTTAACCCCTTATGGACCAAGCCCGAGTATACTCGTTTTTATCGTCTAGTCTATTACAAATTGTTTTAGTCCTCATTCCGAATAAACACAAATATAGATGAAAACACAACACTACAAGATAAGGTCTCATCGGGAGCCTTCAATTCGTCGTATAGGCAATTCCAACTCCACCGAGTACGAACAGTTAACTACCTTCCTTGCATAAACGGAGGAGTGGCGTTCTTTTTAAACTAACCTGGTCATTAAAGAGTTAAGAACCATCCTTAAATTTCTTGGCTTCTTACCACTTCACTTTTATTTTACGTACTAAATCAAAATCATGTTCATGAATAGAAGTGATAAGCATCTGTAATAAGTTAAGACAAATACCAACTTTATAAGGAACGAGGGAGGACACAAGCCGCTCACCTTATTTTTCGGGGAAAAATTAATTTGGGCCCCTAAAAAAACCCAGATGGCTCCTAAAAGTTAACTATGCCAGCCAAGATGGCTCCTAAATTTCTTTAAAACCTAAGCATTTTAATCAAACAAGCGGCTTTACAATAAAAAATAAAAAAGGCTTTGAAAATCTACTCTAAGTCGAATTCTGAGTTAGAAGATTTTCGCAAAAATACTTACTCAGCTTTGGATCGGTTTCTAACTTTCAAGGGTGAGTACAAAAATTATGAGGCGGTTTTTAAAATTCAGAGGAACAGTAAAAGAAATTGATCCGGAAACGGTTAAGAAGGCACAACTTATAAAAATGACGGTAAATATAAAAAGTGGGAATCCACACAAAGTATCATCCCTGAAAATTGAAAAAAAAATGATCAGCTTGCTCCTTATGGGAGATGAAACAACCGCTTTTATGACCAACTCTTGCATCAAGGAAATAAAATTCAAGAAGGAGTCTAATAATTCACGCGCGCAAAGTACGGGAAAACAGACCTAAGTCTGACGACATGAACTTAACATTGTGAAAGGAGAATATTCCGAAATCCATTCGTCGGTTGAACTGATTGGATACGGCAATATTTTCATTCGTCGGTGATAGCTTTTGACAAATTAGGATTGGTGATACGTAATAGGCCGACTTTTCAGTACCGCGCGTGTGCTGGCCGTTTGGCTCATCATCAGTGAAATAAAATTTTGCCCTATTTGAGAGCATTTCCAGCATTTTAAAGGTCGTAAAAAGATAGAGAAAAAGAGAGAGAGAGAGAGAGAGAGAGAGAGAGAGAGAGAGAGAGAGAGAGAGAGAGAGAGAGAGAGAGGAGAGAGTAGAGGAGAGGAGAGAGAGAGAGAGAGGAGAGAGAGAGGAGAGAGAGATAGAGAGAGAGAAAGAGAGGGGTAAGAGAGGGGTAAGAGGTATGCCACGGGTAACACCCACCCACAGTATAGTATGAAAGGGGAGGGGGCGGTATTTGCGTGCGTGTGTTGGCCCCCCAGGGGGGAAGGAGCAATAAAATCACAAGTTTAGAATTTTGGGTGGTGAAGCGCGTTGAAAAAATGCATCAGTATTCTCAAAGAGAAAAATTTGATAAACATCGAGGAAGCTGAATTTTTTTTTTTCATTGGGGAGGAAGATGGCCAATTACCCAGTGTTTCTTAACGAGCCACAACGTGTGTCCTAATTTTTTTTCATTATTATGTGGTTGTTTTTTTTTTTTTTTTTTGGAGGGGGGGGGGCTCCATAATCCACTTGGTAATTAATGTACAACTGCTGCACCTAAAAAGATATGCTGTTATCTTTGAACAGACAATGCACCACGACTGATTCCAAGCCAGTATAGACAGAAGTGGCGATAAAAAATTTCAAATATTAAATTGAGGCACTGAAAAAACAAAATAATCGATTTGCAATCTTCTTCGATGAAAACTTTGTAGACCTACATATTAAGTGTCTAATAAATAATGTCATTAAAGAACTATGAAAAACAAATTTATGGATTTAAGCTAGATAAATTGTTATTCTATCTACTCACATCATGCAACTGGCAAATCTGCTACAATTTAATTCTACCCATTCTGAATTTATCTGTTCAAAGTTTTTAGCAGAATGAGAGAGGAAAGTTACAAGGCTGTTTCATCACAGTTGAGAATTTCTTCAGTCTGACAGGAATTCTACTAACTCATTATCAACCATTGTCACTTTGTGTAAAATTCTTAATTCTTTATAGAATTAAAATTACAGGAGTAAGTGAGACAATTTTACTACATGAAGAACGGTGTAGGAGTTCTCCAGGGGATTAAGGTAACATTACCATCAAACTCTTTCAATAAGAAAATTTTGGACGTTTAAAATTGATTTTTGCACCATGCAAAGTTAGTAGTAGTAGTAGTAGTAAAGTCCAGCCACCCAAACCTCAGGTTTGTTATGCTTTTATTTCAAAACAAACGACTGGACTGAGTGGTAGATTACCTGCAAAACAACTGAATCAGATCAGACTTAGAACTAAGGCATTTTGAGTATTGGATCCCGACAAGTATTGGTGCCTACATCTGAAATGTATCAAAACACATCAGTGAGTTGTTGGTGAGCAGCGAGTCTAACCTCTTCGCTGTTTGATGAGTTCTGATACGTTTCCAGTAACTCAACGCTACTTGTTGGGACCCAATACGCAAATTGCTTCAGTACTAACAAAGTGAATTGGGAAATTGTAAATTTTGACTTATATGTTTGCTTAAGTGCCAACTTAATGGATTCCCAGAGATGATTAGAGATTGACTTATGCACCAACTTTTAATTTGTGCTCCCACTTCCAATATTAAGTACCTCAGCTTTCTTGATTGATCAAAACAATTCCAAATTTATTTTTGACCACAATTTCTGTTCCTATTTAGTCTCCATGAAAACCAGTAGAATGAAAATCATGCTATCAAAAGATAAATGTATTAGTTACCTACTGAGACATACCCCTCAGAGCAAAGTAGCAAATAGAAAAGAAACAAGTTCAACAATTTATCAATGCAGGTGAATCTGGAAACTTATCTGCTCAGTAACGTTCTTAAAAAGTCATCACTTACACTGCCACGCTGGAATTCTTAAGGAGAATTCCAAAAGTATTTTGTAAGTAAGTGGGAATAAATGTTTGAATCATTTCCTACTGTGAGTGCTAATGGCTTGTACATATCATGAGTATAAGTGCTCCATCAATGTAGAAAGTATTTTTGGCAGGCATAAAAGAAATTAATGCCTCTTCTCAGAGTATTTACTTGTATGTAACTTTCTTACCAAGCCCTATGCAGCCTGCACTCTTATTTTCAATATTGGCTGTAGAAGTTGAAAGAGGCTTTTAAAAAAGTATCCAAGCATCTTGATTAGAAATTAAGGTGGCTATGGTGATACTAACCACAAAGATTTTTGGAGGTGAAACAGCAGTTGCTTGAATATTCAAGATTGCAGTCAAAATATAGATAAAATATGAATGATGGACCCTTGGTAAACCTAATAATCACTAAGTGATGTACCTAATGCAAGAGAAAAAAATTAACTGTTGGGAAAAAAATGTGAAGCGCATTATTATTTACTTAAACTTTAAACCCATGCAAACTGTGAACATTAGTCCCTAAAAACTAATTGTCTTATTCATTATTTTGGCAGCTCAGGGGTTGCGGCAAAAATGAAAAATGCTAAGTCTATTTAAAATTCAATTTATTGAAAGTAAAAAATTAGTAAGTTAAAATGCACGATCTTAATTACAAAACTAAGAATGAGAAATCAAATCACAGGATAATGAATGAGAAATTGAAGACAAGTGAAACTGGCTTAAATATCTCAGAAAGCAAACCAAAGCTATTACTGGCAATCAGAATGATTCAAATTTAAAAAAATTATAAAGTTTAAAAAAAATCTGGAGCACTTTTGATTCACTGATAGCATTCTACTGATAAGAGATCATCTACTTCAATTCTATAGTTATAATTTTAGTAAATTCTGAGATGCATGGGATTAGCCAAAGCATTGAAATAAAAAAGCACTATTTCAATCAAGTTCATTCAATAAATTCTAGTTGAAAGCTTACTTGAGGATGTCATCACTATTTAACATTATCGATAAAGAAAAACATATTGTGAAATGTGAGGTTATGTACATGTCTAGAATTCGAGGGCTCAATCAAAACAAACAGTTTAAAATCGTGGCACGAGTTGTAAAATGGATAAAAAATAGGAAATTAAACTTCACAGCGAATACAAAATAACACAGGAATAATTGAAGCACAAATTTCGAGGCACTTTAGTTCACATTTAAACACTTTTATTCGTTAAGAAAATAATCTAAAATGTTAACACACGTTCCACCCCTAACTGACACGTTTGACTTGCCGCACAGCTGCAAACTGCAACAACGAATTTCCGATACGAAGAGAGGTAGAGCGCTCTGTCGGATATTCGGAGAACGACGTTTTACTTTTAGGACGGTAGCGGGAAAACTAGTGAGATTCAATCGCAGCGCGGTTGGATTTTCAGTCCGTACGTGCAAGGATCGAGAGGACAGGGGGGGAAACTGACAAACGCTGCCGAGCGATGAGGGTGCATCATCGCGTCACACCCTGGGTCGAAAAGCAGATTTTTCTGGACACACTAAGAGCTAGTTTTTTGCTTTGAAAGTGTTTCAGAGTTGATGTTCTCTTGCAAGATCCCTACAGTGAGACTCATTTAAAGCTCTAAAATGATTTATCACACACATTTCTACATTATCCACCTATTTATTGTTCATAATCTTTCTTTGAGTTAGTAAAATTTTGTCCGGGAAATTCCATGTTTCGATCCACTGAGTGTCGGAGGACAAAGTAAACATAAAAATAATTAGTGTTCCAATGTACCTGTCACAAAGGACCAAAAAATGGCAGAAAACAAAGTTATGGATCAGCAAAGATTATTATTTCAGTTGTTGAAAAATAGTGGCTGCACTTGATTTAAGTTGCGAAGTTTCAAAGGAAAACTTTAATTTTTTGTAATGGAGGAAAAGATGGAGAATTAAGTACTGAAATAGTTTCCATTTGAGTAAAATTCTATTCTCCATTAGATCTTTTTTTTCTCCTGTTTGAATAAGTACCTGTGTAAAAGTATTGCATTGGTGGATCCAGCCCTCGCGAACGGGGGGGGGGGGGGGGGGGTCGTCGCCCCCTTCGCCCCCCCCAGAATAAGTTCTGAAGTGCTATGCAAGTCATTGAGCTTTCCTTCATTGTAACATATTACATTGCTGACTTCACAGCACTGCTTTCATGAATCTCCCATAACATCCCATAAAAGTAGGATATTTCCAGGCCAACTAAAGGCTTTCATGGCGTTTTATTCCTTTACAAGGTAGTAAAGTAATGTTTCCGTTTATAACCGTATGAATGCTTATGGATGATAAGGAGAACATTTTTGAGGGACAATTTCTTTCAAGATCTAGTCCCTTGATAGAAATGGTCAAATTTATGGACTACTGCCAAAACTTGCGGAAGCAAACAATGCCACTCAATATTAAAAGTCAAAATATTTCTTTAAAAAGGGAAAAGAAAAAGTTCAAGAGGTATATCACCAAAGGATCGCAAGTTATTAACCTCAAAATGTGTTTGAGGAAAGAGGTGACGATTAGCAAAATGGTAAGTAAACAAAAAACTAGATGAAACTAGATGATTGTCTCATAACCAATTTCTAAATACCATACCTACTTACCGATGCACCATTTAATCAGAGACGAAAGGAGAATTATCTCTCTTAGTAGAGAGCTAGCCTAACACTTTTTGGAGATTTAGGAATTTCAAGATTACCTTTATGACCGATCTCGAGAAACTGTTGACACAACGGTTAACATTACGTAACTAATAAACAGGGTGTAACAAAACTCATGTGCCAAACTTCTGGAGCATATATTTGAGGCCAAAATAAGACTTTTTTCCCCTATTAACATGGGCCCGGAATTACAGCCCTTCAGCGTTACAGTGTTGCAAAGTTTCAGAAAAAGTTGAAAAATTGTCACAACTCCCTCGCGAATTTTTATAAATGCTCGTAAATAGTTGCTCTGATGAAATTTTAGGCGTTCTTGCCGGTTTTGGCTGTGAAAATGCTGAATGCAAAAATTTGAGGGGGGTTTGGGTTTTTTTCTCGATTTTTCTCTCAAATTTTTACATTCAGCATTTTCACAGCCAAAACCGGCAAGAACGCCTAAAATTACAATAGAGTAACTATTTACGAGCATTTATAAAAATTGGCGAGGGAGTTGTGACAGTTTTTCAACTTTTTTCAAAAACTTTGCAACACTGTGACGAGGAAGGGCTACAATTTCGCACCCATGTTTATGGGAAAAAGTCTTATTTGGGCCTCAAATATATGCCCCAGAAGTTTAGCACATGAGATTTTTTTACCCTGTACATACAGGGTGTACCAGATCACCAGGATAGGGCATCTTTCTAGAAAACTACTGGACCAAATGATTTGAAACAAAAAAGTCAGATAGAGAAGTGACCCCTAATTTTCTGTTTTAGATGTTTTCAAAAGCCCCCGATGGCCCCTTGGAGTGGTTTTGGGGGGGGGGGGGGGTTTAAACACATTTTTCAAGTTTTCTTGAAGAAGTCTCCAACAAAGGTATTAAGAAAAGTTCATAATTGTAAAGTACAAGCAATTGGCGACATTATTTCTACTGAAATTTTTTTCCAAAAATCCCCAAGTTTTGGAGTTTTAGGGGATTTTTGGAATTTTTTTGAATTGGCCCTAAAGACCACCCAGTTCAATATTTTTCAAAAATATTTACAGATTTGGAAAGAACAGATCAATTACAGGGCTTCAATTGCAGAATTGGCTTGATTCCATAGTTCGAGCGAATTAAGCCCCAAATTTTGATTTGGCGATTAAAACTTTATTATTTCACTTTAAGGTAACATGTGGCACATCAATTGAAAGGGATTGATCTATTCTTTCAAAATCTGTAATGATACATGAGAAATTGTTCACAGGGTGGTCACGATTCAAAAATTTCAAAAAACCCTTATAACTCAAAAAATTGGGGGTTTTTGAAAAAAATGCATAGGAGCAAAAATGTCGCCAATTGCCTCTAACTTAAGAGTTTTTTTTTTCATACTTTTATTGGAGATTTTTTCGAGAAAACTTGAAAAATGTGTTTCAGCCCTCCCCAAAAACCCCCCAAGGGACAATCCGGGGCTTTTGAAAATATCAAAAACAGAAAATTTGAGGTCAATTCCCTGTCTGACATTATGTGTCAAATCATTTGGTTCAGTAGTTTTCGAGAAAAATGCCTTATCCGGGTGGTCTAGTACACCCGGTATGAACACGGCCCATAATATTTTTGAACTCCCGAGGAAAGTCTTTTCATTGGGCTGTCTGGGCCTCCCTTACCTATCTTTTTGCCCCCAGACCCGACCATTTACCAACCCTCTGCGGCCATTAATTGCCTCCCCGCTTCACCTCCATTCGCAATAAGGCTGTAAATTTTGTTAGGTACTATTTTTTTCTTTTTAATAAAAAGAGATTTGTTTAAACATTTGAAAATACAAAACAATTGTTAATAAGGACAGACGACAGAAAATGAGGATAGATAACAGAATATACAGTGGCGAAACGTGCGATTTGGCAACTTCCCTTTTCCCCATTTAAACACATTAGAAAGGTCGAAATGCCTAGTCATCGCCGATGACTGAAGCGTTCGACTCTTTTGGTGAATTTAAATGGAGAGTATACGTTGTTGCCAAATTTCACGCCTCGTCACTGAGAATATAATACTCTACTCTTACTTGAGGCACTGAGACTGTTAGACCGAGAGTTTGGAGAGACTCATTTACCATCAGAAAGATAGCCAGGAGAAGGAACTAAGAGTTCTGAGCTTCTGAGGTATCAACTAGCTGCTGGTTTGGCCTCCTGACTTTTGCAGCTGCAAAATTTGCGGTGACATCACAATAATCAATCTTTAGCGCAAGTACACTCTCAATTTATTGCATTGCAAGATGATTCAATTTTGCCTCCTTCAGTGTGCTTCTTGAATGATTTTCAAACAGTGACAGCTTGCTGACGCCCCTTTCAGCAGAAGGTACACTGATCGGTAGCGCACAAAACGACCTCTGTGCGATGATAGAATCGGGATGACATGGTGAGCCAAAGTTTCCAGAAAATTGGGGGGGGGGGGGGGTAGATTGCGATTTTGCCGCCCATCAAAATTATAAATTTGATGACCTCTTTTTTTATAATTTTTTTTGTTCACCCTGATTTGCCGCCCCTGGAGAGAGCCCTCTAGGACAAGCTTACCGACATACCCCCTTCCTCGGCATACTGCTGCAGAGAAGTGCTGAAAACTCTATCCACGTATGGCAGGGGCATCAAGAGGAGCGGGGAGACAAAGGGGGCCCTTTGCTCCAGGCCTTTGATCCAAAGGGCGGTAACAGGGGGCCTCAAATCACACCGACATTAATGGACCAACTTAAATTGCCTTGGACCCCTGGAATTCTCTTCTTGCCCCTTCCAATACTCATCACGCTGTCTCTTTGGTCTGATCTTAAGAAAAAAAGCACATCGGATCCGGGGCCCAGCGACAGCAGTTGCCGATTCGTGCTCTATGGGCTCTATTCATGTATACAGTAAAACACTTTGGCTATCATAATGCAATGCTGAGCTAAGCTCAAGCATTACCTCCTTTTTTGTTTTAAAACTAACTAAAAATAAAATCTTCAACACAAATATTTCAAAGAAAATTACACGTAGGTACGTGGTATGGGAAAGAAAGAAAGAATTTGAATTACTAGTTTACATACCTTTCCTCCTTTGCAATGAGAGCTGAAACCCACGCACATGGCTGGGGAGATCTTACACAAAATGAACCAAAAAATAAGACGCAATTAGATGATTTTGCATTATTCATCCAGGCGCAAGTAAATACTGAAGTTGCACTCAACGTTGTATGATGGATACATGATTTCACACCTTTAAAAAAAAAAAAAATTAATGAAAAAATGGTATGGACTCACTTTTGAGGAGTGTGATGACAGCGATTTATCCTATCGCACAAAACAATAGGTAATTTCACAATCAAATCATAATAAAAAGAGAAATAAGGAGAAAACAAAACTTAACCTGATAAATAACAAAAGTTGAAAATCGTGACATGCATGGATGCTCTGATAATATGACATCAATTGGCAGCTGAAGGCAATGGAAAGAATAAATCTCAGACAAACTAGCATCTGTTTCATGATACACTAGCGCACTACGTATAAAAAATTACGATAATACAACCAAAGATATTATATACTATATAGATACTGAATGAGGCCCTACCTTAGGCGGGGAAAATGGACCTGCTAGGGGGTACACAAATTGGACGATTCGCCAGCCATGTAGGCAGCGTGTTTTGCGATAGGCAAACATTCTCTCTCTCTCGCTCTCATGGAGAGAGAGAGAGAAAGACTGTTTGCCTATGCGCAAAACAAGTTGCATACTTACAGGAATCGGGACCGTTTTATTCCCTAGCATTCGGTATCTATATAGTATAGTATAGTATATAATATCTTTAAATACAACCAATTCGCATATTGAAAATTGAAGTTTTTGAAATTTGGACCTTAAAAAGATAAGTGGGTCGGAAGTAAAATGATGATCAACTACAGTGCTCCAAGGAATGCATCTCAACACTTTTCATGACCAGCTACGGATTTTTAAGCCAATAAGAGTTAAGTTCATCTTTTGTCAGTGTGAGTTTGTCTAAAGATATTGGGACAAAGATGCTGAATCAAGGAGCAAATCCAGTCTAAGGAGACCACAAAAAATATGATCAATAATATCAATATACTGAAAAATGATGAACTCAACTCACCCTCCATTGTGATGTGAGCACCGCGTCCACTTCTCGACCAACAGGTTAAGATCAGACACAACAGATCGAGTGGGTTCCAGCTTCCATGTTGAGAGCCGTTTGTGTCACTTGTGGAAAGGATGTTGGTTGCAGACTAACATCGCGGATGATAAGAGAGTAGTCTAAGAAGTCACCGAATGCGATGCTCCATATCAAGGCAGAGGGTTTTTAACCCTTTTGGTTACCATCCCCATCTATAAAGAAATTTTTAGAATGTAGTCACATGGAATTTCAAAAAAATTGCAGTAAAAATTCTCTAACATAATTTGTGACAGAAGGGGTCAAAGCCGCATTAAGTATTACGGATTTGTTTCAGTCCAGTAAACAAAAGGATCACAGATGTCTCATGCCTCATCAAACACAGCCAACCCAGACTGTTTAGATCTGGCGTTTCTCCATTAACATACTAGAGTCCCTTGAAGAAATAAGTGTCTATGAGGTGCGGTAAGTTCCCTTCATCGAATGAGAAAAGACAGATTCATAGATGAATTCAAAGTTTAAGTTCAAACACTTCAAACGTAGACTGGCAGAATTATCAATCATTTAGATAGTTTTGAGTATCAGGTTCTGACAAGTACCTATATATCCTTCCAAATTACATAGATTACTTCCTTTCATCGAAGCTGATCGGTGAGCAGTTGATTAACGACAAATCGAAACTCTGCGCTAACCAACCACTCACTGATGCCTTTAAATGCAATTCGGAAGCAGGCACCGCTACTTGCCAGAGCCTGATACTTAGAATGCTTCTTCTCAAGTAGGTAGAGCTCGTTTCACAATCAGAAGAGCAACCGCACCTAGACCACCATCTTTGGCGGATTTCCAATTTTCATTCCTTCAAATCAAAATAAAACTTTTCTTTGACTTAAAAATTTTGATTTTAAAGCGTTCCTTGATGAAAAGCCTATGCTATAATTCATTTTCATTCATTTTCACTACGTAACATTGGAAATAATGTTGACAAAGTTCAAAGACTAGGTATCGATCTAGGTGCGCCTACCCTTCTGAAACGACCTGTAGACAACACATGAAAAAATAGAGTGTGAAAACAGCTTATAGCGTTAGTTTGGGGAAAATGCTAATCAATAGAACATTCTTAACTCTCGGCAAAACTCAATGACTCTGATGACCTCAGCCAAAGCTACTAGAGGGTTGATTCTGCTCATTCCACAAGACGAGACCAGGATCTTGTGTCGTCTCCTATGAGATGGATAGGGAGAATCAGTCTACAGGAAGATCTTATCCTCTGGAGGACTTCATAGAATAGGTCATGCATCAAAGGAAAAGTGGTCAAAGGAATTCTATACTGAGAGAGGCGACTCAAATAGAGGCTGTTTCAGATAGCTTTGGTTTTGACAGTTCTTTCTTTACATGCACGGAAGGAGGATATCAAGTCTTCACCAAGGTACGCTTTAATGTTAATATTCACTAATTATGATAGTCAACCAAGTCTATTTTGTGGCAAAAAGTTCTAATGGTTCACACAGTGAGTTGCGTCAACGTTACCACGCATGTAAACAACGAGTTGTCAGAACCGAAGTTATCTGAAATACTTAGCCTCTAGTAGGAGTTCTATAAAGATGAACATTGAGAGAAAGTTTTTGAGAGCCCTGGGCATTTAGCCGAGGACAATTATCATGAATGGATTCGACTTGATAGGACCATTCTCCAAAATTTGCAGAGCGCAGCAAGAATTAGTGGCGACACTCGAAAGTTTAAACAAAAACATGAAACACAAACTCTAACAATCTATCAATTCTAGCAGATTTAGAAACTGTTTAAGTTGTGAAGGCCTCGAATATACTGATGTAGGAGCACCGAGAGTATGTACTGGAACATAATATTGTATGAATACTTACATTTTGAACAAATATTGCGACGATTGCACTTGCTGTTGCACTTGCGCCAAGAGAGCAATACCGTCTGACACGCTTGACACCAACATGAAAACAAATGATGAAAGTGACGAGAAACAACTAGTTGCAAAGGGACTCTATTTTCAGCAGAAGAAATAAAAACTGCACTCTTTGCCAGCAGACAACATTCATTAGGGATTAGTTACGATGGCAACGATAATCACGGTCTTTCCACGAGTTGCTGGGAAAAGTCTTGATCTCTGAGAAGTCTTTGGATCTCTGACCGCTCTCCCGCCTTCACTGATGAATCACAAACAACACGTGCGACAGCGACAGATGATAAACAAAAACAAAAAATAAAAAAAAGGTCATACTGCAAGAGATGTCAAATTGCGTCCTATCAAAATGAAGGGGCTGCAACACCATTCTCGGGAATGAAGAGAAAGATTTTTCACCCTGAAAACGAAGTTTACCAACGCAAAATAATAGAGCAGTAATAAAATAAGATAAGGAGGTGAATCTCTCTCTCGAACAGGGTGGAACTTCAGAATTGTTCAGAAAAATGTAATATTTTCACTTTCAGAGCAATGGTATAGGTTGTCTCAAGAATGAATGGACTTGACAACTGTAGCTTTGAATGAAAACATCAGCTTCCATCCTCAGATGGAGCAACCTGATTGGTTAGGAGCGGTAAGAAGCTGATGTTTTCATGAAAACCATAGAAGTGTCAAATCCAATCTTTTCTGGGACAAGCTATAGCCCGTAGCCCCCATAGCTGGTCAAGTCCCCCCCCCCCCTCCCCTGCAAGAGAGGTGGTGTCTGACCCTTGAGGCGGATCAGAAAGTGGTGACTTCAATATTATTTCAACTCAGATCTCTTTTCTTCATAATTTTTTATCTTTCAGCTGCACAGCAGGGCCTGCTAATAATAGGCAGTTATTCATATCACTGCCAAAGAATAAGAAGGGGAACATAAGCGGACATGGGCGGACTGTGACCAAAAAAAGTGGGGGGGGGGAGGCTAAAAAGTGATTTTTTTTTTTTTTTGCTTCTCAAGTCTCAAGTGATGACTTTTCCCCAATTTTTAGCCCCTCCGCCCAATAAAAGTGGGGGGGCTACAGCCCCCCCCTAGCCCCCGATACGGTCCTATGGAAGCAAAACTGTCTTGGCCGACAGGCTGGTTAGTACGGTGGTACTCCAGCATGTAACTGATTTGAGTCATACTCTTGATGGCGAATCAAGTGGCTTTGAGCGGATTCCAATTTTCAAAACGGTCCTCCAGATACAAAGTGGTACTAACCAACTTCAGCCTATCTGAACGATCAACTGTCTCTTATTGGAGTTTTGCTTCTGTTGTCCTTCTTAATCTATGCCACTGTTGACGGTGGTCTTCTGATTGAAGCTCCTGAAATTCTGTCCTGTTTTCTGTTGAACGGTACAGAGGACGAATTAAATAATGTCAGTCAACTCCTTATATTTTGGTTAAGATAGGTAATCCTGCAATACTTTTCACAATAAATCCAATTACTACGGCTGGTGGCCTCCTTGAGCCAAAATATAAGGTATCGACTGAATTCTTTAATTCGCCAACTGTAAGTACCTGATCAATTTCTGAGAGCTTTCACACAGTGGGTCTGTTGCAAACATTTGCAACAGTGTTACAGAGGGTTGATTGTTGCTACGTAAAATCACTTGAAAATAATGTTCAGAGCATCAGAAAGTTCCTAAATCCACTCACAAACTCAATTAATGCATTTAACATCATCAGAAGATGGCGGTCGAATGAGCGAGTGCTAATAGGGGAGCCCCATCTAATTCCTGCTTTCTATGCTAAAAATTATGAGTCATCATAGAGAAAGCAGCAATTAGATAGGACTCTCCCATTGTCAACCGCTCATTCGACCGCCATCATGTAATTTTGTTACACTCATTTATTGAGTTTATGAATAGATTCAGGAACTTTCTGATAAGCTCAACATTATTTTCAAGTCATTTTAATCAGGCGTTAACCTTACATAACGCTGTAGCAAAAGTTTACTCCGGACCCATTGACTTCATAGGAAAAAGGCTGACAGAAAATTAAAACGGGAACGATAAAAACCAATACAGAAAAATAAAAATTACTGAGATCTTTGATGCAGACAAGGAAAAGGATATTGAATCAAAAGAGAAGGATACTATCAAAGTGTTTTGTTCGAGTCTGCTTTTCTCTCCAAGATTAAAACTTGTATTATAACAGCAGGGCCATCCATAAAAACTTCGGACCCCATGACAAATTACTGATCCGGGCTGCTGGTCCACAGTCACAACCAAAACGACAATGCCGGTTGACTTGGCCATACCCCTAGTTAAACTTAATTCTAATTGAAAACAAAAAAAAAAAAAAAGTATTTTTGAAAAAAAATTTAGGTATGTACTTTGAAAGCAAGTATCATGTTTAATTTTTTCCCCTCTCTCTCTTTCCCGCGCCCCGCAACACACTGTTGCGAGTTTGTGCCCTCTGGATGGCCCAGTAAGACAGCGCTGTAGAGTAAAGCTTTATAAAATTTCAAATAGATAAATGATGAGTAGAAAAAACAAATATACAGGAACAAGCCAGTGAGATTTTTCAAATAGTTTAGTTTTATTGTAATAATTTTATACAGAGATAACAAAACATAAAATATGATGATGAATTTAGTCTTCCTCTGATGGGTTATTTGTAAAGTACTCTTTTTTTAATTTTCATTTTTATAATTATTTTTACTATCAATATTTTAACCTTGAGTATAAGGTTGGTGGTTATGGAGTGAGGATCAGGGGAGAAAATTAAAGAAGAAAGTTGTTGATAGCTACAAAAGAAAAACGTAACAAAAATTCCATTAATCATATAATATACATAGATGTTTGATGAAAGATAGGTTTGATAGCTAACTGAAAAATGATGGAACTCAGCCAGGAGGGATATAAAGTTACTATGGATAAATGCAACTGCAAAAGTCTTTTCAAAACTTATTTGACTGGAAAATATGAAAACAAGAAAGAGGAAGTAAATTGCTGAATATACCAAATTATCATCAGTTGTTCAAGACTAAGACAGTTGACAGAAGTTATTTTATTTAAAATTTACAATCTCGTTTCTTTATGAACTGAATGATCTTACATTTTCTTCATTTTGACAGAGAAAATTGTAGGGGTTTCCATTTTTTCAATGATTTGATGGAGCGACATATCGTCCGCCATCTAACATGTAAGTCGAACCCAACGTTTCAAAATTTTCAATTTCATTTTTATTTTGCAATCGCAATCACTCATTCATTTACTTCTGTCAATATTTTTCTAGAATTTTGACACATGAAGAATAAAGGAAAAAATATTCTCATTTATTCGCACAGGTACATCCTCAGAAAAATTCAAACGTGAAAGATGATCTAGAAACGTTAGATACGCCTTTACTTCAGATGACCGAGGATAGGAGGCAAAGTATATTTTTAGAATCTTGGACTATCACCCAACAAAATCAAGGCGAAAGATAACAAATTGAGTTTCAATAAATGAGTCAACCTTTTTCTAACTTAAATTTTCCATTGAGACATTATTCTTTTGAATTATTGCAAGGGATTACGACACATTCTGATCATTATTGTGGGATAAGCAGATCAAATTATTTTAAATTCAAAGCACATTACTTTTACTCACATGAAGTTCAAGGGATTTTAATTCGTTTTTTATACAGTAAATAATCACAAACTTCAGATATATTAAAGTATATTTCAGACAAAAACAGATGCGAAAATTGACTTTAATAAAGTCTGCAATCTAACACTAAGATCAGAGGTTGAACAAAATGATTTTCTCAGCAGAATGGAGAATCAAATTAGTAGTAGTAGTAGTAGTAGTAGTTGTAAGTATAAAGTAGTATTAAAGTCCTGGGTCCAAAAATAATGCTCAGGACGGATGATCCTCAAACTCAAGTCCACCCCAAGTACCTCAACAAGCATCAGTCACCACTCAACAGACTACATCTATCGGACAGTCAAAAAATGGTGGCACCACAAATTAACCTCAAAATAAGTATCACGTGCCGTAAACCAACAAATTGCAGCACTTAGGGTGTGGACTCTAGATCGGCCCTAAGTAACGTAGATTTCGGAGCGCTCCCAACAGTCCGAAGCTTTGCTAAGGAAATGTGAGGTTAGATTCGCCATTTTTAGGTACGACCCAAAGCCCATCCATCCTAAACATTTTTGGGCCCCGTCCTCTAAATTACTTGTTTGCTTACCCTTGTATATCAAAGCAAACAATTGGACTGAGAGTAAAAAATTTGATTAACAAAAAAAATCAATGAAGTTTTACTTCAGTTTTCATGCAGAAAATAAAAATTGAGAAATTGCGAAGATATTTACATACTTCTATTCGGTTCATTTTATAAGATTTAGTGTGTCTTTCTGCTATACCATCCTCGTAACATAAAAAGAGAAAAACAGAAAGACACTCAGAAGCAGTGGCGGCTGGTGCAATTTGGCAACATTGCTTTTCCTCCATTTAAACGAATGTAAAACAATTGATTCTCCAGGAGGCTCTCAGCCTCCTCAAGATTCGATTACTTTACATAGGTTTAAATGGACAGATTGCATACCTAGTTGCAAAAACGCACGAGCCGCCACTGCTCAGAAGGCACTTTTTTGGTATGTAGGAATTACAGTTACGTCTATGTGAGAGTTCCTCATTCAGGTTAGACAAACCCTGGTTTGTCTATTTTGCATAAATGCCTGATTTCTATCAAGATTTATTTTCTTCTTCTTCTCTTTGGAAAAAAAGGGAACGTGGTGATGTTTGACTTGGCAAGGCTGAATTTGACTCGAACCTTTAACCTAATTTGTTTCAGTGACATCAATGCTGTGTCAACTCTGGTTTAAATATCCATGGAGTATATGTACCGGATCTAAAAAACTGTTTATTCAGGCATCTTAACTCGGATTAAGCCCAACCTAGGCTGGAAAGCCTTGAATAGATATTGCTGGTCAAATCACTTAAAAAAGGTCTCATTACAGCCTTGGAGGTTTCGTGAGTCTTCTCTTTAGAACCATAAGTTGACTTCCTGACTTCCTCAGCATAATTTTTAGCTTTTCCTTGTTTTTTAGTTTGTTGAAACTATTGCTTAGGTTACATTTTCTTTCCAAAAACAGATGCCACAGGGCACAGTTCAGCAGTTCGTTCAGAGCCAACAGACCACTAAACAGTCTTCATTTTCAAAGTTTCTCAGAGCTCAAATTTATATTTTCAAAGTTTTTCCGAAAGTTATCTAGAAGCCACAGGTTAGAAACCGCAGCTGGACCAAGGACAGAAATAAATTATAAAAAAGTTGAAAAATAGTGAAGAAAAAGAAATATAATAGTAAAAAGTGAAAAAGGAAACGAAGTAGAAGAAGTAGAAGTAGAAAGTCCAGCCGCCCCAGCTGCTAGCCATAGCTCGTTTAAAAAGTGAAAAAGGAAACGACTGAAAAAAATTAAGACAAGAGTGATAAGGGAGAATCACCCCCAGTTACTAGGGTATTCCATATTTCTCCATACTGGAATGAAAATTCTCAGGACCAACACAGTGATGGATTTAGAAAAACCAAAATCATCAAACTTTTTCAACAAACATTGTTTCCATCCTAAATAAAGTTTCTGATTAGAACATGAATGGACATCAGTGGCTTATTGTACAATTTGGCAACAATGCAATTGTGTCCATTTAAATCCATGTAAAAGATCAGATGCAAAGGTGATCATTGAACACCCAATAGTTCGATATTTATCAAGGGGTCAAATGAACAAACTGTAAGCTGCAACGTTGCCAAATTTTACACTAGGCCACTGGCGGATAAAGGAATTCGTCTTCCTCTCTCTCCGGCCATTAGGACACAAGTGTTAGAGCAGGACCATTTTGAGTATCAGGTCCTGAAAAGCAGCGGTGCCCGCTCCCGAACCGCATCAAACTGCATCAGTGAACGATTGAGTAGCAACGAGTCGAAACTCTACGCTAACCAACCGCTCACCAACGCGTTTCGATGCAGTTCAGAAGCACGCGCCACTACTTGTCAGAACCTGACACTCAAAATGGTCCTGCTCTAGAAAAGAATAGCAAAGGGGGCGGGCCATCACTTGACTTTATCCCTTATATCCGTCCTTTTCTTATGCACAGATTCCAATGGGAGTAGAGAGAGAAAGACAAATTCTTGTACCCGCGAATGGATTAGAATGAAGGTGTGCACGCAATTTTCAGAGTAGCACGGTATTGAATAAACGCTTAGCAATGCTTGACGAGGATGAAAATGGACACTAATTTAGAAGACAATCAACAATGTAATAGGAATCATCTTCAGTAAAAAATTAGAGCGGTAAAAAGAACCTCCGAAGTTTTGGGATGGAATCGTGAGGACTCTGAGAACTTGAAGCAAAGGAACGATAAGATTCATGGCAATTCGCACATTAAACCGACTGCATGCTCAGTTCAAATTGGTCTTCTGGTTCAGGATCGATGAACTCAATGTTGTACGTTGATGCATGGAGGACAATAACAAACATGGAAGCACCTGAGGGTAGAGAGAAAACATAACTACATTAAAAGGATGAATGATTCAAATTCCTCAGTTAGATTGTGGCTACAAAAACTGCACTTTATGGGTCAGTTTCATGAAATAGATTTTCTACCATTAGTATTCATAAAATGATAGAATAAACCAAGCTGAAAAAATATGTTATCGTTAGTCCGAGCGTCTCATAGATCTAAAGTTGTAAAGAAAAATACAAACTATCAAAAATACATTGCTTCTTGTGGAAAATGTGCCCAATGATGTCGAGTAGATTTCCAATTTTTGCAACTTTACATTGTTTTACCTGAAGAGCCATAAAAGCCCGTGCAACACCTAAGCGAACGCTGGTTCGCGTTCGCTCTGGTGTGGCAAACCTTGCGACGCGACGTTTCCTGCACGGTACATCTTCCCGCGCCTTTTGTCCATTTGTAATCCATGTATTTTATGTTATTTTCCCCCCCAAAAACGTGAAAATTTTATAGTCAAAGCTATTAGAAACCTCTCCTCTTATTTTTTCTGATATTTATGTCATTGATTCCTAAATAAAAAAAAAGTGGAGCGTCACTTTGTTTATTGTGATATTTATGGTTCTGAGTTATTACAGAAAATACAAAAAAATGGTTTTTTTTACAGTCTCAACGATGCACGGACATTCATTGGTCAATATCTACCCATTACATCAGTGGAAGTCACCTATCAATGACGAAACACCTTAAATCCCTTGCAAAATGCCAAAACGTTCGTGAACGTGTTCGCCTGCAAATCCGTCGCAACGGATTCACTTGCGAACGCGTCACGTGAGCTGCGAACGTTCGCGTTCGCTCTGGTGTGGCCACTTGCATTGAAATACATGGTGCTGATTTTTTTTGTAGTGTTCGCTTAGGTGTGGCACGGGCTTAAGAGGTGCACGGCGAAAACGTCCGTTGTTCATTTCTTTTATAATTGACTTTGTGAGCGTACATCAACCTTTAGGAGACGTTGCATCTGTATAAGTCCTGATCAGACTTGTTCCTCAGCTTTTTGCTCCTATTTACCTTATCTTGGCAGTTTTCTTTAAGTTTTAATTTTTTAACTGGCTAATCTTTTTATTTTTTTTATAATTGTCCTCTCAATAAAAATATTTTGGACATCGGACGTTTTCGCTTGAGCCTGTTTGTTTCGGTTCTCAGTTTGACTTGAGCTTCCATTTTTCCAGATTAGAAATTCAAAAACCAATGCAACAGACTTTATTGTATTTATAATTACAGTACCTGAGCAACTTTTCTCACAACAGATTTTTATTCCTTAATCTAACCTGGTCCAAAGACGCAGCAAGGAGTGAATAATAAACCGAGCGAGAATGAATGGTTTAAATCCTACAGTTTGTTTGGGGCCCAAAAAAAAAAATATGGCTACTATACTTCTAATTATGATACCAATGGTACTAAAAGATTGTATCTCTCTAGCGATCTTGATCATAACGTAACCTGAACCAAAGATTATGATCAGAGAATTCACTGTCAGTATAACACCAGTAAGCGTAAATGGGTATGTTTGGATTTACGTGAGAATTTTTAGATTTATAAGCAGGTGTTACGGACAAGTTGAATGAAATTACTGGTGTAGTAAACTGTAAAAGGCAATGGAAAACTATCAAGACACTATCAGAATTGAAAAAATAATCAGAAGCATTAGTATCTCATCTGTAATTTAATCTGAATAGATTTTGATTCTGATAGAGGCCCTTTACCTTTAGTGTCTTTAAAGAGATTTGACTGCATGATAGAACACTATTGGCTTATTTTTATTGAGTCCAAGTGATTCACCCAAAAGTTTGGCATTGGATAGAATCCATTCAATTTGATTTTAGGACAATGATTTGCAATTACCCTGTGACTAAAAGGACTGACACAATAGACACAACTGAGAGTTTAAATTCATCAACTGACATTGCTGGTGTTTTAATCATAAATGCTTGAACCCATAAGGAACAAAAAAAAAAAAATTAATAAAAAAAGTTCATTTCTCATTTTGTAACTACAATAATGAGATTGCAAGCAGCTTTGAGAGTGACGGATTGTGTAAAATTTGACTTCTTATTCCGTCAGATTCAACAAGCTATAGCAATAGAGAGGCTGATGCATGATAAGTCCTATGAGCGATCTAAATCTGCTGGTTTGTTTGCCTCACTTTTTTTAACTTTAAATCAAAAGCTGTAATTAATCCATTGGACCTTGATTTTAAACGAAAAATCAAGAGTTTCAGAGTGGCTATCTGGGCACATAATTTTAATACAACTATCCAGGAGAGAAAATTTAGCTTGTTTCTGTTATACATCAATTTCTTCACTGAGCAAATCCTTCCAAAAGAAACAGTAACGAGGGTGGATTTTAAAGTAAGTTTGCCTATTTTTTTTCTCAGAAACTATCAATGCCAGAAAAAAACAAACCCAGCGTTTAAACGTTCGTATTTTTAGCTTTCTAACGAGCTTTAGTTTTTCAAAGGGCATAGCAGGATAAGCATATGATTTTGGGCCCGGGCGCCTTTTTTAACGAAACTTTGGGGACTTGTTAAGGACCATGAGAAACTAATTTCTGCAAATTTTCAGCCCTTAATTCTGAGTGGTTCTCGCGCTAGACGGTTTTTTCGAAATTTCGAAAAAAATTAATTTCTCAAGAATGGCTGCACCGATTGAGTTCAAATTTTAGGACGTTATGGAAGTAACCAAAATGCATTCAAAAACATTTATTTGATTTTTTTTAGACCGATTTTAGGGGTCCAAATGTCCAATTTTCGGTGTTTTTATTTTTTTTAACCAAGTTGCGATTCTGATACAACAACCAAAATTGGACTGTAGACGCCTCTAATACGCATCTATAACATATATTTTTCCCAAAAATGTACGCCACTTACGCCATAGTAAAATTTACGAAAAACTGGTTCAAGGGTCAAAAATCGCATGATTCTGAAAGGGAACTTTAAAGATATTTACATCAGTCGAAAGTGTGAATAAAAATGCGTCTTTTAGCGCAAACCGTGTGTTTTTATCTCAATTTACCGAAAAGTGAGAGAATTTAACTCACCTCTCATAGTCAAAAAACACACGTTCAGCGCTCGAGAGTATGTACCTTCTATTTCAGCCCTCCTCGCATCACGTCCCGGTGGCCGAGTGGAGTAGAGGGCCCCGGTGCCATGCGTGTGATTGCGGGTTCGTTCCCTAGTTCTGCCAATACTTTTTTTGCGCTCTCTCTCAGTTGCCGTTTTGCACTCTTTCAAAGATCTACTCTCAAATCTCCACTTTCATAGACATGTTTCTTAGTGTATTTTCTTTTTTCTTCTTCTTCCTTCCTTTTCTTTTTTTACATTCTCCTCTCTCCCTAGAACGCAATTCTGCCGTTCGTGTATATTTTATGGCATTTCTCAATTCACCGATGATTTATCAGTTGAAAAACGATTACACATTTCAGTTCAGCTCACGATTCTAATGCTCGTCTGTAATATTTTCTAAGTCGCACCAATCGCCGTTTAATTGTCAAAATATCCGGTTTTTTTTTTTTTTTTGGGTCAATGACGACTCCACCGATTGAGTAAGTGTAATCTTTTCAGATTCCGTGAAATCCTCGGTGAATCGAACAATGCCGACTGAAATGTGTAATCGTTTTTTCAACTGATAAATCATCGGTGAATTGAGAAATGCCATAAAATATACACGAACGGCAGAATTGCGTTCTAGGGAGAGAGGAGAATGTAAAAAAGAGAAAAGGAAGGAAGAAGAAGAAAAAAGAAAATACACTAAGAAACATGTCTATGAAAGTGGAGATTTGAGAATAGATCTTTGAAAGAGTGCGAAACGGCAACTGAGAGAGAGCGCAAAAAAAGTATTGGCAGAACTAGGGAACGAACCCGCAATCACACGCATGGCACCGGGGCGCTCTACTCCACTCGGCCACCGGGACGTGATGCGAGGAGGGCTGAAATAGAAGGTACATACTCTCGAGCGCTGAACGTGTGTTTTTTGACTATGAGAGTTGAGTTAAATTCTCTCACTTTTCGGTAAATTGAGATAAAAACACACGGTTTGCGCTAAAAGACGCATTTTTATTCACACTTTCGACTGATGTAAATATCTTTAAAGTTCCCTTTCAGAATCATGCGATTTTTGACCCTTGAACCAGTTTTTCGTAAATTTTACTATGGCGTAAGTGGCGTACATTTTTGGGAAAAATATATGTTATAGATGCGTATTAGAGGCGTCTACAGTCCAATTTTGGTTGTTGTATCAGAATCGCAACTTGGTTAAAAAAAATAAAAACACCAAAAATTGGACATTTGGACCCCTAAAATCGGTCTAAAAAAAATCAAATAAATGTTTTTGAATGCATTTTGGTTACTTCCATAACTTCCTAAAATTTGAACTCAATCGGTGCAGCCATTCTTGAGAAATTAATTTTTTTCGAAATTTCGAAAAAACCGTCTAGCGCGAGAACCACTCAGAATTAAGGGCTGAAAATTTGCAGAAATTAGTTTCTCATGGTCCTTAACAAGTCCCCAAAGTTTCATTAAAAAAGGCGCCCGGGCCCAAAATCATATGCTTATCCTGCTATGCCCTTTGGCCAACGCTTTGTGGAGATATCGTGGATTTTCCCCACCCATCACTTCTTCAAACAAGCCCACCTTGTCACGCTGAGACATCTCAATAACACCTGAGTGCATGTTGTTTACTGAATAGACTACTCTTCTACTGATAAAATGATCCCCTTTGTATCGATCTTCAAACTTTCGGTCAGTACTGAAAGTGCAATCATTATGAATTGAAGCTGGATTAACTCTTTTCAGCTCCTAACAAGAGGGGTCCAATGAAAAGTGCCTCTGTGCCACAGTTGGGCGAATGGGAGTCAAGCACCAGTATGAGAAAGCCAACTCACAAAGTTCCACAAACTTTCTTATGAATTACAGCAATAGATCAAGGCTTCTTTTCAACAACGCATACACTTTGAGTTACCAGGAAAACTTGTTATTTGCTAAGCGTGCGATTTTAAGCGAACACCATTTCATACTTGAGTAGTTTTGGGTAACATTGCAATATGGCTTACAATTAGTTAAAATTTTCAATTAAAAAAAGATATTTATTTTTAACTGTTGCATCTCAAAACATCATTTTAACTCTAGAAACATTCTGAATGTTTGTCTCCAAAGAAGCTAGAACTGGCATCTCCAGATTATAGTATACATTGCTCTTGTGAGAACGCTGAAGTTGCAATTGTTTGATGATATAATCAGTACATTAGATCATTTTTTCCATCTAATATTTTTGTTAAACACATTCATGGAGTTTGTGAGTGAATTTTGGAACTTTCTGACCCTCTTAATGCTATTTTCAAGTGACTTTACATACATATAAACCCAGTGGCGGATCTACCAATCCCCCGAAGCCGTAAGTTTTGCCTATTTTTCAACAAAAAATAGCCCAAAATTTCTTAAAGCAATTTTTTAAATTTTAAAATTCATGGGCATGCCCCCCCCTCCCCCACTAGAATATTTTCTAGATCTGCCACTGTTTAACCCTTTGCGGTCTCATTTTTTTTCCCCTTGCACTCCCCTCAGGTTGTAATAAAAAACAATAAAAAAGTAAAAGGAGGTTATTGTTTATTGTCACACCGCGCCGCTAGCGCTGTGGGCAACCTCCACACTATGTGAGAATGAAACTGCTAGAAGTTCCTGAGAGCACCCACAGAGCGCAGCACATGCCGGAGTTGTCGGGGCTGGCCCGACACGAGACTCAGCAGAGCGAAACTTTTATGTCAAGTCGGGTCAGCCCCGGCATGCAACCGCAATGGGTTTTTTACGATGTCGGGCCTGACCCGACACACGACCGCAAAGGGTTAAACCCTCCATAAAGCTATCGCAAAAGTTCGCAGCAAACCCACTGCCATTCTGGAAGTTAGAACAAGTTGAATCAAAAACACCCCCAGGAATGAAATTTAAAGGAACCTTACCCATTGCCCAAAAAACAGCTGCACCAGCTCCAGCCCACCAGAAAATGGGCGAAAAGCAAATTCCTAGAATAGTATACTGTTGTGATAGTGTCAACTCGACTCCACCAAATCTCAGTCTTCCCTGGGTATTTTTTTGCGTGACAAAGTAACATCCACATAAAAATAGAGACAGTGCTAGAAGTAGTAAAGGAGAGGTGATTCTGAAAAAGAAAAAGAAAGCATTCATTAGATTAGATAGAAAGAGTGAGGAGAAAAAGAATAACTTAACGCACTAAACACGTATCATGGAATGAAAGAATTAATTGATTGAAATTTTATACCATCAAATATTTTCTTAATTTTAGAGATAGTTCAGGCCATGCTATTTTCATGGTCTCTCCGCTAATAGTCAGCACAAACACTAAGAAGCAATTAGAATGACAGGCTGCAGACTTGTGCCGCCTGCCATAAGCTGACTATTCTACATTGCACAGCGATTATCTCCCTAAAATTGAGTTGTATCAGAAAAATGCTTACGACCAAAAATCTTGCTAATAGTTTTTTTTCCCCATCTAATTTCAGTGATTATGTTTCAATATTATCCTTCACAAATGCTTTTTCCCATCAAAGGCACAGTTTGAAACGTACAGTCAGACTTAATTCCAATTTTCCAAGGCCATGTATAAATTTCGCACACGAAAATACACCACAAGATAAATTTTTATGGCATTTGGTTAGTGACTGTGAATGCCGTTCCAAAAACTCAATACCTACTTTTTTAAAAACTTCGGAGGCTCTAGCACAAAGGACTTTTTTGACTCATGTTAACAGGGGGAAAAAATCTTATTTTGACTCAAAAATTATGCTCCTGAAGTTAAGCACAGGACTTTCGAAACACTCAATAGAGGCAATAGTAAATTACATTTAGTACAATGGGTCTGTTGAAGATTTTATCATGAAGAAAGAAAATAACGATTCTTTCGTAAAAATAAGTTTTAAAACAAGGGGAACATTGCAAAATCTCAAAATCCACTCCTGTAGGCAAAGTCTATAAAAAATGGAACCTTTGCACACTTAAAAATTAAATGGTTCCATCAAACCTATCAATTTCTTTATGAATCTTCATTGCAGGCACGGAGAGCAGGACACGTAAGATAGGACTGCCCAAATGTATTGTGCGTTCAGCCGTCTATGATTCCGCTTTTTATAGGCTTCTTCTCAGTTGAGAAATGGATGTTGAAACTTTCCAATTCCTTCACCATTATTCTGTCATGACATTATATAAGATTCATGACTTCATCTGTTTACAGCAGAAGTTTGCGACGGACCTATTAGCGACAGAACTAAACAATGAATCATCTCGATAGAACTTTTTTTCAAAACAGCAATCACTAATTGCTGCAAATTCTGCATGGTCAGCGAGATTTGAAAACTTCAAAAGAATCAGATTCTATTATTAGATCTAACAATATATTTGAACTTGGCAGTGGTATGTATTAAGCCTGTTTTCCGACAAGATAGTTCGGTAACTTTGTATTGGTTGCGGTTTGACTAGGAAAGAAGGGAGAACCATAACCACACCCTGTGAGCGCAAGGATCAACCAACCAGCATCCAGGATTTCAAAATACGCACATCAATGAAGACCAGCGCAAAAGTGACAGCAAATGACTTTGACTCTCTACTTCACAGTGACATAAGAAGTAGAACACTTATCAACTTTGCCACAGTGTGGCAATGCCACACATGTAGTTCAACTCCATAGTGTTGCGTCTCATTGGAGACCAGGCTTTACTGGAACTAATCAAGCAATACTCCACTGAAAACAAGCTTTATACTTACAGTCCATAGATCATAAGGCAGAAGGCAATGAAAAAGTAGTTTCCTTCAAAGTAATTGATGTTTTTGAAGAATCTTCGACTGAGCCGAGGCAAGGATGGCGGTGCTTTGAAGTTGGTTGTAGAGATGAAAAGCAGCCATGGTCTGACATTTTGATAGCGATTGATGGCCCATTCACGGAGATAACTTACAGATAATGAAGCTCCACGAATATCCCAAAAAGGTCTGAAAAATAAAAATCAATAAAAGCAAATGTTAATTTTCCAGAGTCAACAAGCTATGATTCACACTATAGATGGAAAAAATTTCAATACATAGACTAATATTCACTACTTCTTCAGATATTGAGTTTTGATATTTACTCTGCAAGTTGTTATTTAAATTATTAGTTAAAAGTAGGTAAGTATTTGATACTCTGTGAGTGTTCAATTTCCAAACTTACCTATTATTTAAGCAACAGATTCGTAAAAAATAGAGGAGTTGCTAGTGTAAGTAAGGGGCAGACATTGAAAGAGAAAATGACAGGTCTGCTTGTTGGCAGAATCTTACATTTGATTTATGAGAGACAAACATGCTAACCTGTTATTTTTGCTCTCAGCATCTACTCCTCATACAAGCAACTTGTACATAGTTTATTCAATAAACTGAATACATTTATAAAAAAAGAAAATATTGAATATTTACTTGCAAGGCATAATCATCCCTAATTTACTCAGCAGAGGGTTTATCATGAGGAAATGCTCAGTTTTGCTTTACGTTAAAAAACAAGACTCTTTTGAAAAAAAAAAAAAAAAAAAACTTGATTACAGGCAATAAACATTTCATGTGTTACCTAACTTAAACTTCTTCATCCTGTAAAATACTTTACTTCATTGCTAGTTTTAGCAATAAAATCAGATGATACATTTTTGGGTGAAGCGCCACACTATCCAGAAACTGACTATTGCCTCACTTGGCAGTTTAAGCACTCATGGACACACAATAACTTTCCAAAAAAAAAATCTACAGTGCCCTTTTTACGTTCCTTTGATGACTTGTCTCTGATCCTACTAGCAGGTATTTTCAGTTCATGAAGAGAGCTGATCAACACCCTAATGCTGCTCATTTTGCTACATTAGATGAGATAAATCCAAGTTGTCTGATCTCGTATCATGAGAGTCTTATAAGAAAGAATTGCGAGGCTCGAGATAGAGTCGTTTATCTCGAAAATTTAGTAAAATGGCATTATTCGGAGTAGTCTTGCATAGCTCTGTGTGTTTTAGGATAGGTCTGGTGGCAACCATCACTTATGAAACTGTAGAACACCAAGTTGTTTCAGCAAACACAGTTTAAGTTCGAGAAGTTGACAAGGAATGATTACGATTCCTAAAACTGTAATGAGACCTATTGGCGAGCCAATGGTTAACAACTCTGTTATTGGTTCATCCCTCACAGAGACATTTTGGCTTCTCATTGCTACTGTTGCAAGGTAGATAAAGGGACAGGTAAGGGAAAGAGGCAGAGCCTAAGGAGTTTTGAGTGAGTTAGCTGTTGGTGATGACATAGCTCTACAAGTGACATAGCTGTCACCTTTGCTAGTACCACTCTCACAGCATGTGAAACACATACTTGATCCTATGTCGTTGAGACGTAGCCGTCACCTGAGCTCACACAGTACTCACATACAAGCACACATAAATTTTAGCTCCGCCTCCTGCCCATACCTGTTCCTTCATATACTTTGCTACTGTTGAAATCCCAAAGCATAACCAGTATTCATTCTGTGGCAATGGCTTCCTCAGAGCACATTGAATCATGATTCTTGCTGCATCTGTTGTGAGGAAAGGGCAAGAACTGATTCTTGCAGAGAAAATTAAAACTAGCATTCTTAGTCGAAACACAAGATAAAAATACAAGAGCTGCGGGCCGATCCTTGAAATTCACGACTTTTGGGTAGACTGGATAAGAATGGAAAACGGTGATTGGTGGAGACGAGTCACGTGGTTGCCCAGTCTAATCAAAATATGGAATGGATTAGATAAGTTATCGGGTACTCCAAGACTGCCCGATAAATTATCTAATCCATTCCGTATTTTGATTAGACTGGGCAACCACGTGACTCGTCTCCACCAATCACCGTTTTCCATTCTTATCCAGTCTACCCAAAAGTCGTGAATTTCAAGGATCGGCCCGCTGAAGAAGAGAGTAGGCATGATTTGCTGTTTGACGATCTTGGGAACAGAGTTTGATTATGACAAATAATGAACAGAGAATGAATTAAATGATGACGTTTGCTTACTTCCTGTCAGGTATATCAGCGACAGGACTTATAAGACCTTCTGCAGGACTAAAAACATTCACAACTGTGGGATTATCTGAGGACATTTCTAATTTTATCTTACATAACCTTCAAATTGATACTAAGGAGTGAACGTTCCGATGAGTGATAAGATGAATTACGCGACGAGGAAAATCAGGACACTTTCTAATTTTGAGCAGAGAGTTTAGATGAAATAATTGAGATAATTGTGAGAAACTTTTCGAAGGAGTAAAGACACATCAGCAGCTGTGTCTGGTTATGTTTATAACAGGGTAAAGGTAAATATGAACGTATGAACTTTAGCTTTCTGCCACATATCAAACGTAAACAAACAGGATCAACAAAGCACCATCCAAACACCAACCAACCACGTCGGTCAAAGAACTTATGCATCAATCAGCAGTATTGCATTTTGCATATGTTTGCGATTGCAGGCACTTTTGTCAACACAAAACAATGCACCACAGTAATACAAATACTTATAAAACGCCTGAAAATAATTGGATATGCAATAAAATATGGTAATGAAGGCAAAGTTGTATCACTTTTAAAATGAAGGAGCGTTGAAGCACAATCTATTGCTATCAATCAAATGCTCACACTGCTCAGTGCTCATGGTTCTTGAAATCGGAAGATCATGGTCTCTAAAACCATACGAAATGAGCACTTGAAGAATTATTAGAGAGGTTAATGGCATGGCATTAATCCCATTCAGGGCCTAAAGCCAACAGCACTTGAAGAATGCAATATGGCTCTTACAGATACAAATTTTTGCCTTAGGTGGATCATATGTAGTTGATTCGTGCTTAAAAACCTGTAAAAATGTCGATGAGTACACTAAAAAATTACGAAGTTCACTCTCAGAATCGGGCCCAATGGTACTAAGTAATACATTTTTGTTATTAAAGATATTTACAAATTAAAGGTGGGAGAGTGTTATGGTCTTAAAATAGTCATTACACGTGCGCGTGCGTATAATGAACACTCACATCCCGCATATTGTAATCTCCCCTTAACTTTCCTGTAAAGCCCGCTTGTAATATAATTTCCCATAAGATTGGGACAACACTGCTCTCGCTCGGGGGCGATCTGTGCAATTTGGCAAAGTTGTATTTAGCCCATTTAAAAAAAAGGGCGAATAAGAAGGTGTTCACCGAACGCCTAATAGTTTGACCTTTCTCATGGGTTTAAATGGACGAACCTCAACGTTGCCAAATTGCACTCTACTATTCTGCTCTTGCTATGAACCCGTGTGACACATACTCTGTCGAGTTTAGTCGTGCTTCTCAATACACGCGCACTCATTCCTTCGTTTATCTGCCTCCCCAAAAGTTATCTCACTCATTCAATTCTGCATGGCGGCTCATGCTAATTCGCTACCATGTTTTTTTTTCCATTTGAAATTTGAACCTATGCGAAAGTAACGATTTCTCAAGGATTCGGTGAGCTCCCTAAATGTCGATTATTTTACATACATTTAAATGGAGAGAATCCATTGTTGCCACATTGCACGAGCCGCCATGCCACACTGATTCAAACTCTTTGGCTTTGATAAAGATCAAATTGGATCCTCAAAGTACTTGTAGAAGGCATGGTGATCGATGCGCACCATCCACCATCATCCAAGGGGTGCTGGCTGCAAACACTGGTAGACGTTCTTCGATTTGGTCGCGTATCATCATCAATAACGTCTATAAAAGCATATTTTCGGGACTCACCGATCGGTCACGATGATCCGATTGCAAACCATGAGAGCGTAGAAATGCAATTTATTTTTGCATGTTATCCGCTCATCGATGGTATCAAAATCACGCGTGTGCAGCTATAAGCGAATTTTATTTACAGTGTCGGGTGAAAAGATTCGAGGTTCAGAACTTTTTGAGGGATACCAAACGCCAAAGACAACAAAACCACTTCTAGCCATTAGGAGCGTTGTTTACTGTTGTCTTTCACCTTTGGGTTACTCTTTTCGCCCTCAACTCGCGGGACGCGGGCAAGGTTATAGATTAAAGAGGTATGCTCATCTGACTTCGCGCCACAAATTCAGTGGCGCGCAGTTCAAAATCACTGCAGGCAAGATGGCCGACAAAAGCAGAAAACGTATACTCTTTGCAGAAAACATTGAGCTGCCCTCTGCAGGAAAGCAGAAAACAATACTCAATGTTTTCAGCAAAGAGTATACGTTTACTGCCTTTGTCGGCCATCTTGCCTGCAGTGATTTTGAACTGCGCGCCACTGAATTTGTGGCGCGAAGTCAGATGAGCATACCTCTTTAATCTATAACCTTGGGACCTTGGGACGTGGGTACAAATTCTGAGGTTCGGTTACAGCATCAGTGTCATCCATCGTTGCCTAACAAACAGTTCGGGTGAGATTATAAAATGCAGAACCGTTGGTTCGGGCGAAAATCTTCATCCGGCACTGTAAATAAGCGAATTTTCGCGATCGATTATGATAAACAATACCAACCTAACTACATATTCGAGGAAACTCAATTGTGGTTTCAGATGTGTTTTCGGGGCATCGATGGCATCAATTCGATTTTGAATTCACCTCCAGACTTGAATTCAAAATCGAATTGATGCCATCGATGTCTGAAAACACCGAAAAAGTTCGAAAAAGAAGATCCAGTTTCGTGTCATCCACTGTTGTCATGCGTAGGTTGGCAATGGTTTTGTCGAATATATTCGTCGCGAAAATAATTTGCTTGTTGTCAAAGAGTAAACAAGAGTCGCAATTGAATGGAAGGCCTGGGACCAAATAATGTTAGGTCCCGAGCGTAACTTACGTACTGCGTGCGGTAGCTCTCTGATTGGTCGAAACCGCACGCAAGATGCACGCAAGTCCACGCTCGGGACCTAACATTATGTGGTCCCTGCGTGGTCAACGCAGGAATAAGAGATTGGAAACACGGAATGGCCTCTGATTGGCTGTAATCGTGGTGCCAAACTGTTTTAGGCCTTATGGAAATTAACACAGGGTCTTCGTTCCGGGACGTTTATCTCAAAACCTGTCCAAAATTGCCGCTACACAATTAATACGAGTCGATTTAGCAGACTTTTCTCAACAAATTGATAGGTCATAAGTGCCACTTTATTGCAAATTCGAAAAGACTGTCTCAGTTGAAAAGTACGCACAATAGTGTGTTTGCAAGCTTGGCGTGTGTTTGAGTAACTCACTATTATGTGTACTTTTCAACTGAGACAGTCTTCTCGAGTTTGCAATATACTGATACTTGTGACCTACCACTTTGTTTGGAAAATTCTGCTAAATCGACGCGTATTAACTGTTTAGGACAATTTTGCACAGGTTTCGAGATAAACGTCCTGGAACGGAAACCCTGAGTTAATTTCCATAAGGCCGATAATTCCTTGGACCCTCGATTTCCCCCCCCCCATTTCCAGTCAATCAGAAGCCGACTCTTATCAGCATTGGCCACGCTGACTCTCAATGCAATTGCGACTCTTGTTTCCTCTTTGCGGAAGAAATATGCAGTCAAATTAGCAGAGCGAGAGAGAGAGAGAGAGAGAGAGAGAGAGAGAGAGAGAGAGAGAGAGAGAGAGAGAGAGAGAGAGAAGGAGAGAGAGAGAGAGAGAAGAGAGAGAGAGGGGGGGGGGGGGGGGGAGTGAGAGGAGGGGAGTGAGAGGGGTGAGTGAGAGGGGGGAGTGAGAGGGGGGAGATGGAGGGAGGGAGGAAGAGAGAGAGGGGGGAGAGAGAGAAAGAAAACTTCCTGGCTACGGCTATATGAACAACTCACTGCTCCTCGAATCAGTCTCTCAATAAGCGGCGGCAATGCTACTGTCTGACGTACCTATAGGTGTCACGACGAACAAAAATATTCATTTTACCGAAAGATTTCCAAAATTTTGAATCCTACCTGACAGACAAGGGTCAGCTTGGGGAGTGTGAGGATTAAGGGTTTTAGCTCAAAGAAAGAATTTCTCCATGGCGCACCTGAATCAGTCCCCGTTTTTGAACCGAGGCGAGTCTATAAATATACAAAAATCCGGGGGGAGATAGCAATTCCTCCGTCACATCGGTATCGCGCAGAGCGGCCGAGCCCCAATAAAACCATCCATGAGGTAAATTTAAAGGGAGCGGGGGGTCAGAGGGGGTGAAATAGAGCCAAGCAGTCTGTGGATCGGAGGGAGGTGGAGTGGAGGGGATGCTATTGCGGAATCTGTATCTGTGAATGGGACAGAGACTACAACAAGCGAGTAGCGAGTTAGCGACGAGGAGAGAAGAACGAAAACTACGAAGAAAAAGAAGGTGAAAAGAGAGAAAAAGACGGAGGATATCTACGCGAGAAAAGGAAATATTTCCAGGCGATCTCTTTTATGCTTTTTTACAACGCGTTCAACAATAGTCACACCACCAAATGCGACAAGGATCCCACCTCTCTCTCTCTCTCTCTCTCTCTCTCTCTCTCTCTCTCTCTCTCTCTCTCTTTCTCTCTCTCTCTCCCTCTCTCCCTCCCTCCCACCATCCCACCCCGCTCTCAGCATCTCGGGAGGATAGTAAAGCCGATTTATCTATGAAATGTGACTGCTTCAAAAGTTAGTCAGCATGCGTCTTTCAGATTCTGGGGGGTTTGCGGGGGGTACGGATGGAGACGAGTGGGAGGGGACAGTCCCCGGGGTCTCAGATCTTGGGTCTCGGGTCCCGTGTCCCGGCGCGGTGCGGTATGATGGCGGAGGCCATAACCTTTCCACTCTCCGCACCGGAAGCCTGAGATGTCTGTGTTCTTTGTTGCTCATCAGGACTCAAGAGTACCTCACTTCTCCAACACCAACCTTAACAACCTACCTTACAAACCGAACCAACAGACTTCGGCCTCGGTTTCCCTTCACACACCACTCGCAGTCTCACGCAGTCTGACACCGACAACCGACACACCGTCGATCGAAAGCGCGCATGGTAAATAAAAATCAACAAAGATGACGTTCGAGGCCCCGGTTTTGCGTTTGATCTCAAGCGCCCTTTGATGGTTCTTCCCTCCCTCCTCCTCCAAACCCTGCCAAAACCCTCCCCCTTTCCTGGCCATTGAGCACGACCGAAAATTATTTATAGTCTTTCATCAATGAAATCAAAAGTATTTTCTCTCTGCGCGCCTCACCGTTTGTAGCAGCGCACGTATTTTTAATTTATCAGTTGCAGAAGAGAATTTCTCACCGTTGCGTTGCGCATGCCTATAAACGGTAGCGTTCCAGAATGGGTCTACCGCGAACTTCTGCTGCGGTGTTATGGAGATCGATTTATGTGTAAAATCGCGTATAAAAATCACATTTACAGCATCAAAAAGTTCCAAAATCCACTCATAAACACACGAAAGGTGTTTTAAGGAAATCTGAAGATGGCAGTGGAATGGGCGGATCAACCCTGCATGCATGGACCACGAGCAGCAAAGCTGGCTGACGCGACGACGGCATTCGGCAAAAAAGGCAGTGACGCATCGAAGGGGGGGGGGCTATCGGGCTAAAGCCCCCCCCCCCAAACCCGGAGTAACTTTCCGGGTTGATCTATAAGTAAACGGCGCTCCCGCGCCGCACTCTAAATTTTGTGATGCTAAAAAAAATTCTCAAGAATCTTTGACTTCTTAGCCCCCTCCCCCCCCCCCCCCAATCCTGGGTGCGCCACTGAAATAAGGTTCTTACTGGCTCGGCGTTTCATATCCATAATTCTGGCAAATCGGCACAAAACATGATATATTCACCAAATTAGTCATAAACAATGACGAGAAAGTAAAGACATGACTGAGTCGTATAGGCGGAGGCCGCTAAAAAACACACGGAATAATACAAAATGTAGATATCATGAGGAAAAAAGACGTTTGTTTACATTTTACCGATCAATGTAAATTGCCGTCGTCGGCCATCTTTTGGTGCTTGTGGTGCGTGCATGTAGGGTTGATTCACCCGCGTTTGGCCGCCATCTTAGGCTTTCCTGACAACGCCTTTGGTGGGTTTATGAGTGGATTTTGAGACATTTTGATGCGATCAATGTGATTTTTACGCGATTTTTCATCAGAATCGTCAATCGACCCTCCAAAACGCTGCAGCTCAGTTTGCAATACTACAGAAGCGAGGCGTGACATTTGACAACGATGTAGGTACTTTCTCCATTTAAACTCACTGAAAGAATCGAATGCTTCGGTCATCGGTTATGACCAGATGTTTCGACCTTTCTAATGTGTTCAAAGGGGAAAAAAGAAACGTTGCCAAATTTCACGCCTCGCCACTGGGCCAATAGACCCGATTACCACGGAGATTAACGCTCGGATAAAATAAATTGCATAGCTCAGTGCTTCACCACCTGTATACAATCAAAACTAATGTCACAGAAAATCTTTTCCGCACTGTTGCAGCACTTCGGTGAGTAAAAAACCGCCTCATGCACAACAGATACCTATTATAGATGTCAGGCATCATTGCCCTTTTCAGCGATTGGGGGGGGGGGGGCTGTACGCGATCAGCATTTTTGTCCTTGGTGCAATCAGCAATCGGCAATCGTCCAAATTGTGACTGATTCGCCCAAAGTCGATAGCGCAGCAACAGCGCATTATACTTCAGTCCGGTAATTTTTTTAACATTGACAATCTTCATGCGCTCACCCGATCTCCGACTTACGTGTTCCCACCCGTGGAAAAAATAATGCGAAAAAACCCCTCTGTTAGGCTTAATTTATGATGCATGAAAGTTGTAAGCTCGAATAGGACCAATTTTCAAAAATTCACAACTACCCGTCCAAAAAACGTACAAACAAAAACTGTCAAATATAGCATAATGCTAAATGGAGGCTCGGCAGTTTTCGGCAGAGTGTACAATACTTGCATTTCATTCAATCGCTTAAATCTTATGAAGGTATGCAGCCTGCGACATTTAAAAATGTTTTATAGGCTTCGAAATTAAAAGGCAAGACACGGTACTTACAAATGTTTCCCCGTTCAATAATTATTAAGCTAAAGCGCGAACGGGTTTCTGTATCACTTGTTGCCTCGATGAAATTTCGCAGGTGCAAAGTAACTGCATTTTGTCTTTCGTTCTCTTTGCCCATTTGAAAGATTGTGCGTTAGAAAAGGATGGAGATGTTGATTGTCACTTGACTTTAGTCCCTGTTACTGCAGTCCTTTTCCACCACATTAAGTCAAATGGCAAAGAGAGAGAGAGAGAGAGAGAGAGAGAGAGAGAGAGAGAGAGAGAGAGAGAGAGAGAGAGAGAGAGAGAGAGAGAGAGAGAGAGAGAGAGAGAGAGAGAGAGAGACCAATTCCCGGCTGCAGCCTTTATAGGTATATGAAGACTGAAGTGATTGAAGACTCGTTAGATAAACAGAGTGTCCCAGAAGCTCTAACTGGGCAAAAAAAAAAACCTACCTCGCATCGATAAACAACAGGTACGCTATGTGACCAATTTAGTTAGTAAAATTTGTTATCAATTAATATGAGAAAAATTCTGCTAACCACAACGAAACGAGCAGACCTGCTGCGGAAGAAGGGGAGGAGGTAGAGGAGGAGGAGGAGGAGGAGGAGGAGGAGGAGGAGGAGGAGGAGGAGGAGGAGGAGGAGGAGGAGGAGGAGGAGGAGGATTTTTGCTCATTCTCGACCCTCTCAAGTCTCAGCATCGCGTCCAAGCAGCTGAATCAGCCCATTACGACATAATGCGGCATTCCATGCAGCTGCTCGTAGTAAAAATTACTTTATGAATGAACGATGGACGGACGGACAGAGGAACGAACGGAACGGATGGGCGGAGAACGAACCAACATCGAATATCTGTGCCTATAGAGTATAGACTTCGGTGCGTGACTCTCAGGACCGATCGATCGGAGGTTCGGAGACCGCACTGCTAAAAACGTTGAAGCATGGATAATGGAAATAAATGAGAGTTTGGTTTCGAAGGAGTCTTGAGTTCCGAGTCAGGTGAGAGATGACCAACCGCGTGTATGCGATGATGTGTGCGGTATCTAGCAGAGCAGCGGAAGATGAGTCGCGATGATGCGAAGGAAAAAACAAGAAATAATCTGGTCACCGAGAGGATCGACCGAACGTTACGGCAGGCTCGGTTGAAGAGTCCCCAGTTTCAATATTGGAATAAATTCAGAATAGGTGCACTGATACAAAATAATTCGTAAATGGGGATGTTACAAACTTTTGCTAGGTATAGTAACAAATAAATAGTTAAATCTGTCGTGAAAACCAGCGAAAATCACGCAAATCACACTATAGGTAGAGCTCGGTTCAGAAGTGTACACGCACCTAGACCATAACCTTTGGCGAACTTTCAATTTTCCTTCCTTCGAATCTAAATAAAACTTGCCTCTGACTTAAATCTTTTGATTTTATTGCTTTCCTTAATGAAAAGCTAACGCTCCAATTAATTTTCATTAGTTTTCATTTTATAACATTAGATATAATGTTGACAAATTCCAAAGATTTTCGGTCTACAGGTGTGCCTACACTTCTGAAACGACCTCTATTATAGGGTAAAATTTAGTAATCAACTCATAGAAAATTGCTGTAACGGCAAGATCGTAATGGCGGAGCTATGCAGGTATCATACGAGATTCCCGTCTAATTTGTCACTTTTCTACATGAAAAAAGAAGACTGCTAGAATTTATCATCAGCATAGCTAATTTTGGAGTCTGCTATCAAGGATGGTAAAATTTACCATCATATATGGTAAATTCAACGTACCTTGTGGTAAATTAAGATAACTTGTTGGTAGGTAAATTTCACCACAAGGTACGTTGCATTTACCATATTATGGTAAAATTTACCATACTTGATAGCAGACTCCAAAATCAGCTATGCAGATGGTAAATTTCATTAGTCTATTTTTTTTCCGTGTGTATGGAAACACAGAGTCGTGAATTATGTTCCGTAATATGGTCAGTTTAAGTGTGAAAAAATGACCTGGAGAATAGAGGCCAATGTATCGGAATCTGTAGTTCGCCGTTTCAAAACAACGAGGGCTCACTTTCAGGGGAAAACAGATCGAATTGACGTTTTAATGAATACCGGAGAGATGAAAAGAGAAGATGAGCAGGCGCGGGGAGTGCGAGAGATCGTTGGCAGGAAAAGGGGTGCTGGTGGGGGGGGGGGAGAATTTTTATTCACAGTTTTTACGACCTGGACTGAGCCTCCTCGTGTATCAGTTACAAATTACGCGCAAACGACAATAACCGGCCATTCCGACATAAAAATCGAGAAATTTCAAACATTATAAAAATCATTTTAATTAAAGGAAAGGTAGAAAGAAACAGTTCTTGAGCCGTCCGGACAAACGAAATAAAACCCTACGGGAGATATAATCGACTCATTTTCGGTAACAGCAGCGCACAATTGATCGAAACGTAGAATTTCCCGGACATTATGTCCCATTGTCTTTAAAAGGAAGAAAATAACAATTTTTCATGTCCACGTTTCGGTCGTTTCGTTCAACTGTGCGGCGTTGCGATGAAAAGTTCCGACGCACTGCAGCGCCAGTATCACTACACGCAGGTTCACAGTTGCCGCGATTGTTTGGGAAACAACAAAATAAAATGAAATAAAACGATGAATAGGAGAAAACAGGACAAAGATTATTTGAAAGCAATGGTTCAGTTGACAGATAATTATGAGGGCGTTGAAGTGTTCTCGTATTCCAAAAGGTGTGACGGAGAGATATTTCACGGAAGAAAATGAATACCTAAGTTGAATTATACAATTATACATATTAACTATGAAATCGTTACAATCTTGGTTGTATTTATAACCTCATAATCTCTAGCTAAAACGAACAAATTAACTATAGACCACTCTTTAAAGCTCATATACGTACGCCCTTTGGGTCGTTAACGACCCACTTATTGTGTTATTTTTTTATTTATTTTTTGGTTTTTGGTTTTGTTTGTTTTTTTGTTTTGCTTTTTTTTGTTTTGTTTTGTTTTTTTTTTTCATTTTATTGTCATGATTTTCGTCCTCAGATTCTGCTTTTTTGAGAAAAACTCTTAACATTTTAAATAATTTTGGGCATAATACATATATGGGTTAACCCTGCAGAGTGCAGGCACTAAACCCTTGCATATTCTTCTTTACTTTGATCTATTTCACAATATCATTAGTATCTGTTGATTATAAAAATACAAAAATCAGCATCTAGATGACCGGTCGAGAGATCAAGTCGATCAGCAATGAAAGAGAACTGAGATTAGTGCTTCCATCTTCTTCAGTAACAGCAGCACACAAATGATCAAAACGTAGAACTTCCTGGACATAATTGAGGTAGTTTCCGGAAGATGGGCCCATAAAACGAGAGTCGTGCTCTTCAGCTAAAAACCTCTATTTACTCACAATGCACAATTTTCAGGAAGAGCACACCCATTTTTGCATGAACCTTTCTTCCGGAAAAGTCGACCTTAATTATAAATATGAATAAAATTCAACATTCTAAGTCAGCCGAAGAATTTCTAGTACTTACACTGGAAACCTCTGCTGTTTTTACCAGAATCTGCGGTCTTAATATCAGAACTTCCTCAAAATTTTCAAGATCTATGTTACAAATGCCGAAATTCTGATAAAAGATCTGATAGATAGATAATACTTCTGATATTATTGTCAACCCTTCTTTCCGCGAAGAATGACAAGTAAATAATGCTTATTGTACTTACGTTTGAAGACAAATATTTGGCAGAAGCAGTGGCCCCGGGGGCCCGGGCCCCGGGTGCCATCATCCTTGGGGTGACACCCGACGGAGTGAAAGAAAAAGGAAAGAGAAGAAAAAGAGGAAAAAGAGGAAAAAAAGAAGGGGAAGGAAAAAGAGGAGGAAAACGAAAGGAAGGAAGAAAGGAAGGTGGTTGAAGGTAAGGGGGTGGGTGAAAGGAAGGAAGGACTGTTTGTCACGGGTACTATACCGAACTTTAAGTAAGGGCATATTGTCGGGGGCCTGGAGGTGACATCCAACTGGACTGATCAAGAAAAACTATTCTAAATAGTTAGAAAATGAAAGTTAAAGAATAAATATCATCAGGATGGAGAAAGAACCCCCCCCCCCCTCCACTGAAAAAAAAATCTCCACCCTATGCATTTTTTCTCGGTTCTCTCTCAAATAAGGAAAGCCCATATTAAACTGGGTTTTCAAGAGACCACATTTTTAAAATTTTCCGGGGTGGACCCCCGTACCCCCCCCCCCGTAAACCTGGGGGGTATTCCGTGCCCCCAAACCCCCCGGTGGATGGGGTGTGAAAACAGTATAGGTGCGTCAACTCAAACCCTCCTTTTCTGAAACATTATCATTATTTTATTAAATTATTAGTGAGTGTTCAAAACCTTCGAGGATAATATGCAGTGAATTTGCTTTTCTCTTTACCTAATATCACTGAATTTGCATTTTTAAATCTGAATCTTTTGAAAAGCGAGCTTGGAGAGGTTAAGGTGGACGAAGGGGAGGGGTGGGGTAGAGGTAGTAGGTGAGGGGGGTTAGTGGAAATTGTCATTCTGAGGTACCTTTTTAATGGGGAATGGGGTGATACCCGACACTTGGGCCCTCTCCAAAAAACCACCTAGCGACGCCACTGGGCAGAAGCGTAGGCTACTATCAAAAGCTTGTAGCAAAAGTTTGAAAGAACCCTGTCGTTTGATTTGGTAGCCTAAATTTCTGTTAAAAAATGCGCTCGTAGGGAAAATATATTGAATCAAAGTTTGTTTGGTCGGACGGAAATCGATACGATATATCGCTTTACTACAACAGTCTATTTGAGTTGAACTCAACAAGATACTTGATACCTCCAAACTGGCAACTATGTCCCCGAATTTCTATGTTTCGATGGCATATAGTGAGCGAGTGCGGTGCTTTAATCCCGGACGGACGGTCGGACGCGCACTGCAGGTATAAATGAAATCCGGATGGATTTTTTCGAGTAATGGGATTCCGAGGTAAAAATCCTTGGGATCGGAATTCAAAGCCCAGAAGGGACCGCGCCATGCCACCGCCACCGGTTGAACCGCGTAAACTACCCCCAGAGTCCTGAACCCTGAGTCCTGATGTGAGTCAACCCCGAGAGTTTTTATCGATGTTGTCGGGAGAAGGAGATGGTGTGATTCATGGTCCGATAACTCACGCTTCCATCCTGAAATCCTGATGTAGCAATCTGGTTGTGGTGAGAAAAAGGCTTGACAACATTAATTTTGAAAAACGGTCTCAAAAATACCCGCTTACGATCACCCTTTCCAGATACAAGCGTTCTACGGCACAGCGAGTTCGATCTCGGGTTGATTACTTTTAAGTCGGGCAGTCATAAAGAAATAGATGAAAGTAAAGTAGCTCCTTCCACAATCTACATATGTTACCTCCAAATATTCAATGATAACTTTACTGCATATTAAAATGAATGTGTGTTAAACAACCCTTAGAAATGAAAAATCTTTCAAAACTCTCAAAGACAGACCTTGTTTTACATATATTTTATTTCAAAAATAGAATGATTTTTTATCAATTCCGCTAAACCAAATTTCTGGGAGGGGCAAACCATTGATTTTTTTTTTCTCTTTCGCGTTTTGCTATTTTATTTATTTATTTATTTTTTTTAAATTGACTCGTAGGTATATAGATTTTTGCCCTTATATCCGTGGTGAAATATGCGCTGAGTTTGGCCAAGTATAAGGCGGCGTTTCAGTCCAGACTATCCTCAGGACTTTTTTTTTCGTCGAATTTTTTCCGTTATTTTTCGGGCCTGTAACATCAGCGGACAAAATTCAACGGAAGAAAGAAAAGAAGTCTAAATAGATATTTTTGGCTTCCAAGGTCACCTCTCAGCGACGAATCATCCAGCAAGACCTATGTACGTATGCCCTTGTTTCAAGCCAGGCAATAAATATTTTGAGTCATATCAGCAGTCTTTGCGCTCTTGAAAAGAGTTCTGAAGACCTCAATTCAGATGCAAAGGCCCAGTAGACTGATTTTTTGCAGCCAACAGTTTCGAATGGGGGGGGGGGGATCTGTTCAGTTTACCTTTAAAATTAAACAAAATAGCCGGCTTGAAAATTTCACTCAGTACAGGTCTTAAACAATTTTCTCTTAAGAAGTCTTACAGATTGCATGTTCTTTTGTGTTGTATAAAGAAGGGGTAAAACCATTGATGATGGGTGGCGAAGATTGCAGGAATGAAGGCAGGCCTACCTGATAAATCCATAATAATGACGAGATCTACCATGGTATCGATTTTCGCGGTGGAGGACATTAGCTGAAAATCGCATGAGAAGCACGTGATCTTATAAGTGCATATATGTATATACCCATTCAAGTGAGTTCATGGAAAGTCATAGCAGAGTGATCGCAGCAGACACGTCTAGTCTAAAACCGTGACACTTGGCGTTCGTTATGGGCGGTGGAAAACCGCAAAAAAAAGCCGAGACGAAAGAGACTGAAAGAGGGAAGCAGGGAATGAGAGAGGGAGAGAAAAGAAAAACCTCGAGCGGGCACATTAATATTAAAACAGATTATGACAATTTACCAAGAACTCTCTCGCGAGGTCGGCCGAACTAATATATTAGGTACCTCTAAACGCGAGAATGAATATAAATACGGCGAAGACCGCAAGAAAAAAAGCCAAATAATCTAGTTATTTCAAATATGCACAAACTGCCGTCTGCCAATTCTGAACCGGCGGAGAGAGAGAGAAAAAAAGAAGAAAGAATATACAGACTCTCAACCGAGCCTCAACTCTCAACCGCGGCAAGAAAATTAGCGAGACTCAGATTATACTGTTTATAATAGACGCTTTAAATGAGCCTCTTACATCTCGATACCACGTTTTTCCACGTGTTTTTGAGCGCGAGTATTCTCTCACTTGATGGGTACAGTGTATTCCATAAAGGATGTATTCGTCAAACAGTTTTCGATGATTGACGAACGTTTCAGAGGAAGGTAACGTATAACAGGTGTAAGCAGTGGCAATGGAGGACCCAGAAAGGGGGGAGGGGAGGGCGGCACGCCTAAGAAATTCCGAATCAGTAGCGTCAAATAAAGTAATTTAGGTCAATTTCTTGCTAAAAACTGGCGATTTTTGAGGTGTCTAAGTGAGTGGGGGGGGGGGGGGGGGGGTACAGCCGTGGCCCTCCTAATGGATCCGTCTCTGGGTGTACGAAACGCAAATATCACACTTACGTCATGAAGGTTTATCAGGTTAACAGACGTTTCGTCCCGTTTTTATCGTGCGCTCTATTTTTTGTCCACTTTTTTTCGTCGTATGAAAATTGGTCCTTGATAATTCGTCCAATCAAATTTCGTCTTGTAGAGCAATTGGACCTTTTATTATTTTTGTCCTCAACTGCAACGTCCATGAGTTTTTAGTCCAATTATTTTTTTGTCCTAAGGATGTCTTTTGTCCTGTAATTTTAGTTCAATTTTTTTATGTCCTTAAAAAAAAGTTGGTTTCGTTCAATGCTCCTTTTCATTAGTTTACAAAAATAATGAGTGGACCAATTGTGCAACGGGACGAAAATTGAAAGGACAAATTATCAAGGACAAAATGTCGTGGACGAAAAAAAAAAGTGGACGAAAAAAACAGGACGAAAAGTCTTGTAACTCTTCGTGCGCATATTTGGCAACATCGTACTTCGTCCATATAAACCTGTGAAAAAGGTCGAACTATTGGAGGTCCATAGTGTGCTTCCTCGAGTCCGATATTTTGGACGAAAAACGCCATTGCCAGATTGCGCGCTACGCCGCGCGCCGCGGCCGCGCCACTATGCAGTCAGTGTATAAACGAGGATTGATCAATAATTATTATTTGTGAATACCTACTTAGTAGAACATCAATATGCCAGTCTATAGTACTCAACATCAAAAATAGAATTTAAAATTAAAACAAGCAGTGGATCTCCAATACAATTTATGTATTGGTAAAGCGTGCCATGATATGATTGTAATTTTGTTCGTTACAATTTATTTGCTATGTAGTGTTTGAGGGCATATGCTTTGTGGCACCCACGCAAAACAGAAAGAGGTTGATCCAACTCCCACCAAGAATGGGCTATCCTCAAAAAATTTCATAAATTCAGGGTCGATATACCTCTTTGAGAAAGGTACGTTTTAACACGCCTTGTTCTTTAATTTTGGTCCTCTGCAGATTGAGGGAGGGGAGCCTAAAGTAAAAAACCTTTAAAGTCCCATAATTTCCGCCCAACTCAATATTTTGACTGTTCATATGCGCTGAATAGTTTCTCTTTACAAGAGCTTTCAATTAATGTGTATAAAAGTCCATCGATTTTTTCGAGGGGGAAATCTTTTAAGGGGGTACCCTTGGGGGGCGGACTCCCAGGGGGAGGTATGGTATATGTACCACCCCTAAATCCAATACTGAAAGACTACAAATGAGGATCCCCGATTTTAATCAGATGATTGGAAAGATAATAAAATTCCAAGACTTTTGTCGCAAACCGGAAGTCGATATCTTTTTTTCGATAGATCGAAGTTCAAAGTTTGACGCGGACCCACTTTTAAAAATTTGTAACTCCCCACTTAATGATCCAAATTTAAAAAAAAAAATTTGTTTCTAAGATGGTTTAAAAAGCAAACACTTTTCGAAAAAAATATGTCATCTCCAAAAAGTTCACTTGTAAGGGTTCTTTTGAGCCTCTATTTTTTTTTTTTACTTTCTCACTCTAATGAAATTAGAAAAATTGAGAAAGTATTGCGATGGCGCAGAGATTTTCAAGGTATTTTGTTTCGATACATGGCCCGCTGCGACTAAGTCAATCATGATACTTATAAAATAATTGGCTCTCATCATGCCTAATACTATCCTGAAGAACATCTATCCATGACATTTTCATATTCTTTAATTATACAGTGTGTTCAGAAAGTCCGTCCCCCCCTCTAACTTTTTGTCGTTTGATTTTTTCAAAAATCGCCGAAACACGTCTAAACTAATTTTTTCCAAGGAATCTTATGAGCTACATGAAAATTTCCGGGGGGCCCCCTTGGGGGATTTTTGGGGGGGCAACTTCGTTTTTTCAAATGGGAAGGGGGGTTTTTTATTACACCATTCGATTTTCCTTAAAAAATAAAAAAAATTGACGCAAACCGCACCCCAAAATTCCTACTACAACAAAAGTTATGGGGGGTCAAAGTTTTAAGTAGACCCTTGCCCCCGATTGTTTTCTCGAACCAGAAAAGTCGTAGAGAGATGATCTTGACGTCAAATGAAAGCTATTATCAAGGGCTACAATCTCACCAATTTTTACGTCCTTACAACCCCCCCCCCCCCTTCAATTGCATACTCATACGCAACACACGCATTTAAAGTAAATGTATTCTCTGCGAATCAAGTGTGGGTATTGCGTTTTGAGACTATTGTGCGCGGGGAGATGGAGCGCCGCTGTGCTGTACTCACACACAACATTGCTTTTTACAAGACTGGCGCACAGTGTGTCGAGGCAAGTCGATTTCAAACTTTCCATTCGTGAAAATCTTATTCGTGTTAATGTTTTCTGGAGTTTCAGGCCGAAAGGTTACGGCTTTTTTTTGTGGCTGTGTTAACTGCTTTGAATCTCCGCCAAGACGGCTTTCCTACGATGCTTCTATCTCAAGAAAAAAATAAGGGGGGCGCGGAACTTTTGCCTCAGTTGAGCCCCCTTTTGCAATTGAAGGGGGGGTTGCAAGGACGTAAAATTTGGTGAGATTGTAGCCCTTGATAATAGCTTTCATTTGACGTCAATATCATCTCTCTACGACTTTTCTAGTTTGAGAAACAAATCGGGGGGCAAGGGTCTACTTGAAACTTTGACCCCCCATAACTTTTGTTGTAGCAGGAATTTTGTGGTGCGGTTTGCGTCAATTTTTTTTTATTTTTTAAGGAAAATCGAATGGTGTAATAAAAAACCCCCCTTCCTATTTGAAAAAACGAAGTTGCCCCCCAAAAACCCCACAAGGGGGGCCCCCCGGAAATTTTCATGTAGCTCATAAGATTCCTTGGAAAAAATTAGTTTAGACGTGTTTTGGCGATTTTTGACAAAATCAACCGACAAAAAGGTAGAGGGGGGGGGGGGACGGACTTTCTGAACACATTGTATGTGGTTAGGAGAGGTAAATGCATGAAATTTCTGTGGCGTCCGTGATCTGTGCGTCCGTCTGTATCCCAGCATAACTTTTGCACATTAGGTCCAAATGCCTCCAAATTTTGCAGAGATGTTGCTTCTAACATTCCAAACAGCTTCTAACAGTTTTTTTAAAATTTTAATTTTTAGGTTAGTTATGGATGAAAAATGGTTTCCATTAAAATCAATGGGAAAATGGGTCAAAAAAGAGAAAAATTTAAATATTGCAATATTGGATCTTTGGATTTGGAAGAAAATTTGTAAAAACATTCTACAACCAGCCCAAATTAAAATATACCCCTTATAGCTCAGCTAAATAACCCTTAAGACCGTTAAAAAAATCAATTTAGGGCGTTTGAGCCAAAAAATGGAATAAAAGTTAGAAATTAATCTTATAACTGAGTGCCAATTACTAAAGGCTGGATGAATCTTGATGAAACTTTGTATACACAATGTACTACCACAGTTCTGACATATTTTCTTCTCACTATCATCATGATAAATCCTTTGGACCGTTTCAAGGGACCATGTAGGTGCGATTGAGAAAAAATAAGACCAATAAAGCAAATAAAAACATAATTCTACTTACATAATGAGATAATTCGGGTAAGGTCCAATTAATTTGAATTAAATCTGGCACAAAAAATCTACCTACCTACATTTACTCTACTTTAGATATAATTTCTTATCATTACAATATACTGCCCTTAAGACCGTCTAAAAAATTAAAATAGGTGCGCTCGAGCCAAAAAATGGAATTATCGTGAGAAATTAATCTTTAAACTTGGAGTCAATCAATTCTGGCTCCATGAATTTTGATAAAACTTTTATACACACAATCCCCTATCAAAATACTAACATATTTTTCTTTTTTAGTCACCATACATAACCGATAAAACCTTTTCAAGAGGCAATATAGGTGGGATTGAGAAAAAAATATGGGAATAAAAGCAAATAAAAAACATAATCCTATTAATTGGGATAATTCAGGTTTGGTCCAATGAATTTTGATGAAAACTGGCAAATACAATCTACAATTAGTCTACAAAAGAAAGTATCCCTTACAGTTACAATATACAACCCTTAAGAGAGATTAAAAATCAAAACAGGGTGTTCGGCCCCAAAAAAATGAATTAAAGTGAGGAATTAATGTTAAAACTTGGAGGCAATCATTAATGGGATGAATTTTGATGAAACTTTGCACAAACATAATACATATGTTACCGACCCACTAAAATATTCCTATCATGCAGTCATCATAAAAACCTTTAAAACCGTTTCAAGGGCAAGTATAGGTGAGACCGAGCAAAAACTTTTGAAACCACGCAAATAAAAAAACAATCATAATACTTGGAATAAGAAATTCAATTATGACTCAATTATGTTTGATGAAAATTGCAGCAAAAAGTTTGCAACCAGCCTAGGCAGAGATTTCTTTTCCATGTAAAACTACAATATACAACTCTTAATTCTGAGACTGTTTAAAGGCAATAAAGCTGTTCCATCAAACCCAAAAAATAGAATATCCAAAGAAAATTAAACTTAGAAAGAAGAGTCAACCAAAAATGGATGGATGAATTTTGTTGACATTTGGTGTACACAATCTACAAACAAAGAACATTTTTAAAGGGGGGTTTAATCTACCAATCTAAAAAATTATTTTGAAGATCCACAGTCTGAAAGGGAAAACCAAATATTGTATTTATTGATGGAAACGCAAAGATCAATATCGATTTCTACAACCTATCAAAATTATGGGGAAAAAGAAACTCCAACAGATGCAACAAAGATCAAATAGAACGAGTGCAACTCAAGAAAGAAACAATTCTGATGACCTGGAATCACTCTAAAACTAGTTGAAAGCAAAATTAGAATTTAAATTAGGGATCTAAAGTGGCCTTCAAAGGATGAAGTAGGCAACTATTTGTACAGCTTCTCTGAAAAATCGCAAACACTTCGAATTGAAGACGGAATTATGTCCAGAGGTGAAGTATTTGAAATTTGATGGGGGTCTAGGAGTCTCCCCCAGAATTCTAAAGGGGGGTCTGGGAGTCTCCCCCAGAATACTATAGGGGGTCTCCCCAGAATTCTAAAGGGGGGTCTGGGGGTCCCCCCAGATAAAAATGGAGGGAGAAAGTGTTCGTAGGGTGTTCCCTACAGTTTATTTATTTTTTTTTAAATTTCAGCATTTTCAGAGGCTGAAAGAAAAGAAACGACTTCAAAATTTAGAAAACGCCAAACCACGATTAATTTCAAAGAAAACCATTTTTGGGCCCCCACGGGAAGTGAGGGTGGGGGACAAAATCTTGATAATCGAAAAATTCCTCCCACCTTCGGGGCGCGTAAGAATCGGTGGCCAGGGATCACGGTTAATGAAACCCATAGTTAAGCGTTTTCTGAATTTCGAAGTCGTTCCTTTTTTGCAGCCTCTGAAAATTTTGGTAGATATTTTAAAAAAATAGGGGCTTAAAAGTGACCTTCAAGTAAAGTTTTTCGAGAAGACTTAATTTTTTCTGAAAATTGCTTCCTCTTTAAAGCATTTTTGACCCAACGTTTTTTATAGGATCATTCAATGGGGAGTTACGAATTTTTGAAAATGGGTCTGAGCAACACACCTGAGCAACTGCCAATGGTTACCAACTGTTGAGCGATGGACAAAAATAAGATTTTATTCATGGTTTGAATTAATTTTTTTTTTTACAGACACTTTGTTTCTGATTACTTACTTCAAAATTTTTTGAATACCTTAATCCATGACTCATAAACAATTATATTTTCGGTTGATTTCAATGAAATGGTAGTAATGTTCATTACTCAACAGACGCCGACTGTTGACTTTTGTTTCATTGAACCCCTCCCCCCCCAAAAAAAATAAGCCCATTTGGCTTGCCTCCCTTTCAGGGCACGAGAAGCAAAGCAAGTGCTGGTGCTGTCTCTAGTCGTTTCTGCGGCGTTTAAAGGGTGACATAATGTAGAAACTTATGGTCTCTGGCAACTTTTCTTGAAAGGGCGATAAAATCGTAAAGAATACACGAAAAGTTTAATTTTATTGAAATGTTTCTTTGAAGGCGGTAAGTAAGAATCCTTCCTCCCTCTTTTTGAACACCTAGATCCACCCCAGCGACCCAGCAATAGCTCCATTAAAAAAATTAAATAACCAAAATTCAGGCCACATATCAAACAAATGAAGCCTATACTAAGATCAGTTATTGAAAAAGCCCTCAAATTTAAAAAGTCGTCTGTGTCTAAATCATAATAGATCGAAGACTGGTGCATCACTTCCACAACGCTGTCACCTACTCTGTAAAAAAGCCCACTCTCGATTAACCGGACCAGATGTTCGGCGAACTTCTTGCTATACAAAGAATATTTCGAAAATAAGAAGTGAATTGGATAGTTCGTGACGCATTCTACGGAGTGGCTGCTTTCGGTCAACATGGTCAAGGTCAATACTACTTCTCTCAACGGTCGATTTCCTCGTTTGAGAAACCGAGTTAAAAAAGCGTCTTGTCGCAATATTGTCGCGACATTTTCCAGGAGTTGTTTCACGTATATCCCTTTATCCTTTTGAAACCCACCATTTAATATTTGTCATGGTTCGATATGAACGTCCACCTCCTCCGATAATACAGTATGTAAGTGCACTAAACTGTCCGTCAACTTTTCTCTTATCGAGTCGAGTACATCGTTACCGCTCATCATTTCCAAGTAGTTGCCCAAATCATTCGTCTGTATCTGAAGTCCGGATTTTTCAAGATCTTCAATCGATGTAATGTCCTTCAATCTCACTCCTGTACTCAACAGTGTAACCATTTGACCTTGAAAAACGGTCGTCAATATCAATGCCGAGAACATTGATGTGATAAAAAATAATTTGCCCCCGAAAAATCGACCTATGAGCAACCTTGATTGAGCGATACAGATGTAATTGCGGAAAATACTCCAAAAACTCGACTGCTTCATTGTATCCATCACCTCCCGCTCTGTTAGATAAGGCTGGAGTAAAATGAGCGCGAACAATTTGATGCAATGATGCCCCAAAGAACTGTACAAGAACGATAGCAGAATTAAACTCCACACTTTGGGAGTGAAGCTTGAGAAAGGAACTAAAAATCGTGGCAGAAATCCTCTACGTGGTATTATGAAACAGAAGGAACCCATCTCGATCGGAAATGAGAAATCAAAGTCGGAAAGGTCGACACCTTTTGCTTCTACGTCGAATACGACCAAATCTGCACCCACCTTTAGTCCATACGAATAATCTCGACCCGAGATCGTTTTGTCCGCGGTCACATACTTGAAATCGTAGTTAAGAAGAGTTCCTAGCTCGTATAAAATCAAATTGCTATCAACAATGAACCCTTCATTTGCGAACGATAAAGGAAAGAAGTCCCATGACCCCATTTCATTAATGACCTGCAGCATGAATCGTTTTCTTCCTGTATTGGTGGGCCATGAAAATTCAAAATCTGCATTCCCTGCGTAATTAACAACCTTGTCAATGAATGGATCATACCTGTTGCAAACTTTATTTTTGAGACAGATGACGGCTTTAAATCCTCGAAAAATTCGCCACATAAACCTGAAAAGTGAAATTAAGTCACATGCCGCATTTTCATTTTCATCAGATGGCGGCGATCTCCGAGAAGTTCTTAAACCAACATCCGAGACATCTGCACTCTTGAGAATGAAAAATATCAAGTTGCTTTCACCATTGAATATACGATCTGCGTATAAAGGACGGGTTAGATTCCACAGCTCATTGGAAAGTATGGAACGATATTTTAGCTCACGATTCGTTATTGACACGTTGAAATCGCAATGTTTATCAAAACCAGTTTTCGGCAAATTTGTGCTCGACTCAAAGCGAACGCAATACCTTGGCGAAACAGTCGCAGTGGATGAAAGACTCGAAAAATTTCCGCGAAAGCTCTGAGATGAAACTATCTTGTTCCCTTTCAGTGTCATGTTGGCGAATTCTAGAATCAAACTAGGGATTTCTTGACAATCGTTCAAAAGGAATACTATGTTTTTCGCTCGATCCTGAGTAATGCAGTTTTCCATGTCAATTTTATGGTTAATGAGTATCGTTGGGATCGAATTTTCGTGAAGAAGTATAATCATTTCTCCGATCGGAAAGTTTTGATTTAGGTTGGTAATGTGTAAAAGTGGAGGTGCAGAGCTTCTTTTAAGGGTCAAAGAGCATACTTTTAAAATAAACTCAGATTCTGTAACTGTTGCTGTGGAGTCGTCTGGAATATTTTGAACACTGGAAACAACCCAAAGGTACAAGATAGTGAGGCTTACCTCGATCTTTTTATTTTCGAACATTATTTCTGTGGATATGAGTTAATAGGAAAGTTTACGTGACTGTCCCTGTTGGGGGTTACAAACAGTTTGAAATATTCTTGAAGGTCGTAAACTTGCTAATTCTACTTTTCAAGTATATCTCTCACTAAGTAGCTGTTTCCTCATATCAGAAATTTCTTTGCAGCAGGAAACGTTTCCTTCGTAAAGATTCAACGAATCCATGAAGGGCAAGTGAAGATCAATTAGCCTTGACATTTACGAGTATATAAATACAGGACCTTGCTCTACTTATTTTCACAGTCTGATTATTAAATATTACAGGGAGTATACAGGGTGTCCCAGACCACCCGTGTAGGTACTTTTTCTCAAAAACGGCTGGGAGAGCTGAAACAAAAAAGTCAGATAGTCCACAAAGTCCAAAAAATCCACTGAAAATCGATTATTTTACGTAGGTTTAAATGCAGAGAATCTGTTGTTGTTATATTGCGTCGGACACCACTGAAATACGAGTATGAATATTATTGTGAAAAAGACTCTCCACTCTCTAGGTATGAAATAAGCATAAGGTGAACCCCATTCTTTGATGAAAGACAAGATTAGAGTACGATTTTTGCTTCTTATTCGGCATTTCTTTTTCCGCGTTTAGTTTTTTTAAATGTGGCATTTTAATGGTGGAACGCAGTCGAAGGTAGATAGCTAAATACTGCGCTGCTGTCGCCAAAACTGCATCTCGAGTTTTTGAAAGCGATTTGTTTCTGGTTGTCACTTGATTGTGTTCACAACACTTTTACTCGAGTAAAATCCGTAAACAGCTTACAGATTAAATTATTTTGAAATCAAATTAAAAGTAGTATGGGTTAGAGACGAGAAGTCTTCCTCATCTACATAAAACAATTCCAATGTAACGTTTCAGCCAGCTTTTTTGTGAAATTGATTTCTGAAAAGGATCCAGTTGTTCTATTTTCGACAGTTTTTTTTCTTCTCGTCCACAACGAATGAGATATGTTTATTGTGTCCTAAATAAATGATCAATTAAAAAAAAACAACATTTTTAGACATTCTTTTGTAAAATGAACAAATGCATATAATTAAACGATTGGACAGAAATTGGAATAAACATTACTGACACCATCGAGATGGATGCAAATGGATGTGCGATTCCCTGAGTTGACAGTATAGTCAACTCATACTACTAGTCTTACAGTATTAAATGGACCTACTTTCAGCAGTTATTTTTAAAATTTGACGAACATTTTTTTTCACTGATGATTCCATCGGTTATAAAAATACTACAAATCAGAGTATTTTTGAGCATTCCTTTCATACAGCTGAACTAAACAGCGGAATATTCCTGTCAGCAGGTGGAATTATTAGTCAATTAAAAAACTTCTCTTACGACCGTCTAAACGACCACTCCGACCCCAAAGAATTCAATGTTGACTAATAATTCAATTCAATTCAATTCAATTCAATTCAATTCAATTCAATTGACTAATAATTCCACCTGCTGACAGGAATATTCCGCTGTTTAGTTCAGCTGTATGAAAGGAATGCTCAAAAATACTCTGATTTGTAGTATTTTTATAACCGATGGAATCATCAGTGAAAAAAAATGTTCGTCAAATTTTAAAAATAACAGCTGAAAGTAGGACCATTTAATACTGTAAGACTAGTAGTATGAGTTGACTATACTGTCAACTCAGGGAATCGCACATCCATTTGCATCCATCTCGATGGTGTCAGTAATGTTTATTCCAATTTCTGTCCAATCGTTTAATTATATGCATTTGTTCATTTTACAAAAGAATGTCTAAAAATGTTGTTTTTTTTTAATTGATCATTTATTTAGGACACAATAAACATATCTCATTCGTTGTGGACGAGAAGAAAAAAAACTGTCGAAAATAGAACAACTGGATCCTTTTCAGAAATCAATTTCACAAAAAAGCTGGCTGAAACGTTACATTGGAATTGTTTTATGTAGATGAGGAAGACTTCTCGTCTCTAACCCATACTACTTTTAATTTGATTTCAAAATAATTTAATCTGTAAGCTGTTTACGGATTTTACTCGAGTAAAAGTGTTGTGAACACAATCAAGTGACAACCAGAAACAAATCGCTTTCAAAAACTCGAGATGCAGTTTTGGCGACAGCAGCGCAGTATTTAGCTATCTACCTTCGACTGCGTTCCACCATTAAAATGCCACATTTAAAAAAACTAAACGCGGAAAAAGAAATGCCGAATAAGAAGCAAAAATCGTACTCTAATCTTGTCTTTCATCAAAGAATGGGGTTCACCTTATGCTTATTTCATACCTAGAGAGTGGAGAGTCTTTTTCACAATAATATTCATACTCGTATTTCAGTGGTGTCCGACGCAATATAACAACAACAGATTCTCTGCATTTAAACCTACGTAAAATAATCGATTTTCAGTGGATTTTTTGGACTTTGTGGACTATCTGACTTTTTTGTTTCAGCTCTCCCAGCCGTTTTTGAGAAAAAGTACCTACACGGGTGGTCTGGGACACCCTGTATACTCCCTGTAATATTTAATAATCAGACTGTGAAAATAAGTAGAGCAAGGTCCTGTATTTATATACTCGTAAATGTCAAGGCTAATTGATCTTCACTTGCCCTTCATGGATTCGTTGAATCTTTACGAAGGAAACGTTTCCTGCTGCAAAGAAATTTCTGATATGAGGAAACAGCTACTTAGTGAGAGATATACTTGAAAAGTAGAATTAGCAAGTTTACGACCTTCAAGAATATTTCAAACTGTTTGTAACCCCCAACAGGGACAGTCACGTAAACTTTCCTATTAACTCATATCCACAGAAATAATGTTCGAAAATAAAAAGATCGAGGTAAGCCTCACTATCTTGTACCTTTGGGTTGTTTCCAGTGTTCAAAATATTCCAGACGACTCCACAGCAACAGTTACAGAATCTGAGTTTATTTTAAAAGTATGCTCTTTGACCCTTAAAAGAAGCTCTGCACCTCCACTTTTACACATTACCAACCTAAATCAAAACTTTCCGATCGGAGAAATGATTATACTTCTGGTGATAGGTGAAAATGTCCAATCATAATTGTCCAATACAAAAATGTCCAAGCGTACAAAAAGTCCAACGTACGTAAATGTCCAAATGTAAAAAAAAGTCCTATGTTTGTCCGGCGTAGGGGTACATGGAGATTTGCTCCTGCGATTCCTCCAAGATTTGCTCCTACACTTTAGAGTGTCTATGATCTCACTCTAGCTGGCATCAATCGTACGAGCAATGTGGTGGAAAGCATCAATCGTACGAGCAATGTGGTAGAAAGCTTTCATTCCAAATTTCAAAAACTCGTCGTCACTCATCATCTTAGTTTTTGGAAATTTTTGAATTACACATATACGGGCAGCGCAACGTGATAATGAAATTTTTTGCCTCCAGTTGGCAAAGCAAGACACAGAAATTTAAAACAACAAATGAAGGGCAAGCTTGCAAAATGAATAGAGAGTAGAGGACATTGTGAGTCATAACGAAGAATACCGCCAAAACGACGATATCCCAACGTCAACGTATCTAAGAGCTATATCGCGAATCATTTGAAAGCGCCCCAAGTAGGAGGCGAATGTGAACCAGAAAATTAGGTGTGGATTGTATACTTAGAACAAGTAGGTACAGGTACCTATTCCCAATTTGAAATTTCTGTTCATTAACAAAGAAGACGAGACAAAAGCAGAAAAAAACCATGGCCCAATAAATTTATGGTACAAACGGCACTTGTTCTCGACCTCAAGTAGCGAATCCTTGCCTCTGCTGTGTTAGGAACCCATCTACCGTTGAAGAACAAGGACCGTCTGTCTGTCCCGAAGATTTATTGGGCCCTGGACCTAATTTACGTTAGATATCATGGGTGTATTTGGACATTTTTGTCATAGTATGCTTTCAAGGTTTATAATTGGACATTTTCTAAAAAAGGTTTATAATTGGACATTTTCTAAAAAAAAAAAAAAAAATAGGTTTATTATGTTCGTTGGGCGATTGGAAATATTTCAATTAGACATTAATGTACATTGGACATTTTTTACGCTTGGACATTTTTGTATTGGACAATTATGATTGGACATTTTCACCTATCACCATACTTCTTCACGAAAATTCGATCCCAACGATACTCATTAACCATAAAATTGACATGGAAAACTGCATTACTCAGGATCGAGCGAAAAACATAGTATAAAAACTACGTAAAATAATCGATTTTCAGTGGATTTTTGAATCCCAAATAATTCGTTACATTCAGAAATAAGGTTCAAAGGCAAACAAATTTGGATGCCAAATTGCATGAGCCTCGCCACTGTTGTATTTCCTTTCTCATAATTTTGTTGATGCTCCAAAATAAGAACGAGAATTATTAAAAACAGCTATTAAGCAACATAGACTATAATTGTGAAGAGGTGACTTTAAAATGTTGATTCTAGTATCCTATATTATATTTGTAAGAATAAAGCTAAGTTCCGGGAGAACCGTTGCACCATTCGGGAGGGGCCTGGTACCAATCGGTCGGGCTCGGCTCCAATGCTTCGGGAAAATTATAAGTTTTTCCGTGCGGGCCCCGTGTCCCTTTTTAAAATGCTAAAAACTTTTCTCTCAAAAAGTTGTGCGAGTGCGAAAAGGATGCGAATCAGTTCGTTTTGCAAGGGTGGGAGAGAGATGCGAGATTTTGTCGTCCTTTTTTAAATGCATACGTGCGGAAGAGCATACGATTTTGTACGCGTGTGAGCGAGAAACGTGATGATCTGTCAATTTTTTTTTTAAAATTTGATCGAGCGATTTGACGTTACCGTGGCGATTGTGATCATATGTTTTTTGCGCGGAAGGACACATTCGGGTATAGAAGCATTTTAATAGCGACTTCAATGAAGTCACTTCATATGATATCGATGTATAGCTTCGACTTTTTATCACATGATTTTACGTAGATGTAAACAATGGGACAGTCACAGTGCTGCTAGATGTGTTGTAAAATATTCAGGCACTTGATACTTAATGTAAAATGTGTATATTTGATGTCAAATCTATGGCGGCACTGTACAGTCATCGATTGATGGCTCGACGAGGTTGCTGTATACTGTATAACTTCCCGAAGTACAGCTTCGATACTTATCATATGTATTAAACGCAGATTTATAGAATAGTACAATCAACTAGAGATGACTTTTTTGAGATCGGTGCGTTGAATTGATTATCTTGATTGTAACCCAGCAAATTTGGGCTAGGTTTCGAGAATTTTTAAAGAAACCAAACTATTAGTGATGATGAGTTGAGACGGTGGTTATTCTTTTCTTATCAATAATATGCTCCCGAATATTAGTGAGTAATTAAAATAATTGGTTTCCTGTTGAAAATGTGTTGTTTACTTTGAATGTATAAGTGATTCATCTTAGAATACTACCAACGGACCCAGAATATTGTTACACATTCGTCTATTTCAAAGTTGGCGATTTGAGCTGTTTTCGTATTAGTTCGCATCTCGGTGAGGTTATGATGTTTTTAAAAGGTCTGTTTTTTTCCAACTTAAAAAAAAAATCGTTAGATTTCTTAGGTATTTTTGTAGTTTTTAATGATTCATTTGATTGTATACACCTGTTATTTTTTAATCCGTGCAGTCAAAGTGCGTCAGATTAAATGAAGGCTTTTTTTTTTTTTTTTTTTTTCGAAATAGACTGATTTAGTGATGACTTGGTGATGAGCGTTTCAAACAAAGACAAACTGTCTCTCTTGGTCTCACGTAACCCCCATGTAGGTACTGCTATCTCACTCTCATTTTAAAAAACTTATGGAGAGACATCTTTTGAGCATTTTTTTTTTGCTGGATAAATGAATTCCTCGAGGCATTTTTATGAGATACATTTGATAATAATAAGTCGTAAAACAAGAGCCTGTCCACAAATTTGGAACTAGAAAGAGATGAGTATACATGGGGGTCACGAAAGAGTGAGTGAGATAGTTTGGAACGTCATGCGAGTTTTGTCACAACCGATTGCGACCGATGAGTGCATCGTTATAATTGTTGGCTAACCGTTGTATTCACACTAAAACTCTACACAGTTTAAATGCCCTTAGATAGTGAGATAGTTTGGAACGCCTCGCCGCGAGTTTTGTCACAAACGATTGAAACTGATGAGTGCATTGTTGCAATTTTTGGATAACCGCTGACTTCACTCTAAAAATCTATAGTGAAAATGAGAAGCCCCTAGATACCGGAGCTGTGTTTAATGGACCCGTAGTACGCTAAAACCGGCTGTGTTCACGCAAGTCATTTTGGGGGAAACATAATAAGAGCACAGGACCAAATTTTTCACGTCTTCCACGAGAATTTTTCAGTTTCATCGGGGGGTGGGGGACTATGTATGCCCCTCCAAATGATGCCTCTGTTTTCTAAACCTTTGGTGTACATAAGAATATACCAATTTAGAATTTCAGGAATAATGGCCTAAGTTTTTAGATTTTGTTTTTCGGAGCAAGATTAAGTGGATGCATAGCAAACGGGGTTAGTAGGGGGTGGTTGAATGGGTTGAGGGAGGAAGGAGGGGAAGAGAGGGTTTCGTGAACATTATTGAAAAATTATTCAACAACGTTGAAGTATTCTGTTTCTAAAACCAGGAAGCTAAGATACTGGCGAGTGAATGGCGTAAAAAGGACAAAACCTGCTAAAACCCATGTATTTTATAAATATACAGGGTGTGTAATAAAAAAGGATGAGGGGCGAATATTTCGGATACAGCTTCGATTTTCTAAAAACGCTCAAACACGTGTTCGCTTATTAGGAGAGGGCATCTTTTGGAGGGGGGTTCACCTTCGGAGCCCCCCCTGGGAGGGGGCCCGGGGGGGGGGGCGCCACCACCCCTTCCCCAAAAGATGTCCTCATCCAAATGAGCGAACACTTGCTTGAGCGTTTTTCGAAAATCGAAGCCATTTCCGAAATATTCGCCCCTGATCCTTTTTTGTTGCACACTCTGTGGTCCAATGGACCTGGCTTATTAGTCATTAGACTAGAAAAAGAGATTCGGGTATCTGAGGCTTAATATTTCATAGTCATTTGAGGCAAAAACGCTCCAGCTTTTAAATACAAACCAAAAGATGAAATCATAAATTCACATGCACATATTTCCGTATATAATATGGCGAGACACAGTTAAAGGTTACATGGAATACGAAAACTGACAAACTAAACAAGATGCAAACAGAATACCCTCCAATTACTAGCAAGGAAGAAAAAAGAACATAAGGAAATCATACGCAACCAACCGAAAACGGAACCCACAGGAAGAAAATGAAGAAAACAAAAAAAAAACAAAAACAAAAAAAAAATGAAAAAATAAAAAACCCATTATAGATTTTCAGGAAACCCTTAGTAAAGGCATGAATAAATAAAGATTAAAGAAAACAAAAAGAACCTTTTTTTAAATAACGATCCTAAGGGGTAGGCAAAAGTGCTCGAATCTAAAAATAAGACAAGGAAATGATATTGAAACGCAAACTCTTAACTCGAAACAAAAATCACTCTTGGCCGCGAAGCGGCCACCGGCCTCTAGTATAGGTATAAGTTTCCTTGTTGAAAAATGTTTTCTCCGTAAAAGAGAAAATAACTCATAAGGGTGAGGTCGAAGGCGCACAAAGGAGTATGCACCCAAAAAGCTGCGATTAACCCGAAAATGTAAACATGCTCAAAAAAGAAAAATGTATAGTGATTTGAGTAGGTTAATGACCTGCCGATTACGTAAAGTAAGTGTCGGATTTTAAATCTTGACTATGAGTCGTCGGCAAGAGGACGAAAGTGACCGTTGCAGCATCTGCTATTGTTTACCTGCCGAGTCACACACGGGCCAGATCATATTACTCCTATTTAATGAGAAATTAACTATTGGACCATGGATTCGACTTCTGAACATATGTTTTACGTTCCAATTCCATTAAACATTCATTTTCTTTAAAATAAAGCTTTATTTTACATACTTAAAGTTAGGTGCTAAAATGCTCGATTTTTTTCACAAGTTTCATTCAGAAAAAGGCAATTTTGGTCATGAGTTTAGCCGAATTCAGGAAAACGAGAATATCCATCGGAAAGTGGACAAAATTTGGAGTCTTTCTGTGAAATAAAATCTTGCGCCTTTTTGGCCATTCGACTTTATGAATTTTTGAAGTTGCGTGTTTTGTACGAAATATCGCACTCGCACTACGCACCTACTCGGTAATCGTCAAAGATTCGAACTCTATGAATGAGGTAACGCGTCTCTCATGTGTGTAGTGGATAAGGGTCTCGCGTTGCGTTTTCATGTGCAGGGTTCGATCCTCATAACCGATCTTATTTCTTTACTCCTTCTCCATGGTACGCCACGTAACAAAGCTCATTGTCAGTATATACAGGGTGTGAGGAAAGTCTCCCCCCCCCGGTCTAACTTTTGAACGGTTGAAGAAAAAAAAAACGAAACCCGGGGGATGTTTATAACTTAATAAGAACTACTTTTTTGCGTATCCAAAATTTCCGGGGGGCGCCCCTAAGGGGGGGGGGAGGGGTTTGTCCCCTAACTCAAAATTTTCAAATGGCAACCCATATCTTGTGATACCTCGTTTTAAAGAACATAAAATTCTAAGACTTTTGGCGCAAACCGAAGGTCGATATCGTTTTTGGTTTTCGATATATCGAATGACAAAGTCGGATTTTTACCCATTGGCAAATTTCTCCTCCATAGCCGCACCGCGAAGCGGTGTCGGCTTTCCGTGCAGTCACTCCTTCATTTTCAAACGTATGCAATGTCGATGCACGCTAAGAATGAGTACCAGGCGAAATATTAAAAGATAGACTGGATTAAATTTTTCTGTTGAAGAGAATAGAGAAGAGAATATGGTGGAAATTAAACTTGGCTATCTCTAATATCATGCCCTTTGGGCGGTTGAAAAGAGAGCCATTATTATTTCTAAAGATAGGTAGGATTAAGTTTTTCTGTTGAAGAGAATAGAGAAGAGAGTACGGTGGAAATTAAACTTGGCTATCTTTAATATCAATGCCCTTTGGGCGGTTGAAAAGAGAGCCATTATTAATCAAGTTGGGAAACATTTTTTTAATCTTGGCCGGGTTTTACTTGACCTTTGGTGTAAAGTTTTTTTGGAAAAATACATGATTTCATTGTAAGCATCAAAACGAAAGGAAGAAACTTGCCTACAAGGCACGCTTAAAAACAAAACAAAACGAAACAAAAACAAAATTCGAAGCATCGATTCGTTTAGCGATAAAGCTTAGCTATGTAACTTCAGGCCTTTTAGGCGACAGCACACCCACAGACTCCGCGGCGCGGCAGGGGCTCAAATCTAGGGGGCCCCAATGCTAAGTGTAGCGAGAAACAAAGTAAAAAAAAGATGGGAAAGAACAAAAAGGAATAAGGAAAAGGCGAGAGAGAAAAAAATTAGGACAGAGGTCGGAAACGAATTAAATTAAAACCCTAAGTAAAAGGGGGCCACAACTCATTTACTGCAGGGAAGGGGTCTCCAGGGCCTATCCTATCGTCATCATTGCTTTAGGTGCTATTGTTAGGATCGTTCGATTAATTCGTCATCTAAGCGTCATTCGATGCATTCAAAATCGATAATAAACTGAGATCGTATGTAAGGTGGGACAATAACATTTATGAAACGGTGTACATATTTCTGTACCCAGGCAGGAGACTCGTGTCTTGTTACATGTGTATTTCTACTCATACATTTGTATGCACGCATATTTAGACGGAGGAGACGCTCACTAGAGTCCAGCCAGAAAGATGTTTGGCGACTGGAAATTTTTATGAAGTGGTCGTAAGCGCATTCAAGACCACGTGGTTGCCATTTGATGGGAATTCAATTAAATTCTCTAATGAAACGGCGCGGTGCTGGTGACTCTTTCGGTTGACGAAAAGATTACCGACAATAGAGAGCCAAATTTTGCTACAGGTTATCGAAGAGTTGATTCTTGTATAAAAACCTGTAAAAATGACGGTGAGCACATTAGAAAAGTCACAAAATTCACTCTCAGAAGCGGACATAATGGCGGAGCTATACGCAGGTATCATGGGGGGTTCCAATCTAATTTGAGACATATCTCTGTGTTTCCACAGAGAAAGTTTCACATTAGACAGGAATCTCCTATGATACCTGCGTGGCTCCTTCATTACGATATTGCCATTACAGCTGTTCTCCGAGTTTATTGCTGAGTATTAGACTTTCTTTTCGTGACTTTCGCTGGTTTTTACATCAGGTTTGACTATTCAATTACTTAAAGCATAAGCTTACAAGAGCTCTATTTATATTAATTCATTCGTGCTGTTAAACGAGCTTTTTCAATCCTTTTGTCCACCGGTGGAATCATCGATGAAATTGGGAATGTCATAAAATTGTTCGAAAAACGGCAACCCTGCTCAAGACTCACGCGCATGCGTTTAAAAACAAAGTAAGGTTATGAGCCGCACAATATTTTAATGTCGTTGCAAACTGGTACTGGTATACACATGAGTATATATGCACTCTCATACATTAATAATTTCCCTTTTTAGTGCCCAATTTGGATTCACCATAGTCCATCCGTCGTTCGAGGCCGATTTCCGATTCTGGTCTAGCGATATGCACGCGGTCCAGGTCCATGATTGTACGGCTGTATTCTGTATACGCCGTATGGCTGCTGGACTCCGTCCCGACTCGGTCGTCACCGTGGACAACTTTGGCATAAAGAACTGTATGTTTCTCATTTGAATCAGTGTGATGTGTAAAGACTTTTAATTCAGAAATGGCATCGCTGTTCGCGGCGGACTAGTTGTTATGATTTGGTTTTGGCGCAGCTCCAACTTCACTCAAAATGGTACTGACACCACTGCCCACTGCCCACGAGCCACCGGCGCAGAGCGCCTCTGCCCCTTCCGATGAGCTACGGTCGATTAAACATTATAGAAAAATCGGTTGAACATTATGAGTCACTAGTTTTTGTGATTTTTGCAACGAGCTATAACAATTAAAGACCGATTTAGTAGAGCGATATATCGAATCTATTACTTTCCGAGGTCCTCTGGTTCCAAACAAACACTGATATTTTAATGTATTTTCATTTTTTAACGGAAATTAGGCTATTATATCAAACAATTAATGCGAATTTGTTGAACTTTTTTGAAAATATTTCACCCTCCACGGCATGGTGAAGTGCTAATAAGTATTTGAATATCTTCCAACTAAAACTCAAGGTAATCTTTAGCTGTCTTATTTGTTTGTCGATACACATTTTTTTCAAAGCCAGAAATGTTCTTTTCGAAATCGAGAAATTTTCCTATAAAATCTAAAAGAAAAGGATCCTTGCATAGAAAGATTAACGATGGTAGCAATGCCTCTTGTTTAGAGATATCTTTGATGTATCGATTCAGATTAAGAAAATGAGGAAGTATGAAATCTTTTCATTCTATTTTTGAAAGACTTGATTCCGATAGTAAATCGATCAATCTAGATACCTATACATCCTATTATATCCTTTCAAAGTCATGAGAAAGTTCAAATTATTGAGTTTTAAGTGAATAGTTGTATTTTAATTAGACCTTTTCCATAGCTTTAAGCAAACAAAATGCCACGTTGTAGCTTACACGCTCAAAGGCGGATCCATCAATGTGGCAACTGTGTTTTATTCCCATTTGAATGCATGAGAAACAATCGATTAGTAAGAGGGTCATGGCCTACTCAAGAATCTGTTGAGGACCCTTCTTTCTGGTGCCCCACCTTCTTATCCATGATAAAGAATAATGAAACGTTGCGTCATGATTGTGATCACGACAATCGGTGCGACAGTATTTCATTTAGTGATAAATAAGCAATTAAGATGTGTTACTTTTGTGCCCAATACATATAAAAATATTACAATGATTAAAGACACAGCTCTTTCAACGCAGAATCGCGATTTGGCTGGAAAAAAAAAAAATAATAATAAAAGGCATTTTCTACTACTAGATCACTGTACGGAAGCTATGATGTATTGCACTTTGCAGCGCCTTAAACTGAAGGCGCTACATTTACTCTATAAGCCAGCTGGAGATCGATCACTTCTTGAGCGACTCTCACTCACGAGGGCGACCGAAACCGTATATCGAGTTATTGTGGTTATGTTTCCCCCCTCTCCCCTCCCCCATAAACTTCGCCAAAACCTCCATCTCTTTCTCACTGGAGTATGCAGCAGTGTCATGGCGTCAAATTATGCGGACACCTTTTTCTCTTTTTGATTCCTTAGTCTCTATTTGAGATTTTTATCGAGATTTTCGGTGATGCCTCACAAATTCAGGATTAGGGATCCGGATGGCTCATTTTCTTTAACTGTATCTGACATGGTTTTGCGCGGCTGTAATAATCTCAGCTTCCAAAGTGTTGGCGGATCTTCGTTAATCATTAAAACGACTGTGAACTTTCTTACAATTTTAATGTATTTGCTCCTCTCTGATTGATTTCGACGAATGCATTTGCATGTTTTTTCTCTACTTTTTTCTTCTCACTATGGAAATAATAATAAGAATAATAATAATAATTAAAAATCGGTCAATTTTCCCAAAAACAGGTGGTCAAAACTTAACAACTATAGTTAAACTTTACAAAGCTTTGGCTTTCAAACTGATTCCGCTGACAAAAGTAAATAAAATAATTAGATAAAAGCATAAACAATTAAGCAGGTAAGTAAACGCTCTATTAATTTGAGCGATGCCCTTTAACGTGAATATGTAGTTCCAAAGCTCGTCACTACCGCATACGGGAAAAAAAGAGTGGTAGAATTTACCTTTTGCAAGCTGATTTTGAAATCTTCTAGAAAGTGTGGCAAATTTCACCATAATAAGGTAAATGCAACGTACCTTGTGGTAAATTAAGTTAAAGCATGTTGGTACATTTTACTACAATCTGGTGGAATTTACCATACTTTCTAGCAGACTTCAAAATCAGCTGCATGCAGCAAATGGTAAATTCTACCTGTTTTTTTCCCGTGATGGCTCGGCCTGGGCGCAATCATGATAGACATTGGGAATATTCTGGACAACTTTCGAAATATATTTATTTACGAAAGAACTACTTCCCAAGGTGCCTCGGTAGGAGCTCAAAAAAAATTTTGTAACATTACAACTCTCAGAAAAATCTATAGGATAAAAAACAGAAGTATATTATAAAATTACAAGTGATAAATTGATTTATTCTATTGATCATTAAAAGTCTAAAAATCCAATCATAAACCCAAAAGGCGTTTTAAAGAAGAAAGGGTGAATGAACCCTACATGCATGCACAACGAGCACCAAAAGATGGCCAATGACGGCAATTTATAAAGTTAGTTAGAATGTAAACAAACGTCTTACTTTCTCATAGTACTTACATTTTGTGTCATTCTGTGTGTTTTTCTCAGGTAAATTTTACTTCCTCCTTATTTTTTGTGATTAAGATGGTGAATATATTACGTTCTGTGTAAATTTGCTATTCGCCCTTTAACCACCATATTGGGTTTTCCTTACAACGCTTTTTGTGAGTTTATGAGTGGATTTTCAGACTTTTTATTGTTCTCAATGTGATTTTCACACGATTTTACATCAGAATCAAGTCTCCATAACGCTATAGTTAAAGTATGCAACAGACTTATCGGTAATATATCGAATCTTCCGTGAACTCCTCTTGATACATCATGACGTCAATTTACCAGAATTCTCAAGTATCTGCTCAATTTCAGGACTGACTCCATCTGGTGGTGGCATATAGAACTGAACGAAATGGATTCACTTTTAGAAATGATACCTACGAGAAATCTCTCCACAACAATTTGCTGCCGCATTGGCGGATCCAAGCAATCTGGCAACTGCGCATTCTTCCCATTTTAATGTATGATTAACAATGGATTCTTGAAGAAGCTATAGCCTCGTGACTAATCGATTGTTTCTCATGCAATGAATTGGGAAAAATACACAGTTGTCAGATTGCTGGACTCGCCAGTGTAAATTGGTGGAAATGAATTTAAAAGAGGGGAAGAATATAGTTCAGTTGAGGATTCATAATACTCATAATATATGATGTATCAAAATCGAAGCAATGTTGTTTGGTATGCACAGTTCGACTTCGGATTGGCATCGTGGGTGAGCATTTAGGACAATGAGAAGTAGAGGAGCTGGCGCATGATTGAGACAGCGGCGGCGGCGGGAAGAGTTTTGCTAATAACTCAAAAAAAAAAAAAAAATGAATAGTTCCGCGAACAAATCTAATTCGTCATAAAGAAGTGTGACTTATTTCTTCAGACCCGAGACATCGTAAACCGCTGACAAGCAGTCACAAGTGGCTCAAGAGGCCGCCTTGGGACCAGGACCCAAGCCTCTGCGCTTACCGTCAGTCATCAACGATGTTGGTGGATTGGTGGAGTTCGATAATAAGTGGCCTTAAATGCACAATTCGCGCATAGAACATCGTTCAATTCGAGAAGCGGTCGAGCTGCAGACAATCTTGACATGTCCATGTTACGACCTTCATTTTCCGCGCCATCGGATGGGCTTATTAATGCCCCGGTTGCCAATTTTCACTTTTGTGAACCCATTTAATCGTCGGAATGAATATGTTGCAAAATGTTGGTGTACGGATATAAAAAGGGTCAATGCAAATATAAAATTGCTTGAAAATCACATTGCAAGTATTAAAAAGTTTCGAAACTCAGAAACTCAACAACAGCGTTGAAATGAAATTCCAAGGTGGTTGTCGCTTAGCAAGGTACAATGGGAGAGTCTCATCTAGTTCAGCTTCCTCTATGCTGGGAAATTGATTCATCACAGAGTAACAGACGAATTAGACGGGATTCCCACATTCTGACTTGCTGTACGTACGACAGCTATCTTGGAATTCTGTTCAAACGCATTTATTGAGCTCATGAGTCAATTTTGGAACGATTTGATACCCCCAATGTTATTTTCAAGTTATTTTACATCTATATTTTAAATCTATAATAATACTTATAAAATTCACTAATTATAGAGGTTGCTCATCAGTTATCATGCAGTTGAACTTTTAATTTTTAGTTGATTATTTTATTTAGAGCAAAACGATGTGTCAAGGTAATAAAAATGCAATAGTAGATCAGAGTAGTGGTCGTTTGATAAGACTTTGCCGTTCACAGCTTTTTCTACATATGCGTGGAGGGGCATATTTTCGTCTTCTGCGCATAACGTCGTGACCAAAACCGACGCTAATATAAGGTTTATCCAATGTTTCTACTGATTACGACGACGGTATTTCACGCAAAAGATGGAAATGTACCCCTCCACGCATACATGCGCTCAAAGATATCTGCGAATGGCAAACTCTTCTATGAAACGACCGATACGTCTACAGTTCAAAATAGCACAGTCTTTTGGCGGAGAGCCCATCTTTGAACGCGTTTTTTTGCGCCTTACATCAAATTTGGAACTCAGCGCGTAGTTTTTCAGAACAAAGGAAGAAAAAAGGACGGGAAGGGGAAGAAAAGGAGAGAAAGTGGCTGATAGAAAAAGGAGGAGGAGGAGGAGAGAGAGAGAAATACTTTGTGAGATTAACTTTGGCCGGTATATATATGTTACGGTTGTGGACCCCTGCGGAGAGATTCGCTCGATTCATGAATGAGCGCCTTCTACGTGTGTCGCCCTCTTTTGATTCGTCCGAAAAGTCATTTTACGTACAATCACGATCACATTCACAATTGAGGCGGTCATCGCGGAAGCGAAGGCCCGCAAAACGTGGGGTGTGCTCGCGCCGAGAAATCAGCGTTACGGCTGATAGTAGGATTCTTTTGGAAGAGCACACCCTTTGTTTTAAGGACACGTCTTCCCGAGACCGTCTCAATTCGCGGAGGTAACCTTGGCTTGGGCGTCGAGAACTACGTTGACTGTGGTCGTGCGATGGAATCCGAAAGGAAGAGGATGAGACTTCGAGTCCCGGCCTCCGTACAATGGACATTCCTTCCCGATTGTGAGATTATAAGCACAGTTCGAAACGGAAATGCGACCATACACCGATTCAACCCAACGAATTTACTGAACACGATCAAACCCAATCAGATGAAAATCTCAGAATCAACGCGATTCTGAAAACTGGATAATGTTGAGTTAAAACTCTCAAAATGTATATAATTGAGTCCGACGATTTTCCTTAAAAATGGTTATCAAAGTTTCCGATGTCGATCTGGAGCAGGAGAGATTTGTGGATCATGCATCAACAATCGTCTGCGTACAAATCCTTCTACCACAAATCACAATGTTTAGGCAAGTGTGATTTCTTTCATTCAAACATATTTTAATAGTCGATTGTTCTTCACTCATTATTCGTAATGGATATTGAAATTAAGCTAAGTAGGTATTTAACAGTGCGCGCGCTGCCGTCTTGAATCTTGCTTAGGTATAATTATGCGCATTTTCCCAATTAACGCATTGCAATTTTTTTGTTAATTTCCAGCCAGATTTGGCAACAGGCATTTGTTTTAAACCACGCCGCCTGAGTAAATGTCATTTATCTATCTCATAATATTCCAATCTATCGACGATGATGAAAGTTCCTCCAAGTTATTGATATTTGCAGAGTAATATTTCGCCAAGCGCCTTCAATTAATGGGATAGGCAAAACTAACACTGCGGAGTACGAATATTTATCTACTCACTAAAGAGCGAGTAAGCGGTGATTTGTTTGAGTGTTCTACGTTAAAAAATATTGCAACAAGTACAACGATATGTGAACCGAGGGTGAGGTAATGGATGGTATTGTTACTAGAATTTTAGCGTCTGTACTATAGTTCTTGAAAATGTTGCGGAAATTCGCAACTTTGCGGAAATCTCTTGTTGATCAACTGATAAAAGCGCACCTCGTTTTATTAGAATGAATGTTATAAATTTCCAAAACTCGTGGAGCCTATGAATTCTTTCTTTATGGAGTATGCATTCGACAGCTGTGATATTTTCAACAAAGGAAATCGTGTTCTCAAGAATAGCCGAAAATTCAGAAAGTGTTTCAACTTCCGAATTTCTGGTTAACATTCGTCGGTCTTTTTATTCCTCGTTCTAGTTAATCATATTTCTCAAATGAACCAGAAGTTCCGGAGGAAAAAACAAAAGGCTAGTGAGAACTAGAGTTGAAGTGCTTCCTGACATTCTTGTTCATTCAATAGTTTTTTCCCTTCTTATTATATTTTTTCCGAAGTAAAATGTACCTATCAAATGTTCATCGGATGCAGAAAAGTTCTGACTCTATAAAAACTGGTTTTGAGAAAATCGCACTACGTTTTCCAGAAGAGTCAGCGTTTGCCCTTCGATTGTATCCGGGTATGTACTAATGCACTAAGCGGATCAAATTTTATATTTCATAGGTATGCCCCCTCCCTCACAGATAATTTTTCTGGATCCTTCACTGCTGTTCCAGAGTGTATAAAAAATTTGTTGCACTGTGATATTCCTACCCTCTCTCCCCAGCAAAGGCTGAAGTTATCGAAAAACGGCCAGACACATTTTATTATTATTTAGAGATACGATCAGTGACCCCAGACAATGCCCCCCTCCCCTTAATAATATTAGACATACACTCTAACCCTCTTTTCGACAACTACTACCGTTGCTGGAAAATTGAAGTGGTGCCTTTTTTATTCATCCGTATGTATATGTATGGGTTTTGGCCGTTTTTGTTTATCCAAGATAGTATTATATTTGTAGTCTTTGAGCTTTTATCGTGAAAAATACGGGGTTGAATCACTTGAATATTGATGTTATTAACAGTGTTACAGTGGCAAAGCTGCGCCTAAGGCCTTTTTTTTTTTTTTTGGACAGCAGTTTCCAGAAGCGAAGAATGGTAAGTAACAAGATTCGCATTCACTAAATAACGTGGCCTGCTGTTGCATTAAGTAAGTTTTTCGGTTTGAAAAGTAAAACAGAAAGAAAGAAAAGGTCCATTCAATTCAATACCCCCCCCCCCCCCCCACGTTTTGACCCCCAGATACGCCCCTGATTAACACAATTTTGCCAAAAAAGAGCCACTATTCACCACTATTCACTACTGCATACAACACTCGGCACAGTTAGTATGTGAAAACTGTGCCCACTGCTCAGAAAGCGGATTCACGGGGTCACAGTATGACTGTCCTTGATCTCTTGAATTCCAATTCCAATGAGCGGCCATTAAGCGTGACGCATTGTCAATGGGTGAGTGAAGCAGGATGCAGCAAGTCTAATACTCTCCCATTATGCATTTCTATTTGGAGTACGTCGCGTCGTCATGCCGTCATGCCGTCATGCCATCCGCTCCTCAACCCCACAATCCACATCATATCGTCACAATGCTCTCTCAACCCCTCCCCCCACGGTACCCCCTTGTTTCGGGAGAATTACGTGACTCGGCTTCGAACTATAAGCCGCTCTCATGATCTCGAAAATTGGTTTCAATTCGAAGTCATGATGCCGTCGACTCCGACGCACCTGAGATTCCTTCGAAAGGATTTTAAAATTAATCCAGGTCTTATTGTGATTACTTTTTCTTTCCTTTTTTCCGTTTTTTTAAAACGAAGGGGGCATAGACTCAGAGAGGTCAAAATAAATCAGACCTATCTCAGCAGGGTCGCGACAACGGGTCTTTTAGAGGATTGTTCATTAATACTGAAACCAGTGCATCAAAGTAGATCATTCTATTTAGTGGTTCTGTTGAATGGTTGGCTTCCGCATTAGCATTAATTAGGAGCACGAACAAACGATGCGTTCCATATGGAGTAGAAAAAAGAGTCTCCGTAGCGTAAAATATTTGATTTTTCCGAATGCATACTTTCAAAATTTCTGTTTGCCGATTGGTGAAACTATGTGGTGGGTGACAGAAAAACCAAGAGATGTTGCGATTTTTTTTAACGGGGGGGGCTAAAGAAAACATAGCGGAGATCGTCAAATAACTAATATAACTAAGAATATAGTGTGACTTTTGGCCAAATTCAGGGCTATGGGGGTTATAGGGGGTCTTTAACCAAAAACCCTCCTCCCCACCCTTCGTGCGGCTTTGATGAGCACCCGAATATCAAATCTATGGAGAATAATTGAAGCCGAAAGAGGGTAAGGTGGGGAAGCTAAAAAAAAACAAAGCCATGTTTGCGTGGAAAAAGTAAATTTTTGCAAAGTCTCATACCTCTGAAACAAAAGAATCCTTCCTTTGGGGGAGAAACGAGGATGCAATGGTGCATAAACTCCCTCTTACTCAGTCCTCTAACTGACGTCCATGGGATCCAACGTATAAGCCTCAATGCTCTTTTCAATTCATGTCAGAGAGGACGCTGAATAAAATGTATTTTTTAACGCACATTATTTTGGACGTCATCTGTTTGACCGCCTAAATTGTTTACCATTCAAGCCAAGTCATCATTACTCAAAACTATGAAATTTTTTTGATCCGTGGCAATAGACGTAGACGGAAGAACCCGCGCTCAAAAGCTTCTCTTCGGACATGGGTTATATCAAGAGCGTGCTCCTTCTCTTTCAGTCACTCTCATCGAACAAAATATCTTTGAGCCCCCATACAAAACGTACATTCAGTAAGTGCGGGCGCGCTCATTTTCAAAAGGTATGTAAATCAGCTATGTATATCAGGTGGGATGGATAATGGAAAATGAAGACGAGGGAGGGGGTTGAAAAAAAGAAAAAAAAAATGCGGCGCGGACTTTACCTATGTGTCTTTGTCCGTCATAATAATTCGATTCCGGTAATATTTGGTCAGCGGCTCTCCGGCCTGACCCAAAGAGGCCTAAACTCTGCGGGTTACGGCCGCGGATCGGACCGGACCCTCAGTCCGTCTCGGTTCATCTTGTCTCGTCTCTCCGCTGGTATAGTTCGGCAGCGTCTGATGGAAACGCGTATTTAAACGATGTGTCAGAGTCATAGACGCGGGTACATACGGTGTACGCCGCACTATGGTCTTCGATCGTCAAAAACTGGCCAAAGATCAGAAAATAATTTTTTCATCACTTTATCTTACATTTTGCAAGACCAAACCAGGGAACACTTTAAAAAGAAAGTTCAAAGCTTTAAATGCCACGAGAAAGTTTTAAATTAAGCTTTAAAAGTATAAAACGATGATAATCGATGACTTGTTTACTTTCGCACTCTAATGAAATTAGAAAAATTGAGATAGTATTGCGATGGCGCAGAGATTTTCAAGGTATTTTGTTTCGATAGTTGGCCTCTCACGAATAAGTCAATCATGATTTATACAAAATAATGGCCTCTCATCATGTCTAATACAGTCCATAAGAACATCCTTCCATCATATTTCCATATTTCTTAACCATTTCTGACTTAGCGAGATTTATGCAAAAAAAAATCTGTGGCGTCTGCCGTTCAGTCCGTACGCAGGCATACATTTTGAACCATTGATCCTTATGTATCAAAATTATGCACAGTTGTTGCTTGTTAGATTCCCCAAAGGTACTTTTTTTGTTTTGTTTTTGTTTTTTTTTTTTGAAATTTTTACTTTTATGTTAGTTATGGGAAAAAATGATTTTTTATTAAAACCAATGGTAAAATGGATAAAAATGAAATGAATGAAATTGGAATAATTCAAGTTTGGCTCTATTCATTTTGATGATAGTTAGGATAAAAATCTATTTCCTGCCTACTACAAAATAAACCACTTATAGTTACAATATTCATTCCTTAAAACCGTTTAAAAAATCAAAATAGGTGCACTCGAACTAAAATATGGAATTATTGTGAGAAATTAATCTTAAAACTCAAATTCAATCAATAATGGCTCAATGAATTGTGATAAAACTTTGTACACACAATCTACTATCAACAAACTTAAATTTCTTAAAAACTTAATTCTGCATTTCGACCACTTATAAACACTAAGGGAAAATAGGGACTCCCGCAAATAGAACAAAAGAACAAACAGAATGAATGCAGCTCAAAGAATAAAAACATATTGGAATCTAGAATTGCTCCAAACCCTGTTATAAGCAACATCAGAATAGAAATTAGGGGGTCTCAATTAGCCTTCAAATTACAAAGTATAGGCAATTATTATCATGTTCAGAGGTGAAAATATTTGAAATTTGAGGCGGGTCTGGGGGGTCTCCCCCAGAATTCTAAAGGGGGGGCACCAATGAGCTATAACTTTAGAGTGGCAGCGGGCTGGTCCACCTTGTGCCACACAGGGTAGAAGGAATCCCGGGAAAAAGCGGAATTTGGACGGCAGATTCCAAGGTTTGAGGTTAAATTTTGTAGGTCGTTTGGAATTTGGCGGGAATTTGGACGGCAGATTCCAAGGTTTGAGGTTAAATTTTGAAGGCCGTTTCCGGCGATGCCCGAGTTTGTTTACGAAACGACCGGAAACAACCTACAAAACTTAACCTCAAAATCGATTTTTACAGCAAGATGGCGGCGCCCTAGGTGACAACAATGAACCAGCGGAACGTTCCTTGATGTGCCACTCTAAAGTTATAGCTCATTGGGGGCCACTCCCAAAATTCTTTAGTGGGTTAGGGGGCCTCATCCAGAATTCTTTAGGGGGGTGCGTTTGGGGGTCTCCCTTAGAAAAAATGGTGTGAGAAAGTGCTTGTACTGTATTCTCTACAGTTTATTTCTTATGAATTTTTGGCCACTTTTTTTTCGATCTCAGGCCACAGTGCGCCGACGAAAAGAAAAGAAACTGCAGCTTCAACGCGCTCACCGCTCCGCGTATGATTGTTCAAATTTCAAATAGAGGTCGTTTACGGAAGAAGGGCTCATAAGACATGAGGTTTGCTCTTTCAAGAAAATGAACTTTACGATCATATATTAGAATTTATTCCGATGAGCACACCATTCATTTTATGAGCATTTTCCACGGAGACGGCCTCTGGCGGGAAGGGGGCTCGTCATATCTCAGACACATGTACACAAACGGATAACTCCGATCTAGAGGTGACTGCTGCCACCGGGAATTTCGAATTACTCCCCATCCTCTTCTTCCCCTGGACCCCCGACACGATTGAACCCTTTGAATCACAAATCATGAAAGGGAAGTTTCACCGCTATATGAGATCTATACTTAAAATTGAATGGAACTACTTTTTCTCTCATAACATAATTTCATATGCATGACAATGGGGCTGTAGCACACTTTTGCTACGAGAGCTTTGCTAGCTGATTCTGGTGTAAAAACCTCCATAATTAATGATGGAAGCATTAAAAACTTCCGAAATCCACTCCTAAACTCAATAATCGCTTTTATATTCGCGAGCGTAATGGTTGCATAGGGCAGTAATATTGGGAGATTCTCATCTAATAATAATGTAACTCCATCAAGAAGTGACCTATAAGAGACGACTTTCCTTTGACATCGGTGTAATCAGGTGTCACGGTGCCATTAATCAGATATGGACCTGGACCATTAGTCTGGTGTCTAATTATTCGGTGAATTTTTTCCTTGTCAGTAAAGAGATAGTGACGAACTTAATATAGGAATCTCTTATATTACTGCCCTACGCCACCACCACTCCCGCACATACAAAATCGATTATTGAGTTAAGGAGTGGATTTCGGAAGTTTTTAGTGCTACCATCGTTATTTTTGGAGGTTTTTACAGCAGAATCGACTACTAAATGGATTTTAGCAAAAGAATATAACAGCCCCATTCTTTGATAACATGAGAAATTTCACCCTCAAGCTTACGAGCAGACCTGTTGTTTATTGATGTATAAATATTGTGTTTTTCGAAGTGGGTCTGATAAGGACTTCTCCGCGACACACTGTATAATTTACTTATAAGTATAAGTATTTTTACTCCACTGCACTCCTCTACAGCACCAATTGGAGGCGCATAGTAGATTATAAAGTTTTTGAATTTTTCATGTCCAGAAATCGTTTGTTAGAGCTGGCTACGTTAGAATGAGATTATAAACTGACCGGACTTTCGTTTTCACATTGAGTCAGTTGTCGATCACAATCTTTGGTTTTGCTATGGAAATTGAAATTTTTCCATGACTCTTGTAGTAGATGAAAACAAAAAAAAAAAAACAAAAAACAAAAAACAAAAAAAACAAAAAAACAAAAAAAACAATCTACTAATGGAAGCAAGTAATATTTTCTCTCTACATAACTTTAAAAGCGAAGACATGCCGCTAAGGGCGTTTTGCGAACTGCAAAAGCCGAAATTCAGACGATTACTACAACTATCCAGCAAACGAAATTGCATCATTATTATTTGAAGGCGCTATCTTATTTCAATTAGGTGGATGTCATGCTTGGATCTGCGGGCATCAGTAGCTTGGATCATCGCGTTCGTAGGTTATCCAAGTCTCGATCAAAGGTTTACCGGGGCTCATCTAAAATGTTGGCTGGTGAAATTTGGGCCACCAATGAGAATTTTACCACTCAGCAGATTTTTATTGGTCTTTGCGGTTTTTTAACCGCAACTTATTACTTATTTTCTTCCCCCCCCCCCCCCCCCCCATTTCCTTTTCGCGTTATCGAAAATCGCATGATGCCGTTTTTGGACATCAGGCTTTTGCGTGCTCAGCATTTGTTGATGTTTGTCGTCACAAATTGTCTCAACTTTATTCTGTTTACTTTCGTTGTATTTCCTTTGAACTGTTCATACGGAACTTCAGCTTCAGAGCAAGGCTGTAATAAAAAAAAAAAAACAAAAAACAAAACAAAACAAAACAAACAAAAAAACAAAAGAAATAATTCTTTATCGAGGAGGAACTGAAATCTGAATGCTGAAGAGAATGAAGAGGCTCTACAAAAGAGTCGTAGACACCTGTCACTGGTTCCATTTTACTTAACCAGCATCCTTTCTTATTTCCACCGAAGTTAATTGTTAATCTACGTGGTTTAAATAATTTGTCTGTTAAAAACATACATGTAACGACTTAAAAAGAAATAGAACAAAAAATAATTAGCGACGCAGCGGGACTTGCGGCGGAAAAGCCGTGAAATTACTCGGCCAAAGGCATCGACGGGGGGCTCATTTCGGGGACTCACGTGTTCACGATGGAGGATAAGGGGATGAGGAAGAGGGTGGAAACACAGGTGAAACAAAAACAAAAAGCGTCCCGCGGATGGAAGCGTTCCACCTGAGCCGTGTTCCCTGATCGGACACATGGATCAGGAATTACTGAATTAGGTTATACTAACGCTCCAGCGCAACTGGCTCGATCCGACCAAATTAGTTCTCTGTTGTTGTGTCAAAATATGCTTCGTTATCGTCTTTGGTGACAGGATGTTTTCTTAGGAGGGGGCCTGGAATAGGTCACGCTGCCGCCGCTCCGCAGGTTCAACTCATAAAGGTGTAGCATTTGGTTTAGGAGTTTATGTTAGCATGGAAACAAAACCGAAAGGAAATAAGCCTGTTTTTGCCTTTTACTATGAATTTGAGGAAAGTGACGGTGGAAAAAGTCATTCCGATGCTTGGGTGCATGAGTTTTTTCTTCTTCTTTTTTTTTCATTTATTCAGAGGATATTATGGTAGTTGAATCCGTGGGTACTCGAGAACGGGAAAAAAAGGTGTTAGAATACTTGCATTCAATTCATATACTTATACAGGGTGTAAAAAAAAAGGAGCTGCTCCGAATAACTCGAGTTTGGGTTCGAATTTCAAAAAACGCTGAAACACGGGTTCCATTATTTTGAGGGAGACATCTTTTAGGGGGGTTGCCAAATTCCAGGCCCCCCAGGGGGGCGGGTACGGGGTTCACCGCCCCCCTAAATCACATTTCTCAAATGGCGACCCCTAATTTTTATTACATAACTTTGAAGAACATCAAATTCTAAGCATTTTGGCGCAAACCGCAGGTTTTTCGTGTTCGAGATATCGAAAGCCAAAGTTCGATTTTGACCCATTTTCAAAAATTCATAACTCCCACTAAAAAAGTCGGAATTTAAAAAACTATTAGCTTAAAATGCTCTACGAAACAAGTCCTTTTCAGAAAAAAATACAACTGTCCAGGAAATTTGAATTTTAGGCTCCGAAAAAAATATTCAAAATTAACGAAAATTTTGAATCGGCGATATTCTTGTAAAACGGCCAGAATTGACAATTTTGGCTTAAAACCTGTTGGCTGAGTCCAAATGAGCGATGCAAAGCTCTCAAAAGTCCCCAAAACCCCATTAAAGCCCGAGAGAGAGGTGTTTCCTGACTCTAAATTTAGCAGTGTTCTCAATACTGAGTTTGATCATTTTAAAGGTGATTTTGAGACTTTCTTGAGCTTTTAAGCGCTTTGCATCGCTCATTTGGACTCAGCCAACAGATTTTAAGCCAAAATTGTCGATTCTGGCCGTTTTACAAGAATATCGCCGATTCAAAATTTTCGTTAATTTTGAATATTTTTTTCGGAGCCTAAAATTCAAATTTCCTGGACAGTTTTATTTTTTTCTGAAAAGGACTTGTTTCGTAGAGCATTTTAAGCTAATAGTTTTTTAAATTCCGACTTTTTTAGTGGGAGTTATGAATTTTTGAAAATGGGTCAAAATCGAACTTTGGCTTTCGATATCTCGAACTTGAAAAACGATATCGACCTGCGGTTTGCGCCAAAATGCTTAGAATTTGATGTTCTTCAAAGTTATGTAATAAAAATTAGGGGTCGCCATTTGAGAAATGTGATTTAGGGGGGCGGTGACCCCCGTACCCGCCCCCCTGGGGGGCCTGGAATTTGGCAACCCCCCTAAAAGATGTTTCCCTCAAAATAATGGAACCCGTGTTTCAGCGTTTTTTGAAATTCGAACCCAAACTCGAGTTATTCGGAGCTGCTCCTTTTTTTTTACACCCTGTATATTGATCACCGCTCATAATTTTGATATTAAGATCCACTTTGCATTGCCTTGTTATGCAAACTCCTAGCAATCAAAATCGAAGATGTTGCATAAGAAGGCAATATACGAAGTTGCATGCATGGAGCACAGTTATTATTTTATTTTTCGGTTCATAGATTTCCTTGAAGAATTACTGTATGATTCATGAACAGATTTTCTCTCAACATATATTCATGTCATCATATGTTCTACTGAATTTGAGTCATGGTCCTTTTTTCAAATTATAACAAAAAGTTGGGTACTGTTTCCCCTAAGTTTACGTCCTATTGCACCGGCAATAGTTGCGAAAAATATCGTTAACTTTGGAGAAATGTACACCAAAAGTTAGAGGAATACACGCAAACTTTATGGAGTCGCATTTGGAGAGCATTTAATACCAGTGCTGCCGTTTTGCGTTTAATCAATGGTATTTTTTAATTCACCGATGATTCCTCCGGTTGAGAAAATATTACACATTTCAGTACAGTATACGACTTTACTATGCTCGAAAAAACACTATAATCTGTAATCTTTTCTCAACCGGTGGAGTCGTCGATGACTTTAAAAAACTTATGTGGATATTTTAATGATTAAACGGCGAATGCACCGATTGAGAAAAGATTACAGATCAGAGTATTTTCGTGCAGTACAGCCATACACTGAACTGAACTATGTAATTTTTTCTCAACCGGTGGAATTATCAGTGTGTTGAAAAATACCACTGATTATATACGCAAAACGGCAGCTTTGTTTAATACATACAAAAAAGGCAGCTCCCGTGTTTACATGTAAACGCCTAGTAGGCGGCAAATGACGCATTCCGTGGAATGAGCAAAAACTTGATAACAAAAATGAAGAAAAAAAACACAATCCCGATTAGTGTTGTTGACAGTACTCTTTGGTTATATTTAGTCGCGGCAGTCTATAATATACGTATAGCGCGACGAGAAATTAGATGTCTCTCTCCTTTCTGCATCGAAACCTACACGTTAGACAAGGATAGAAAAGGAAATAAAACCAAATTATTTTATCCTTTTCTATCTCATTCATTCATTTGGTCGATGAAAAAGATAGAAGCATAGAGGTGGAGATGCTTTGTCAACAATACAGCTATATCATACATAAATTTTGAGAACGTTTCAATTGTTGACTCAATGACAAAAGGCGTCAAAATTAAGTTGCTGTTTGAAGAGATTACGGACAAATTATGATCATTACCATACCATAAATATGGAACAGCTTTCCACAAATTGGAAGCCTTCCGAAGGAAACAATTTCAATCAAAACCCCCCAGTCGAATTATCAAACTCCAAATAAAGTACTTTGAAAGAAGAAGAAAATCAGGTTAACATTATCCAGCCACTTAAATTTAATGGTTACCACAGCTGTAATTTAACTGATTTCATTACAGGAACAACAAGCTACCGTATAATCATCGGAAATGACCAGTTCAGCTGAGTGGTATCCTTCATCTTCGCCAGTCGTCAGACAGGGACGCCAGATTACAGTAGAAAATTGGGCCTGTTCTCTATTAAGTTTAATGTAAAATATGCTGCGTTTTTTTCGACATCAGTATGACAACATTGCATCTGACTACACCAAAGTCGAGGGCTCTTTGGAGTGAGTGTGGTGAGTTTTTTTATTATTATTATTATTTGTGTTAAGGCTGGTAAAGGAGTATGGAGTCCACGCTGATAACGGCTACAATAAGTTTACTTAATATCAGTAACGTTTTAATTTATTTTTATTGTTTATTTTTCTTCCTTTCAAACCCTGTGCTCAATGAATTCAAGAAGATTTCTACGATGATGACAGAACCCTCTGTTCCCGCGTTAGATGCTAATCGATGGACCGACACGTACTTAGCTATCGCGATGTTTATCTTGAAAACGGAGAAAAACTGGGCATCTGTCAAATCCCGGAGATTAAAACGAAATAATATTGTCTAGTGCCTTTTGTTTTGATGTATTGGGGGACGGTTTAGATCGCAGATAGGACATCGGTAAGGATAGGAAAAAAAAGGAGAACCGAAAATGTCAATGCGCTATAAGGGTTACGAGTGATTCATACGACAGAGCGATCCCTGGGGCAGCGTCGCCATTTCGCACAGTGGGTATAGAGTTTCAAGAAATTTTGGGACGCCACCACAAGTAAAGTATTTGAAGAGAAATTAAACATTGTTGGTAAGTAAGAATGAACATTATTATTATTATTTTTTTTTTATTTTATTTTTTTCCATTTTTTTTTTGTTATAAGAAAAAATAAATCTGTGTTAAGGCTATGGCCGTGTAGCCAGGATTTTTGTTTGTCCTGGGGTTGACTGCAGGTCTTTTCCTCTTTCTTTCCCCTCTCTTTCCTTCATTTGCTTTTCACTCTACCTTCCCTATTTTCCTGACATTGGGGGGGGGGGGGGTGTAGCCTTATCAGCCATTCAGCCACACACCCTATAGCTACAGGTATGATTACGGCATGTCTGAAGGGGAAAATGTATTGCAGTGTGCTGATTTGTACACCACCGATCAACCAAGGCACCAATAATACCCATCATATTTGGATTTAACACTAACGAAAATATGCTCTATCTGATTCTGTGAGGCATGATCTAACGTACACAAGTAAACAGGTGAACTCTAGACAGATATCTTATCCAGTGCATCTGCATCACACACTAAAATACATGGAGGAAAAATAGGAAAACTAGTCCTTTAATCCTAATTTCAAAAATTCCCTCGTTGGGCAAGTAGGTAACCCAATTAGACTTTACTAGATTCTAGGGGGAGGGTTCTAGGGGAGGGGGGCATCACCTCAAAAACTAAATTCCGGGCGGCTTTGGCGGCAAGCCCTCGAGTTGCGTAATTTTTGCTTGTTTTGACCCGCTTTAGAGAAACTTTTCTTGAAATTCAGTATGGGGGGGGGGGGCTCAGGACTGCCCATTCGGCCGCTGCCGAAGCCCATGATAGTTTATTGATTGATTCTCTCAAATATTTCTATTGATTCACTGTGCGCTGGCGCGGCGTCTTTCCTATCCATCCCAGCCTTCCCTGGCCTTTACTCTCTCACAAAGGGTTAACAAAAATGTTATCGTATCAATTAGGCCTCGTTTTTACGGGCAAACGATTTAAAGGTCACCGGTCAGGTGAGATCCGGTGAGGGATTTTTACACCCCGAAAGAAAAGCGCACTGTTCGGTCGGACACGGAGATTCCGAAATTGAAAAGGACAGCCTTTCTTTGGGTGATGAATAAAGACGGATCGGATGTGTCTTGAATCTTTTATTCACGGCTGCTCGTCCGATGCGCATCTTTTTTAAGGTGTTTTTCGGAGCATAGATCTCGGATGTTTTGTGAAAAGCGTCCGTCCGCATTGCTTTTGTTCGACCACCGAGCCACCGAGGTTTGGGAATATTCGTCACACAATGAATCAGAATCATCTTCACCCAAACTGTGATAAGTCTCCCAAAATTCACACCATCCTTTACCGCCGTACTATGGTCTGAGATTGTCAAAAAGTGGCCAAAAATCAGGAGGCAAATGTCTTATCAATTTATCATTTATAAATTTTCAATACCAATCTAAGCACAATACTAATTTTATCAATTTTACCAAATGACCAATTTTAAGCACAGAGCACACTTTTAACAAGCGATTCATTACAAGAGCTGCCACTGCCACTGTATACTGAATGAAGAGAATAGAAGAACCTCTATTTGAAAATGAGTGTAATTGTAAGTTCAAAAAAGAGGGTTCAAGTTTATTTGTTATACCACGTTTAAAATGAGGAGGAATAAGATGCCTCTCAGTGTCTCAACCTATGGAGGCAAGCAGTCGATGAATGAATTAAGCACGCTCTCATCTCTGCTTCCTTATGAATGAGGACGGTGAGATGGTACCTGGACATGCTTGGTCCTGAAATTACGTACGAGTATTTCACCCCCTACCCACACCTTTTTGTAACATTTTTTCACCCATTGTCAAATCACTCGTAAAAATTGATGGGTTCTGTATGTTCATGATTCAAGGTCTTATAAACACTTATGAACAGTCGGGAGCCTTGGGTTCCCGGGGGTCCCAAATGGCTAACCAAAAGTTTCCATTCTCTTAATTTGTAATGTATATAAGTGTGGTATTTATTTAATATCAAAATTGTATCTTCGCTTTGAATTTTTAAAGTTTTCGTATTATTTGAGGATGGTCTCTCGGAAAGTTCTCCCCCTCCTTCCCTCCCCCAAAGCGTAATTTCGGCCCCACCATGATTGGGATGGGGATGTCAAAGGAAAATGAGGATGGCAAAACGCCAATGCCAACCCTGTAGTTGAGTATGGAAGTAAAGATGTCCTTCAGAATGGCAGACAGCCTCAAATCCGCTGTTAAATTGTTGCATGCCTCATAGTGACATCGCGTTATCGCGTTGCATTTTGTCCATTGAAACTTATGAAAAAGGTCGAACCAGGTGTGCAATGTGTAGTGGATACCTTCTAGTTCGACCTTTCGCAAGGTTTTAAAACGACAAAATGCGAAGTTGCCTGATTGCAAAGTATTGGTCACTCACACAGACTACAAAGACTAGAAGCTCTTGAAATGTTAATAATTTCCGAATGTTGGACAAATCAATCGGGTCTATAACTCCAGTAACGGATTAATCTAGTTACACACATCCATCTCATGAACTGGCTCTGTCGCATAAAAAACAGGTGGGAAAGAAAAAAAAGAAAAAAAAAATAGAAAACAAAAAGGACGTTCCTTAAAAGAGGTCGATTAAGAGGGAAGGACATGGTAAAAACAAAAAAAGTGACTTCAACTGTTCTTCTAATTCTTTGGTTGTGAATGTCGCAAAGACAATGGGTGATCTTCCTGATCAGGACATTGACAAAAAAACAACCATTTATATATTTTTCTTAAATTCGTTCCCCCGTCCTTTGGGATCATCCGAGCTAATAAAAGGATCACCTTTGAAATTAAGTGTGCGTTTCCTATAGGTCAACGGTTCGCACTGCAAACAGAGGAGAGGAGTGAGCGAGTTATAGCCATACATCGCTAGCCAGTGCCGGCTCTCAATTCGGGGTGCATTGATATATTCTCCTCATAAATTCATATAATAAGCGATAAGTGCACCAGATCAGGTGTGTTTTCTGACTGAGCCTGTGCGCCGTTCATGATGAAGAGCAAGTGATTCTACGTCCAGTTCCACCAAACTCCAAATAATACTCGACAATTCTGGAATAGATTCTAATGGGAGGAAAACGATAGTCGTTAGCTACTTTCACTTTTGATTTTTGAAGCGTTGATTTGGTTGGTGCGTTTTTTTTCCTTCCTTATTTAGTTTTTTTTTGTTTTTTGTTTTTTGTTTTTTTTTTTTTTTTTTTTTTTTTTTTTTTTTTTTTTTTTTTACACGAAGCCGATAGTCAATATTTTAGAAGTACCAACCAGAAGAATGTTGCGAACCGATATCAAAGTAAAAATACAAACAAGCAGAAGGCCATAGAGGTGACTCCAGAACTTTCGATTATCGTGCCTTCCCCCGTTTCATTAACCCATATGTGAAACTATCGATGATTTGTAGGTTTGATTAAAATTCCAAGAAACGATTCTTTCCTATAGGAGCATACGGAGGAGATGGCGATACATCGAAAGTTTCAAGCACACCGAGACCGCTGTAGAAAACGCATGCCATGCTATTACGTTTTGTCCGTCCGGGTCCCCGCGTCCAACTCTGTATAAAACCGTCCGGTTGGTCTCATTCTCACTGCACTTGCACTGCCACCCGCCACCGCACCACTGCACTGAGAGTGGTCCAGTGTATGGTCCGGCCGCTCACTTGTTCGGACTGCCCATGCCCGACCTGCTACCTACTGTGTGAAAAGTATATTACCGTCTTTATTTTAAACTGTTTCCAAGAACTTCGATCTGGTCTATGAACTGAAGTCTAGTCTCCGTATTCTGCCGATGTGTTGGTCATTAGCGCCGTTAAAAAAGAAAGAAGGAGAGAGAGAGAGAGAGAGAGAGAGAGAGAGAGAGAGAGAGAGAGAGAGAGAGAGAGAGAGAGAGAGAGAGAGAGAGAGAGAGAGAGAGAGAGAGAGAGAGAGAGAGAGAGAGAGAGAGAGAGAGAGAGAGAGAGAGAGAGAGAGAGAGAGAGAGAGAGAGAGAGAGAGAGAGAGAGAGAAGAGAGAAAGAGAGAGAGAGAGAGAGAGAGAGAGAGAGAGAGAGAGAGAGAGAGAGAGAGAGAGAGAGAGAGAGAGAGAGAGAGAGAGAGAGAGAGAGAGAGAGAGAGAGAGAGAGAGAGAGAGAGAGAGAGAGAGAGAGAGAGAGAGAGAGAGAGAGAGAGAGAGAGAGAGAGAGAGAGAGAGAGAGAGAGAGAGAGAGAGAGAGAGAGAGAGAGAGAGAGAGAGAGAGAGAGGAGAGAGAGAGAGAGAGAGAGAGGAGAGAGAGAGAGGAGAGAAGGAGAGAGAGAGAGAGAGAGAGAGAGAGAGAGAGAGAGAGAGAGAGAGAGAGAGAGAGAGAGAGAGAGAGAGAGAGAGAGAGAGAGAGAGAGAGAGAGAGAGAGAGAGAGAGAGAGAGAGAGAGAGAGAGAGAGAGAGAGAGAGAGAGAGAGAGAGAGAGAGAGAGAGAGAGAGAGAGAGAGAGAGAGAGAGAGAGAGAGAGAGAGAGAAGAGAGAGAGAGAAAAGAGAGAGAGAGAAGAGAGAGAGAGAGAGAGAGAGAGAGAGAGAGAGAGAGAGAGAGAGAGAGAGAGAGAAGAAAGGAAACTCTATACGTATTAGGTGAGGTCAGCTCAATGTCCACTTAAGACATCTATACATTTTACTCAGACATTAGTCCGTTATCATTAATTTGTTCAATCGTTCAGAGAAAGGAGGAAAATAAGGGGCGAGTCGTGGCGGTAGAGAGGGAGAAGGCGAAGCCAGATGAGGTATACTATATAGTCACAATTGGTATGGAAAATGTTCGTGAGAAAGAAATCAAACTATACAGATTTTATGTAATGTGACTAAATGAAGTTGCTGAACGTTCAAATACCTCCAGTGTGTAAAAGATATTATGGAGTTTTAATTAGCGGTTTTCTTGGTATCGGTGGATAAAACTCAAATAATGCTCGAATTGACGAAAACGAGCTGTTTCTTGAATGATAACGTGCGGAGCTACGCTACGTAGGTATCATGGAAGATTCCTGTCTAATTTTCACTTTTTCTACGCGGAAACAGAAATATGTCTCAAATCAGATAGGAATCTCTCATGATACCTGCGTAGCTCCGCCATTAAGCCCGATTTTGAGAGTGAATTTTGTAATCTTTTAGTGTACTCATCGTCATATTTACAAGGTTTTTATGCAATAATCAACTCTTCGATCCCTTCAAGAGCTCCATTGAGTATGGACGGTCCAATAAAATAGATAAGTACGGTTTAATAAAATAGGTAAGTACGGTTCAATAAAATAGGTAATTACGGTCCCATAAAATAGGTGAGTATGATTCAATCAAATAGGTAAGTACGGCCGAATAAATTAGTTTCCCCTTTCACTAATTTATTAGTTTGCGCCACCAACTTTGTCAACTTTTTGTTGTCAAGTGTTTAATTACTGCACTGGTCACTGCATTGGCCTGTCCCGCCTGTCTCGTATATCGAGTGCGAAGCGCGCGCGGAAAATCGACTGCTAGGAGTTTTAGGATATGCCGAAAATATCCAATTTCGAGCCGGCTATCATTATTTTTCCTTGTACGATCACTAATTGTATTACTCGTGGTTACATTTAATCGTGTCTGGTTGTCATGGCAACTACGGAATTGACCGGCGACGGCCGATCCGATCCGACTCGACTCGGCTCGCTGAGCCAAGTCATGAGAACCCCACATTTATTACGAGGTGGTGGGAGAGGAGACCGGGGAGAGGTCGGGTCTTATTAATCACCGCTCTAAATGGTCGACCTTGCCAACCAGAAATCTTTAATCTTGCGCCTGAAAATATTTGTCATTTTTTTATTTGGAGTGTCCCCGAGTGTGTCTCTCAGTCTGCAGACCGGGGCTCGGAGTCGACGGAGTACGGAGACGGCAGATCCACGAGACTGAAGACTGGTCAAACATTGCTGACGCTGCGCCTCTTGGAGTGTTGTCAGATTGATATGTATAAAAAAAAAAAAAAAAAAATGCTGTTGGAAGCAGAAACGGTTCCATTCCAATTTCGCTAAAACTGAGTTAATATGAGGCGATTTCGAATAGTTACATACCGGATTTTACGTAGTCGTTATTTGAATTTAAGAGAGTTCTATTATGAGTTCAAGGCGCGGATATAAGGGGAGGGGGAGGGGCTGAGAGGGCTGAAGCCCTCCCCCCCTCAAGGGGGGAGGGCCTCCCCCCTTGAGCAAACTTTTTTTACTGTCTACGAGGGAATTTTCGAGGAAATCTTGAAAGCGAGAATCACCTGGTCTGCCCAACTAGCGATAGTGCCTTGTCGGAAAGGGAGATCCCCGAATTGGGCATCAGCCTCTGTTTATACCTCATGCGATGGTGAGCAGTGCTCTTGACGTGTTCGGATCGGACGCACAGCGACGAATTTTCATTAGCATGCAAGTTCCGAAATGCATATCTTAACAGTTCGGTCCATGGATGACCAGTGGCGCAACGAAGGGGATGGTTTTAGGGTCAAAACCCCGCTAAGCATCTAGATTTTGCCCTGAAAAAGGTCATCTTCGGCCAAAATTTCTTTCAAACCCCCCCCCCCCCCCCCCCAAGGCCTCAAAAAATGAAAAATTTACGGTGAAACCCTCACCAAACTAAAGTTCTCGGTGCACCACTGTGGATGACAATTAATAATTGACAGCATACATTTAAAAGAAAGTCTACGGACAAACAATCAGACATTTTGAAAGTGACTTCCTCAAATTTGTATTTTTGAGTCAGATCCAGTAGTTTTGAGTTGGATGAACAGTAAAAATAATGTTTTCACATTTAAAATTGTTCATAAAACGACGGCAAAATCTTAATCCTCCTTGTCTCAGAACCGAAGATCCCCCATAGCTTTAGACTAATGGCATTTAACAGCTCTAAAATTCTAAATTCACATTCTCTTTCCTCTGACTTTTTTAAAAAAAAAAAAAAAAAAAAAAAAAAAAAAAAAAAAAAATATGCCAAATCAGTAGCTTTAAATTCCGTTTCGGATGATGATGTTCCATTAGAAGTTGGTGGTAGGGGAAATGTATAAATCTCCTTCAAAAAGAAAAGATACTACACCAACTCTTCAGACGTTGATATTTATTACTTTGCGACCATTGGCTTTTGAGATTATGAATATTTTTTTTAAAAAAAAAACCCTACATTTAATCAACACTGTCGTACAGTGATCTATTTCAGTAAAACCTCGAAAACCATAGTCAAACCCAGGATTAAAAAAAAAAAAAAAAATCTAAATTTTTTGGTTTCCGAATAATTGTCGATTTGTAAAGAAATTTTTCGATAAAATAATGTCAGCGTTTTAAAGAAGCATTTATTGATTTTTAAAACAATTTAAACACAATTTGTTGCAAATATGATTTTTCATACAATAACGGTGGAAACTTCGGAGGATTCTTTATGAAGAAATGAGAATGTTGACTTGTTAGATTCCCTTGTGTCACAAACACACGTGTTAACTCTGAGACTCTCAATATGTATGGGTTCTGGGACGGCGATAAAAGCGAAAACATCTGTGCATGCATACATTACGCATACGCAAAAGGCCGGCAGAATTAGCACTAGAGGTCTGTAAATCTCGTTATCCGGGCGGTATTCGAACCTGGAACCTCAATCTCAGTGGCTACCCGCGCTAACCTTTGGACCTCGGAGACCGACGTGCATCCCCTATCACATTTGCGCTGTCTAGAAGCGGCCGGTAACGCATTCAAAGACTGCTCGACGCTAACATTTCAATCCTTAATTAACTGTCTCGGGAGCCCACGAGGAGAATGTATCAAGAAGGTGGTCATTGCTTCTTTTTTTTTATTCAAATGAAAATGAGACGACAAATATGTAATTCCTTAATTGCAGAAATATTAATGGCGGCAATTGATGTCGCTAAAACGTACACGCAATTAATAGCTAGAATAAGCAAGCCAGCTGTCGGCTTCAGCCACCTTTCTTCGGTAGTACGTGAGTATAGGGCATAGCTGCAAGGATGCCGAATTGTGCAAAGTGAAAATCAGCGTAAATATAGTACTTTATCTTGAGCTAATCTGACGTTTTGAAGCAAGTTATGGTAACTGGATTTGTAAGGTCATATTTATTCATGTAGATATTCATCTTGTTCTTCTAAATTTTATAACGAGAAACGCCCTCTTTCAAAAAAAAAAAAAAAAAAAAAATTCAAGGCACACGATTTTTGATGGCAGCTTAAAACCTCAAAGTCAATGATGAGCAGTGGCGTGACTGAGGTGGGGTGTCGTGTCCCTTCTCCCGAGATCCTTTCTGTAGAACCAAAAAATGACCGTGAATTTCAAAAAATAGTCTTAAGACCATTGTCCCACAATCTAATCGTCTGAAGTTGATGATTATAGAAAAAGAAAAGAAGTCCAGTAGATAAGTCCTTTCAGCAATGAGGGATTTCATCTTCCCATGACATGAGCCTACGAGATTTTTTTTCTTTTTTTTCCTACAGGATTTGACTATGGAAACATCTCAAATCAATCCTTGCGATTGATAAATTTGAAAGAGACTTCGTTTCAATCAAACGAAACCAGTGACAAATTTCATCTTCGCACGACCATGAGTCTACAGGACTGCAGCAGCTAAAATTACTTACCTAATGCTGCACCAGGCAGCACCATACAGTAAACACATCATTAATCAATCAAGACGATAGTATAATGAGCTTAAAAACTAATTTGGTCATACACGCAAATCAATAAGGAGGTTTTTCCGTTGAAGCGGCCCTCCCCCTTCCCCCACCAGTTACGCCACTGCTCTCAGCTTGGTAGGATGTAGACTGTGGAGCGTCCGAGCCCTCTTTTCAATCCACCGATTATCCCACCGGTTAAGGAAAGATTGCGCAGTTCAGTTTAGTTTATGCCGTTAATGGTCGAAAATACTCTGATGTCTAATCTATTCTTAATCGGTGGAATCACTGTTAAATTATTAAAATATGTCCGCAAGTTTTATAAGGGCAGCGATGTCTACCAGTTGAGAAAATATTAAATATCAGAGTATTTTCGTGCTTTAATAGTCATGAGCTGAACTGAGCTCTGTAGTCTATTATCAATCGGTGGACTGCACGCATCGGTGAATTAAAAAAATGTCATCAAATATACGCAATTCGAAAGCTGCTCTGCAACAGGAGGAGCCACTCAGCCACTTCGATGCGTGAAATACCTATTCTGCGTCATTCATTTTTTGCCCAACACGTAGGGCGTAGGGTCTTAAGTGCGGTAGCCACGACGAGAGCTCTTGCCTAAGGCCCTAGGGCCTGACCCCCCCCCCCCCCCCCCCCCCCATCCGAGTCCCCCAAGTCCATCATACAACACATGACCGTAGATGACGAAGATTTGAAACGAATAAAATGGGCTAATCTGAAAAGAACTAGAGCTTCACCACGTTTCACGATGTGTTGAGTGTTGAACTGTTTAGGGCGCATGTTTATTTAAACGTAAATAAACATTCGAAATTCTTTAATTCTCGTGCGAAGTGAATGAGAAACTGCGGCAGCAGCAGCAGCATCAGGTAATATGAAGGATTCTTTTTTTATCAAGTAAAAGGGAAGAAAAGAGAGACAAAAAATCTAAAGTTTTATTTCCCTCTCTATTTTGCTGCCTCCCCAGCATCCAAGCATCCCTTCATTTCTTCTATCAACGGTGGGTGTTCCAGGATCCATGAGACCTCACACGTGTGGCCCTCCCTCTTTCGCCTCTCTCTCCCACTTCTCCATTCTTGGTCTCACCTGAAAACCACCGACGAAAAATGACTTATGTCCTCAAGGTTCTTTTTTTTATCTTTCTTTTTTTCTTCTTTTCCTTTTTCCTATTCTCTCGGAGTTGAGTACGGAGTGATTTTTTTACGCTCTAACCTTACCTAACCTGTACACGTCACCAAATAAGATGTTCTAAAATTTTTAAAAAAATCGCTACAGTGTTTTGGTTTGAATGGAGCATAAGAAAGTTGAGGACTTATTGTTAGCCGGAAGATGAGTACATAAACAGTGGCGGCACGTGCAATCTGGCAACGTTGCATTTTGTCCATTTAAACTCATGAAAAATATCGATTTGAAGAAGTGCACTGTGCAGTGTGCACCCCTAATATTTCGACCTTTTTCATGACTTTAAATTGACAAGATGTTGCCAGATTGCACACGCCACAACTGCACATAAAACATCCGGTATGTTCATTCCTAAAAAAAACAGCATAGAACTGGATTGGAGGTTTTTGATAAAGAACAAACCTGATGTTTCATGTGATCTTATTTGATATCGTTGATCCAACGTTGGCCCAACATCAGGTGTGTTCCTCATTAAAAATCACCCTTCCATTTAGACGGACACTTTAACGGAAGAATTAGACCCGCTTTTTATCTGCCCTTCTCCCAGCAAACTCCTCAATTTTAAAAATATATCTCATTAAAGAATTGTCTCAGTAACCATCTGAGATACAATGTCCTCCACGGAAAGTAAGACTTTAAAAAATCATACCTCACGTGCTTGCCCCGAAAAGCTTTTTTGATGCGAATTTATTAGATGGTAACTCATAGGGGGAAAAAATTACCGCAACATCGCTCAACATATTTAACGCAAAATATAGTCAATAACGTGCTATCAAAATCCGCAAAAGTATTGGCAGTCATGAATTCGAGTAAGGTATGTGGCCAATCCTCGTGTTAACCTTCAGTGCTCTCTTTCTCTCTGTGAGCATTCTTAACTGTCAAAACAATTAAAGTTACCAGAACTTTAACTTTATGAATCAAAAGTTTTATTTATTTGTCATCAACCCCAATTCTTCCGTAGGACTCAATGTTAAATTCTGTGTCTATATCTACTAAATTTCACGTTGAAAAAATTTGCACAAATTCTAAGGTATTTAGATACATCACGGATAGCGACAGATAATATGTCAGGGTTGTAGTTAAAATTATCATGTCAATATCTCTATTCAGTTAACATTTTTCTTCTGTGTTGATCATTTTTTCTTCTTAATTTTTTTTTGGTCTGGCCCCACTTTTTGACTTTTTTTTTCTATTTTAGAGGCGAGGAAAAACATGCCATACCCTTGAAAAATCTCAATTTTATCTTGGGTAGAAGGTGCAACTTGGTAACCAGAAGTTCATAATTCCTCTCTTTTATCTATGAAAATATTTAGGTCAGAGCAAGATGGACAAGAGACCCAAGTCACCTTCTTATTCTTTTTTAACTGGAGTCATGTGATCAAAAGGAAAATGAGAGATAATTAAGGTCGACCCTCATTAATATCGGAATTCGACTTTAACTGCGCTTATAGAAATGAGTCAATTGATCCAATAATTCTCACAACCTTTTCACTGTTATCTTTTAATTACAAATATGCTGTGACCATACCCGAAGACAGGAATTCGTCTCCCTCTCTCTTTCCCCACTTGAATGCATGAAGTAGAAAAGGATGGAAATAGTGATTGTCACGTGACTTCAGCCTGGTTTCTGTCATTTTCTAACACATGTAGTCAAACGGGCAAAGAGAGAGGAAAACAAATTCCTAGCTACGGTTACGCCTGTAACTATTCGGTTGTGACACATATACAAGTAACCTATTCCCATAGAGCCGTATAATCTTTGTCGCCATCAGCTATCTGTAAAAATACTCGAACAAAGTACAGCCGTTGCGCAGCACGGTGGGCCTAGGCATGAATGAAATGTAAACCTCTCTCTCTCTCTCGATCAAATTTGTAGAATTTCAAGTGAGCAGCCTAATAGAAAAAAATGCGATGCAAATTTCATTCCGCAGAACTATCTCTCGTGCAGCGCTCGCGATATGTCCTTCCAGCTGCTTCACGCGTGGAGGGATAGACGCGCGCGGTTTGTGTGCGCGCACCACAAGGAAGAGGGGAAAGGTGTGTGGTGAAGGGAGGGGTGGGGGAGAGGACGGACCACGATCAAACCGGCGACCGCGGGGGTCGCAGGGGGTTACCGCGCGCGGTTAGGTTATAAGAGCGGGAGAAGTTTTGAAAAACGCAACATAAAGTGTATTGCACATAATTTATAGGGAAGAATGGCGTGAAGGCTCTCAGTTAATCACTGAGGGCCGCGACTTGTGTCGTGTTGTTTGCATTCTCTTGTGCTGTGCTGTTATGCCTGTGCAGTATACAGTGTGCAGTGTGCAGTATGCAGCGCTGTATGCTCTACGGCTGTATGCTGTATTACCCTACTCTTCAACAGAGTTGCCAGGCAACGAACTTTCATCAATAAAGAGAGAGGCTCATCTGTGTATACGGGCAGTGCACTGAAAAAAAAAAAAAAAAAATACAGCAATACTACCAGAAGCACAACGATATATGAACCTAGGTAAGAGGTGATAATATTACCAAAATTCTAATGTTTGTTTGTACCATACTTAATTCTTGTATTTTTGAAGAAATTCTGGTATACTTTGACCATATTCTGATACTAACACCTGAAGTTTCTGGTAAAAGTACTAGACTCTCCAAGGTTTACAAATCGTTGTGCTTCTATAGTAATATTATTAGAATTTAGGCTTTTTTCCCCTAGTGTGGCGGTCCGAGGGTTCAAAAAGGGGGGGGGGTTGAAAAAATGCATGGCAAGACTATTTTTTCTCCTCACTTTTTTTGAGGCCTTCTACATGCAAAAGTGGGAGAGGGGCTTAAGGTTACTACCGTTTACCTTTTTTAAATATCCCTTTTCCTAAAAAAAGGGGGGGGGCTTGAGCTCCCAAAGCTTCCCCCACGGACCGCCGCTGGATGAGGGTAAAGCTCAAAAAACGTATGACATCTACGATATCAGCATGGGGCTGGCGTTTTTGCAGCTGTTTCCACCTCAAATTTCAGAGTTAAACTGACTGTAACGATGTTGGTCACAAAGAAACACATTGTTGCCTCTGTAGAGAGATGAAAATAAATATGCACCCAAAACTTACAGTTGAAATTCATAGGCCCTTTCAAGCCAAAGCTTAGAGTAGGGAGTAGGGCTGTGCCGATGGCTTTGGAGAGGGGGCAATAATACTATTATTATTCCATACTTCAAAAGAAAATGACGAAAACTTATGACATTCACTCCCCTCTCCGTATGTTCCTGATTTTTCCACCCGTGGGAGAATGCCGCCTAAAGCACGAGAAACCATACCTGAACCCTCCCCCGGCAATTCCGGAACGGCCTTGGATTACAATCAATGTTAGAGACCATGATCCGTCTTCTTCATTGAGGCAAATTTTTCGAAAGAAAGTGCTCGGAATGAATTTTTTCTCTCTCCATTTTCCATTGCTGGCTGGATTATGAACAATTTTGATCTGTGAACGATGCTTTAACATTACTCTATTTTCCCCAAAGTAAGAATAAAAAAAAGGGGGGGAACAACAGATATTATTCCACGGACTGTAACCACAAGACCATGGCTAACTTGTTGCAAGTAACGAACCATCCCTAGTGACCCCTCAATAAATGTGGCTCTCTCGTTGATACAGGGTTGCCAGGTCACCTGAGGGAAAATTCGACCATGCCTGCTACCCTCGATGCACTAACAAGGAACTCTCACACTCACACACGTCAATAGTGGTTGGATTTCAATGAAATCCTGGATGTGTTCGTTATTTTAATTAGGAAAACCAACATTTCCAATTTTCAGGAAGGGGAGAGGGCAATGGACTCCTATGATTGTCAAATGTGTTGCATACCCTACCCCAGTATATCTATCGACATAAAAATGGCCTCTGCCGGGGGGGGGGGTAGCTGACCCCCTCTCCTGAAATGACTGAAATGGGAGGGATATGAGAAAGGAAATAGAGGGGCAAAGACTTGCAGCCCCCCCCATCGAAAAAACATCTTGGCTACGGCCATATTTACAGGTATGTGTATGTGTGTGTCTGTGTGTGTTTTGTTATTCTTTTGCAACTGGCAACGGTGGCCCTCGCTGCATTGGTCTGGCGCATCACACACTGCAAATCGCGCGGCAGCGTCCAGCGGGCCAGCGGGTTCCTCTGCCTGCGTATTGCCGCGCCCGCGTTACAAGACAGTGCGCGCGCAATTCCCGAGCGGGTGCGAGAGAGAGAGAGAGAGAGAGAGAGAGAGAGAGAGAGAGAGAGAGAGAGGGGGGGGGAGAGCGTCCCCTCAGCCCCGTTTACAACGCATCGCGCCCGTCCGGGTCCGTTCGTCGTGAGTGTGGCGCGGCACGGCACGATACGACACCGTCCGGAGTGGAGGAGCCCACGAAACTCCGCCTACTGTGCATCTAATTCATCCTAACACCACTTAAACGTTAAACCCCTCATAGTCACTGCTCCAAGTGTAGGCTGCAGAAAAGAATTTGAACGTGTTTTTTACCCCATATTCCATCAGTTAAGGGCAGCATTTTACTAACGAGATCGAGTCGATAAAAAGATAAAATTTGCAATCAAAAGTTACAATTTTGAAAAGAAGAGAAAAACAAATATAAACCATCTCTGGTAAAAATCCTCATCAAAAATCACCAAAAAAAAATCTCAGTATGAGATTTGGAATCTGCTTTCATGTTGATCTCATGCTGAGCTCAAAATGATTTCTAATCATCATGAGATCATCATGAGATAGTCATGAGATCACCATGAGATCATCTTGAGATCAACATGAAATCAGGTTACAAATTTTATGCTGAGATTTTTTTGATGATTTTTGAATCCATATTCCATGTGTCTACTCCTCTGTTGCTTTGGCTTCGGGCAAAAATTCAATCACATAAAGTCTATACCTCATAAAAATAAAAAATAAATAATTCAAAATAAAATGACATGTTTTTGCATGAAGTATTCTCATGGTAAAAAAAAAAAAAAAAAAAAAATCGTACCTTTTTCATTTCTCACCCCTCAATAGGGCATGCGTAATGAGAATGGGTTTGCACAGGTTTGAATATTGGGGGTGCACAGTGCACTCCCTCGAATCGATAGTTTACAGGTGTTTAAATGGACAAAATGCAACGTTGCCAGACTACACACGCCAATACTGACAATGAACTAATCACTGAGACAATATTTTGAATGTATATCAGTTCGATCGTAAGATTGACAAAGGGGATTGAAAATTACTTTACATGGAAATAAAAATCAAAGTGCTTTACGAAAAAGTATCAAGACTCGGGTGACACCCATCGCCATCGGTGAGTCAATCGAAATATCGAATTAAAGAGTTTTGAGGTTAATAATCGAAGGAGCGATGAGCGAATTTTATCCATAGATGAAAAATGAGTAGGTTATAGAGGAGGATGAAGCATATTGCGAGGGGAGGGAGGGAGGGGGAGTTCAGGGGGAGACCGGAGGAGAAGGGAAGCAGATTTCTTGCTAGAGAGTGGATGGAAGAGGCACATAGCGTGTAAGCAAGATATGCAACTTCTGGACACAGCCCTGCGTTTATGGTTTATGCCTACTGATATTAATTTATTATGATTTATTCACATCAATTTCTTCCACGATTCATTCCCCCCTCCCTTCCGCGGAGCCCTCTCCTCTCCACCCATCATCGCTCATCTCTCTTCTCTCTTGATATTGGGACAGGATACATATATATTATATGTATATATATGGCAACTCCGCATAACACCGCTAGGAAACCCCACTGGCCTAGACCCTGGACCGACCCCGGATCCCGAGCAACTATTCAACTTCTTCATTCTTTACTTTACTTTGGATGCACATTCTCTTTGAGCATCATTTTTTCCCTTTTTCCCCCTTGAACCTAGGTCAGTAGAAAGGTTTTCCATAAATTATCTTCGTAGGCTTCGCGTTGCATTGGGGCTTGGGATAGTTTTATAAAGCTGTTTTTTGAATATACGTACCTGCATTTTTTCACTCACAAATGGATTTTGAAATGAGTCTGTTGGTTTTAGCCAATGAGCTTTACTTTTATCTAAAGTGGCAGTCTTTAGAGTCCCTATATACTATGAGAGTTGCGCCAAGTCTCTCAAAATGAAGAAGAAGAAGCGGACCAATGGAGCCCCCAAGAGGCAAAATTCAAAAAGTGGATGACCATTTGCCTCTGCGCTGTTGCCGCTATTTCGCTATCTCTTACAGGTTAGGTTCTGATTCTCGACAATAACGGTCGTTATTGAAAGAGATAATGGTCTCCAGAATAAAATTCAAGCAGAGGAAAAATTAACAAAAAATGAAAGTGAGTTCGCGAAAAGTAAACAAACCCTCCGCCATTTGCATTTGCCTCTTGGAGCTTTCTTGACAGCTTTTTGAGAGCCAATCAGAAATGGATTCAGCAATGGCGCAACTCTCATAGTATATAAGGACTATAGCAGTCTTATATAATTGGTGACCTTCGTAACTACCATGGAGAATTTTTAGGTTAGGTTTAATGTGTAGTTTCCCCCCACCCCCCATTTATTTCTGATTTATTTTGTTGCAACCGCACAGTAGTGGATCGAAAACAGTTCGGAAGAGATCGAAAGCAGCTCGTGCAATGTGGCACCAAAGGATACTCTCCATTTAACCCAACGTAAATTTATCGATATTCCAGGGATTCATTGAATCTCTGAGAAATCGACATTTTTTGCGTAGGTTCACACGTCAAAAAATCATGGTTGCCAAAAAGTACGAGTCGCCACTGAGGATAATGGCGCAAAAATAATGATACACGCATTTTGACTTTTTAAAATGCACCATAGAAATTTAAAAATTAAAAAAAAAAAAAAAAAAAAAAAAAAAAAAAAAAAAAAAAATTCCTTGATGTGACCTTTATTTTATATTCAACCGTGCGTTTTCACACCGAGAGCACAGTATTACGCGACAAAAGCTCCGTGCCAATGAATTATGTAAATAACCGGCCCAACTGTCAGGTAGGCAGTTCTAAAGCCTCAAGATTTTGAAAATGGTTTACTTATTAAAATATTCAATTTCGTTTTCCCCAGTGCAGCTGATTTGGCAGACTAAAATTTTTGCAATTTTTTCCTCCTATGCTATGTAGGCTATTTATCCAAAAATGACTACATAGACAATTTTGGTTTGATTTTGTCTAATTCAGGAGAGGATTATAAATATTTCGAACGAGAGGAAGAGATGACATGGAGAGGGTTAATTAATTTCCTCACAAGTTACTTTTGGCTGGGATGCCAATGCAATAAATCGAAGAAAGGGGGAATTGGTTGACAAAAAGTTCCCAGACGTTGCTTCATACATGCAGCAGTAAAGTGTGGGAAATTTTTATCCCTCTGTCTCCTTTTTAATAGTGATTTGCGTCAGAACGATGAATGTAAGGGGAAGATCATATATTTAGCCACATGTAAAAAAAATTTAAAAATTTAAACTTTTGATTACAGAGATAATAGTGTGTGTAAATGACCCCACGTCCAAAAAACTTAAAAATTTAAAATCTTAGATGAAGTTTGCTTGAATTTTTGAGCCAACCTGTTTCAAACAATTGTTGTCGTTAATAGAGGGATGTTTGAAAAAGCATACTTTCCCCCCAGAGAGTTTCTTTTCTCTTCTAGCGGACAGATGTTCGATTTACTGAAACGCAATGGCATATTGTCATGTCAGTTCAACGATAGGTGATCGTAGGTACGCGATCTCGATCATGCGTATTTGTTTGCTTATCTCGAATTTCTCATTTTATTGTGAATGCCTTCTCACTTTCTCTATCTCTTTCCCCCTCCTTCTTTCCTCTGTATAGTTCCATTCGTATACGCCACATGCGCTAATACGGCTCATCCAAATGCGCCGATTCTGGGGATTTTGGCGTCTCCATGAGTGCCAAAAAAAATTGGCGGTTTTGGATCGGACCCTTTTGAGAACGACTACCCCTAGAATTTTTCAGTTTCATGTGAGGGAGTGGGGAGTGCTATTTATGCCCCTCCAAATGATGACTCCTGATGTTTTCTAAACCTTTGGTGTATATGAGAAAATAGCAATTTAGTATTTCAGGAATAATAGAGTAAGTTTTTAGATTTCGTTCTTCGAAGCAAGATTAGATAAGCGAATAGCAAACGAATTTAGGGAGTGGTTGAATCGGTTGGGGGGAGGAAGAAGGAAGGAGGAAGGAGAGACTTTTGTGAATGATATCGAGTAAAAGTCTTAAATCGAATAAACAAAAATCACGCGCAAGGCGCGAAACGGAACGCTTGGCCACAAAGCGGCCACCGGCCTCTAGTTGTATATATAATAATATAATATACCTCACAGCAATTATATAGAGAAAAAAAATTTAAAAAAAATAAAAAATAAAAAATTATAAAAAAATTACAATTGTAAAACAGCAAAAACTACAACAGAAGCAAAAAAAAAAAAAAAAAAGAACGTAAATAATAATTAAGAGAGAAAAATAAAATACTAAATAATAATAATTAAAAAAGAAAGAAAAGAAAGAAAAGAAGTCCCAATAAAAATCCCATTAGGTCCGAAAGAGAGTTAGACTCACCTCCTTAGTTCCTAAGATGTGACTGTAAGAGAGAGAGAGAGAGAGAGAGAGAGAGAGAGAGAGAGAGAGAGAGAGAGAGAGAGAGAGAGAGAGAGAGAGAGAGAGAGAGAGAGAGAGAGAGAGAGAGAGAGAGAGAGAGAGAGAGAGAGAGAGAGAGAGAGAGAGAGAGAGAGAGTTAAAGAGGAATCTATACGCGAGGATGACGCGTATTTTAACAGAAACCGTGATACTTATGTTAAAAATTTGAAATATTCGTCTGAAAATTTGTCGAGACCTAAAGGCTGAACGGACGAAGCCTGCTTAAAATCTCCCTTTGATCATCTTCTCGAACAAGTTTGAGGTGATAGAACTGCCGATAAAAAGGAGGTGAGACAGCGAGGAAGAGAGAGTAGAAGAGAGGAGAAGGAGGGAGATAGAAAAGGAGCGACGAATAGAGGGAGTGAAGGAAGAGGAGAGAGGGCCGCTGCGCATGTTTAGACCCAATAAAAAAATGTATAATTCCCGATATAATAAAACATAATCTGTAACTGTTTTCGATCGGAGAAGAATGTGGATTAAGCACTGGCGGATCAAGAAATCTATCCTACTCTCTCTTCTCCCATTAGACCGTGTGTGTTAGAAAAGGATGGATCAGGGGCAGTCACGTGATTTTCGCCCTCTCTTCTATCCTTTTCTAACACATTCCTTCTAATGGTCAGAGAGAGAGAAGGACAATTTTCTGGATCCGCCAGTGGGATTAAGAGGGATATAACGAGAGCGTACGAGTTCGTATATACTCGTAGCAGAAAATATTTGTCTGCGTTGCAAGTTTTCTCGTGGGGGGAAAAAGAATATTCGCGGAAGTTTTTTTTTTTACTCTTTCAGTCACATTTTGTAAAACTTGGCAATTTTTTCCCTCATCGACACGGTATCAGGCAACATTGCCGGAGCAGCAAGCCAGAACCTCGCGCTCAGAGCGTCAGCGGCTTTAATGCTCCCACATTTTCGCCAATGACATTCTTCTGGTTCATTTCCAACGATGATGTTCCAGCGCCTCCCCGACGGTGCCCGGGTTTTTGAGCTATAGATGTCATTCAAAAGCCAAGGAAAATAGGAGCAAAGCCAAATCGACATAGCTGTAAGTAAATAGTCACTGACATTAGACATACAAGAATAATACCGTCCACATTGATGCATTTCATTTATCGCTCATTGATGAAGGTTCAGATTCAGGGCTTGCTGTGAAGAATATTCAAAATGTTTCAAAAAGAAAAAAAAAACGGTGAGTGTGACCAATGCGACCGCTCAAAAATAAGTCTTGCGGATTCTGCGGGTGACAATATGTATTTTCATCAGTCCAATTGACTGATTTGGTAACACATTTTATTCATCTACATTTTGATTTATCGCTTCAACAGATTGCTGACTGACTGATTTCAAACAAAGCATTAATCTCACAGTTATAAAGTGTCTAAATCATAATTATTTTTAAAATCTAAAAAAAAGAAACAAAGGATAAAAGTATGGTATTAACTAGAATAATTGACAACCTTAAAAAAAGTACATGTTTTATCTTTGTTAAGCCGTCTCTCTCTCTCTCTCTCTCTCTCTCTCTCTCTCTCTCTCTCTCTCTCTCTCTCCCCCTCTCTCTCCCCCTCTCTCTCTCTCTCTCTCTCTCTCTCTCTCTCTCTCTCTCTCTCTCTCTCTCTCTCTCTCTCTCTCTCTCTCTCTCTCTCTCTCTCTCTCTCTCTCTCTCTCTCTCTCTCTCTCTCTCTCTCTCTCTCTCTCTCTCTCTAATTCATTTTCTTAAAATATCCCTCACGTTCTCTTATTTCATTTTTTTTAATTCAGCTAGTCTGTATAGTTCATCCAATTTCTTTAATTTAATTTTGCTATACTTACATTATGTTGTTAAAACTGAAAATGAATCTTCATTGTCATTATCAAATTGCAGGCTCAACTTCAAGTATAGAACTTTAATATTCGTCCAACAAAAAGTTTTGTTGTTGCTTTTTTTTGTACTTCTCTCCGATGTAAAGTTCCTTTAGAATTGATCTGCATACACATTTGAATTAGTTGATTCTAAATGTAAATCATAAAGGTGAAGTTCGACAGTGGACCAGTATGGTGGACAAGCGGATTTGCTCGCATTTCCAGTACGTCTGTTCCCATATACCTAACCTAACCAACGACCAATCACAACTCGTTGAGCTCGTGTCTGTACTCCCTACACAATAATTCCACCAAAAAACTCTATTCACTAACTGCCACACTTTCCAGTGTTATATTGAATTCATACAACTTAAATTTTATTTATCTTCAGACAAAATATATAGTAAATTGATTTTACGATACCATCCGTTCCTTTGACCCTTGCGATTGCATACATATTTTAAGGTCATAAATTTCAACAGTTCATCGCATTGTCGGCTCTTCACAATCGTGTCACGGATACAACGTTCGACAATAAGGTCATTACCCCCTCTCCCCCCCCCATCATTAATTTGTATAAAACATCTATAAATAGATGGCGGGAGAGAGAGAGAGACAGACACTGAGAGAGAGAGAGAGAGAGAGAGAGAGAGAGAGAGAGAGAGAGAGAGAGAGAGAGAGAGAGAGAGAGAGAGAGAGAGAGAGAGAGAGAGAGAGGAGAGAGAGAGAGAGAGAGAGAGAGAGAGAGAGAGAGAGAGAGAGAGAGAGAGAGAGAGAGAGAGAGAGAGAGAGAGAGAGAGAGAGAGAGAGAGAGAGAGAGAGAGAGAGAGAGAGAGAGAGAGAGCTGAAAACACTGAAATAAAGGTTAGGGGAGGGGGGTCGAATGCTCCTCCCCGAGAGTGTCGTGCACCTGTCGATCAGATCTTATTTGCGGTTCAAACCGAACACGCGATGAGCACACAGATGCATCGGAGGGGGCGCGGTAGGAGGAAAGGGGAGGGAAAGGGCGACGAAGAAGACACAAGCGGCGAGAGAGAGAGAGAGAGGATGAGAGAGGAAGAGAGAGGAAGGGAGGCTCATCTGCATGGGAGGTTCTACTCGCGCAACAATGACGCCCCCTCCGCGTGGAGCGAAGTTGGCCTCTCCGCAAGACTACAAATGACATTATTAAAGCAATTTGGAAGGCGTCAACCTGAGAAATGGGCAAATGATGATTGGATACATCCACGGTCACGGTGTGAATTGAGTATTAATTGCGAGTCGAGTGCAGGCGAACGCGAACTGTATTCATTCACGCTTGTCTGGGTTTGGTTCGCGGCCCGGCGGCCAATTCCGCGCCGAGCTCCTAATTTCCTCAATGGTCAGATCAGACGCCCAAAGTGTTTTGTTTCAAGGATTTCTTCAAAAGATGAGCTTATATGATGATTTTATGGACATTTATGGAAGCAATTGAAGCCTGTTTCCGGAAAAAGAGTTCATAAAACAAAAGGTGTGCTCTTCAGACGCAAGACTCTATTCAATCACAATGATAATTTTTCAGGTAGAGCACACCTTTTGATTCATGGACCCTTTTTCTGGAAATGGACTTAAGGAAATACCCAAGTAGCCGGCACCCCCAAAATTTGCACCAGTACCCGGTACCCATTTTTTACAATGTGAAAAGTATTAGTTTGGTGGCAATGCTGGTGTTTTGGGTGGTTTTTTTTCTGAGGCCTCATTTGTGAAACATTCGAAAAAATTACGAATATATTACTAAATTTTAGAAGTTTGTATAGTTATTTTCGTGATTTTTGCTGATTTTCACAACTGATTAAACTATTCATTTGCTCACAGCAAAAGTTTGCAAGAATTTTGTTTTGTTTAGTTAATGAAAAAAAAAATATTAATAAGTCTGCTTGATACTTTAGATTTACGAATGATCTTAGTGCCAGGTGTCATTTGATCTACAAAAACTGCGAACTTTTGGGTCCCTAATTTCGAATTAACGACTATACGGCTGACTAATAACTGAACTCATGATAAAAAAATTGACTTTAGTATTAATTCTTGTTAGTATGTTGTTAAAATAATCTTGCGTAAAAGCCCCGAGGAAGCGAAGCGATTACTTTCGTACTCGACTGTTTAAGTCTCTGACCAATGTTTCATAATAACCGCATTATTATCACCCTTCGAGCGACGCCGACGTATGTTTACACAAAATAACTCTGTAGCATAGGTAGAACTGTGTTCAGTTCAAAGATAGCATATGTCCCATTCAACAATCGGCCCCTACTTACTGGAGGGAGGGGGTTGTCTAAGAACATCGGCATCTTGTTTTGTGAGTGCTAACTTCCAGTATTTTACGCACAGTGCTGCTTTCTTGTGTATACTTGTATTTCATGCCACCGATTGACCAAAAGATCACACAATTTATAAATTTATAGTGCTGTTTCATGATTAAGATGCACGAATATATTCGTTTATGTAATCCTTTCTCAATCGGTGAACTATCTCCAGCAAATTTTTTAAAGTCAGTAACAATCGCCACCGGTTAAAAAAAGATTACTGATCAGAGTGCTTTTGTGCATTACCTACTGTTATACATCAACTTGAACTGTGTAATCTTTTAGTGAACCGGTGAGATTGTCGGTTCATGGAAAAACTACCACCAAATATACACTAAGAGGCGACTGCTCTGATTTTTGATGAATAAATGCAAATGTGCTTAGTATTAAATAATCACATTCACGGCATACAAGAGCATCATTCTTAAATTTTTAGGAGTTTTAGATACAGTTTAATTTGCATGCCTATTAAAAATCTTCACCTAAGAGCGTCGTACTGTAGCTTGCTGTGCCTAATTACCCTCCATTCATACTGAATTTTCAGGCATTTCTGACTACTTATAGGCAAAACTGTTCTGGTGCCTGAAAATCTCAGCATTACTATGCGCAAAGACATTTAGAATTTCTTGTAATTGCAAAAATAATTCTCGGTAACTCTGAAAAAAAGTTCTGGCACTAAAATAATCTTTGCATTTACAGTAAAAATTGAGGTTAGTCACGAATGATAATAGAAGTTCTGATTGGTGGATAGTGAATCATTCACGTTGTATATTATCAAGAAGTTTGTTGATGCGGTGTTCTTCCCAGCGTAGAGGTGGAAATAGACAATTTTTATAGTACATACTTTTGTGTAAACGAAGGCTTGTTTTAACCACACTGAAAAAAAAATAAGCTAAATTTAACTAATTTCAACTTAAAAGTGTGGACACCACTTAAAACTGTTAGTTTGACTATTTGAATTAGTAAAATTAACACCGTGCCATGTTAAATAAGACGGCACAGAGTTAATTTTACTAATTCAATTAGTCAAACTAACAGTTTTAAGTGGTGTCCATACTTTTAAGTTGAAATTAGTTAAATTTAGCTTATTTTTTTTTCAGTCCAACACAATTTTTTCTATGATAATAAGGTGGTAATTGAAAATTACTTTTGAATCAGCTCCTCGCCGATTTACCTTAAAACATCAATTGAGGATTTTGCCGGAAGAAAGGCACATAAAACTGTAGTGCGTCCTTCCCTTAAAATCAGCAAATAAATGGATTCGGTGATTTTTAATAAAGAGCACACCTGATAGTTTATGGGCCAATATTGAAGTCAGCAAATATAAGTACACTTGAAGCATCAGGTGTGTTCTTTATAAAAAATCGCCAATGCATTAATATGCTATGGTTTTAAGGAAAGGATACACTTGAAATTTTATGCACCCTTCTTTCGGCAATCAATTATTATTCGTCAGAAATTTCGTATTACTATCAGTGCGCCACAATTCTCCATAGAGTCCATCTCGAATTGATATTTCCATCGATGACCAGCGCGGTGACATCGCTAGTGTAACTTTCAATGATAAAATCCTGACCTTGCTCGGGTGACCCATTTTGACCTTGTCAACCCAATCTTACAGATCTCTAAAACAGCACGCTCACTTGCTCCAGAATACAGTGATAGAACTATAACACACGCGCGCGCATCCCACATATATACAAAAACACACCAACACAAACACTCCTCCCACCCACTGCACCTGCTGGACGCGCGCGCGCAAACGCTGTGTCGGGCGTTATGAGCGATAAGCGCATACCTGCTCATTACCGGAGATAAAGCGTTATAGGTGCACATTCTTTCCCACCCGGACAACGAAGAAGAATAAAATATGTATCAAAGTGATTCATCTACGTGTGAAATCGACTTAGGAGAAGGTGCGTGAGGGAAAAAAAAGAGGTGAGCGGAGCGCGAAATGCATGCTGGGTCTTTTGACAACGCGAGTGACCGGGAGAAGCGAGGCAAAGGTGAGGATGGTGTAGGGGGAGGGGGTAAGGGAGGAGGTGTGGGAGGGGGGAGCGTAGCAAAGTGTAGCCGGAAGTTTAAAATCTGGAAAAAAAGAATATGCACGGATTTACATATGCAAACAAGGCTCGGGCACAGAGAGCAGCACTGCTGAACTGATCCTCTGCAGCAGCGGGCGGTTTTGCTGATCAAACCAACGGAGAGAGTCAGCGATGAAGTTGCCGAAGTAATCGTGACGCAGTACGCACCACGTTAGCCGAGCGAGGAAGCAGATTTCTATACATCGATTCCATTTAAACTTATGGAAAAGAATCGATCATGAGGTCCGATTATGAGCCTCCGAATGATCGATACTTTTGCGTAGATTCGAATGGGAGGGGAAAAAAACATTTGATGTTTTACATCTAGATCCACTTCGAGCACAGTAGAATAGAACGAGATGATATCAGACTTAGGATTATAGGATCGATTTGAATATATAATTAAGAAATATGAAACTAAATTGACGAGGACACATTACTTTGCACTGTGCTATGCTAAAAGTGACAACGTTTATGAGAGAAAGCAAACAGTTTATGGTTAGCTCCAAAATACGTCTTTTACTTTGGGAATTTGATTACGTTCCCGAATTGCAATTTTTTTCTTTTTTTTTTTTTTTTTTTTTTTTTTTTTTTTTTTTTTTATTTTTTATTTTTTTTATTTTACATCAATGTGACAGAATCCACGGCTGAACCAAACTTTGCGCGGCAGATATGGTAAACGAAACTTTTTTCTACACTGAAAATGAACGCATCATGGGTTCGAAAAATCTCTAGTTTTATGCGTTGAGTGCCGAATCACCAGTCGGCATTTCAATCCTCGACAAACATGACGGCTTACCGAAAACGGAACAGAGATATAACCGCTCTCTTGCACCAGGTTAGTCCATCCCACAATTTTTTTCCAGATTTATTCGCTTTTTTGAAAAGTTTTTAGTGTTTCGGCTTTCTCACGGTCATAAACAACCGTTCTGCTATTGTGATGAGGCAAATATTAATTAAGACGCAAGCATGAGTATGAGTAATAAAACTATAAATGTGACCCATTACAAATATCCAAGCAGTACAACCGGCAATAAAATATTGAGGCTGCGGTGTTTGTGCGTCATACGAATAAGTTTTAACTGCTTTAAATCCTGATGATACGGAGAGCAACAAACTTATCAGTGTCAGAATTATTGCTTCAGAATACTTTTTATTAGTGCCATTGATTTGACGCTAAATCACCAAAAAAACTAAATCACTCATCATCTGAGAGAAGTTCAGAAGAAAATTGATAATTAAATACAAATCGCCATTCAATTTTATGACGGTACGCTGGATTTTTGAATCGTCACTTTGTTAGTGGATCCCTAATCTTGTTGTTTGTCGATCAACTATTTCTTTCGTGGCTATGCTTGAGCGGATGGCTTGATATGTAGCCCTGAGGCAGAGCTGCCGTTCGCGTATATTTAATGGCATTTTTAATTCATCGATGATCCCACCGGTTGAGAAAGGATTCCACAGTTCAGTTCGGTGTATGACTGTAATGCATTAAAATACTCGCATCTGGAATCTTTTCCCAACCGGTGGAGTCGTCGATATATTTAAAAAAAAAAAAAAAAAAAAAAAAAAAAAAAAAAAAAAAAAAAACTTGCATGTATTTCAATAATTTAACGGCGATTGCACCGATTGACACAAGATTACAGATGCGAGTATTTTTGTGTACTACAGCCATGAACTGAACTAAACTGTGTAATCTTTTCTCAACCGGTGGAATCATCGGTGAATTGAAAAAATTCAATTGAATACAGCAATGCCCTGAGGACAAAAGAAAAACATAGTTTTTGATACTCACACTCCGTGCATTATTTACCTTCAGTAGGTAACTGTTGCTGATTCGCAAAAAAACAAAAAAAAAAAACAAAAAAAAAAAAACAATTAAAAAGAAAATAAAGAAACAAACAAATAAGCAAATAAATTTATATAAACAAAAGCTGTTATACTTTGCATCACTTAAAACATATCCCAAACTTGGAGTATGGAACTGATGAAATATACTGAGAAATAGCTAAATTGATTGACTGTAATGGATAACTTTCCAGGAACTTAAAAAATAATGTTGGAAAACGTTCGGCTTTGGAAGAAATTTAAAAATCTCAGTGGTTGTTTCGGATTATCCTTCAGGTTTCCTTCAAATCTCTATAAATGCCATCCTCAATTTTTTAATCTCCTCAATAAACGTTCATTCCATTTCAGTCAAATTAACCTAATGTTATCCATATCCAATCTGTTTCACAATCCAATAATTCACAATTCCCCAATCCCCATTTCCCTGCTTTTTCCCAAAGCTTTGTCCAATTGATCCTCACTTTTCTTTATTCATCGTATTTTTCAAATGACACTTTTCAAGTCGAGAAAAAACGTTTTAAAATTTGGACCTAAATCAATGAACAAAGAAAGAAAAAGAAAAAAAAAAGTAGAATTTGCCATCTGCAAAGCTGATTTTGGAGTCCGGCAGAAAGTATGATAATTTTCACTAGATTATGGTAAAATGTACCAACAGCAAGTCTAACTAAATTTACCAGAAGGTACGTAGCATTTACCACACAGAGAAAAATTACCAGAACCATGACAATATGTGAACCTATGCTAGGGATAGTACAATTACCAGAATTCTATTGTTTGTACCTTAGTCCTTGAAATTTTTTTAGGAAATTCTAGTTCTAGGACCATATTTACACCATCATTTTCTGGTCACAGACTAGAATTTCTGTCGTGCACATATTGTTGTGCTGCTCGTAATATGACCAGAATCTAGTATTATGACTATCGCTTTTTTTCAGTGTACTTTCTAGCAGACGCCAATATCAGCTATTCAGATGGTAAATTTTACCAGCCCCCCCCCCTTGAACCATGTGGATAACAAACTTTTTTAGGGAGCTCGACAGTTTTAGGGCCCCCCCCCCCTAAAAGCCCTTTCGTCCACTGGTCCTTGGCTGGTTTTTACACAAGTTTTAACACACGGTCCTCTTAACCAGTAAGGATCTCAGAATAATATCCAAGACTTTCGATTTTGACGCGCACGAAACGCTGCGGCAGGGAAGTTGGAGGTGAATAAATAATCGGGTGCGCGCTTGGTTGTCGTGGAGATGGGAAACCTGGAAACCGGGCAACCAAGAGACGCGAGAGACGCGAGAGACGCGAAACCCGCAACAATGTTCGAGCATAGGGACTGGGCGATCGCGTCCGCGTCTGCGGGACCCGCGACAGTGCTGTTTGTTTATACCGTCATTACAATATTATAATGTCAATTCAGGAGAGGGAAAACAAGTTGTTGATAATTAGGCTTGTTTAGTGCTCGCCGTAACATAAATTAGACCTTGCGCTTCTTTGGATCTCTTTGTCGGCAGCATTTGAAGCCACGTCGAACCAGTTGAATAGCTCACAACCTAACCTTAGTTGAACGCTATATTAGTATCGTTCGCCAAACGCGGTTGCCATATCGATTGCCAAAATATATCCGTTCTCTCCCCCCTCCGACCTCGAACTATTCGTCTAGACGAGAATGGATCTGTTGCAAACTTTTGCTGCAAATGATTGAAGAGTTGATTCTTACACATAAAAACCTGTAAAAATGACGATGAGTACACTTAAAAAAATCACAAAACTTACTCTCAGAATCGGGCTTAATAGCGGAGCCATGGAGATATTATGAGAGATTCCTATCTGATTCGAAACATATCCCTGTTTTCGTAGAGAAAGTGACAAATTAGACAGGAATCTCCCATGATACCAGCGTTCTTCCGCCATTACCATTTTCACGTCAATGACGTCATGTCATATCTGTTTTCTAAGTTTATTACTGAACCTTAGACTTTTACAGAGTGATTTTCGTGATTTTCGCTGGTTTTTATATCAGATTTAACTATTCATTTGCTTACAGCAAAATTTTGCAAGAGCCCATCACCAATTATTATTGGCACCTAGTTTTAATGGAGCTGTCGCAAGCTATTGATACAAGCAATTTTAGGCAGTAGCGGCCCGTGAGATTTGGCAACCATGCATTTTTCCCACTTAAACTTAGGTAAAAAATCGATTCAAGTGGAGGCTGGCAGCCTCCTCGAGTTTCGATTGTTTTCCATGTATTTAAATGGGATAAAAACACTGTTGCCAAATTGCACGAGCCGCCACTGATTTTAGGGTCGATTTAGAGGTAAAGCCTGTGAAAATAACGATGATAGCACTAACAACTTACGACATTCTGTAACTTGTAACTATTTAATTCCATCACCTTCAAATCTACTCGATGCAAAGCATCACCACATTACACAGCGATTGGGAACAGTTGGCTGGTTTTTATATTAGATTTATTATCTACTATTCATTTGCGTTTAGCAAAAGATTGCAAATTTACTGTCGGTAATTGTTAAACTTACTGAAATTATTCAATAGATATTTTTATTTGTTTCGTAGTTTTAAACTTTTAAACGATACTTTTTTGATGAACTTTTTCGGCGTCAGCGAAAAGTTTTCGTGGAATCAACTACATTGCCTGTAAAAAAAGTCCCCACTTAGAAGTTCAAGTTGGGACGGTTGCCGCTAAAAAAAACTGAAGGCGATTTTTCTATTTACTGTACGATTTCAAAAAGCCTTCAGATTTAAGTTCATTATTACTTTTTCATTTGCTGAATGTCATCGCAAGTTTGTGTAAAAACTCCTCAAATGGTAAAAAGCCCCTTCCTCTCGAACGGCAACCGTCTCAACATCTATAAGAGGGGAATTTTTTCATAGTCACCCTGTATACAAACATGCTGTATCGTGACTAAAATCTAGTTTTGACTGAATCGAGTTGGTTAATATCATGGTTCGAGTAGTTGTCCCACATCATACTATATCGCACTAAACCAATGTACCATGGCTTTCAAAAGAAAGTATCCCGGTTAAAATTCTCAGAGTTCAATTTTTCGTTCTAGTTAGAATTTAAGAGTTTTTAAGATGTACTCTTAAATGGGCATTCTGCTTAGTCCATGAACACTTTAAAGTCATAAAATTGCTCAAAACTTACAGATATTTGAGGGAGTAAAACTTTCGACCCGGACACTTTCTTTTGAAAGTCATAGTAATTTATCGGGAAAAAATTGAAGCAATCAGAAAGCCAGGGTTTTCCGTGGAAAGTATAGTATTTTGCGGAGAGGACGTTGATCCTGTGGGCGCGATTCTTTGGATGCAGTCTTCTTACAGCGGAAACATATTATTTAAAAAAAAAAAAAAAAAAAAAAAAAAAAAAAAAAAAAAAAAAAAACTTAACCGTTTCTTTGTTTGAGAAGGAGTAATATAGAGAAGAGAGGTTTGGCAACACTGCACCAATACGTTGTCCTCTAAGCCCCATCCAATCTCAATTTCTTTAACTTGTTTCACGGATAAAAATTTCTGCAGAACGTGCGCTTTAAATATAATTAAACTTTCTTTTCCCCCTTTTTTATTCGGTTACAGCTAGTTTCCGTTCTTTAGTTTCGCCATTACACACCATGAACACTGACTGGTTTAATGCGTGTCTCTAGAAAGGGTTTGAATGAACAAGTTAATAAAATGATTGTTTGAGTATTCGGAAGAAAATTAAAAGTGAGCTGACACGAGGCTAAGGCCTAAAGAGAACGTGACAAAATTACCCATAATTCTTTTCCGTTCCGCGAGAGTTGACGTCACGTGACTTCGTTTACAGTTAAAAATGGACAAACATGTGAGGCCAAGACTAACTTTGATTCCCCTGATTTAGGTTTCAAAGTGTCGATACACCACCCTTGGCAAGCAATAGGTAAAAGATCTAAATTTTTGTCTTGAACCTCTTTTTGTATCGTTGACCGGAGGGGGGAGGTAGAGAGACATCCTTGTCTAACACATGAATTCAAATGGGGGAATATATGGAAAAATACAGTTTTCTAGGTTCACCTCTGGAATCCAGATCCACGGTGTGCTGCGCCGCGCCGTCTGCGTCACCAGAAATCCGTGTTGCGCTGGTTATATTTTGCTCAGAATCCCGCTCACCTCCTCTCCCTGTATCCGAGAGTTACTCCCATTTCTCCCAAGCCCCAAGCTGTATGCCTTTATGCATCTATATATAGGCTAGCGGATCACGTCCCTCCATCCCCATAGGCAATAGAGGGTTTTATTATAGTAATGGTGGCAGCCGGTGATGAGCGTCCCAAACAAAAACAGTTTGTCTCTCTTGCTCTCACGTAATCCCCATGGCCCATGTACTTACTGCCATCTCATTCTAATTTCAAAAATCGTATATATAGAGACATCTGTCGTGAAATTTTTTGGCTGAAATGGATTCCTCGAGGCATTTTAACACAATTTTGATAATAATACAGGGGCGTCATTTCGGGTTCGGCTGGGGGAGGGGGGAATGTGATGACTTTTTTTTCTTTCTTTTTGCTCATCAATATTATTTCCCTGCATATCCTATATTAAAAAAAAAAAAAAAAAAAAAAAAAAAAAAAAAAAAAGCATAACTTTTTCACTTTTGGCCGACCCTGGGTTTCCTTCCCTGCCCCCCCCCCCCCCCCCCCGCAAATGACACTACTGTAATAATATGTCGTAAAACAAGGTCCTGTATACGAATTTCGAAACTAGAAAGAGATGGGTATACACGTACATGGGGGTCACGGGAGAGTGAGTGAGATAACTTGGAACGCTACGCTAGTTTAATCACAACTGATTGCGACCAATGAGTGCATTGTTGTGGTTGTTGGATAATCGTTGACTTTGCACTTGAACCGTTTATTGGTTTCGATTACTGAATCCGAATCGCACCAAGAAGGCATATGCACGGCGAGGGGAGGAAAGGCTGGACCTTGCCTAATATCTCCTCCTAATTGTCACAGTTATCATACGTTATCGTTACGTTGCTGTCAATTATTCAATTTATCCTCACAACTTAATGGATGGCAATGGATTTCTCTCCTCTCCCTTTCTTCTCAGCCCGTGAATAGTTGTTTCAGCGGTGACGTCACCGAGTCACTATCGAATCAGCAGCAGCCAACGAAATAATTTTTGATTTGAGGTTAAAAAATATGAGGCAAAAAACCAGAATCAGATCGTCCACGCTGTCACACTTTGAGATAGGACTTTTAACTCGTATCAGCCTCTCTATTGCTGTATCTCATTGATCAGAACGGAAACTTCCAGAAGAGCCAACGGAAACAGCATTTAGAATTTAACTAAACTGACATCCGTGCCTCTCCTTTTCTCAATATGAAATTTTTACGCCCATGGTAAGAGTTTTTTCAAACCCTCACGAAAACTGTTTTTTTGCAGCACATCTCTAAAAAGTTAGTCTAAATTCTCACTTACCCTCCCTAGTACCCCCTTTTTGGCCCTTCAGCGGGCCAATCCTTGAAGCTCCTGACTTTTGGATAGACTGCATAAGAATGGGAAACGATGATTGGCGGAGACGAGTCACAAGGTTGCCAAGTCCAATTAAAATACGGAATTTATCTACTCGGTTATCGGGCAGTCTTGAGCATCTAATAACCAATTAGACAAATTCCATATCTTGATTGGACTTGGTGACCATGTAATTCACCTTCATTAATCACTATTTTCCATTCTTATCCAATCCATCTAGAAGACAAGAATTTCTGGGATAGCTGGCGGCTCCCCTGGAGGCCCGTTGGTGAGAAAATTTTGCTTAATTCTGTTATGTGTTAGTTTCTTAATCGTGTGAATCCTTCTTAAAGTAATAGTTACATCAATGTCTGTGTCCAGCCACTCTAAATTGCTTGCCTTTTCGTTTAAAATCAATTAAAAATGTATTTGACACTTTTTTTGTTTTTTGTTTTTTTTAAATTCAAAGGTTAAAAAATTTGACAAACTAAGTCAGTGTGAAAAATGTCAGTAATAGATTTCCATCATGGCTGCCTCCGTCATGGACGGATACAGGGAACTGTATTTCTCTCTCTCCCTCCATTTGAACTTATGTGTTAGAAAAGGACAGCAGAGGGGACCATCACGTGACTTTGGCCCCCACTTCTGTCCTTTTCTAACGCACGTTTTCAAATGGGAGGAGAGAGAGAAACATTTTTTCATGTATCCGCCCATGGCCTCCGTGCTGCCTCAACATCATATCCCACAAATCTGACAAATCCTCTCTTTTTGCTATGGCTCGACGTTGGTTCTGATTGAAGTATTCTGTGCTCTATTATGCTTGCTAATAAGTTTGACAACATTTATTTGACAAATCGAGTGTCAAAAGCATGGCCACCAAGAAATAAGTTTCAAAACGCCATACGTGTGTTTATATATATGGCTCATCTTTTGAGGAGCCCCGACGGCAAGAAATTCTCTTGGTTTCCGGCGAGAATGATTGAGATTCCTGAACGGTGAACATCAGAGTAGAACGTGGAGACGAGTCAGTGAAGGTACCGCGGGTGATCACATCGGCCATTGCAGGAGTATGCATGGGAATCCAGAAAAAATCTCGGATTCCGAATCGGTTACAGGGTGAGGGGGCGTCCGCCGCGCCGCGCCGGTCTGCGTCCGTCCGTCCGAGCGGGCGTCCGCGTCCCAAATCTCATCGCCGTCATTGTCGCGACACTCTCATTCTCAGTCCGCGCAGCGCTGCCAAGTCTCCGCACAATGTCGACATTTTGGTGAATTTGAGTAGAGTCCATGTATCTAGAGAGTTAATTAGACAAGCGAAACCATGGGCGCTGCCATTGGATGCATTTTTGCACATTTGTTTACATTCTGAGGCCCAATGTTGTGTTTTGGTACACTGCAAATATTACAGTGCCGTAGAGTTTCTAACGATGCAATCTTTCACAGCTTCTGTGGATCGACATCTATTTACGCCTTTGAAGCTTTTTTTAGGCATTGTTGCCATTCTTGAGGTACGTCATACAATTTAAAATAACAACTTCGTCGTCGAATTGAAACTAACTCTTCTGTGCTTAAAATACTGTCGGACTCCTTCGTTGGTAAACAAATTAATTTGCAAAAACGCATCCAATGACAGCGCCCGCCGTAGCAGTGGTGGCGCGTGCAATCTGGCAACAACGTCTTCTCTCCATTTAAACCTATGTAAAACAATCGATCTTCAGGAGATGCAATTGCACCCCCAAGATATCGATACTTTTGCATAGGATTAAATGGAAAATTTGCATGGTTGCCAAATTGCACGAGCCGCTACTGCGCCGTAGAGCCTAAAACTCATGACCAATCAGAAGTTGACTAGCCTCTTATCTTAACTCTCTACATACATGGACTCTATATTTGACGAACTTCTGATGCAATCTTTATCGAACATTGGAGATTCTCTCTCCATATTTAAGATGATTCCAGGGCCGAATAGTTCGAACCGTGGACACCGCGTCACGCTGCTCAAAAAATCAACAGTTGTTTGGCTAAAATTGATGAATCGGCGCAAAACGTACAACTTTGAGGAACGTCTGCACCTGCAAGCATACTTCAGGAAGATACTCTAAAAGTTTCGCGCTGAAACACTCAAAAATAAAGGCGGAAATTATAAAATACGGCAATTCCCATAGTCCTCAATAAGTGCAAGCTGCAGAAAAACTCGGATTAATTTCTTGATTTAATAGCCAGAATTTCCATACAAAAATGAGCTTCTTGGAAAAATTACAGAGTTTGTCAGAAGCAACATATCCTCGGACGCCGATATATCGATATATCGCTGTACTAAAGTAGTCTATTTGACACCGTCTGCAATAGAACAAGAGGAAAGGGGCTTGCCAGCGTGAGATAAAACCTGCGAAAACACAAGCTGTCACATCTTTTACGCGACACTCTGTATAAGTCAATGAAAAACGAAGGAGGGGAAAAAAATGTAAATTTGAGACAAACAGAAGTTATAAACTGGAGCTCTCACACTCCTGCAAGGCAAACTTACATCTCGCACACACACCATAGCAGTTACTTATAACTATATGCAGGTTCATCTTGGTTTTATACATATAAGCTTCTCGGTTTGAAGAGATAGCATCTCTTTGCTCTGCGGTCTATGTTATCCGGGCCGGGCGCCGCCAAGTTTGACTCCGCTGTTCTGTTCTCTGCAGTAAAAATATCTATGCTCTCAGAAGGCCGTTCGTGGCTGCGTAAGGCTAAGGCCCTGTCAAAGAGAGACTCCCACTGCGAAACCTTCATACTTCATACATTCATATTAGAGGCGAGTGGAGTATTTTTCCCGTCCCTTTGGTTGACTGTTATTATTGTTGCCAAATTCGGTGGAAGAGAGAGAGAGAGAGAGGAGAGAGAGAGAGAGAGAGGAGAGAGGAGAGAGAGAGAGGAGAGGAGAGGAGAGAGGAGAGAGAGAGAGAGAGAGAGAGAGAGAGAGAGAGAGGAGAGAGAGGAGAGAGAGAGGAGAGAGAGAGAGAAGAGAGGAGAGAGAGAGAGAGAGAGAGAGAGAGAGAGAGAGAGAGAGAGAGAGAGAGAGAGAGAGGGGTATTAAGGGGTAGATAAGAAATACATCTACGAGTCTTTTATGAACTATTGAGTGAGAATAATTAGACTATTGTCACCGTTTCTTACGATTGTGAGGCAAGAGGAGCAAAATCTAGTGATCTACACGGAAAAAAACTACGGTGAAAATAACCATACGGATACCTGATTTTGGCACCTGCTAGATGTTATGGTAATGTTAACCAGAAGTATGCTATGTTTTGACTAGGTACTAGGTGATGTTACCTGATTGCATTTCGAATCTACTCAAAGTATCGGTAAATCTACCATACTTCTGTTCAAGTTTACCATAACATCTAGCAGGTGCCAAAATCAGGTATCCGTATGGTTATTTTCACTAATCTTTTTTTTCCGTGTAGCTCTACTAAATCAAATGGTAAAATTGTACTTCGTGAACTATACTCATTGAAACCCATAGAAAAGATCAATCAATACATTTGACATCGAGGGAGTACTCCTAAATTTGACTTTCTGCGTCAGCTAGAATGGCTAAAATTGGACCTTGTTGGATCTAACATTCCGGCACTGAAGCAAGCCTGCGATCGACTGAATCAATATACACTTAATAGAAGCTATTGGCGGCTTACAACAATCTGTGAACAACAATCGCTTTTTGGTGAAATTATGCTTCGCTACTAAATCGATTGTTTTACATAGAATAAAATGGAGGAAAAACGTTTTCGCTGAAATGTACGAGCCTGCCACATGAGCAACCTGAAAGTTTTGAAGATTCTGGTTTAAGTAACCGACATTTTTTCTCTGTGAACGGACGCATCTCTTAGATTGTAAACTTATTTGAATGATATTTTAAAAATTTTGTTGGAGCTCACGAGTTAAAAGTTACGAGGGAAGGAATCCATTGATGCAATAAATCTGAATACAGGGGCCGTTTATTCACAGCATCATAAATTAGCATTTAAAAATGATCCGATTTCTTGTGGGAAACTTCAAGAAAATAAGCGAGAAAGAGCATTTTTTTGGACCCACCTTTGATCGCGACGTCACACTGAAACAGTCTATTCTAGTGACCATTTTTACAGAGATATCATTACGATGTTTTTCATGGTCCATTTTTCGGAGGGACATCAAAATGTTTGTTGACAAATTATGCCTAAAAAAAAAATCGTTTGATATGCAATGAAGTTCTGACATCAAACTGGTTCCCCTTCATACCCTACTCTCAATCTTATTCAGAATATATATTGCGTCTCTGATTGTAAACGTAATCCTCAGTTTGTTTTCTTTCGATGAACGGATGAGGGGGATTACAAATTACTCGGGAATGAGTTTCAGATTTAATGGGTCAAGACAGGCTTCTGGGGTCAATTGATCTTCGTTTGATGCTCTGTACTTGCATAGCTCCCTGCTGCTGCTTCTTTGTTTGTATGATTGAAACATTTAGGTGACTCTATAATCTTTTTTTTTTTTTTTTTTTTTTTTTTTGATCGTGCGATGGCCTCTCATTGGATCGGAACATGGTTTTTTCTGAACATAAGTTTCACTTTTGAAAAACTATTGAACTAATTGAAGACATTTCCAAGAGAAGGGTCCATATTACAATAAGTGCGTGCTCTTCTAGATAATTGTGAACGGAGGCTTTTACCAATAGAGCACACTCGTTGTTTTATTGGAGCCCTTCTACTGGAAATGCTCTGAAATTTACAGACTGAACTAAAAATGTCGGAAACTATTTTTATAACTGAATCTTGACTTATTTCTGTACTTTTACTGGGCGTTTTTGAAAGTTTTGGGAGGGCGAGTTAGGGAGTGAAAAATGTGATGTAAACCCCCTATCCCTCCTCTCATCCTCCCCCTCCCCAACCTTCCAGTGGTGGAAAGGAGGCTTTTGTAAACACAACGAAGAATTCCTTGAGATAAATTCCTAGTCCGACTTTTTTGTTTCAAACGTTTGACCAGTCATTCTCGAGAAAAACGCATTATGTGGGTGGTCTTGAACACTCTTTATACGAAACCTCCTCAACTTCATTGGCTATACCGAGACATGACTATGAATACAGCCAATGGTGAAGTGTGCAATCGATGGCATTGTTGCGGCATGTCTATTTAACCCCATACAAAAGGTAGAATACAAGTTTGTTTGCCGCACAGCCAAAAGCTCGATATTTTTCATGACTTTCTCTCTTTCAATTCTACGTCCGAGTATATTGGTTATCCTTACTACTTATTTGGATCTGTTTCTCACCGTTTCAAATTTTTATTCATCGAATATATTCCAAGTTGTTAACATTTGTAAAATAAAGTATCATAGCGCCTTCAGTTTATGACATAGGCAAAATCAACACCGCGGAGAAGGAATATTTGACTACTTACTTAATTTGAGCGAGCAAGCGGAGAATTATCATCGTAACCAAGGGCGGATTTACCATTAAGCAAAAGACACAACTGTATAAGACCTCAGACCTAAGGGGAGTAAGGGGGCCTCTCCTCATCATGAAGGGATGCTGAAAAGAAGAAAAAGAGGGAGTAAGGGAAATTAGATAAGGCAGAAGGATAAAAAAGACTAACAGCTTTGCTGAAAAAACAGTTTAAAAATGAGTTTTCATTTTTTTTTTTTTTTTTTTTTTAAAAATAAGGAGTTACTTGAACTCCCCCTCTTTTTGGCGGATGTTCCCCCAGCCCTTCAGGCATCCTACAATTCTGCTAGGGAGCCTCACATTCAATATTTCGTAGGGCCTCAAGAGATGTAAATCCACCCCTGAACCTGGTCCAGAAATAGTTAAATGTAAAATATGCAGCATTGCCACATTGAAAAAAAAAAGGTGTTAAAACACCCCGAAATGTCCGACAGCCGATAAGATGCTAAATTTACATCCTAAGACACAGAAATAAGTGTCCGAACGGTTATATTTACGCTCTAGGACTTACATTTAGCATCTCAAGGGTTGTCGCACATTTTGTTAACGTCCGGATTGTTAATTTAACATATTTTTTGTACCTATTTTTTTTTGTCAGTACAAATTGCGCGCTACGTCTGGAATATTTCATGTTTCGAGCCACTGCAGGTTGGTACGGTTGCGGCTGGCGAGGTGCACCACAGTGCGGTCATTTTGGTCGTCTTTCTGATTGGTCGGATTCCTTACATCGCGAATTTGAGCATTTAGAAGTATTTTAACAGTTTTATAGGGTTCTCGAAGGCAAGTTAGACACGACAGAAGTTCTTCTGTCAAATTTGAAACATATTGGTTCGCAAAATCAAGAGAAATCAAGGATTCCCCGTAACTGACCCCCCGCAGATGCGCACCCAACTTAACACGGGCGCCATAGGGAGGAAGTGCTTTCCTGAGTCACTAGTAAAAAATATCGCAACCCCCCGCCCTAAAAATGGTTTATACATAGCATTAATGACTATTTTCAGACGGGGGGTAGAGAAAATTTCATTCCGAAACCCAGGAACAATCCTACTCCCCATGCTGCCCATGCTAAAGTGGGTGCACTATTGAGGGGTGGAGGGCAAATGGCCGCACTGTGGTTTATCCAGTCACTGTAGCGAGGTGCGCTCACTGCTCTCTGTTTAAACATTTTACTCCATTCTTGACACATATTCACCGGATTGAATGCAATGGGAGGACCATCCAACGGATAGGATAATGAAGCTCTAGGCGAGGGGGCTTTTGAGAAGTGGGGACCAGAATACTATCACAAGATGAATCAGAAGTACTACAACAGTAAAGTATATGGCTTGAGCCGAAAAAAACACGTACTGGCAGGGACATAGGACAAAGACATCCGTCCAGGTTATGCAATACGCGGCGCAACTATAAAACACGTATTGAATAGCGTTGCGTATTGCATACCCAACAGGCTGATCGTTTACTTTTTCGTTAAACCGATAGTGAAGACTGTCTATGAGTGACCCTATATTGGTCGAGCATATCAGAACTTGACCGTTGCTATGGTAAATATAGTTAAAAGAGCCGTTTCCTGAAGTTTGCTAAAGGCTATACTCATAAGTTGTCTTTAACCCTTTAAACCCGGCACTTTTACAAACCCTTCTCACAAATTCTTTGTCTCAATAAATAGAATGATTTTCTCTCATTTAGTTTGATGCACATACACAGTGATTTTTTTTTTTAAAAATACATTTAAAACCATGTTAATTTGATGGTACACATTTCTACCTTCAGGATAAGAAGGGTTAAAATATTACCAGGGGGGACGGGACTTCAAACTATGGTTACCATAACAGGAACGGCCAAGTCCTACAATTCTCGACCAATAGCGTCACTCATAGACAGTCTAAAGTATGGGTTTATCTCAAAAGTAAACGACCAGCCCCCACCACAGGTCTGACATCTTTGTCTCCGCAAGTACGTGTCTTTCAACAGGCCGACATTGAATCAGCTTCCTATATTTTCCAAAATGTTGGTGAATCGTGGTTTTATTTTTAAACAATTGACATCTTCATTTGATAAAATCAAGCGTTTTCTAGAAGCGTAATACTAACCGAGCCATTACTATCGATACATTTTCAACGAAATGCGATTGACAAATGAGTCAATGGAAGGGGGTCGTCTAGGGTAGGGATCTTAAGCATTCACGTCATCTCATTTTTTTTTCTAACTGTTTGTAAATTCTTCGATGGAAAAAAAAAAAAAAAAATAGCCCAAGTCAAGCGTAACATTGTGTCGATGAAAATGACATAAGAGGGGTTAGACAAGGAACGGGACAAGGCATGGACCGTGGACCGTGGACCGGATGAGACTTAGACACGATTCCCCAGTCTTGGATCCTCCGGACCGGAGTCTGCTCCGCGCCTGACTTGTATGTCAGTCTTGCTTCTCTGTCAAGAGCCGCAACAGAGAGGAAGATATGATGAAATGCGGCGGAGAGAAAGAGAGAGATAGATAGACAGAGGAGACTCGTAACATCATAACAGGACATCTCAAGAGAACATCGGAGAGCATCAGAATGCATTAGCCCCGAGATGAGTTGCGTTTGGATCGCTCCAGAGAGCTCGTTTGTGTGATTCTTGTGGGGGGAGGGGGAGAGGATGGGTGGGAGGAGGGATGTTTTCTTCTTCGTTTGAACTATTCAACTCTTAAATCCAAATATGACCAATTAAAGTGCGCCCTCGCACCACCGTTGTCAGATTTAAGAAGTAACCATCCACCATAGCCGTCGCCAGGAATTTGCCTTTCTTCTCTCTCTCTCTCTCTCTCTCTCTCTCTCTCTCTCTCTCTCTCTCTCTCTCTCTCTCTCTCTCTCTCTCTCTCTCTCTCTCTCTCTCTCTCTCTCTCTCTTTGTCCATTTGATTGCCTGAGTTCTGAGTTAGAAAAGGACAGAGGGGCTGAAGGCACGTGACAGCCCTCTATCTGCATCCTTTTCCAACACATGCGTTCAAATAAGGAAAGAGAGATAAAGACAAATTCCTGGCTACGGCTATCCCTGGCGAAAATGGTCCATACATGTCCATAAGGTCCATAACCAATTCCATATACAGAGTATTAAGATGTATGGATGTATATGGATGTGTATGGATATAAACACTATATCCATTAATATCCATACTCTGTTTCGGGAATTGGTTATGGAGCTTATGAACCTGTATGGACCTGTATGGACCATTTTGCCAGATGCCACCCAGATTAACTGTTAATGAATGGTATAACTCATCAGGTGCCTTAATTGATACACCCGGCACCGCTGCATGCATGGCGCAATCACGGAGTACCGAAGGGTCTTCGAGCGTCCGAGTAAACGAGGCAAGTCATGTCATAACAATTACCGTCAAAATGTCCTGAGTCTTCGGTAAGGTTCGATTTTTGAAGGGTGCTGCTGAGTCCTGAAATGTGGAGGGCACATGCATCCAGTAATGTTCCAGACCCCTTTCCACTCGTCTGAGACTAAATTAGGCGAAGGAATTGATCAAGGTTAGTCACTTTGAGGGGTTTGATGCCTCCTCTATTTCCATTTAGACTAGATACAAAGGATTCGTTTTGACTGGTATCGACTCTCCAGTCATAATCATGTTCTTGCTTTTTTTTAAAGTAGCTTCTTTCATAGTTTACAATTTTCTTTTAAAAATTTACAATATTCTAATCAAAGATCTCAGACTATTGGTGGATCCAGCAATCTGGTGACAGTGTATTCTCCCCATTTGATCGCATGATAAATAATCGATTAGTCACGGCGGGAATATAGCCCCTTCAAGAATCGAATGTTAATCATACATTCAAATGTTAAGGATGCGCAATTGCCAGATTGCTTGATCCGCCTATGTTGTCTCAGACCAACGTGCACCGACCAGTAGTGCAGTTTTGGAGAATTTAAGAGACGAAGCTTTACTGGAGAAAAATCCATATACTTGTAAAAAATCCGCTACCTCGAGTGTTTTCCACAAAATCAACATTTCCAACTTTCGCACACAGCGGTTCAATAATTATACATTCCTTCTGAAAGTGCAGCAGCCAATCAGAAAACGAAGTAGCCTTGCTAACTCCTTGAATCAGGCATGTTCAGTTGCACACATGCATTATGTCGCTGTACATATTACCCACTGTAGAGACGTATGATTCTATTAAGTTCAAGTGCAGGACCATTCCAAAGAGGACATGCTTTATCTTGAACTGCGAAAGATTTATGCTCAATGTCACTTTAGGCGCCCCCCCTTTCCCGACATACCCCCTCCACTCACCGCCCCATTGCACTACGCAAAGTCCCCTCATGGGCGACAACTTCTCAAAGATAGACAGGAACGTTGCGCTGGAGAGAGCCCTACCGCACCAAGTCACCAAGTTGCTGTGCCAAGATAGGGTGTCGGAAAAAGAGGGACTATGAAAGGGAGAGAGAAAGAGTGAGAGAGGAAACTGGAGAGAGAGAGAGTGAGAGAGGAAACTGGAGAGAGAGAGAGGGAGAGAGAGAGGAGAGAGAGAGAGAGAGAGAGAGCGGGAGAGAGCAATAAAACGATGGGCAGCAGGCAGAGTGAAGGTGACGGGGGAGGGGGGTCTCAAATGGAAAATCAAGAGAGGTAAATGGTAGGAGGAGTATCCTTATTAGTCGACGGTGTGCTCTTGTCTTGTCTTGTCTTGTCTTGTCTTGTCTTGACTTGACTTGACTTGCGGCCGACTACTGATACTGATAGAGTTCCACGAGTCCGATTTCAATTAACTGCAACTAGAATCTTTCCCTCTGACCGGGCAGGGCACGGTGGAAGGCAAGGGTCCGCGGCTCGGCGGACTGGATCGTGCACGACTGCAGATGCACAAAAGCAGTCAGCAAATGTTTGAATTAAAGCACAATTAGTGATGCCGCCGCCACCACCGTCTTCGCGTAATCCTTGGCTTTGACTCCTCTATTAACCCTTTCACTTTAGAAGTACAATGGACCTCTCAAATGGACATTTTGCGGGTGACAACACGTGTTTGCATACAAAATTAACAAATTGCTCACCGCAAAGTACAGTGGCGGCTCGTGCAACGTGGCAACAACGGATTCTTCTCATTGAAACCAATGAAAAATAATCGATCTTTCGGGGATTCACTGAATCCTTATTGCACAGTTTACTGATCTACACAGTAGCGAAACTCAATGTTAGAGAATCGGCAAATGCTCCCCTGGTGATCGGAAGGTTGAACTAACATCTTTCGTTTGATTTGCATTGAATGCGACGGTGGCGCACCCTTGTAGTCGGAAGGTTATGACTCAATTTCCCCATTTGATTGTATTGAAAAACGACATTCGTCACCTCTTCCTTATAGAGTTTCGTGTGTACTCTCTATACGGTGAATCCTTGAGAAATCAATACATTTTCCCTGATTCAAATGGCAAAAAGACATGGTTGCCAAATGAGCCATTACTGCTGGGAGCTGATCAAGGAATTCATAGTTATCGATAAAACTAAACACAAGAGACGCAATTGGGTAAGAGACCTATTTGGAGCGGAAATCTTTCGAGAACCATCGTTCAGTTGCTCGTTATTTCAAGGTGTTTCCAGATCAACCTTTACTTATGGAGCGACTGGACAGTGGTTTTTCGAATGACATCAGCCCGAAATCGTGTCCCTTGTATTTAATGTCATATCGATCCGTTTAACTATGAAGTTTCCGATCGCCTAGCTGGTGTATGATTCTTGAGATTGGTTGTTTGAAAATTGGTCTCCTGACTAAAACACTCATTAGAGAGAACGTCTTTGCTGAAAAAACAACGTTTATTCAGAGCAGGAAGAGTTCAAACCATCTTTAAAAATAGCTTCACAGAGCAAAAGTTCTATAGCTCTACTGCAGCAAGTTTCTCCGTTGTTACTCTACCGAAGCCAGTGGCGTCGCGTGAAATTTGGCAACAATGTATTCTATCCATTTAAATTCATGTAAAAGATCGAATTCAGAGGGTGCAAAGTGCACAAGGAAAATTCGATATATTTAATGAGTTTAAATGAAGCAGTTGCATTGTTGCCATATCGCACGCGACGCCACTGACCGAAGCAATACTTCGGTAGATGAGTAACAGACTAACATCCTTTTTTCTTGCTTTTGCTCCGTATCGAAGGAGTGCTTTGGTAAAATCGCAACTTGCTCAGGTAGAGATAGAATTTTTGCTCTTCGAAGCTAATTAACAAGGCTCCTTAAACTTTGTTTATTCAGTGTTGATGTTGTAGAGGGAAACTTAGTTGGGTTGGTCGATAGCAGTTGTCACGTGATTAGCTCTAAATCTTTTCCGATTGGTAGAGACGTAGATTTTGGTCAGTTAAACTGTTAAAGTCGAGAACCCGTTCTCTGCAAAGTATTTTTGTGAAAGCAATAAAGTAAAGAGATTGCGAAAAATCGGTAACGTAAAATTCTCGTGGTGTTCTCCGGGTCAGTTGGCCTTTACATTTGTGATTTCTGAGAGACGGCTGCGCATAGCCTCTTTCTAATTACTCATCAAAGGGTAGTCTAGGTGGGTGAACACATTTCTACCAATTCTTTGGGGCTGACTAAACTTGCGGTACAATGTTGGTCCATTGTTTTCTTATCAGAATCTGTTTCTCAAAGGAGAGAAGAAGAAGAAGAAGGAGAAGGAGAAGGAGAAGGAGAAGGAGAAGGAGAAGGAGAAGGAGAAGGAGAAGGAGAAGGAAAAGGAGAAGTAGAAGGAGAAGGAGAAGGAGAAGGAGAAGAAGAAGGAAAATTGAATGGGTGCGATGTTCATGAACCGAACTTCTCGTTCTCACGTTCATTTCCGAGTTCGTTTTCATGACATTACATCGAGCAAAAGAAAAAACTTTTTCCATAAAAATTAATGAGTAATTAACCCTTTATAGACCAAGCCCGAGTATACTCGTTTTTCTCCTCTTGTCTAGTTATATCTCACATTGTTTCAGTCTTCATTCAGGATAAATGTGATTATCGAGGAGAACGACTGCAGGATAAGGCTTCTTTGGGCGCCGTCAATGCGTCGTATAGGCAATTCCAACTCCTCCGAGTACGAACAGTTAACTACCTTCCCCATATAAACAGAAGAGTGGTGTTCTTTTGAACTAACCTGGTCCTTTAAGGGTTAATGGTCGCGAGGTAGCGTGGAGATCATGAAAATGTCTAGGCACGCTAGTTTTTTTTTTTTTGCTTTTGTTTTTTTCTCTCCCACTTTTACTTGTCATATTTTCGTTTGTAGCCCTTAATTCCTTGTGCTTGTGGTATTAAGTTTCTGGCTGTTTACTTAAGACTCGTTAATTTTTTTTCTCGAGTATATGAAGGTACACCTTTAAATGACTGCAAAAAAGAGAACCAATCAATCAATATGAGCTGATTTTAAGATCAGTGAAGTCGGTGTCGACACCGGGTCACTGGTCAGAAACAGGTTCGATTGCCTGCAAATGAGCATGCTGTAAGCTCGAATCTGGTAGCTGACCTCATGTCAAGGTCAACACTTAGATATCGTAGTGTCGACACAGCATTTATAACGGAAGCTTAAATCGGTCCAACGCAAGGTAAATAAATTACGTGTCAATACAGCAGCAAACGGAGAAACATACTGATTGATTTTTGATGTCCCCGAAGAGCATTATTTCAATTGTAAACATCAAGTTTCGATGTCAGCAGAAAGGCATTTACGATATACCTTCTCTTGAGACCCATTACTATGAATTAATTCACCCAGGTTTTCTCATTCGCCGCGAAACTGGTGGATACAGGCAATCGTCCTTCTCTCACCCCAGCCATTAGAATGCATGTGTTAGAAAAGGATAGAAGACGGGACGAAAACTACGTGACCACCCTTAGTCCATCCTTTCCTTACTCACGCATTCTAACAGGAAAAGAGAGAGCAGGATAGATTCCTGGATCCGCCAATGCGCCGAGATTCGAACTCGGGACTCTCAAATCATTGTGGGAGACAGGATCCATGTCTCGATTCTATAACTGAACGCGGACCGGATAGTTGGACGGACGATCAGACGTGGGGGGGAACGAACCAGTCTCAGTGGACCGAGGGGCGAACCATCCTGAGAGTCAACGGCGGCGCGCGGCTTGGGCGCTGCGTTAACAGTCGAAAGAGATAAACGATTGGAATCTATTAAAGAGGGAAACCGCGTCTTCGATTTGTTCCGCGCTTTGCGAGTGGTGAGTGACGCGTGGGTGTGTGAGTACGAGGGTGTGTGTGTGTTTGTGAGTGCGCGCGCACTCCGATGTTTCATCCGTGGTTGTTGTTGTTGATGTTGTTGTTGTTTGTCCAAATGAAAACATATGTTCTGTTTACAAGGCGTTAAAGACAGGACGATATTAGTCAATGAGCGGCAGAGGGACGCAGGCGCGGACACCGCGCGCCGAGTTTGAGACGGACGAGGACGAGGGGGTGGGAGACGCAGGGAGGGGGAAGGGGGAGCGCAAGGAAAGAGCAGACCCGTTTCGCCGTTCCAGTGTTCCGCTCCGTTCCCGTTCCCGTTGCAAAGTCAAGAGCGGAGCGGAGTGCGAGCGGGTCGTCCGTCCCGTCCTGGTCTGATCCGGTACGGATTTGCGGGACAGCCGGCCGCGGTGGTGGTGGTGGTGGCAGCGTGGTGGCGGGTGGCTGAGGTAGGCGGCAGACGTCGTGTTTTCATGTGAAACTCATTTTTCTCTGCATCCACCTTTTACTGCTCGTCTCTGTCTCCGACGCGATGTTGTCGAATTTATTCTTTTTCCGAGGATTCAAGCTAGGAAATGTGGTGGAGTGGGTAATGGGTATAGCCGTAGCCAGGAATCTGTCTTTCTCTCTCTTAACCCATTTGACTGCCTTTATTAGAGAAGGAAAGAAACAGGGGCTGAAGGCACCTAAAAGCCCCTCTCTCTCCTTTTCCCTAAAACATGCGTTCAAATGGACAAGGAAAGAGAAAGAGAAATTCCTGGTTGTGAATATAGGAATGGGCACTGTGGGATGAGGCACCAAACGGAGAAAAAACCAGGCTAAATCAATCCTGTAAATACAATACACGTGGTCGAGACAGAGATCAGAATGCAATGCACTGGAGGCTCATGCAATGTGGAAACAATATTTTTCCTCAATTTCAATCTATGAGTAACAAGCGATTGTTGGAAAGCACTGCTTCACCATCAAATTGATCGATTTGCATAGAATCAAATGGAAGGAAAACATTGTTGCAAAATTGCACCAGCCATCACTGATTAAAAATGAATCTGCTGGAAACATCAAGTTTTCAGGACCCGCATGATAAATTGCACCGTAGCATGGTGGCTTAGTGGCTAGAGCACAACTAATTCACAGGCACTGGGTTTACCTCGTGGTAGATACTTCACTGACCTGACGCTCAGACTCTATGAAAGAGGATTCACGACAATGATACGGTGAAAAATCCGAACGCCTAGGCTCCAGGACATGAGTGTGATAATCCTTAAGTCCGGGACACAATCCTACAACTGCCAAAGGTGGCTGTAAGGGCCCAAATAAGGGTCCAAATGCTGATAAAACACTAAGAATCAAAAACAAAAAGAATTAGTGAGCTGTATGAATGAAAACATGGAAGCATGCCTAGAAGTTGCATAAAGTCACAGAGAGGCACATTTCTTGAGACTACTTCTTTGATTGCGCGGCCGTGGCGCGTGACTCGCAACCATGATCGGATACGGAAATTTGTCCTCCTCTCTCTCTTTCCGTTTTCCGTTTTTCCGTTAATGTATTAGACAAGGATGGAAGTGGGGGCCATCATGTGACTTTAGCCTCTATTTCCATCATTTTCTAACCCACACGTTCTTGGAGGAGAGAGAGAAAGACGTCACACTTAAATCGGCCGTTAAAAAAAAAGAAAAAACTGACGGAAAATGCACCCGTAGGAGCTCGTTGCTAGATTATTGCGAGATCTAAAATGTTACCGTAGTTAAGGTAAGCATTTTGAGTTGGAAGGAGGGAGGTAGAGAGGGAGTAGGAAAGGAAGGAGAGAGAGAGAGAGAGAGAGAGAGAGAGAGAGAGAGAGAGAGAGAGAGAGAGAGAGAGAGAGAGAGAGATTATGAGCAGAGAGACTCAAGGAGAGAAATAGCGGGTGAAGGAATATACCAAGAAGCAGGATCGGGTGGTGAGGGGGAGAGTATTAAAGGGAGTAAAAGTTGAAGGAGCAAGTGCTAACGGCTGTCAGGTGTTTGGAATCCCTGTAGGGAATCTCTAGGGGGCGAAGCTGATGAGAGAGGACCTGACTCAGGGCTAGGTAACCAGAAGAGGGGATGCAGTGGAGAGGAAAAGGGAGGGGATTAGAGGGTTGCGCGGATTTTGTTTTAGATCGCGGTAATTGGAGATCAGTCGCGCGGCAGCCGGTGTTGCCAATCCTTGAGTAAAATAGAAACATTGCAAAGAACAAGATGTATTGCATTAAAAGGAAAGAATGATACAAATGAAACTAAATTCATAATAAGAGCCGATCTTGTACTAAAAATTAAACTGACTTACATAAAAGTCGAAGCCAAAGGCCTTTCAAGCCAAATGATCATCATCAGTGGCAAAGTGTGACAAGCAAAATATTAATAACAATAAAAGGAATAAAAACAATGTAAACTAATAAAAATAGCAATTACGCAATGCGTTACATAAATATACCGTGTGAGGTATGAGGTTAGATAAAAGGTTAGACCCGCCTGGACGCACGTCGCATAGTATAAATTCGTGTAAAACAATGAGCTATATTTATCTAGAGTGGCAGTCTAATGGGTTCCCTGCGTAACCGCCATGGAAGAGTTTTAGGTTAGGGTTAGGTGTAATTTTGTCCATTTATTTCCATGTACTTTGGTGCAGTGCACAATGGATCGGAATAACATGCTTTGATCCCACTGTGCAACGCACCAAAATACACGGGAATAAATGGACAAAATTACACCTTAACCTAAAAATTCTCTATGGTGGTTACGTAGGTAATCCTATCAGACTCTAGATAAAATGTTTAGCTTGTTGGTGTAAAAAGTGAGGTTGCGTACAAGGTACTTATATTTAATAGGTATGCTCGACTCGCTTCCCGAGTCATCTTCAGTGGCGCGCAGTTCAAAATCATCAGCCAAGATGGCCGACAAAAGAAGAAAACAAACCGACTCACTCGGGAGACTCCGAGTTTCGCCGACCTCACTCGGGAGACTCCGAGTTTTGCCGACCTCACTCGGGAGACTCCGAGTTTCGCCGACCTCACTTGGGAGACTCCGAGTTTCGCCGACCTCACTCGGGAGGCTCCGAGTTTCGCCGACCTCACTCGGGAGACTCCGAGTTTCGCCGACCTCACTCGGGTGACACTCTCGGGGTCGCAGTCTCCCGAGTGAGTCGGTTTGTTTTCTTTTTTTGTCGGCCATCTTGGCCGATGATTTTGAACTGCGCGCCACTGAAGATGACGCGGGAAGCGAGTCGATCATACCTGTGAAATATAAGTACCTTGGGTTGCGTATGCTTCGAAATCTGGTAACGTTCACAGCAGCGAGTAGAGAACTGTGCAACTGCAAAGAAACCACTACAAACCAGAGCTGCCGTTCTTTGTGTGTATTATCAATGGCATTTTTCAATGCACGGATAATTCCTAAGGTTGACCTAACAAGCTATGACTATTGAGGGGTTATGATATGGTTTAAAGTCTTTGCTAACATGTGACAGCACGATTTGATTCTGATTTGCTTGCCTCTTATTTTTTAACCTTAAAAATTGTAATGAAATCAGTGGAAATTGGTTTCAGATGAAAGTACGAGAGTTTTAGAGTGGCTATCTGGACCCAGAGTTCTGATAAAACTATAGGTGAGAAAATTTGGCTTGTCTCTGTCACGTGTCAGTTTCAGAGTTTTTTTATCGTCTGAGTCCTTCCAAAAGGAACAGTTGCGTTGATGTCTATGATGGGAAGATCATTTTGTGTGTGAAATATATGCAAAACAAAATGTTGGAGAGAATCAACGAAACTGATCTCTTCCTAGACATTCCTTAAAGTCTCCAAAATGGATAAAAGCATTGCGACGAAGGGTAAATTTAAAAACACAACCTTCGATCAGTTTTTGCGACTTCTATATTTTTGGCTTCACTTTTATTTCAGGTTCAATTTGAAGGTGTAAATCTGCGCTCAGTTTTGAACAACTTAAAATTGTGATCATGATTTTACCTCAAGCTAAGCTTTGAATGAGAAGTAATTTCCAATGAAAATAATGTGCTGTGCAGCAGTAGCGTATCATTTAATTTGGCAACGTTGTATTGTGTCCATTTAAATCCATGTAAAAGTTCAAATGCAAAGGTGTTCATCAACCATCCAACAGTGAGATCTTTTTCATGGGTTTTAAATAGACGAGCTGCAACGTTGCTAAATTGCACGCAACCGTGCACACTGCACATTGACAGTAGATAATAATAAATGTCCGAGCATAGAAATTCTGACGCGGTTTTACTATTTTTTGGTTGTTTTTGTTTTGCCCAGCTTTAAAAACGTTATCAAATTTTGAAGATGGATGGACTTTCCCGTGATGATTGAAACAGCCTCAAAAATAGAATTCAACAAAGCTGCATCTTTTTATTCATTTTCATTACACCACAGTAGTACTCATTGCAGTGACGGCGTGTTCAATTTGGAAACGTTGCATCCAGTCCATTTAAAGTCATGAAAAAGGTCGAAATATTAGGGGTGCACAGCGTACTCTCTCAAATTGATCAATCCTCACTGCTCTCATGTGCTTAAATAGATGAAATGCAACGTTGTCAAATCGTACATACTTCATGGTGTCAACATAAAAAATGGAGAGAAACAAATATACGTATAAATATACAAGACTCGATCTGATTAAACTAATTGTTTTAACGCGTGTTGGGCGGCTTATATAATCACAGTTTTTCCTCGTAAAAACTTAAGCGCACTCTTCCGTTTACTTTTATAATTTTTTATTATTAATTTACTCTCCTTCTCTCTAACTCTAACGCAGTCTCACTCTCCCTCCCCCCTTCACCCCCCCCCCACTAACCAGACCCACCATATTTCTCCCCTCGTCCCTCTCAAGAATACCCAAGAGAAAATAAAACTGCGGGAATAACAGTGCGGATGCGTGCTCGAGTTAGTTCATGCTTCAAGATGATAATCGTTAAATTGCATTGAGTGCATGCGCAATTGTGCTCAAGGTTGCCAGATTGCTGAACAAAATTCTAAAGAATCTTTCACATTAACAAGAATTCACAGGAGCAAAATTTCTTCAGGATACTGGCAACGCTGCTTAGTGCGGGCGGGCAGCGTTTCCAAATTTGGCGGAAAATTAAAAAATGTTACATGGAGTTGAATGGGAAACAAATATGTTGAATGCGAAACACGGCAGCCTTGGGCGGCCAATCTTGCTTTTCCGTCTCTTTGCTGATCCTCTCATTTTTGTTCTTTCATGAATCGCGCTTCTTAGATTTCGCTAATGTATGAGGAACAGAGGGTTCCTTTTTGCTTGAATATTTTGATGCAATTCATGTATAAACTTTCTTTGAGATCTCCGCGGCTTGCCTTGGACTTGAACCTTCCTCCAGATTCAATTTGTTGTTATTCAGGAACCCACCTTGAGCCAAAACGCCTTGAGATTTCTCGAGGAAGTTTCAAGGGACTTTCAAGTGATATTTGAAACACGAATTTGCAATTCAGAGACGCTTCAAGAACGCAAAGTAGGGTACTCAAGGCAAATCTTAGGGAGAAATTTCAAGGTAGCTCGTTACCTAAAACTAAACTCAAGATTTTTCGAAAATTATTGTATCGAGGGGAGCGTCGCTAAATTGCAAGTTCTCTCGCTCAACTCGACTCGGCTTGAGTATAATCACACGGGGGAAAAAAAGATTGGTAGAATCTACCACCTGCATTGCTGATTTTGAAGTCTGCTATCAATAAGTATGGCAAATTTTACCATCACATGGTAAATGAAACGTACCTTGTGATAAATTACGATAACCTGTTGGTACATTTCACCACAAAGTACGTTGGATTTACCATATGATGGTAAAATTTACCATACTTGATAGCAGACTCCAAAATCAGCTATGCAGATGGTAATTTCTATCCGTCTTTTTTTTCCCGTGAAGGAGATCTCAAATATTCTGAATTGCACCCTTTGTGTTCTTGCTTAATGAATTAAATTGGCCTTTTAAGACTGAAGAGCACGTGAATTTGATTTAAGTGAACTTTTTCTAGGATCTAGAAGAATAATTGTAGTCAAAGTCAAAGTATACAATTTGGCAACTTGCATTTGGTCCATATTTTATTTCATGAAACACGATCGTATTATCGGGTGCGCAGTGAACATCCTAGAATTCAATATTTTTCATGGGTTTAAATGGATAAAATGCAGCGTTGCCAGACGTAACGCTTTGCCACTGGATGCGGCACTTATCGCGTTCGCGAGAACAGTGGCGGTCCGTGGGAGGGGGTGCCCTATTTTAATTAGAAAAGAGCTTCAAAAAAGGTAAAAACAATGGTCATAACACCCTAAAGCGCCCCCCCCCCCACTGGCTGAGGAGAAAAGGAGAAGTGCTAAGAAAAAGTGAAGAGCAAAAAGAAAGGTCATCACATTTTTCCAATCCCCCTCCCCCACCCACTTCTGAACTGCGCGGGAGACGTTGCAGATTTGAGAGATCGTAATACTCGACTGATTCATCCTGTGACAGCGCGATGTCGAGATTGTAGTTCGATGCATCGCAATATCGCACACCCCTATTAGTTTTTTTTTTACAGAAGGAAGGGGGAGGAGGGGGAGGATAGTTGGATTGGATGTGCGGCGTGCAAATGAAGGACAAACGACGGTGAGAGGGGGGCGATAGGAGGGGGAGAGGGGGAGAGAGTAAAAAAAGGAATTACAAATGAACCTATAACGCTATAACCATGGTCAAATGGATGGGTCTTCAGTCCATAGTCCTCCGGTCCCCAGATCTCCCCGGTCCCCGGTCTCGAGTCATCGAAAGACTACATTCTTGCATTCAAATCATCCACCGTCCACTGTCGCACGCTGGCTGCCTTACGGCGGCCCAACCGTCCCACAGTGGGCAAACCGGCTGATCATGCGGCAAAAATTTGGCACGCTAAAACTTGAGTCCCTGTGTGTAGCAAGTTAAGACAAGTGAAACCATGGGCGCCGCCATTCAGTAACGGATCCAGCCCTCCCGAACGGGGGGGGGGCGAATTTCGGATTTTCGCCCTTAAATGACCCCCTTTTCTTGTTTTCGCTCTTGCTTTCCCCCTTCCTCTCCCCTCTTTTCCCACTTTTGGGGCCGAGCGGGGGGGGGGGCAATCGCCCCCTTCGCCCCCCCCCCCCTGTATCCGCCAATGCCGCCATTGGATGCGTTTTTGCACACTTGTTTACATTCTTAGGGCTATGGGGCAGTTGCAAGGGTCTAACATTTTGTGTTTTTTATAATGAAAATTATAGTACTTGATAAGCTGAGAACAATGGTGCCTTTGGTTTTTTTCTAAGTGTCTCGGTTTTGGAGATACAATCGTATAAAGTTGCAAAAAATCGAGGGTGTAGTGACGTCACTACGCGGAATTCCCATTTAAAACAATGTATTTTGGGCCAAAATCTCATCTCCGGAACAGTGGGACTTAATTAGAAACCAAAGGCATCTTTTTTCTCAGCTCATCAAGTATTTTCATTTTCTTTATAAAAAACTGAACATTTCAGACCCTTGCAACTGCCCCATTGTAGTGTTTTGGTCCTTTGCCAGATTACAGCGCCGTAGAATTTCTAACGGTGCAATCTGTCACTGCTTTTGTTGATCGACATCTGTTTACGCTTTTCAAGATTCTTTTGGGAATTCTAGACATTCTTGAGGTGCATTATGATTAAAATTAACATGTTCATTGATAATTCACCCTTTTATCCGTAAAATACCGTTGGACTCCCTTGTTTGTAAACAAATGTACGTATGTATATACACATGTGCAAAACGCATCCAATGGCGGCATCCAAAACTCATGACCAATTAGAGGTTGGCTACCCTCTTGCCTTAACTCAATACTTAGAGGGATTCTAGCTGTAAAAAATCAATGATTATAGTTTCACAGTCTCCAGAGAGGACTGATTTCTGGACACTTGACCCTCTACTGCATTACTTATTTTTTCTGAAGTAAATATGATCACCAGACCCAAGGCGGATCCAGCAATTTGGCAACTGTGAATTATTCCCATTTGAATGCATGAAAAACAGTCGATTTGTAAAAAAGCCAAGACCACCTCAAGAATCGATTGTTTCTCATACATTCAAATGGATAGAATGCTTGGTTGCCAAATTGCTGGCTCCGCTCATGCACCAGACCTATACAAATTTCCCGGGCTCAATTTGCTAAGAATTTTGATATGCGACACGATTTTTGTTTTGTTTTGAGTTTAGAGAAGATTACATGTATTTTACTTGGACTTAACACTCCGTAGAGGGTTAAATTATATTCCCTGACTAAAATGACACGTTAGAAACAGGTTCCAAAAATATCGGGATGGTACTGCAAGCTTTCAAAGGATAATTGAGGCCGCATCTTCAGAAGAATTAGGGCCCATAAAACATCAGGTGTGCTCTTCTGAGAAAATAAGCCTTAAGATCTTATTGCAGTTTACTTAGATGAGCACATCAATTATGTGCCCTTCTTCCGGAGATAGCCACAATTTGAAGTGATGTTAAAAAAATGTGGCCTCAGAATCAGTATTTTTTGCCCACCGTGCGCCCGACCGCGGCTTCATCGCGCTTCACATCGTAACACATTGGATGATTGTAAAACTGCGACATCCACAAGCCACCAGTCGCGGAGCTTTTTAGTTGCCCCCTCCCCCTTTCTACAACCCCTCCTCTTCATCGCATCCAATTAAGCTATACGTTACACATCATTGATTCAAATTTTGGAATTTTCAATCTTTTCCATACTCCAGGTTTGAAAGTAAATTTCTCGACGCTCTCCACACTACTATGACGTATGAAATAAATGAGGAAATAGGCTACTCCCACCCTCATATGCTTATAGTTTATATTTGAACGATTTGGGGGTGAATTTGGAAATTTCCGTGGATGTCGTTTATTACGAAAATGTAACTATAACGTGTAACTCGACAATTGCAAATTCCGATCCGTATCTTGCGCTATATTAAGTAAAAGAAAAATTTTATAAAGTGAGACCGTTTGGCGAAAATCGAGGGTCAATATCAAATTTTGTTTTTGCTAATTTCAAGGGTCACATTGGACAAGTTCCCAATAAAAAATTCACCGACTCCGATTTAAAATGCTGCAAAGACAAATACTTAAAGAAAAATGTAGTGCTTAGAATATTCAGTACTTTTTGAAAGAAAGACAAAATTAAAAATAACGGTCTACTAAAATTGATTTCCAAGCCCCTTCCAAATTAAGTACGAGCAGGAAAAAGACACCAAAATCTTTTAACTAAAATTAACCAAAAGTTGATTACTAGTATGCCCCCAATTTTTTTTTTGAAAATCATGAGAATTTCATTCCTTTATAAATCGGTTCAAATTGATGAATTTGGTTTGAGAATCAATCGCTGAGCCTAAAAAACCGCTCAGAAGTCTTTAAATTTAATAAGAGTAAAGAATTTTTGAAAATAGGTCCAACTCGAACTTTATCCTTCGATATATCGGAAACGAAAGTTGTTATCAAATCTCCAATTTTCGGCAACACACTGACTTTTGAATGTACTTTTCAGATATTCAATCGTAAATTGACGATTTCGGAGTTATGGGGCTTGCATTTACCTTTTCCACCCCTGACGGAGATGCTCCAAAAATTTTGACAATGCCAAAAAGTTATTTTATGAAAAATATGGATCTTTCACTTAAATTTCGTTTCTCTACCTTTGACGGTTCAAAGAAAAGCGTAGGGTTGGGGTGGGGTGGGGTTATATTATAGGCTTCAGACTCTCTGAAGACTTTGTAGATGGGGCTACTTCACACTTTCGCTGTAGGCGATTTTAGGGTCCATTCAGATGTAAAACCCTGCAAAAATAACGATGGTAGCTCTAAACACTGACGAAATCCACTCATATACCCATCTGATGCTTTTCATTGCGCGAGCGTACTGGTGACGTTGGGCATTAATAATCAGGGATGCCAACCGGAACCCGCGAACCGGGAGAACCCTTCTTTTTGACGGAACCGGAACCAGAACCGGAACCTGGATCTTCGGTTACGTCAGAACCGGAACTAGAACCGGAACCAGAATTTAAAGTCTGAGAACCAGAAATGGAACCGGTTCCACAGAGGTTCTTGGAACGTAGAACTCGATTCACTTTGAGCTATCATGCTCACTGTGATCCGAAATTGCCGTTTTGCGTGATTCACATTTTTCACGAACCTTATTTTTTTCAAAAAGAATTTTAAAAACATGCTTGGGATACATTTTGAAGTAAGTATTTTTGCCTGAACTTAAACTTCAAATTGCAAGAATCAACACTTTTCTCATATTTTCATGCGGAATGATAGAAAACAATAAATCTTATTCACTGCAAAAGCCCTAAAGTTTTTTCCTGCTCGAAAGCAGTTCTATAAGGAAAAATAAAGAAAAGAAAGAATCGGGAATCGGAATACGGTTCTGGAACCGGTTCTAGAACCGGAACCGGTTTCAGATCCATCCTAGAACCGGAACCGGTTCCAAATTCCGAAACGGTTCGCATCCCTGTTAATAATGGAATAATGGCATTATCTAATAATACTGTAACTCCATAAAAAAGTGACCAATAATAAGAGACGACTTTACTTTGACATGCACCGATGTCACCAGGTGTCACGATACTATTAATTGGATGTGGATTACTATACTCTGGTTTATAGTTACTCAGAGAATCTTCTGGTCAGCATAGAGAAAGCGGCAAAATTGAGATAGGAATCTCCCATTATTAGTGCACAGCACCGCCATTACATTACGTTCGCGCATTTAAAAGCATTTTATGAGTTTCGGAGTGGATGTCGTGAGTTGCAAGGTAGCAATGGTGCACCATCATTATTCATGCATGTTTTTGCATCTGAATCGACCCTTAAATTGCTTACAGCAGAAGTGTGCAACAGGCCCATTGTACATATGAGTCAATTTAATCATGAATACATTCTTCAGTTCATATTTTTATTATTAATTTCTATGTAAGTATTTATTTTGAACAAATTACATCTCTTAGTAGCCTACTTATACCTTTTTTCGCTCGTACCGTATATTATCCCCTTTCATTTTATAAATTTTACATGCGTATGCTTACGAAAGAAATGTTCCAATTTGCGGAGACGCCTTTTTTTCGTCAAGGTCATTTCATGTATAGAGGCACGGTAATCGGGGAGCTCCAGGCGGCCAAGTTTTAAGTTCTCTAGCTATTGTCAGTGTCAAGTTTGGGTGGGAAGGGGCGGGAAGGGACAGGGGGAGGGAGCAACCAACAGCCACCGGCAAATTGAAGAGGAGAGCGAATCTCGATGAAACGTGTTGTCAAATCTAGATTTTTTAAATTTCTGTCAGTGCTGCTGTCCGTTCATCTTAATGGTATCTTTCCGTTTCACTGAGAGCAAGGTCATGTGTTCGAACCTGTGATTATTTTCGAGTAATTTCTAACACATTATGTTATTAAAATGAGAGGGGAAGATATAAATTCCTGAACTCCTGGGTTGCTTTTGAATTCGGTCAAACGTACTTTTAAAATCTCTTCATAATTATGCGTAAGCTAAGTTGCATAATAAATTTGTACTTATGTACAGCTCGTAAAATGGACTTATTAAAGGTAATGAAAAAGTAATTTTGCGAAAATGAAAAATAAAACCCTTTAAGAAGCCTAGTGAAAGTATGTCACGACGCAAGAGAGAATGAGAAAATCGAAAACTTCAACAAATCAACACGTAAGTGTAAGCACATACATAGTTCTCACTTCCAACGCATACCGCGCGCTTCAGAAACCGATTCTCTCTCTCTCTCTCTCTCTCTCTCTCTCTCTCTCTCTCTCTCTCCCTCGCTCTATCTACCTCTGTCCCTCCAGTGGCTTACTGACGATTGAGAACCTCAACCACTCACCACACATTAGAAAGTTAACATTAAACATCTTCACAAACAATCAAGATGTTGACGATGTTGACGATGTTTCCGAAAACAAGGAAAAACAAAAAACAAAACTGTGGACATTCAAACCTCTTTGAAGAAGTGTACAAACTACAAACCGCGTATTTCTGAAAAACCACAAAAACCGTTATCAAGAGAGTTAATCAACTTAGCTCAGAGCAAGTTTACAAGAAGTACTCACAATCTGTTTTAGTTTCTTTTCAGGTAAGAGAATATAGTTCATGGATGTATCCTCGGATCGGTGGGTGAAAGGTAGGTTGGTTCATTCCTGTTCTCACCAAATTATACACTAATACATATGTACAGTATAATACATGCGTGATGGTCAAACCTTCATATCCTCTCTTAATTTTTTTGACTTAATAAAAGCTAAGGAATTCAATTATTACTATACTCATGTAAATTGAGTGTTCGACCACTCGTCGTGTAAATTGAGTTTTCTAGTCTTTTTTTGTTATGTCGGTGCTCATTTTGATCTTAACAGGAGTCCTTGTCGGTTAGTTCGAAATTTGTCCGTCCAACTATATTCCGAACTTTCAAAGGATGTACCACAATTGATAATGGGAATCGATTAATCCCAACGGTTTAAAAGGTGCGGCGTTACATGATAAACAAGACATAAAAGATTCATTCCTTTTGAAACACATGGAATGTACGTCGTTTTTATTCAGTCATTCAATGCGGTTTAAACCAAGGAAATGAATTGATCCCCACTAACTTCGGCCACTATCTTGTGTCGTCCGAAAGTTTCGGAATTGGCCTGATGGATGGGGAAACTACTGTTTGAAATAAAGTCGAAGATCGAACGTTGGCAGTGATATGTGCGATATCATTTCAGATGGAATAGTTTCAGCCTAGCTTCTTATTTTTGTTTGTTTGTTTGTTTATTCGTTCGTTCGTTCGTTCGTTCGTTCGTTCGTTCGTTTGTTTGTTTGTTGTTCGTTTATTTATTCTGCCTTTCGTTCATTCATTTGTTCGTTTATTTGTTTGTTTGTCTGTCTGTTTGTTTGTTTGTTTGGTCGTTCATTCGTTCGTTCGTTCGTTCCTTTATTTGTTTTTTTTGCTTGTTTATTTGATCATTCGTTCGTTCTTTCCTTCTTTCGTTTGTTCGTTTGCTCGTTTGTTCGTTTGTTTGTTTGTTTGTTTGTTTGTTTGTTTGTTTATTTATCAATTTCTTTTCCTTTAGATTTGTTTGCGTGTTCGTTTGTTCGTCCGTGCGTTTGTTCGATTGTTCGTTTGCTCGATTTTTTTATTCGTTTGTTGTTTGCTTTGTCTGCTTGCGTTTTTATTTTGTTTTTTGTTTTTATTTTTGATTCGTTCGTTTTTTCCCCTCCAATTTGTTTTAAACATCGATAAAAATTTGCAGCGAGTGAATCTCGTGGTCGTGCGGTTTTCACTTTAAATCCAGGTCCTCGTTTTAAACAGATGCTATCAATCCGGTGGACATAATTTGGAAAATAAACTACAAGAATTCACGTTAACTACAGGTATACTATATTAATTTAATACATTTTTTATTGCGGTTTTATCGAGGAAAAATTCGATGTGGCAACATTGGGATGGTCGCGACGCCGCCGCCACGCCGCCACGGTGCAAAATGCAGTGAGTTATCGTCTGATGTCCGGTCCGACCATGCACGAATCAGCATGCACTCTAATGGTCCTCGCCGCGGGTTTTTACCTACCCAACAATGAGAACTCATCTGGGAGTTGCGATTCGTCCCTATCCCGCGACCCGCGTCCACGTCGACCACGTCCGCGAAACAAGTGTTTTCCATAGCAGTCAAATCAGTGTAAATAACTGCTTCTCCTTCACTTCTTCACACTGTATAGTGTATACAGGGTGGCCCCAAAGTAACTCAAAATTTAGCTATGACTTTTGAACGGATAGAGATAAAAACAATCAGTTTCGGCCATTTTTAGTCATTGTTTAAAGGAGCTTGTCCTTCAGGGGCATTTTCTTCATCGCCGGCGCACAGTGAAAAAGAAAATTGTATTTTACGGACAAAACTTTAGGAATAAAAATCTAGGTAATGAACGATAAATTTTAAGGGGAGGTGGTAAGCAATATTTTGTTTTGTTTCCGTTTATTTTTTCGTTTTGTTTTTGTGTTTTGTTCCTTCAGCATATCTCAAGGATCATTTTCATAAATTACAATAGAATATGCAGACTCTTGGGTAGGGAAATTAAAATAAATTAGATCTTTTTTAAAAAAAAAAAAAAAAAAAAAAAAAAAAAAAAAAAAAAAAAAAAATCCAAGTTTGAACTGCTGTTCTAAAAATTCATGTTGTTGTTGTTGTTGTTGTTGTTTTTTTTTTTTTTTTTTTTTTTATTTTTGGTACAAGTAACTCAAGCTCTTTTGCACCTAGAGAGCGCTTTTTTCTAACAAATAAACAAAGTTATCTAACTTAAAATAACTACATAAGTATGTGAATTTGGTTTGAATTCTAGATGAAATTATCAAAACTAATTGGTTTTACAAGATAGTTACATTTTTGAAAAAAATTAAAGTTTGAAATTTTAATTTAAAATAAAAAAAAAAAAAATCAAGTCAAGTAACTTTATTTAACATTTCAAGCTGCATATTAAAGAGAATAAAAACCTTTATTCGCAGTCGTCGTTCTTATGGAATAGCGATAGATATCTTACGTTTGTATGCGCTAAAATGGGTTTTACTTTATGCTTTTTGACTATGAATTACTTGAAAGTGAAACTTTGTTTGCTGACTCTTACCGAGACTGTCATCGGGGGGGGGGGGGGTTTGAACAATACTCCCGAATGATCAATTGATCAGCCCTTCAAGATAATGAAGGATGACGTAAACTGCAACTTAGTTTCTTCTATTCGTTCAAAAGGCAGCGCTGTTTGTCAGTTACTTTATGGCTACCCTGTATACGCGAATTCACGACACACAAGCATACAACATACAAGTATACAAGCAAAAAGGCACACACTCGCACACTCACACTTGCACACATCACATATACGGTCCAGCACAGCGCCACGTAGCGCACACTTTCCCATTCCATATTCACCTCTTTACAGGGCGTCCTCCGCAGCTCTGATGGGACATCGGAGAACCACGCCATTGACCATACGGTGGAGTTCTAGAATTCTCTGATGGATTGAACAAAAGATCATAGAGCTCCATGCTGTTGTATGTGTGTGCAGGGTGATCAAGACCACCCTGCACCTAATTTTTTTGCTATCGGATGGCATGAGATGGAAAAATTAGTCTACAACTTTATGATATTGAGTGATGATTCAAAAAAATTCAGTGAATAGATGTATCAGAGTTTTTTTAGAACCCGTTCTGAAGAATATTCAACTGGGAAGTGTAAATTTTGACATTTGAATCAAAAATCGAGTAAAAAATAAGACTTGTTTGTTTATTAAGATACTTTCCACTAGAGTCCCTTGCAGGAAATTTTGTTAGAGAGTACTGACACTATAGCTCAACGAGCTCTAATTGGTCGTCGGTTTTAGGTTTACACGGAGGCAAGTAGGAGTCGACGACATCGAAAGCTCAGCACAAAAGAGTCGATGAGCATAGGAACGTTTGGGAACGGACCGGAATGCCGGCAAATCCGCCTGTCCACCGCTGGTCCAACTGTCGAACTTCCCTTTGAATTCTTTCGGGTGGTAGGCTCCTTAAAAATGCATAAAGTGTCATGTCGGTACTCCCTAATAAAATTTCTTTCAAAGGACTCTTCTTTTCACAAACCATCCTCTTTTGGGTTATAGGGTCGATTTTCGGAAATTTTTGTGGAGATTATCAACCAATTGCTGACCATCAGAATTATTTAAGAGCAAGACTCTCCAGTGTTTTTACGGTTTTTGGCATTGTGTTCTTCCACAAAAAATACATAACATTCAGTACAAGAATTCAAAACTCTTTACACTTGATCATATTAAATTTTTAGGGGAGATTAACGCGACAAGTGTTACGAGACTCCTTTGCTAGACGATACGGACTATCAATTTTTTTTTTCAAATGAGCGCCGGGCGCCCGCATCTTTCGGTGTTACAGGACTTTTATTGAAATGCGGACCTCAATTTTTCCTTCAGCTTTATTATATCGAAGGGGAAAGTAAAAAAAAAAGTGCTTTATCCCCACTATTTAGCATGTTTCATGATTGGCTCAGTCGTAAGAAACGCGACTCTTATAGTTCTATACGATCGTTAAAGTCACCGAGATGAAATGCCTGTACAGAGTACAGGGTATGTAACAAAACTTATGGAGTGCCAAACTTATGGAGAGTATATTTGAAGCTAAGATAAGACTTTTTTCCCCCTTACAAACATGGGTCCGCAATTGCAGCCCTTCTTTGTTACTTGCTAAGTTTCTAAAAAAAAAATTGAAAAATTGTCATTACTCCCTCGGGAATTTTCAAAAATGATCGTAAATAGGTACTCTGATGTAAGTTTAGGCGCTCTCGCCGATTTTGGCCGTGAAAATGCTATGTGTAAAAATTTTAATGTGGGTTTAGAGGTTTTTCTTGATTTTCTTCACTTTTTTTGGCCATACTATGAGAAAACTCGCTTTAGGATTCAGTTAACCCTAAAATGATTAGCATTATTCAAAAGTTAATAAAAAATGTTGCATTTTTGGTCCTCACAAGTTTTTCCTTTTTGCAAATAGTTGGAGAAGTTGGAGAAGTCGCGGGCCAAGAATTGACAAAATCAAAGAAAAAGCGATTATTGGCCGACCTCTGCAACTTCAGGGACGAAATGATCAGAAATGGTTTGCGAAAAAGAAAAACTTGTTCAGACCCAAAATGCAACAATTTTTATGAACTTTTGAATAATTCTAATAGTTTTTGGGTTTAATGAGTCCTAAAGCATTTTTCCACATAGTTTGACTTAAAAAAGAGAAAAATCAAGAAAAACCTCAGATCCCCCCTTAAATTTTTGCGTACAGCATTTTCATGGCCAAAATCGGCAAAACCGTCTAAAACTACACCAGAGTACCTATTTACGAGCATTTTTTAAAAATTCACGAGGGAGTAATGACAATTTTACAATTTTTTCAGAAACTTTGCAACACTGTAACGAGAAAGGGCTGCAATTTCGGACCCATGTTTACAGGGAGGGGGGGGGGAGAAATCTTATTTTCGCCTCAAATGTATGCTCCAGAAGTTTGGCAAATGAGTTTTGTTACACCTTGTATAATTTGTCAACTGCACAAATGTATGCATATAAGGTGGTTTTCCTCAATTTTTGATAAGGTTCAAATAGTTCTGCAAAAGACCTAATATAAAAAATAATAAAAAGTTGAGGACCAAGTATTGCCTGGTTGTTCTATGAATGACAATGAAGGTATACTACTGAAAAAGAAAGATTATGAGTCCGATACGCAAGTACAATTAACCCGGTAACGAAAAAAAACTCTATCTGACAGTCACTATACCTACACAGAAAAAATAATTTCTTGTAATAACCGAGAAGAGTCTGATAAATTTACCAGAAAATTATAATGTCACTATCAAAATATGGCCACTGTACCGGAATTTCCTCAAAATTCCCGAGAACTTTGGTACAAACACTAGAACAGTACCTACCATCTATCCAGTATAAACAGTTTTACTAGCATTACTGAGTCCAACCATGATTATCTGAATTATACTGTGGAGAGAGCATTAAGAGCATTATTTTTCTTAAATCTCATTTTTATCACGTGGTAATCAAAACAAATAACAACATCAAAGACCAAAGTATGCGTCAAGAAAGAAATATTCAATGTGTACGACATAGAAGAGAATGACCTAATTGTGAAAGGAAGTTTGTATGTTGGTAATACATGGATACCTTTTAGATCAGAATATATGATCCGACTCTCGGCCGATCACTCAAGCCCGTAGATTATGGCTAATGGACAAAATACAACGGAGCGAGCCGGCGTTCATTCGCAGTGACCATGAAATCTTTGTGAATTGGACGGCGAGAAAATCAGTCAACTAACGGGACATTTGGCTGCGCCAACACCTCGCACAACACCCAGCCCTTTTCAGCGCAGCAATGCTTACTCGTGAAGTACAGTTTAGTAAGGGATTAGGCGGGTTTAAAAAAAAGGGTAAAAAACTGATTTAAGAGCATTCAGAGTAGAGTGATGAGAAATACAAAGGAACCGATTCGCGCTAACGAGAAGGCCAGACATTCTTGTGGCGACAGCAGCCGACATTATCGGCTTGGTTTCGCCCGCTGAAAACGTCCTGACCCGACGGCAGAGTCGTCACCCATTGACCGATGACCATTGACCAATGTGATACTACTGCGCAGCGCAGTCCTTCCAAAGGAGAGGTGTCAAAAGATCTAAGGGCTGTGGAGGCCGCAATTTGCTTGAAAATGAAGGGTGTTAGCTCGGACAGACGGACATAAGGACGGTCGGAGCTTTAAGAAAAGTGTCGCGACGTGACGCGGTGGGGTAAGGGAGAAAGAGAGAGAGAGAGAGAGAGAGAGAGAGAGAGAGAGAGAGAGAGGGGGGGAGTAATAAGAGAGATGGAGAGAGAGCAGGTTGGGACGAAAAGGGCCACAAAATGAAATTATTAATATCATTAATAACAAGATGAAATGGTTTTGCAGATCGAGTCCGGATCGGGTCCGTGGGTAGCGGAGCACAACAATAATAGAACGATTTAAGTAGGGAGTAAAATCACAGTAAAACTCGGCTGGTGCCAAGTTAAAATAAAATTCATCGTTTCGAGCCGAGAAAATAAGGTTGCATCTTCTCTCTCTCTCTCTCTCTCTCTCTCTCTCTCTCTCCCTCTCTCTCTCTCTCTCTCCCTCTCTCTCCTATTACTCTCTCTCTTGCACTCGGTTGTTCACTGGTTCACCGAACGACACATATATATCTACGACATGTATATATCTCTCGGTGCAGTAACAATGAGCCACTTTGAATCTGAGCAGGACTCGTAGGAGTGGGTACTCTCTTTTAGTTGGGAACGGGATGCGGTGGGGGGAGAGGGGTGGACCGGGGGTGAGGTAGCGGAGAGGAGAGGAGAAAAGAAGGGGGCACGGGTCCCGGAAGGGGGAGAGGGGGGGCTGGATGGTAATTTATGTGAATCTTGTGTGGGGTCCCGGTCCCGCGTTACCTGCAAGGTGTGTTGCCCCAACAAACAACAACATCAGCAACGAGTAAACAAAAGCTCTATCTTCTTCCAAACAAGATTGATATTAAATTTGTCACATACCATCCGCCATCCGGCCGGCTAGCCGTCGGGCCATCGTGTCGTCGTTGCATTCGATCAGTGTGGCCGAGTCTTTTCCTATGACGTTCTCTCTTTTTACTTGACGCTCTCCCAAGCTAGCTACTCTTCCTCCATTGCACGTGACCGTGACGTACACTACACTCCACACGCTCCACATTGCTTCATCCAGTAGATAGCCTGGTACCGTGGCTTTGATGAGAATTTCTCAAGGCAACAGTTTTTCGCATAAGTTTTTCCTGCTAAAACCCTTAGAAAAAGCTCCCCCTCCGGAAGTTTATAAGTATCCTCTTTCGCCAACTAAGGCCCAACAGACTAATTAATGGGACTCTTACAAACTTTTCTCGGGAAATTCCCTTCGGCCAAAATTTCACTGAGTGGCCCTAAAGTTAGGGGGGTAGGGACGTATGGTTTCCGATTTATTTTCTTAATATCTTTCACAAGATCGCTTCAAAGCACAAACAAATTGCTTTTCCAGTGTCATTTTAAGCGCATTTTTTTATTTTTTTTTTTTACCTTGAATTGCCATCCAAACCCCCTCTCTCCCCTAAAATTCTCCCAACGAAAGTTTGTGTCGTGAAATGTCGACAAATATGCTTAAAATTACACTGCAATGGCGATTACGCGTGTCTCAAATGTCTCGTGGAAAAAATAGAGATACTCAACCAAGTGAAAGGGATTTTGTCTTAGAAAGAATCTCGGAGGGCCATCCTTAATGAAATTCGACTAATTTTAAGAAGTTACGTTTCTAGGAAGGCTAAAATTTCGTTCGTTTTATCGTATCTCTAGCCGTCTGCAATTTTTTCTGGCTTGAGGAAAATTTATAGTCGGTCGAATCTCGGTATTGTCTGTCTCAAGGAAAGGGTCCGAGAAAGAGCGGTCTCCAAAACGAGCTCAACAGCCGCCGAAAATCGACGATTGGGGAACCTGCGTTGCAATTTAGTGCGTTTTTACCTGACTTCCCGTTGGACTTCTTATCCCTAACTGAGTATAGTATACTAACTATCAACTCTCAACGATGTGTTGCTCGTTGCTTGGAAGCATGATAAAAGTAAGGTTAAACTGACAACAGGTGAATAGAAATAAGAGCAGAGCAAATAAGACCTCGCTCGCGCGCCGGCCCCGCGTGGTAGGGGCATTGAATGCGCGATGCGCGTTGAGTTACTGCGCAAGCGTGGTCCGATGTCTGTCCGATGCGTAAGCCAACCGCGGTAAACGCCAAACGTCGATTGGATTGGTTGAGACAAGTAAATTAGAGGAGCATGCTAACTTTGTGTCGAATCAGACGAGATACGAGACGCACTCGCATCTTACAAGCTCCATTCCGTACCCTCCTCGCTTCCACCCCCTCCCCCCACCCATCGCCCGCCTCGAGCCTACCACCTTCCCCGCTACCCGCCTAGCTCTGAGCTTCGAAGCTCGTTTCGCATTACTACCCAATGCCCAGCATATTGCGTAGTCACACGCCACATTCACATAGCCTTGCATGAATCCGTATCGCTGTCTACACTCTGTCATCAGTCATCATCCGTCTATTTGTTCGTCATTCTTGGACAGCCTACTTCACCCAGAGTCCCTATATGTATAGCAACGAGGTATACCAAAAGAGAGACTGATACATGTAAAAAGTCTTATTCCAAAGTGTGACAGCAAAAACGATCTGGTTCTGGTTTGTTTGCCCCATGTTTTTCAACCTTCAATCAAAATTTGCAATTAATTCAGTGGATATTGGTTTTAAATGAAGGTGTAAGTGTTTTAAAGTGGCTATCTGGACACACAATTTCAAAACAATTATGCAGGTGAGAAAATGTGGCTTGTTTCATTATCGTGCAAATCTTTCCAGAAGAAACAGTTCCATCGATGTCTCCAGATAGCCACCCTCAAACACTTGCACTTTCGTTTAAAACTATAATTAAACATCCAGCTCGACATTGATGGTGCTAATAACGTCCTTATTAACATGTGCTGTGATCTAGCGACTAATTACGTTTTATTTGTTTAATTTGTTTATCTCCACAAAACAGTCCAGGCAGCGAATACGCTTAAGAATAAAATATCCGGTCCACAGCGGTAAAGTGATGGTAATATTTCCATCAAATTCTTCGGGGAACGTTTTTATGAGGCGCCTTTAAAATTAGCCTAACTGAGGCTGTCTCTGCTAAAAAAAAAATAAAAAATAATAAAGTGCACAGTTGGTCTGAAACACCCTGTATCAATAGAACCATTATAGTTGCATTGATAGTAACGGCTCGATTAGTAATCAGACATCAGAATGCAAAGGAGATCGCGATTCGAATAGAACGTGGCACACTTGTAAGTACTTACAACGCTTTGCGACGAAGGTATGACCAAATCGTGGGGTAGAGAACGAAATAGAGAGAGCAACAGAGAGAGAAAAACAGAGAGAGAGAGAGAGAGAGAGAGAGAGAGAGAGAGAGAGAGAGAGAGAGAGAGAGAGAGAGAGAGAGAGAGAGAGAGAGAGGGAGAGAGGGGGTTGGGATTGAAACCAGCCTTTTTGATTTTGAACGTGAGCATTGGATAGTGGATTTCACTCTTAAATTGGAAAAATTGAACCTTCAAAAAGTCAGTCTTGTTGACGGGAAACTTAGTGCAAAAGAGGAGAACATGAAGAGAACGAGGAGAGGAGAAGAGTAGAGAACGGGGGGGGGGAGGGAAGAGAAGAGAGTAAAAAAGGAGAGAAGAGAAGCAGAAGAGAGATAGGAAATACTCAATGAGCGATGAGAATGAATTGATCAGACTTCTATTCTCAGACTCCAACTCTGAATGGATCTCGAGTCCCGGGTCTCAAGCGGCATACACTGGGTCAAAACATAGAATTTTCGGTGCATGAAAAGATTTTGATCTTAACTGTATACAATTTGCAGAGCTAATAGTTTATAATCGGGTTGTTGAAATATTGTACTACTACTGATGGGAGTTTTGAAACCAGGAAAAAAAAATGGTTGACCCTAAAACCATTCGAAATTCAATCTTAATAGCCTCATTATTTAAAGCCTTTTATTAAATGTAGAAAATTGCCGAGTAGTTGTTGGTGATTGGCTACATCCATCAGCAGCCAAACAGCCCAATTAAATCCTTGCTATCAACGACAGATGAAAATGCTCTCATAGTAAAGGGTTTTTTGGGGGAACTTTTCGAATGATAAAATGGAAAATCGTAGGTTGTCTTTCAGTGAACTCATTTACTCAAATATTACATTTTTAAATGCTATGTTTTAAGTTGACCGGGGGATCAAATAAAGAAACTATCATAGGAAGGACTTTATTTTGTCATCGATAGTATAATCTGACTTACTCATCTCTTCAAAATCAATAATTAGAATTTATTAGTGAATTTAACACTCACCGGTTTCATAATCTTTGTTCCGATTACGATTTCGAAAGAAATCAACCTATAGAGCCGCTTGTGCGGAGTCACTGTCACTATTGTTACTAGATCCACCACCTGGCACAAAGCGTGCGCCGTTTAGTGTGTAACTTACAGTGAAATTAACTCCGTGAGCCCTCTGGCATACTGATTGTGAGGTACTGAGAGCACGGTTCCAAGTCAGAGTATCAATTGTTCACCATTTACGAAATGCACGCCTTCTTTTGACTCCCCCAGTCCCCCCTACCCCTCCCCTGTCCTGCCCTTTCCCCGACAGACTGCTTGGGTGCTTGGGTGCTCCCGATCCGATCCTAATACTATACATCCACCTTTGCACTTTCATCTTCGACCCTAAACGTCATTTTTTATCCATCAATTAAGTTCTTATTTTTTATCCTTCATACATTTCACTCGCGGTGGTAACTATATCCGTCTACAAGGCTACAATGGAAGTACATAACAGCCTTATCGTTTTGGAGTTTTTAAGTCCATAACAATGTTTCTGTAGGACACTGAGAATTCAGCTACATGACATTCAGTAAGCTCGACTGAAACGGAAGGATACACGGACAAACATTATTGATGAAATTTACCATTCTTGTGGTTGAATTGGGTGTTGACCAGGAGGAATGGTAAACGTAACTAGACGTTTTGCGAAACTTCCAAAAGCTTAGGTTACATTTACTCGAAATGAAGTTAACCCTGTCAAACCTGAAAAATAATTTTTGTTTAGGAACGGAGTTTTGGCCATCATATAGCTGATATGGGCACAATTTTCTCATATATAAAACCATATGCATATCATATTGTATTTTCATTTTCCCATTGAAATGTACACCAGGTATGAAAGGGTTATTCAGATGCTCCTTGAGAGTTTACCATACCATTTGGTTGAGGCAAAAATTAATCGCAAGAATATTAAATTTCATTGATCTTTTGCTCCGTGTACCAAATTGCCCTCTTTCAACGATTAACGAATTCATTTACTGATATGCACGAAGAGTGTGGTTTTCGTTTTCCTCAGTGAAACAACAGTTTAGGCGGTTCAACTACTTTGGTGTAAGCCCATTGCCCAAACATATTTGTTACGATTATTTGCTTCACATATTTTCATTTCATTATGTTGAAAATAAACGAACGTTGCATACTTACTTACTGGAATTTCCAACAAGATGCTTAACTGAGCGCCTTCAATTGATTATGTAGGCAAAAGCAAGTACAGCGAAGTAGAAATATTTATCTACCCGTTTATTTTGAATGAGCGCGTGGCTAGTAAACTGCTTTCTCACCTTACCTTTCTTTACCTTGCTCTTGACTTTATCCTTATTTTGCTTTTTGCTTTTATTTTTGCTTTGCTTTAGTTTTTTGGTTTTATTTATATAACACATTGTTTCGCATTATGTCGTTTTTATTACTTTACATTGTTTTTTATTGCTTTTATTGTTTTTAATTTTTTCTTGTTACACTATGTGCCACTCTTGATGATCTTGCTGATCGAGAGGCCTTTTGGCTTTGACTTTTATGTAAGTCATTTAAAATAATTTAGTACAAGATTAGCTCCTATTAGGAATTTATAGTTTCATTTGTCTCGTTTTTTGTTCTGATTTTCTTACGACTGAAAGGCTAGTGTTGGTTGAATTAGATGAAACAGTATATTTTACCATTTTGTCGTTTCAAGAACTTGAAATATTTCATAACACATACTAATTAGTTGACATTTTCCCCGAAATTTATTAAAAATAAAAGAGGAAAGAATGAAGTTTCTTATAGTTTTTCCATGTTTTAATTTTTACTTTTCAATCAACTTTTTTTTTTTTTTTTTTTTTTTTTTTTTTTTTTTATAATGTACAGTTATTTAAAGCCGCTCAACGCAAGTAGTTCTAAAGTGAATTAATCTTGAGACAAGCGGTTTTGAAATTGCTGGTTGTCCACGAGTTTGAATGTTTCCTGAAGCGTAAAAATAACATTTTATAGAAAATTGGACTGTATTTTCTCTTCAATTTTTATCATTTATGTGCACTATGCAGCACAGTGCAGCGATTTTTTGAATCACGGCTTGAACTCAATTTTGTAAAACTTCATGAACGTATTTCCCGCCAACAAAAAATTGGGTGCGTGAGGAGGTGAAGATCAGAGGCACCCATAGGCGGCGCGTATAAGGGGCTATTGGGGCTATAGCCCCCCCCCCCCCCACTTTTTTGGGAACGAGGGGCTAAAAAAATTTTTGAACGAGAAAAAAAGGGAAAAGGGGAAAAAGGAAAAAGAAAGAAAAAGAGTTAAAGAAGGAAAAAGGTTATTTGCCCCCCCCCCCGCCAGCGTCAAACGTTTATTGTGAAAAAGGTGAAGAAGAAAAAAAAGAAAGATAAAAAAAAGCTGATGAATTTTAGCCCCCCCCCCCCACTTTTTGACCCCACGCGCCGCCCATGGAGGCACCGAGTATCAAAATCGAGGAGGACTTCGTTAGAACTGCCATGCCGTTTGATCTTTGGCAAAAGTATCGATTCCCCATGGAATATCAATGAATCCCTTGTGGATCGATTATTTTACGAAGGTTTAAATGAAAAGAATCCGTCATCGTTACCGCATTGCAAGGTCCGCTATTGATGCCGATTACCCCGCACAAGATTACACCTCTTGATTCTTGTTTTGCGGACTCGTCTATCGGATATTATTTTAATTCTCCATACAGTCATACATGAGAACTCTACGATTCAGGGCTAACATTTTGCGTATAATTAATGACATTTTTTTTTATTCACCGATGATTCCACCGGTTGAGAAAAGATTACAGAGTTCAGTTCAGTGCATGACTTTACTGCGTAAAAATACTCTGATCAATAATCTCTCTTCAATCGGTGAAATCACAGTACAATTATTAAAATATCCACAAGTTTTTTTTTAATATCATCGACCACTCCAACGATTGAGAAAAGATTACAAATGCAAGTATTTTCGTTCATCATCATACATTGAACTGAACTTTGTAACCTTTTCTCAACCGGTGAAATCGTCGGTGAATTGAAAAATGTCATTAAATATACGCAAAACTGCAGCTCTGCTCTACATTGACCTAGCAAAGAGACGCGAACAGGTATGATTTTGTGAAGAATTTCAGGAATATGAATTTTGAATTCTATACTTCGAGTCCCGTTCAAAAGAAGAGGGCGGAGATTGCGGGAGCCAAGCCGAGAGAGCGGGGGAAAGGAGAAGTAAAGAGTGAAGAGAGAGAGAGAGAGAGAGAGAGAGAGAGAGAGAGAGAGAGAGAGAGAGAGAGAGAGAGAGAGAGAGAGAGAGAGAGAGAGAGACAGAGAGAGAGAGAGAGAGAGAGAGAGAGAGAGAGAGAGAAAGAGGGGGGAGAAGAAGAGAGGAGAAGAGGTCATGCGAGAGTGTACGATGCGTCGCATAAAAACTGTCCAACTGCAAGTGTGAGATGATGGCTCATAATAATTGCAGAAATGCAGTAGTCGCCGAGAGAGGCATTGACCCATGCTCCATGCCCATGCTCCTTGCTCCATAGACATAGCCAAGGCACATAAGAGCAGATTGTCGCTTGTCTAGACCTAATCTTACCCAACCTAACCTAACCTAACCTAACACTCCGTTGCTCGTTGCTTGCTCCGCCGTTGCTGGCTTACTGGTTTTTTCAGTGGACTGAGTCTGAGGTCTGAGTTCTGAGTGGACGCGGGATAGACGAGGACGACGCTGCCACCGCCTCGCTGATCAATACGATCAGTCTCACGGCGTTAAATCTCTCTCTCTCTCTCTCTCTCTCTCTCTCTCTCTCTCTCTCTTTCTCTCTCTCTTTCTCTCTCTCTCTCTCTCTCTCTCTCTCTCTCCCCTCCTCTCCTCCTTCTCTTCCACCCCCAATCCTCCACCATTGTAATTCATTTGCGCTATACTTCATAACCTTTTTTGCTACGCCATTCCTCATAAACTTCTGTTATTGCCTCGACCATTCTTGTTTCGGTTTTCAATCGCTTCGGTTTTCGCTCAGGCGGACGCTGGACGGACGGATATTTCACTCGACCAAAATTCGTGTACGAGCAATTTAATTGGCTCTGGCGAAAGGCAGGCATTCTAAGAAAGATTACTAGATGAGAGAGTTACGGAGATCTCTCTCGCGTAACTTCTACTTTCTTCAAAGAAGCAATGGGAACTTGGGTTCCCTGGTAAAACTCCTCATCAAAAATCATCAAGAAAATCTCAGCATGAGATTTGGAACCTTATTTCATGTTGATCTCATGAAGATCTCATGATAATCTCATGATGATCTCATGATGATCTCAAGATGAGTAGAAATCATCTTGCATGAGCTCATCATGACATCATCATCAGATCTACATGATTCAGGTTCCAAATATCATGCTGAAATTTTTTTGATGATTTTTGATGAGGAGTTTTACCAGGGTTACTTAAGAATCCGTTTTTTATGCAAGTTACTTACGTTAAATCAAATTCGGGTAGGGGTGAGAGAGGAAATAAACATTTTTTTAGAGATGATAAAAAAAAAAAAAAAAAAAGGTATTATTTCATCGATATGTTGAAGCCTGGTTGACTGTTTTATTTGCCGAAAAGTTAGAGGTTTTGAGTAACCTCCTTAGTGTTTTCTGTAGTCCTTGTCTTAGATTAGATGCAGCTATAGACTTCCGAAATAACTTTTCGGGGATTTTTTTCTGTGATTGAATTATAAAGTGATGTTTTGTTCATAGAATACAACTGAGTATATGAGCATACTAACTTTGAAAATAACTATGCACACATTGCCACATTGAAGGACCCTTATGTCTTGTTAAAGAAAATTAAAATAGTCAGTAGTTCACTGAACATATATATCACATATTTTGGGCCAGAATAGGAATAAGAGCATGAACAAAGTCAAAACGCTGCTCCGCTGATCCGCCAGTGAAATCAATCAACTTATTTTCAATTTTGAGATAGTAATCGAAGTTACTTACTCGATAGAGCATATCATATCGTCACAGCAGTAACCATAAAAGAATGAGTAAACAAGGATCATAATGGAATCTACTGAGCGAGGCGCTTTAGAGTGTTGGTTATTACTTACCTACCCCAGCTATTACTTACCTACCTCAAAAAGGGTGGCAAAGGCCCTCGTAAATCACATGCCCACCCGAAAAACGTTCAATTCTCTCGCCGCTCAGATTTCCCTAATCTCATTAGATCCTATTCAAAAAAGTCGGTGTGAATACGTCCCTTTTCAATCTGATGCACAACTTGATACCAACATAGACACGTGTGTACTGTTTAGGCAGCTGCCGATGCATTTGCGTCCGATTTACGCACAGTGGGTAAAAAAAAAGAGGGTCAAAATTCATCCGTGAATCGATTCAATTTTTAGAAGAATTATTCTTAGCACTAAGTAGCATATTAAAAATCGTTAACATCGGCAAGTCGTTTATGCTTTAGATTAAAATTTTAATTTTTTAAATTTTGCTTAGATCGTTTTTTGTACGAAAATCATTCATTCAGGCCAAAGAAAAAAGAAAAAGAAGAAGAAAAAAATCAGAAATCAATTCCATCTCTCCGAATCAATAAAGTTTCCAAAGTCCTATAGATTCCTATAGAGTTCCTATAGATCCCCTATAATATCCTGGGGAAGACCCTTAGACCCCCTTTAATATCCTGGGGGAGATCCCTAGACCCCCCTTTAATATCCTCCAACCTTCCTTTGATATTTTTATCCAGATTCAACGCAACATAACATTCGTTTTTGAAATAAGTATTTAAATTTTTCCTTTTTTTGACCCATTTTCCCATTTAATGGAAACCATTTTTCATCCATAACTAACCTAAAAATTAAAATTTCAAAAAAACAAAAAAAAAACCCTTCTGGGGAATGTTAAAAGCAACATCTCTGCAAAATTTGGATGCGTATGGATCAATAGTTCAAAAGTTATGCTGGTTTTCACGTTTTATGGCTACGGACGGACAGACAGATGCCACAGAAAGATTGTGCATTTACACCCTCAAGCCACATATGGTTCAATAATATTGATACTTCATATGGATGAATATTCTTTAGGATAGTACTCGGCACGATGAGAGCAAATCATTTTGTAATTATTACGATTTACTTAGTCGTAGAGGGCCAAGTATCGAAACAAAATATCTTGAAAATCGCTGCGCCATTGCAATACTTTCTCCGTTTTTAACTTTGTTAGTAGAGAGAAAGTAAAAAGAGCCGAATTTTGGGAACTGAGTTGAGATATTTTTGAAACTTTTATCCGAAAAGAATCTCAGTGGTTTTTGGTAATTTCCCACCGTTTTAAATGAATTTGATTGATTTAACACATTTTTATGAAAGGATTAAACTGCCTGAGATTATTTTTCATAAATGTAATAATTTACGGGAGAGACATCGACACTTATGAAGATGCTCGAGAGTTAGATAATTGGACGTCCTGAAATAGAGAGAGCTCAACTTACCGTGCGCCGGTCCGTATCGAAGTATCAGGGATGTCCCTTTCCTGCATTGCCCTATGCAGCTGCTCCGGGCGCGTTCCTGGTCCTGAAACGAAGGGGCGAGGTCGGGACTGCCTCTGCCGAATTTACCGGAAATGCGTAACAAAACGCCTGTGGCAAGGGTGTCTAACATTTCATATAAGGTTGTAAATCCATATAGTTGATACATTGCACTATCCTCTGAGATCGTCAAAAATTGGGCAAAAATCAGAAAGTAAATTTTTCATCAAAACATCACTTATAAACTTTCAAGACCAATTTTAATAACAGAAAACGCTTTTGACCAGGAATTGAAATCTAGAAATGTCACTGGAATGTTTTTTTCAATTAAGTTTCAAATCTTGAATTCAAGTCGACGGAGTTGCACTCTTGGATAAAGCAGCCATTTAGAGGGTGGCTTTTGAATTTACCCCACTATACAATGACAACAACGAGGGCCAGGTATAGCGCCGAGTTGAAATATAGATTGACGCCATAGTTTGGTAGGAAGATCCAATATTTACAACTACGAGGCAACATGATGATCCGGTAACAAAATATCTCTCAATTCCGTTAATTAAAAGAAATACCTATATCGTTAGCGTAGCCAAGGCGCCAAAACAGGTTTCAACTTCTTAAGTAATATAAGTAAAACCAGACCTTTTCTTCTTTTTACTCCCCCCTACTTCAAACTGTACTCGAGAGGCCGTTTTTTTTTTTTTTTTTTTTTTTTTGAGGATTAAATATTTTGTTCGTCATTTGCGGGCACATTTTAATGGTCTCGAAATGAGTTTAGATTTTCCATCAAGGAATGTAAACTGAATATAATTACCGACACTACCGTGCAAGCATTAGTTGTATCATTTGGAATGTTTTAATACCTAACAGGGGAATAACTTCAAGCTCAAAAAACCGTGTGGGTATAAACTATTTGGCAGGCGAAACGTAGAAAGTATTTTGATAATCTTGTCAAATGAATGTCAAAATTTCGATGAGCGAATTTTAGAAGGGCAAACCCACGGCACGTGGAACCCTCTGTCAAACCCGAGAGAGCTAGGGTCAAAGTTCTTTGCTTCCACTTTACTTGGACCCAGTGAAGAATACTATCTTCTCCTGACATATACTTTTTATGACTTCAATGTCTTTATTTCAAAATCGAGACTGATTCATCTATTATTCATTTATTATTCCATTAGCGAGGCGTCCGATCTGGCAACATGGAATTTTGTCCATTTGAACCCAAAGTAAAGATCAAAATCGATGGTCATCGCCGATTCCTTAATATTTCGATATTTTTCTTGGGCTTTAATGAGTCAAATGCAACGTTGCCAGATTCCACGCTCCGCCGCACTGCTACTGAGAGCAGTAGAATCTAGGTAAAAAGGTATGTTGCAAACTTTTGATTACAGTTATAAAGAGAGTCTATTCTGTTGTAAAACCCCTTGAAAAACTTGGAAGAATCATAAAGTTCCAAAATTGGCTCACAAACTCAATAAATGTGTTTACGAAATTTCCAATATGGCGGTCAAATGAACAGGTCACTATGGGTCGAGTACCATTCTAATCACGACTTGGTATCAGTGGCGGCTCGTGCAATTCGGCGACAATGTTTTTCTTCCATTTGATTATATGTAAAACAATCGATTCGACAGTGAAGCAGCGCTTCACCAGCATTCGATTGTTTTTCATTGAGTCAAATGGAGGGAAAACATTGTTGTCAAATTGCACGAGCCGCCACTGCTTGGTATGCTGAGAAAAGTAATTAATCATAGAGAAAGCTGCAGTTAGATGGAACTCCTCCAGTGTTACCCAGACAATTGCTATCTCAAAGTTTTGTTAAGACGCCATTTGTGGGTTCATGAGTGGATTTTGGGATTTTGAAACTTGTTAATCCCTGCATAACGTTGTGGCAAAAGTTCTGACCATTCCGTGTATTATGTTTTTAAGAATTTTGATTATCTTATTCTCATACTCACCAAATATTCCACGCTAAAAGAACTCATTTCAGATAAAGCCGCAGTCAGATGGAAAATGTTGGATCTATAAGATCTATTGGTTGCAAAAGTCCATTTGGATGGTTTTGAATCTAGATTTATTGGTTTTTCTTTAGCAGTCTATAATTTAGAACGCTGACAAAGTTAGAGTATAAAATCATGAAAAGAAGCAACCACCTCTGTAATATTCCTAAACGATATGAATTTATTTCAAACCTAGTCACACAACAATTGATAGGCGAAGGAAGAGCGCTTCCCCCTCCCAGTTTCTTCAAACGCAAACAATTGGGGAAAATGCAATAAACCGTCTAAAAGTGTTAAAAAATGGTCAAAAATTAAACTTTATACCTTCCGGTTGAATTAGCCCCCTCCTCCGGGATTTTTGTTGAATAAGTCCTTGGTTGGGCCTTGCAATGAAGTTTAAATTCACGAAGCCCAAAAGGACAGTACTTTTCTAGTCAGGATTTATATTTATACCTCTTACAAACGGTTCAGATGCGAGGCGGTAAACTTAGTAACGTCACGAGTTGCTCCCATTGGCGAAGCGTGCAATCTGTTGCATTTGACACATTAAAACTCACGAAAAGTATCGAACTATCTAGGAATTGGCGATAACCATCGAATTCGACATTTTTTATGGGTTCAAATGGGCTAAATACCACGTTGCGTTGCGGGAGAGCACGGTTCGCCACAAATTACTCCCTTGAAACCCATTGCAAAGACCAAACTATTGGTTAAGCAGTAAGCACCTCGAATTTGACTTTTTAAAGAGCTTAAATTGATGAAGCTCAACGTTGTCAGATTATACACAACGCGCTTCTGAGACAGTTAGACTTTTAAAAGGTAGTACGTATTGTTTACTTGTGTGTTGTTAAATTGATGTTTAAGAATTAGAACTTTTTAATAATACTTATACGCTGATAAAAATTTATTTTACCAAGAGGAAATCAATGCATTTTCAATTCCATTTTGAATGATTCATTGATTGTTTTCTCGTGTATCAGTTCTTCTTAAAAAAAGTACGGACTAAAAAACGAAAAGAAATTATATTGGTTCCTTATTGCTTAAAGTTCTCTGTTAAATCATGGATTGGTGAACTCGGTCCCCTAATTGAAAGAGTTTCAGACAGACACATTTTGCAGAACGGTTTCTTTCCTAGTGCCTCGAGTGCGTCTCCAGACTGACCATGGATTTTTTTTAAAAATAAATTATAGTAACAGTTTATTTTTTAAGGAATAAAAAAGGGGAAATTAATAAAATTGATGCGGTGAAGCTATATTAATGTTGACAAAAATATATTTTGCTAGGATAAAATTTTCGTTTAATTACATGATATACAGATAATTTATTACAATACATTTAATGTACATACCTATTATTTTTCACGATGCAACTAAATGAACTGACAAAATGACTTGCTTTGATGTAAAGCTATTTCTTGCCGTTTCATGAAGGTAGCTTCAACGTTTTAGACAGTTTCCATACATAATATATATAAATAGGGACTATTTTTTGCTTACAATTTGAATGGAAAAGAAATACATTTTTACATTTAATACAGTAGAACTCGAATTTACAAAAAAAAGTAATAGTAAATATAATGATGATAAACCCATTTGCGACGTAAAGAGGCAGTTCTCATTAGCATGTTGTTATAGACGGTTTTAGTGCGAAGTCAACGATTAGCCAACAATCACAGCATTACAGCCATCGGTCGCAAATCGAAATTGATTGCGAAAAAACTTGAGTAGCGTTCCGAACTATCTCGCTCACTTTCCCATGACCTCCATGTACATTGTACAGCCACCTCTTTCTAGTTTCAGAATTCGTATACAGGGCCTTGTTTAACGACTTATTACTATCAAAATCGCATAAAATGCTTCGAGGAATTCATTTCTGCCGACAAATTTCTCAAAAAACGTGTCTATATACAATTTTTGAAATGAGAGTGAGAAAGCAATACATGGGGGTTACGTGAGAGCGAGAGACAGTTTGGCTCATCACCGGATAACGCCATCACCAAGTTATCACTAAAACCGTCTATTGGGCATTGCCACAAAGGTTAAACGATGTATTTCACGAAGACCCACTGAAAAATTTAATCCGTTCGGAGACAGTATGCTTGGTAGCGCAATTTACTATTACAATAATTTTTATTTTTAATTTTGCGACTAACTTTTTCACAGCCAAAATTTTGTATACATAATGTAATTCGTAAGATACTAAAATATAATTTCTTATGGAATGAAGGGCGAAATAGATTTTTCCCCTTTAAATTTGATAGAAAAACTAGAATAATTTGATAAAACGTCTGCGTATTAATAAGCCCGTTTAATTTTTAAAAATTAACTTTTTTCCATTTTTTTTCAGTGAACGTTAGAACAAAGCTATCCGTCTTAAGAATTGGAATATTTTAAATACTGTTTTTCGTTAACAAATTGAACTCACATGAAACTCATCGAAAAATTTACCTTTTTAAATTTTTATATTTGTTGATTTCAACATTTTTACTATACACTCTTCAAATAATATCAACAGCAGTTGAGGATAAAAACATGAAAGAAAATAAATACTACAGATAATTTTTCTTTGGGCAAAAAAACAATAAAATTTGATAAAAAAATCTAAAATTTACAAAAGTTATTCACAAATTAGAACAATGACTTCGAATGTACAAATAATCACAAACACATTAGTCTATCAATAAATACTTCACCTTCAACAATATTTACACGCAAATGTTGATTAAAAGTAAAAATCAACAATCGCTATGATAAGTATTTACAATGTCAGTCAAAATTCTGGTAACATTTCGAAGTTGAATTGTGAGAGTTCAAATCACAAAAATAATTAATTCACACGTATACTTCAATCAATTTTAGTGAACATCACTTCATCAAGCTACAATCCTAAATACGATTTTGGACCAAGGCTCAAAATATGCAACCCTTTTTGCGTTCTTGGAGTATTTTATATCTTTTTTCCCCTATTTTTTCTTCTGTTTGAAGATTCAAGTTTACTTATGGCCAAAAACAGTTTTTTCTGGAATTGGAGAAAATATTATAAAAAAAAAAAAAAAAAAAAAATTAAATCCAGCGCTCCAGAAATGTCAAAATCTAAGAAAATGTCTAACTATTGAAGTCGAATCCCTGTCATCGCGTGTTTATGGATATTCCTGAAGGGTTCCTGTAGCGCCAAAATAATCTGTTTGAACTTTCCTTTTTCATGGTGGCGTTTGAAGTTCTAGACTGTAATGGACATTTTCGAATTTTGAGAAAATTGTCTGCTTTATTATCAATTTTGGGCTAGACCTTGGTTTTCACACCAAACTTCTAGTCCAATTTGAAGTGAATTTTAAAAGACTATAGAACTTCTTCAGAAATAAAAAGGAAAAAAAGAAATTACTCTTAGAACGATAGAAATCCAAACATAATAACGAATAAAAACAAGTATGAAGGAGAGTTAACTAGTCAAATGATTAGAATATTTTCATGGCGGCCATCATAATTTGTCTAAGATTAAACAGGTATTTTGTTTTGTTTTGGTTTTTTTTTTCATTTTTGTTTTTTTTTTTCACTAAACCCCACTCATATCTTTTAACTCAGAAATTATTTCAGAATGTCGTTTTTAAAGTAGGGTTCATACGTTGATGACCTATTCAATGGTAAATATTCAAATTAGTTTGTAAGTTATGGAAACAATTCAATGATATAAATTCAATCAAACGATGAAGAAGAGAGTGGTTAAATTTTTTTTCCAACGTTCAAGCAATTTTTATTGAAACGAGAGAGACTGATTTGTGTCCCAAGAAGCGAAGGTGTGAAGAGTCACGAACTTGCGAGACGCCGCGCGGCACGCTGGCATACAAAAGGCGAAAACACATAAAAATCGTAAACCTAAAGAGACTGCAATGGACGGAGAGAAAAGACGAAGAAGAGATAGAAAAGGGGCTATAAATTACGAGTTAATAAGATTCGTGTGGTATCCCAAACACAATTGTTTGATATTGAAGCATATCTTAAGCACGTTTATAGGGTTTGATAAACTGCAGGCAATCGGGCATTGCACAAAGTCAAGGCAGCAAATAACGATTTGACATGAGGCGTAATACAATATGAAGGCAAAACACTCTTGTGTATAAACTTGAAAAATCAGTCTACAAAAAAAAAAAAAAATAAAAAAAAAGGAAAAAATAGATGATTATTGTCGCCGCGGGCTCGAGTACTGTTTATCACACCAAGCAACGTGGTTCAGCACTCTCTCGATTCTGCTGTTTAAGATCCTGATGCTTTTGTCTGGTAAGGTTGGCAACGCCTCACGATCCAGCTCGTCGAAACTAAGTTCGTTCAGCAGGTATCCAATGTTGCCATCGGTTTTCAACTTCATCAAAGCATCGATCGTCGGTTTACGGAACACGCAAAGGGCATCGAGAAGCACGCTGTGATACGACTCGTACTTCGATAGAAGGCGATATCCATGGAGGAGACCACTCTCGTTATCCAAGAAGACTAGGAGCCCTGAATTTGTGTTCTTTGCTAAATTATGAGCTGAGGCATTCATCATGCCCGGATTCCATTGAAGATTGTACATATTGTTGACGACTCGGTCCAAGTTAGCAGTTAAATAATCAAAAACTATCAAATCTGACCACTGGGCTAACTCTATTACATCTGGCAAAGAGCCTTCGGCGTCATTTGGATGTAACCGTTTGTTGATGGATCGCAGTGGTCCTGGAATAAATGCTGGTTCCAGGGAATTCAGATACATGGTCACCACTACGGGCCTATCCTCGTGCCATTGAGCTAGCGAGACTTGGGATTTGACTTTTGACCACAGAGTGCTCCGAGCTTTGACAACGGCCAACGAGGAAGGCGTTAAATTTTTCAAACCTAATATTCTACCTAGATAAAAACTAAATATTTCACCTTGGATCTGATCGGTGTTTTGTCGATACCTACAACATGCTCTCGTTCCATCCTTGAAGATGAGTAAACGGTTCTGCATTCGACCGCATCCCTCTTCCATTTTTACGACGGATGTAGTGCGGACGTATTTCCGCCACCGAGTAGCGTCTTTTTGTGAATAACCAGAGGGTAGAGCCTGTTCAACTTCGTTATTCCAAAAGACACCATCCAACCATCCTGGCGATATTGAATTCCTTTCGATATCTCGATGTGTTGTTGTCGACGAAGTTGCAGTAGAATTGACAAACGATACTGTTTGAAAATTATTCGTACTATTAACTAGGTCCTTCTTCGACCGTGATAGTTTCACAGCCGTTACACTCGCGTCGGGTGAAGGGAAAATATGACTAGTACTATTTGTTAGGGAACTTGAAGAATAATCTATATTGTTCGATCCGAGGACGTACTCCGGAATGAGAATTCCGACTGTGAGGCCGAAGAGGAAAGCGGCCAAAGTCGTCAGAATGAAGATAGCTCGCTTTACGGAGATGTTTGATTTGGTAGGTTCAAAGAAAGAGCTATCACAATTGGTCAGTCCAAGGCCAGATTTGCCAGCAAAAAGTGACATTACGGCGTGCCGGAGTCTGGTACGTTTCCGTCTCCGTTTATCGTTTTGCTCCGTTGCCAAAGTAGGCATTATGGTGTATTCGGCGCACATGGCTGCTTCAACGGTTGACGCCTCGAATGACGTCATTCAAAAATTAGAGCGAAGCTCTCGGGTCCAGCACAAGCTATATCAACGGACTGATCGTCTGACTGATAGTTATGTGATGTTCGAGACGTTTACTTTGATGGGAGAGTCTATTTTGTTCTAAGAACATTTTCCTCGTTGAGGCAGCAAATGATATTTTTTTCACCTGTTTTCTTTTCTTTTCTTTTCTCTTCTCTTCTCTTTCCTTTCTTTTTCTCTTTCAGCGCCTTTTCAGAGCAATACTCGAGGAGGTACCATTTGATGACGATGACGTTGAAAAGACGCCCAGGACGAGCATTAAGATCTCTTGTACGCGTATGCGGATCAAGTGTTTACTTTAGCGCCGCTTCGGTTTCTTGCTCAGAGGCCCTGAAGAAAGTGAGATAGAGCGAAGAAGAGGGAGAGCGGGAGAGACACCTTTCAAACACTCGACGTCTGTACAGTTGCTCACCGAAACCACTCTAAATGTGGCGGGTGTTTATATTAGCGGTCGGTTAAGAATGGTTTTCGGAAATGAGTGAGCATCTACGAGAAGGGCTTCTGACTCCTGAGTTCTATTCGGTAGGCTCCTTCGTCTTCTTTTCAATGGCGTGAATATTTATCGCTACGGTGAAAGAGAAGTGTTGAAGACTCCTGCTCTTCTAGTAAGGAGAGGAGTTATTAGTTCCGAGGACGTGATTAAAATATATATGTATATACATATATAGGTAGAGAGAGGCAGCAGCAGCAGCAGCACCTGAGAGAGAACAGACCAATCCGCATGTAATCGCTACGTATGGGAATATGTGTGCTGATACAAATTGATCAACAAGAGATCTACATACGGCTCTACGGTTCTCCACGTTTGCTTTTGCGTTGCAATGCGGTGCAGTGGCTAGCTCGTCGGCTTAGGAATGCGCTCCTCTAACCGGGCTATCTGCTCGACGCGATGCGTAAGACAAATACTCTCCTTACTTCTACGCTCCTTCGACTGATTTAACATGGACCGTGAGATACCCTCGGAGACTTCCTGCAACAAACAAACAAACAAACAAGACTAATTTAAAAACTCCCTTTTTACAAATCATTTACAACTTAAATATATACATAAACAAGAATTTTTCCTCGTTGCAGGGATTACTTTATTGCATTTGTTTAATGAACTTGTCAATTTTTGAATTCTTGTTACTGCTGGTCGCGCAACCACATTCTTTGCATTTGTCTTGTGAGTGTTTTTACTTCTTTTTTCCCTTCTACACTTAATACTTTAAGTGTACTTAGACCAGTTGGTGGCAGGGAAGTCTAATGCTGAGATTAAATGGTACAAGGAATGTTCCAAACTATCTTTGCCATGCTTATGCACTTTCCTTCATTAATTTCTTACAGACAGTGACTATCTGGGCGTCTTAAAATAAAAAAGTGGCCTACAACGAATGAGCATCATGATATTAACAAATGACAGTTCACAGTCTAGATTAGCAAAGAGCTGAGCTCTAAGTTCATCTTCATTCGCCTTCTCTTGTGAATAGCAAATTTTCTCTTTGTACAAGAGTACTAGGAAAAAATTAATACGTACTAAAAATGCAATTCACAGAAGTTTCTTGAGCTCAAGATTTCTCAAGTCAAGGCTCATCAGCGTCAGACTCGTTCCGTTTAAAACCTGTTAGTTCGATGACGCTGATGAGCCCTGACTTAAGAAATCTTGAATTCAGAAAGCGTCTCTGAACTGCACCGTCAGTTATTCAGGTAGTGTTACGAAAAAATAAACATTTTTAATGAATTATGAATTCTGACATTGAAATCTTGTTGAAAAACTGTCGATTAATGATTAGTTGGTATTAGCACTTTCGAAAAATTTTCACCATACTGCTTCCAATGATAATAGATCTGTGAATTCTATCGAAAACGCCGTAATTTGTCGATCAATCAAAACTTTTTGTCCGATCGTAATTAATCTCAAAGAACCGAAATTGATCAATCTATTGAAACTTTTCGAATATTCAATTGCATTTCTGGCGAATGAACGAGATTCAAATATGAAAACAAGTTTTTGATCGAACATAATTTTGACATTTTTCGATAGATCAGGAAGTTTATGAATCAATATGTTTTTCCGGCAAAGAGATTTACCCTCGAGTTTTGATATGGATACCAGGGGCAACTCAGCCTACTGCAAAAATCACCCCCTCTAAATATATATATTTCTTTTGATAACTAACACTTAGGTTAGAAAACTGCCAATATCGCAAGCAGTAGCGTACGCAGGAATTTGTCTTTCTCTCTCTTGCCCCATTAGAACACGTGTGTTAGAAAAGGACCGGAATAGGGGCTAAAACGTGACCTCAGCCCCTATTTCTTTCCTTTTCCAGCACATACATTCAAACGGGAGAAGAGAGAGAAAGACAAATTCCTGCGTACGCTACTGATCGCAAGGCAATTTTTGCTTTTTACCTCTAATCAAAATTAGTGTGAAGAATAAAGACTGGGCGAAGTCCACCAATTGATGGGAAAACATTTGTTTCTCTTTTTGAGGGCTACTATTGATTTTCTTCTCTCGCAGCTCGCAACTTTTTGTGAGTATGTTCAAAGACGTATTATAATTGACAAATGACAGCGGGTTTCTGAAGATTTATGCGCATCTTATAAAGAATCAGTAGTTGGGTACATTTCAATATATTTACTCACTATATTTGGGTAACGTACTCCCGTACGTTTGTTTTATTGCTAAATTTAGAATTGATTTGAATATTCTTATTATTCCTTCGAATTCAATTAAGGCGTCTGATAAAGTGTGAAAGAATGTTTGTGAATGAAATTTTCTTGCACGTTAAATCTGGAGTCGGCTATTTAAAGCGCTAATTAAAAACCAGAGAAAGATGTTTCTGCAATAAAAATAAGGCAGGGTTTATGCAATAATGAGCCTAGGCCGGGATCACACCGATTACATTAATATGGATTAGGCATATAAGAAAGAGGAGGTGGGTTAAAGGGTTATAAGAAGAAAGGCACGAGAAAACACCGAGCAGATACAGCATATGCCAACAAATTATCCGCGAATTAGAAGCACACAAGGTTTATAAAAAACTCAGTTGCAACGTTTCTTTTCAATCCGACAAGAGGACGTTCCATCTGACACCATTTTTAAATCTGTGGTTTGTAATACCTACTGGAAGTATTTTACACTTTACTGGAAGTATATTTTTTTTAAGTATTTGGAAGTATTTTGACAGTATACAGTATGAGAACTCAATTGAAACAATTTGAGATCTAGAGACAAAAATACAATATGACCGGCTTTTAGAGGAGGAGGGCCCGGGGCTTCGCACCAGTTTTAAACTCTGGACAAAAGAAAAAAAAAAATAAAAGAAAAAAATGCCTCCCGGCAGGCCGGTAAGACGAAGTAGATTCCATGCTTGGTTACATCATTTTTTCAAAAATTTAAATATAGGTTATAATTTTCGTTAAATTTTTTTTTTTATTTCATCAGCTGCTCAAAATCCAAATATTATTGTGAAAAAGATTATATTACCAATAGAGAAATGTGTAATCTTTTCAATGCAAGTGAGAAATAAAAGCTAGGTTATATAAGTTTTTCACAAATTTCAATAAATAGGTTATGTTATGATTTTCTTTGAATTATTCAATTTTTTTTTTATCAGCTGTTCAACATTTAAATAAAAATACCCATGAGAAAAAGATTATAGTACCAAGATAGAAAAATGTGTAATCTTTGTAACGCTAATTAGGAATAAATCTGAATAAGAGCAGCTGATCAAACAAGAAAATAAATAAATAACGTACCTAAGCAACATTGCACGTGTAAAACAAAAAACGAGCAATTATACCAATACACTATCCTTGTCTTTCACATGTAAAATTCCATAAGAAACTAAATAGCTCGTAAAACACGTAAAACACAAGGAAAATTTAAGAAATGGAGCATATGAACTAAAAACATCCTCCACGATATATACTAAAATTTTTGAACCAAAAAACAATTTCTTCATATAAAAACACTGCCAAAAAACCCGAAAAACACATCACTATAACTCGCTTACAACGCAAAAAACGAAAAAATGACTCGAGTAAAAAGTTGCGTACCAAAACGGCTGACAAAAATTTTCCCCAAAAAAAAAATACTCAAAACAAACACTCCTAAAAATAAACCTCAAAAACACATTTTACGACTCAAACACGGCCCATAACGCGAAAACTAACTGTCGGATTTACACCATCTTCGAACTCATCCAAGAATTAAACTCAACGAATAGATGAGACAAATTTCAAAAATAAAAACCAAAAATTACGAACAGGATCGTGGGACATAAAAACGGTAAAACTGGCTGAAACATACATATAAAGATATATATATATATATATATATATATATATATATATATATATATATATATATATATATATATATATATATATATATATATATATATATATATATATATATATATTATATATATATATATATATATATATATATATATAAAATATAATTTCAACGAGTGGTATTTTCTCACTCAGGGGACCATGAAACGTGCTCATTTGATAAAATTTCCCAAAAAATCCAACATCGCACCCTCCGCAATAAGTAGATTCATGGAATCTACTTAAAAGGTCTATCTTTTCTTCAAGTCCCTTTATTTTTGACCCCCAAAAATCGCCCATGAGTCAATATCCCTTCATCCTATGATAAATGCATCATTTTTTCAGTTATATCAGAGTCCATGATATGTAGGTCCACCACGTATGGTGGGTCCAGCGGCGTACGCAGGGGTTTTGTTAGCAGAGGCTTGCACTGATAAGCGTTTGACTAAAAAGGATTCTCTTCTTCCCCTCCACCCAAAGAAATCGGAGATCTTGGAGGGTGGGGGTTGGGCAGAGGGCGAGCCCCGGCGAGCCTCTTGAGCCCCCTCCCAACACATTTCCATACGTCATCGACGAATTTGTTCAACTTGTTGCTGTTAAAATGTGGATAGCTCGTTTCATCGAAGTTTGATATCGACCAATCTTTTTCGCGTTCCACGATGGAAGTATATGGATTATTATTTGTGAGCTCTGGCAACTTGAGGATGGGTAAAAAAAAAAAAATAGAGAAAAAAAAATCGAAAAAAAAAGAGAAAAGAGTGCGGCAAGACGACGCGACGCAAAGAGTTAGGTCGGTAACGGTCGTTTCGAAACATAAAAATTGCAAACAGATGCATGCTCACGCAGAATTCATCAATTTGTATGCGCGTGCATGTTCCCGAACAGTCATAATTCCAGGTTTTATCGTCCAATCTGTTTTCGCCCCGATGCGATGCGCGATGATACCGCGGCGCACCGCGGCCTCAATGCATCGCGCATTCGCGTTGCGTTTGTGCACCGCGCGTTGCATCGCACTGTACAAAAAAAAAAAAAAAAAAAAAAAAAAAAAATAGGCGGAGCACGAAAAGATGACGCCGCCGCCACACTGATGCGGGATGTGACAAGATGCTGCGTTTGGCAGGTATATGGATGATTGCGCGGATTTTGAGAATCTATTACTTAAACGCAAATAGGTATTGCGCCAGTGACTGCTCATGAAATTTGGCAACATCGGTTGTTCTTTATTTAAACCTGAGTAAAATAATCAATTCTTGGTGAGGCATCGTGACTCAATTGGAATCAATGTTTTACATAAGTTATGGTCACAAGGGCGGATCCAGAAATTTGGCAACCATGAATTCATTCCATTTGAGTGTATGAGAAACAGTCGATTCTTGAGGGGAGCCTTGGTGTGGTTCTCCTGTTGGCATCAATCTGATGTTTTTTCCCCCCAATATTCTATACGAACTCTGGGTCCCTTTGCCATTCATAAAAAAAGCAGTGATTGATAATGCAAGATTTTTCACGTGAAAATACCCACGGCAAGGATTGAGCTTATCTTTATTTTCAAGAGAAATCACATGCCTCTGAAATTATTTAACCCGCAAAAGAAAAATACTTTTACACTTGATTTTAATAACCCCTAAAAAGTATAAGCGCAAGATTGAGTCATTTTTATCGGGACAAAAAAGTGTCGAGGGCCTATAAATTGTAGCGAGGGCAAGTAAAAATGTAAAAATAAAAAAAAAATAAAAAAAATGGCTGATGTATCAGCGCAAATTGTGTGGAGAACATAAATTCCAGATTGTGTAAAACAAAAAAATCATCCTGTACATGGATTTAAACCGAACGAATTTTAGATTTTTTAGTATTATTAGGCAACCATGGCTAATACAGCTTCGCCGATGTAATTTGGAGAAGAGTATACGAAACCAGCTAATATATGCGATAACAACTCTTCATTTCATCAACATGCCCTAATTATTGGGACTGAACTATTTTTCCTTTTTTTCTTTTGCCTAAGAAGTTTTTTTTTTTTTTTTTTTTTTTTTTTTTTTTTTTTTTTTTTACGAGGCAGCGCGACCCTGCTACAGCGCTTTGTCCATCGGATTCTTTGGGCCTTGAGCACACTTGCATCCAGCACCATCTGAGAATCAGAGTCAGAAGCTACGACCATGAGCATTCACAACCTGCGGATACCTCAGTTATGTGTGAGTGGGCGTGTATGATTGTGTGCAAGGACTCGCATTCATGTCAGGGAAATACAAATATACACACCGATAATGCATGTTTTGACTTTAAATTGTTCCATAAATCATGGCTCGAAACTAACCGCGGCTGGCCACTCCACTCCGCGCCGCTCAGCCCTGCATTCGCGTTTATACACGTATATTATGTACGAACCTGCAACCAACCTGCTCAGAGCTCACAAATACACAAGCGATTAATTAAGAAACCATGCATATTTGGTTTTTACTTTTGTGTTCCATGAGTATATTTGCACACGCACTTTTTCATCTCATACATCGCATCGTATTGACCAACAGGTCATCCGTAATCGACTTTTAAAGAAGTGTGGGGGTGTCTTAAAAGAGATAAACTTTGTCAGTTGAGTTCAGAGGCTTATGTTATAAGGTCAGATCACTAGCATACGTGGCGCCAGACGCGGTATTTGTTTTGATGCTGAATCACAAAAAATCGACAGTTCTTTCTTTGTTACATCTGTTTTCCCTTTAAAATAGCGACTTTGCGCTGAAAATCCGTCAAGTGTGACCCTGCGGCCTGCGCATATCTACAAATCTGAAAACTGACAACAGCTTTTCACATTTTAAGACAGTTTGAGTCAGTATATAGCGGCTCTTGCATCAGGGTGGTGACAACGGATTCTCTCCATTAAAAACTACGAAAAATAATCGATCTTCAGGTAATTCATGCCCTGAATAACTGAGATTGATACTTTTGCAGCAGTCCAAATGGCAAAATAAAAAAAAATAAAAAATGATTGCCAAATAGGACGAGCCGCCACTGGTTTGGGTTGACTGGATTCAATAAAGAGGTCTAGAAAGTCAGGATTGAATTGGATAATACTGCAAAGTTCAAAAGTTCGCCTGAAGGGGTGGGCCAATCCGTCGATCACCACGCGAACGCCCGCACCGCCCGGGCCCCCCTTTATGGATCCAGTGAGGGTGCAAAATAAAATTGTACCTGAGAGGCATTTCTCATTGACAAAAAGGCGAGTACTTCAGCGCTATTCTCTGAACTAAGCGTCGAACTCGAACGCAAAAGTCTGAAGGTATAACTCATAAATATTTGTTTGAATAATCCATGCGACTGAATTGACTGGACTCGAGTTGATTGAAAGTAAGATAGATGGTAGCTAATGCGGGGGCAATGAGAAAGATGAGTAAAGGGCACGGATGGAAAATGGTGAGGAATTACCCGACTATCACTGGGTAGATTATAACTGGCTATTTTGAAAAGATCCCAAGAATGCTCATATAATTTTAATTCAAAATGCGTCTTTTCTTTTACTTCTCTTTTTGTCGTCTACTTCAAATTCCATCTTCTGTTTTACACTCATAATCAGCTAAGGTGAGGCAAGGCAAGGCAAGGCAAGGCAAGGCAAGGCAAGGCAAGGCAAGGCAAGGTAAGTCCAATTGTTTCCAAATCGCTTGAGCACCACTGGAGGAGTTTCACTTCGAGCTCGGTACAACTGAATGTTGATCAAAAGGTTAAGTTGCAGAGGTAACAACAAAATTTTTATCCATCTACTGTGAAACCACACAGATCGGTTATCTGTAGACGTAATTAGAAGACTTTGAAATAAACATTTTCGGGATAAAATGCCCGCAAAGCATTATATTTCATGTGCATGAAATGTGTCCCAATTTCGCTCCTCTTTGATCCATTTATAAAATTATCAGCGGAAAGTAAAACAAAAATGGAAGTGCCACTTGATCTGACTTAAAATATTTTCTAATTTCATACAGAACATAGAGTGTGGTAATACTAACTCGTGCATGTACCGAACTCTTTTATTGAAGCTAATTGCCGATTTCCTGTCTTGCAATTCTTCATTTTCAGTTCCGCCAAGGTCCTCCCTTTCCAGCTGTCCTTCCGTTGGATCTAATTTATTTGGATCTTATCTACTTTGATAACTTTATTTACTGTACACACCTACAACAAGAATATTTTTCAACGGAGTTCAGTTCTTTGACTTGACACAAAACACTTTTAAAGACAGATTTGGATCAGTAGAGGTAAGTTAGAGGTAAGCAAATTTGACATTGAGGCAGTTTGCGTGATAGAGCCCTCACTCTCAAAGCCGAAATCAAACATTTAGTATACATACACAGAAGTTGTTGTTTTTTAATCGTATTTTTATGCAAAGTCAAAAGGAATCAGTGGAGTAAAACAGCTGGGCCCGCAGGGCGGGGGCGTCCTAAATGCGTGGATCTAGAGTGGGATGGGAAAGAGCAGCATGGCTCTTTCTTCTCTCAGTCTGAATTTTAAGCAGAATTGCGAGTAAAAATGCTAGTTTCTAGAGCTATAGCTATAAGTATATTTGTATGTAAAACGACGATTTATCGCGTGAAAGCTACCTCTCCATCATGTTTCTGAATCCGCGCGCTCGGCGGCTAATTTTTCCTCGGGCTTAAAAAGAGCCTTGCATTTCAAATTGGACGATCCGATACAGGCGGGGGCGGGGGCGGGGGGCTCGAAATATTTTTAACTCCAAGTATTGACTCATTAAAATGAAGTCATCAGAGTACATAGAATTAAGCGCTGATTTTCTCTCGCTCATTATACGCAACTTCTGTAGTGACACGTTCGTTCTAACTAGCAACATTGAATCTAGTCCATTTAAAAGTCATCAAAAAGATTAGGGGTGCACAGTGCACTATGTCTCGAATCGATATTTTGCATGAGGTTAAATTGGTGAAATCCAACGTCGCCAGATTGCACCCACCACTGCGCAATTTAGAACTTTTTTGTTGGTATCAACGCGTTCCTCGGGACAAAATCTGTATCACGAAACCTTCAACCTCACTGTTTTAAAACAAAATACTACAGCGGTCTCACGGTTATAATTTAGAGGTTATGTTATTTTGTTTGGGGTGTGAAAAGTACGTAGTGCAAACATACACGGATGATAGATCCGAACTTAGAGCAAAGTTCTCTATGAGGAGCGAATTTCAGACGTTTCCAACTGGCTCATTATTTTTCTCACAAAATTTGTATTTAAAATAAAAAAAAAAAATATTAGTCAACAGAAAAACCTTCCAAGAGCTCCATTTAAGGTAATGTGAAGATGATGATTCAGCGGTAACAGGAAAATTTGAGTCGCCATGGAAGTTCTGTCCTCTAAAAGGCCTGGTGAGCATCAAACTTAGGAGCCGAAGCAATTTTCACTTTTAAATTAACTTTAGGTTCCTGTATGATTCAAAAGCCATGTTTACAACGTATTCATTTCATGCGAATTCCACGGTTGCAGTTAAAATGTCAAACGTGGTTATTCGGAAAAAGCGTTTCTAGAATGTCTCTTTGACTTTTTAAAAGCATGTAGTTTGCATGCGTTACAACGCAAAAAAACTAAAGAAGGAAACTTATTCTTAAAAAAAAAATTGCTGCGGTCGCTATTTTGAATGGTGTTTATTATGCAATTTAAATGGTAAAACACCCTTGAAAATGAGTAAGCATTTTCTTATCATAATTGGTGCATACACCAACTCCTTTTTGATTTGATGGTCCGTTCTCGCAGCCGACCAACAAAAGGAAGCATTCGAAACTTCTCCAGCGACTTAGAAACAGTCAAATTTTAAACTCCAAAGGCGATGGTAATCTTTTCACTTAAAAAAAAAAAAAAAAAAAAAAAAAAAAAAAAAAAAAAAAAACAGACCACGGTTTTGCTGTAGTTCAAGGTTTTTCCCAAAAGGCGGATCCAGCAATCTGGCAACTGTGGATTATTCCCATTAGAATGCATGAGAAACAATCGATTATTAAAAGGGCCATGGGCTCTCAAAAATCGATTCTTTCTTATAACCTACGTTTAAATGTGATGAATTCGTGGTTGCCAAATTACTGGCTATCCGCCTGTGATGTTTCCTCAGTCAGAGAGGAAATTGGAAACCGGAAGCGATTGAAGAGCGGAGAATCGATTGTGTCGATCGATATCTCGAATATCGACAGCCGTTTATGGCGTCCGATCCGACGTTCGTCCACCCATACTCTGTCCAGTCGACTTGTGCTACCCTGCCGCGGGGGTTTCAGGATCGGCACTCGCTGATCGCTCCTTCCCTCTATTTCTCTCTCTCTCTCTCTCTCTCTCTCTCTCTTTCTCTCTCTCTCTCTCTCTCTTTCTCTCACTATCTCTCTTTCTTTCTCGTTTCCTCAAAGTGTTTTGAGAGCTAAGAAAAAGGGGTGGGGGGAGACAAAGGAGAAGGCTGGGACCAAAGCGCATATCATGCCAGTGCTGAGCAAAATCGATCTTTAATAGGATTCGATCCGTCCGATTCAAATCTCAGAATTGACCCACATTCATTTAGTTTATTTCAAGCAGTAGGTACGTCACAAACTTTTGCTACAAACAAATGAAACAGTGACATTTCTATGACACTAGTGTGACATCACGCTAGAAAAATCATAGTATAATTGAAAAGTTTCAGACTATACTCTCAGACCTATGACCCAGAATACATTGTTTTAAAAGGGAATGCCGCGTCGTGACGTCACAACACACAAAATTTTTTGCAAATTTACATGAATGTATATTCAAAACCGTGACACTTTCGAGAAAAACCAATGGTGCATCTTTGCTCTCACCTCATCAAATACTTTCATTTTTTGTGTGAAAACAGTAAATTTCAGTCCCTTGCAGCTGCCTCATTTTCGCAGAAGGTATGAAAAGTTACGATTAGATCATCTAATGATCATCTAACTTAGATGGGACTTTCCCACTGTCACCAGCTTATTTGATCGCCATCTTTGAATTTTGTCGAACGGACTTTTAATGAGGTAATTATTGGATTTTGAGACCTGCTGAAGCTATCAAAGTGATTTTCACGGAAATTTACACAGGCGTAAACCCTGTAAATATGACCTAGTTTCCTCATATCATTGTATAGAATAGATGATTATTAATTGTTAAAATAGGCATCAACTCTCCATAAAAAAAAGAAAAGTCTGCAACAGATCCATTGCACTTGCATCAAAAGAATTCAGTGGCGTAGCGTGCAATTTGGCAAAATTGTATTGATTCCATCTAAACCCATGAAGAAGATCGAGCTATTGAGTTTTTGGTGAACACCTTCACATTCGAACTTTTACATGGGTTTAAATGGACACAATACAACGTTGCCAAGTTGCACGTAATGTCACTGGAAGAATTTAACCATTTTGCAGTGAGAATCAACGATCTACTACTCGTTCGAATGAACTATCGACTACCACTGCTCACTGAACGATTCGCGCAGGTCCAGAGAGTATGCTGAGGTGTGTTTGTGCTTGTGCCGTGCTTATGTCATGGCATGCCGATCGATGCCGCAGCTCCTCGGACGGACGGACGGACAGCCAGGCCAGGCCAGACCAGCCGGCCGGCCGGGACTGCGGCGGCAGCGTGCCGCGTGCCGCGACGATAAACCACGCAAAATGAAGTGCAATTTGGCTCTCAATATATAATTATGACCGCCACAGTTTTGTACCCGGATCTGATCTCCACAATGCACGGTGCATGGGGCATCGCAGGCACCACTAGCGCAGGGGCATGGGCATGGTCATGGGCTAACCTCATTTTTAAGAGAGGGGGGATGAGTGAGTAGGAGTAGGAGTAAGAAGAGAATAGACTGAGAGAGAGAGGGGAGGGAGGGAGACAGATGAAGAGAGGGTGAAAGAGGGAGAGAGAAGGAGAGAGAAAGAGAAAGAAATAGAGAGAGTGAGGGAGAGAGAGAGAAAGAGGGATGATGATGATGATGCGATTTTTTTCATCGAAAATATTTAAACAAAGTGAGATGGCAAATTTGAATAAACAAGTAAATGATAAGACTAATCAAGACAGAGCCACTGCCCACCCAACGGTTGGCGAAAAATAGGCTCTTGGCCCTCTATTACTTCCAACCTACCGCAGGCTGACGACAGAAAAATGATGAAAAAACTAATATAAAAAAAAAAAAATAATGAAAATAAAGGAAAAACAAAAGTAAAAAAAAAGAAAAAATAAAAGATCGATATAAAAGTAGAGTAAATTATGAGTATAATCAACATAAATTGAATGAATGATAAAAAAATATTCCGATAATCATTCAATGCAAGAATCATAATGCTAATTGAGTAAATACAAAGCAATTAAAAAAAAAAAAAAAAAAAAAAAAAACCACCACGATTATTTGATAGTTATTAAGAGATTCAACTCAACATACTAGACTCATATTGGTCTTAATACGAAGTCAACTAAACTTCCGCCTATTCAAACAGAAGAAAGACAATCGCCGAACTTCCTAGTCCCTCATTAAAGTTCGGGAACCCCCCTTTAAAATATTAAATTCATCAATTTTGGAGCTATATACCTATAATGTTTCATCTTGCATGCAGCCGATTATACGCAAACGCTTTCACAGTCAAGTTATTCAATTAGTCCTCTGTAAAAGACCAAATGTTGGAACAAATTTGGCTGTAAAATTATGGGATTTGGGACCTCTGTTTACAGATGTTAAAACGCAAAAAGGAAAATGAAAAGTAAGAATGAAATATTTTAAAGGAGAAAACAGAAAACAGACTTAGAAACGATAGGTTAGCAACACCGAGTGGAGTAGTATAGGACTCACTCGAATTTTTAAATATTCTCTTTTGAAATGGTATCGGCTTAAAACGTATATTCTAATAAAACGGCATTCCTGAGGTCTTTTTTTTATGTTTTACTGTTTATCATTTCTTGTTTTTTCCTCGATTGTCCGCTTGTTTGTCTCTTTTCTCGCTTCCTCCCTCCATTTTTTGCCGAATCAAACTATGTAAGAGGGGGAGGGAAAGAGCTGACGAAATAAAACAAAATAAAATTAACAAGTTTGTAAAGGTGCTGCATTCCTCTTGAAACTCTCACACAGACATGCACACATAATATGCAAGTCTTTGTTACTAAGATGGTTGACGGAAACGTATCTACGCATCAAACGGATAGAGCTGACTTTCTTGTGCGTAATAGGAATTAATAGTCCTTAAGTGGTATCAAGTTAGTTGCTTAGTCATTATAATAATCTGATGCCGCAGTCAATATATGCGACGATTCTCGAGTTCACTATGTTTTTGTTTTTTTTGTTCGTTTTGTTTTGTTTTGGAAACTGCGGCGATATCGTGTTTTCAGTATTTTTAAGTTTAATTGCAACCATTTTGTTGATTATTATTTTTCTTATTAATACCTTTTCTTTTCTCCATCTACGCTGCATGTCAAAATGCTCTAATAGGGCTGTTGAGTCGAATTTTTTTAATTCAAATTATGAAAGAAGGCGAAAAATTAAGGACCCCATATTTTTTCTTTTTTTCATTTGGACGCGGGAACACCGAAAAAAATGGGTTCAAAGTGCCGAAAAATTGATAAGATTTAAAACGGCCCGTGGCGGGAAACATCGGCTAGCGAGTCACAGCTACGTCATTTCTTCGGTTTGCTCAGCGGAGGTACCCATCCCTATTCTGTCGGCCGGACGGCAGCGTAGCAGGCCTATTGAATCCTACGGCAGCCGCCGGTGGCTCCGATCAAGCCGCCTTCTCACTCCATTTTCTCGAAAACCGTAAGTCTCAGAAACAAACCAATCTAATTAATCGAAAGAGCACAAAATTATCATTTGACATGGATTGGTGGTTTTTTTCTCAAACTTACCTAGGAGACGGATGGACCGAAAATCAGATAACAATTTAAGGTTAGAGAACGAAACTTCCGACAGTCCTATCTGTAAATCACTGTCTATACCCAATTGACAAAGCAACGCTCAAAAAATCGAATGAAACATATCTATCTGAAATTTTACGCTCTTTAAGTTTGTTCTTTAGTGTTTTTCTCTCAAAATGGACGGTAAACAAGGGAAATTGAAAAGTTCTGCGAAAATTTCGGATTTTCAGCGATGTTCCGGAAATCGAAATATTTGAGATCGGCTCGTTATCTGACTCATGGAAGAGCCAAAAATAATATAAGTGTAACCAATCGAATGGAAATTTTCTAATCTTTCTCTTTGGTTTCTATCATTTTTCATGTAAGACGCACCGAAACCATGGGAAATGCAAAAAACAGCAGCAACTTGGACGATCTTGATGGTGAGAGTGTCATTTCAACCCAGAACTCGACGCAGTTTTTCACCAATATTTTGGTACCGATGCGTCTTACACGAAAAATTCTGGTCATCAAAGAGGAAGATTAGAAAATTTCCATTCGATTGGTTACACTTATATTATTTTTTTTCTTCCATGAGTCAGATGACGAGCCAATCTCAAAAATTTCGATTCCCGGAATATCGCTGAAAATCCGACATTTTCGCAGAATTTGTAAAATTTCCTTGTTTACCGTCCATTTTGAGAGAAAACACAAAAGGAAAAATTTTAAAAGAGCGTAAAATTTCCGATACTTATGTTTCATTCGATTTTTTGAACTTTGCTATGTCAACTGGGGGACAGAGATTTATAGAAGGGGATTATCGGAAGTTTCGTTCTATAATCTTAATTTTCATGTGATTTTCTCTTTACTCGTCTCGTAGGTAAGTCTGAAAGAAAAAAAAAACCAAACCATCCCAATGGATAATTCATGTTCTTTCGATCAAAAAAGTCGGTTCTTTGCTGAGACTTACGGTTTTCGAGAAAATGGCGTGAGAAGACGGCTTGATCAGGGCCACTGGCGGCCTCCCCTCAACTGCCGCATGATCAATGGGTCGCATGCGGTCTCGCTGTGCTGAAAGCAAGACGCTTGAGCCCCTCAACTGAGAACCGGAGCATTGACGTCAAAAGGCACCCACAATGCACCGCGCAGCCAGTTTCCCGCCAAAAAGCCGTTTTTTGAGGATCCAATTTTCAACTTCAATTTTCTCAGGAACGGCGCAACGTAGAAAAAAACTGAAGCCATCTTCGTTCTTCCCGCGTTTAGGTCTATAAGATCACACAGAAAAATCACGAATCCCCGACTCACTCAACAGCCCTATTGCTCATTACACACAGCTTTTTTTGAAAATAGGTTCATTTGAGGTACTACAAAGGCTGTCCAAAAAGTAATGCAACGATTGCGTTTTTGAGCGAACGGAAAAAGCTAGCGAATTTTAGTTCACGGATTCGTGTTGTCGGTGTAGATACCGATAAAATGAGACCTTGTTGAGCTCATTTGATCAAAAATTGACCGAGATACAGAGCTTTTCCCGAGGGATGTTGCGAAACCGCCTCCAGGATTTTGGGGTACTTTTTGCAAAGAAAAAAAAACGAGTGACGATTAAAACCACGTGTATTAGAAAAATTTACAAAAAAGCTTATCATACCATGATGTTTACATTCAATTATTCTTCATCTGAAAACTCCAGACGCCTTTCTTCCTTCTCAAAGTATTTTCCTTCGTGTTTGATGCACAAGCGAAGCCGTTCTTCCCATTTTTCCAGCATGGTCTTTTGGAATTCCTCCGGAGCGAGAGTTTTGAGAATCCGTTGAACTTCAGTCTGAATTTCACCAATGGAGTCGCACCTCTTACCCCTTAAAGCTTTTTTCAGAGTAGGAAAAAGCCAATAATCGCAAGGTGCGTGGTCCGGGCTGTAGGGGGGTGGGAGAGGGTGACAATTCCTTTTTTCGCCATGAAATCCTTCGTGAAAGCAGCCGTATGGGGGCGCGCGTTGTCTTGATGGAGAATCCAAGTTTCCTTTAGTTCAGGGCGCTTTTTCGCAATATGCTCACGAAGCGTACCTAAAACTTTGCAATAATAATTCTTATCAACAGTTTGTCCGTTTGGAACGAAATTTTGGTAAATCATTCCTTGCCAGTCAAAAAATGCGATGAGCAGCACCTTTGTTGCTGATTTTTCGTACTGCGAAAAGAACCCCAAAATCCTGGAGGCGGTTTCGCAACATCCCTCGGGAAAAGCTCTGTATCTCGGTCAATTTTTGATCATAAATGAGCTCAACAAGGTCTCATTTTATCGGTATCTACACCGACAACACGAATCCGTGAACTAAAATTCGCTAGCTTTTTCCGTTCGCTCAAAAACGCAATCGTTGCATTACTTTTTGGACAGCCTTTGTATAACACTTTCAAAAGAAAGTACCGTGGTCAAAATTCTTACTCCTTCAAATATCGGTAAGCTTTGAGCAATTTTGTGACTTTCAAGTGTTCAAGGTTTGAGCAGATTGTCCATTTTACAATACGTCTTGAAAAATCGTAAATTCTACTAAACAACGGAAAACTTATACATTAAGAATTTCGACCAGGATACTTTCTTTTGAAAGTTATAATACCAACACGGAAAAAGAAGACTGCGGTAGAATTTACCATCTGCATAGCTGATTTTGGAGTCTGCCAGAAAGTATGGTAAGTTTCACTAGATTAAGATAAAATGTACCAACAGGTTAACTTAATTTACCACAATGTATGTTGCATTTACCACACTATGATGCGAAATTTATCATACTTTCAAGCAAACGCCAAAATCAGCTTTCCAGATGGTAAATTCTACCAGTTTTTTTTTTTTTTTTTTTTTTTTTTTTTTTTTTTTTTTTTTTTCCCCCTTCTTCTGCGAACCATTCATCTATTTATTAATTAATTCATCCAAGTAAGTAAAATAGTGCACAGGCAAGATAGAAAACAAGGTGTAATATTGTTTGCTACACTGAAAGAAGTCATAGTCATAGTACCAGATTCTAGTCATATTACCAAGCACAAAGACTATGTGAACGACAGAGTCTAGTACTTTGACCAGAAAATTCTGGTGTTAATACCAGAGTAGGGTTATAGATATATAATTTCCTAAACATATTCAAGATTTTTGGTACAAACACTAGAATTCTGGTAATTGTACTATCTTTTACATATAGATTCACATATTGACATGCTTCTGGTAATCTTTTTTTTTCAGTGTATTATTAAATTTGTTTATTTTATGGTTTATTCTGGGCGCTAATGAGTGACTAACTCCCTACAAGTGTTGGTTAATGTTTGAGCTTAAGGAAAAGAGAAGAAGTGCCGTGAATCAGAGAAAGAAAAGTTCTCCTTCGTTGAAAATTATGCAACAATGTCTCAAACGAAGCCTCGCATTCCTCGAATAGGTAAAGACTTGAAACACGCAAAACCACGGGTCTTCAATTGAGCGATGGTAAACGTAAAGAAAATGAGAAGAGAAACTCGAAAGTAATCGATGATTATTAAGTGGATCGTTTTGAGCTCCGACGCACCTCTAGCTGACCAAACCTGTGTTGAGCTGATTAGTGATAAGTAGTCACCACTGATGAGCTCAACGAACACTCGCCTCATGCATGCTCACTTACACCGGATCCTGCAATCTAGCAACAATGAATTCTTCCCGTTTGATTTCATGAGAAATCATCGATTAGTCACGAGGCTACAGCCCCTTTAAGAATCGATTGTTTATCATATATTCAAAGGGGAATATTGAGCAGTTGCCAGATTGCTGGATCCGCCTATGTGGCAATACCTTTTAAATATACCATTGGTCTTAGAAGGTCATGCTCGCCGCTTGTCTTACGTATTTGCACGATTTTTCTTTCAGATGGACGTGAAAAACATTTATTTGTTTCATTTTAAAATTTGTATACAAATAAACTAACTTTAATATGATAAAAGTTTAAGTGAATGTCAATTAAACAAACTAATTGCAAGTAAGAGTGTCTAATCTAGAACCGCGGATGGGTCAATTTGACCCACTTTTGATTTTCTACCATCCCTCACGCTCGCAATTTTCATTCTTGGAAGCCGAAATAGTATGACTTTTTCTAACTTTATACTTATAGAGGGGTATTTTTGTTTTTGTTTTTTTAACCTTGTATATTATAGTTTCTCCTATATAAATGCTACTACCTAGAACCGCGGATGGGTCAATCTGACCCACATTTCAGTTGATCCATAGTACACCATGATAAACTTTGTACGCATAATTTTTGAATTAATATATACTGACCATTCAGTTATATTTCACGAGTGCTGCTCTGCGTGGGCATGTAAGGGTATTGCACCAACATCGAATAATAATGAAATAATAGCTCAAAAATAACGCATGAATCACACCTGGGTCAAATTGACCCACTTAGCGGGTCTAGGTAATGAGGTAGTGTAGCGGTTCTATTGTTAATATTAAAGTTTTTTTTTTTTTTTTTTTTTTTTTTTTTTTATTTTTTTTTTTTTTTTTTTTTTTTATTAAGCAAAGTAATCTTCTCGCCACTGGAGAAATTTATACAATGATTTGAAAGAAATTTTGTTCATTTACATAGATATTAAGATTATTGCAAGAAAAATAAACAATATATAACAGAGAAATACATTACATTTTTAAGTTATTTGTTACACCCTGGTAACTAAAGGATATCGTAGCAATACGCCAAGTCCCAAATTTTTCTGCGTTTAAGTCTTCTTAAATCAGTGCAAGTTTCTAAAAGCATTAGCGCTTCCGAATTAGGATGCGAGTGGAGTCTCACAGTGGCGGCTCGTGCCATGTGGCAGCAATGGACACCCTCCATTTAAACCTATGTAAAATAATCGATTCTTTGGTGAGGCGCTGTGCCTCACCTAAAATCGATCTTTTAGCACAGATTTAAATGGTAAAATAGCACTGTTGCCAGATTGCACGAGCCGCTACTGGAGTCTCATTTCATAACGATAAGCTACTTTGGAGACAAACTCGCACACCAACTCAACGCCTAAGTCCCTATGAATATCCTCATTTCTTTCGTACCATCTGGCACCAGAAATGAGGCGTAAGGTTTTGTTTTGAAAAACTTGGATTATTTTTAAGTTAGAAAGGGCAGGACAGCCCCAAAGCTGACAGCCATACGCCCAAGTAGGACGTATTAGTTGCTTATATATTAGGATTTTATTGTCAAGGCTAAGAGAGGATCGATGACCCAGTAGCCATCTAAGTTTGTTAACTTTAAGATTACATTGAGTACGTTTCATTTTAATGTGCTCTTTCCATTTTAATTTTACATCTAAATTTAAGCCTAGGTATTTGGCAATAGTAGAAATAGGTATGAGATTATTACAAAGGGAAACTGGTAAGTATTTAATAGGCCTATATGAGAAAATGGTATATATAGTTTTATCAACATTTAATTTTATATCTTCTGAGTCAATCCACGATTCAATTTTATTTAGGTTGGAATTAATTACATTAGTGACAACATTTTGATCCTGATCAGATGCTAGATATGCCGTGTCGTCGGCAAATTTGGCTAATAATGATTTACCCGAAGGAGTTGGAATATTTGAGGTAAAGAGGAGGTATAGGAGTGGGCCCAAGACTGAGCCTTGTGGCACACCGGCCATAACTCTTCTCCTCCCCGATAATTCCTCACCTACACTAACATGAAAGTAACGATTTTGTAGATATGATTTAAGTAATTTTACATGACATAGTGGTTTTTTGGCAAGTTTATCTATTAATAGCTTATGAGGAGCCTTATCAAAGGCCCGTGCCACGTCTAAGAAGGCAGCGCCACAGAACTCACCCTTCTCGAGGGCTCTTTCTATAAAGCTAACCTAAATATTAAAGTAACCTACCTTTTTTTTTTTTTTTTTTTTTTTTTTTTTTTTTTTTTTTTTTTTTTTCTTTTGAAAATTCAAAGCTCAAATTATAACTTCCATACATCCCAATCGTGCAATATGAGAAATAACGTTGAAATTTCTTTTTGAAATTACAGAACGTATTATTAAAATGGACGAATATTAATCCTTTTAAAAGAACCAATATTCTCGTGGATTCAACGTTTCTCTCTGGCGAATTATCAAAGCGTTCTATTAGATCGATAAGAATTCTGGTAATTTAAAATTGATTTTCAATTGTGAGAACTACTGAGGGTTTTAGTAGTGCTAAAAGATTTTTTTTTTTTTTTAGTCCATGTCCAAGTCTAAAAAGAGTTTCTTTTCTGCGTGATGTACATGCACTTCTGATTCTGATACGAGTTTCACAAAAGGTAACGAGCGAATAAAAAAACTCCTTTTAAAATAACCAAACTTCTCATAAATTCAACGATTCTTTCTGGTGAATTGTCAAAGTGTCATTCTGGTAATTCAAAATTTCTTTTCAATTGTGAGTTCCAGTAGTAATAAAATATTTATTTTTTCTTAGTGCACGATTAAAAGAGTTTTTTTTTGCGTGTACTATGACTTTCAAAAGAAAGTATCACGGTGGAAATTTTCATTCTATCATTTCTTGACCAACTGTAAAGAATTTTGCAGTTTTCGAGTATTTCAGCTAGAGTTTCTTAGAATTGACACTTAAATGTATGCCTTAAAACATCTAAAACTATTGGGAAAATATTGTCAAAAAAAAAGTTCATGAACAATTTTGATGAGAGGATTTTCTTTTGAAGGTCATAGTACATTCACTTCTGATACGAGCTCCGCGGAAGGTAACGATCCCATGTCCAAAACTCGCGGTAGTCGTTTCCACTGTGCGCTGAGTCACTGAGCCGTTGATGAGTTTAAGGAGCGCAAACAAAGTATAAATAACAATTAAATAAAATCGACATAAATAAACGACTGATTAGAAGGATGAGTCAATAACATTTGTCACCGAAATGGCGGTGGCCGCGGCCACGACCGCGACGGTGGTACGAGCAGAGCGAGAGTGATTTTCAGTGTGGCCCGACCGACACCACTACGCCACGTAAAGTCGTAGTGAACCACGACTCGCGCGCGGCGAGGTGGGACGCGGTGGAAACACATTCGAACATGGCTTGTCCAAATAACCTATTCAATAATCAATCGTGTTATTCAGTCATTAGCGGACGATTCGTTTTCCGTCGTTAGGGAGACCCGAGAGAGAAGGAGAGAGAGAGAAAGAGAGAGAGAGAGAGAGAGAGAGAGAGAGAGAGAGAGAGAGAGAGAAAGAGAGAGAGAGAGAGAGAGAGAGAGAGAGAGAGAGAGAGACCGGGGAGGGAGGAGTAACTGAAGGAGTAAAAAAGACAACTCCATGAGCAACATTGCCAGATTTCCCTATAAATCACCAACTTGTGGATGAAGTCAAACGGGGAAAATCGGATGATGGGTCTGTTGCGTACTCTGGCTACCAGGAATGACACATCCACACAGAAGAAATAGACTGGTAGAATTTACCATCTGCACCTATCCTTTTGGTGCCTGCTAGCAAATATGGTAAATTTTACCATAATATGGTAAATGAAACGCATCTTGGGGTAAATTAAGGTAACATGACCACCAGAGTATGGTAAAATGTACCAACAAGCAATTTACCGTGCTTGATAGTAGACTCCAAAATCAGCTATTCAGATGGTAAACTCTACCAGAAATCTTTTTTCCCCCCATGCAGAAGCGTAGCGTGCAATTCGGCAACGTTGCAGCTCGTAAATTTAAACCCATGAAAACGATCGAGCTATTGGATACTCGGTGAACGTCTTCGCATTCGACCATTTACGTGGGTTTCAATGGACACCTTACAACGTTGCCAAATTGTATGCTACGACACTGGGGACATGTGGATTCTTATAACGATGGACACATTAAAAACGTTAAAAAACCACCCATTAACTTATTAAATTACATCCATTTAAAACAATCCGCGCTACACTAGACTCTATTTCACCGACATACAGCTACATAGACGTAACCGACGCGTGTATGTAAACAATATCGTAACTACAAAATGATGGACTTTCCTTCTAAATACATGAAATATTGGTTGCATTTGCTGTCTAGCATTTACGGGTTCATCAAAGATTACAAAATAATACATTGCATGCATTTATGTATGCAATGTATGCATGCAATGTATGCATGTATGCATTTAGACGAAACGTTCAAATGTTTGTAAGTTCTGTTGATGTTTACATAAACGTGGTGGTTCCATCTATGTAGATGTACGTCGTCGATAATAGTGTCTTGTTTAAGCGCGGGTTGTTTCAGATGGAAGTGATTTGCTGAGTTAATGAGCGGTTTTTGAAAGTTTTTAATGTGCACACATAGGCGAATCCAGCAATCTGGCAACAGTGTATTCGGCCCATTTGATTGCATCGAAAATAATCGATTAGTCACGGGGCAATGGCCCCTTCAAGAATCGATTGTTTATCATACATTCAAAGGGAAATAATGCGCAGTTGCCAGATTGCTGGATCCACCTATGTGTGCACATCGTTATTTTGTCCGAATTTCACGTCAGAATCAATGTGTCATATTGGTGGATCAAAAGTACGCAAAAGGCCCATTATCTGATAAAGGGCAACACTGTTCATAAATACGTATTCGTATACGAGGAATCTTGACTGGTGTAAAGAGTGAAATAAGAGGATAGAAGGCGTAGCGGAGTGTGGAAAGGCGGGGTGAGAAGGGAGTTGGTCCGGAGGGAGGGGGGCAAAAACTGGTTTCGCTTTGTTGCTACAAATTAGCCATTGAGCTCGTACTCAATTTGATTTAAATCGTCGTATCTTCATCTTATTCGCCCGAAAACGCACTCTTCTCTCTAGCATAGCGCTGCTGTTGCATAGACGTTGAAAGTAAAACATATGAAAACACGTTTTACAAATGTGTTTGTCGAGAGGGGAAAAAAAATGTTGAATAACAGTTCAAAGTATGGATAAAACTTGAAAACTGGAACTTTTGCTATTTGAAATAGACAAACTTTCACAGTACGGAGGTAATTAACTATTTTAGACGGTAAAACTAACAGTTTTTAAGTTTTATCCGCACAAGTTAACTATGTAAATAGTTAAAACTCGGCGCTTGTTTTTTCTGTGCAATCACGTACCGGCGAGTAAAATTGCTATTATAGTACAAGGATATATGTGAATGTTACACTTATTATTTACTCAAATACGTGTCATTATAAATGTCAAACTCTAACGTCTCTTGCATAATTTCATAATCTCTATTAAACTTGGTATCAATAGTAACTCGTTGTGACAAAAGCACGAATCACTGTGAGTTCATTGTTCGTAAAAATTTTGTCAGCGACAAACCGAGTTGATGACTCATCAACAAGGCGAAATATAGCATATTGAAACTCCACGAGTTTTACGTTAATCGAGGCTTAGTGCTTAGGATTAGGATTCAACAATTTGTTTTTTTCATTGTTCGAGTCAACTTGGATCTTGAAATTCATCCGCAACTCTGGGATTTTTCCAGTTTCTTGAAGACAGTGATGGTGAAATACATCATCTTTCCCCAAAGAGACTGCAATGAGCCAAAATCATTAAACCTGCATTATACAAAAAGGGGATTGTTATTACATTCGCGAAGACTCTAGTTGGAATTCGTTAACTTAGTTTGCGCCAAGTTCATTACAGAGAAGAAAACTTGAGATTTTACGGGAATAATAAAATTTCTCACCAATGCAACATAAATGAATGATTTAGATACATTCATAATTATACAATAGTCTCAAGATCCGAGCTCGCAATCTTGTTACTGAAATCGATGTAGGAGACTTTAACGCCAGGGTAGGAAAAAAAGGACATACCACTCTCTTGATTCCGACGAGTCTCCTAAAATCCATTCTTTTGTAATAGAAATATGGCTGCGTAGCTGAACTGAACGAAAGAATTAACTGACCTGTGTATAACAAATTATTAAATCAGATATAAGTCCCGATAGCTAACTTTCGCTTATAGTTTTCCGATTGACCAATCTAGCATCGTTCAAAACTTGGAAAGCACTTTGACCACAGCAAAGCTTATAGCGTCACAGTACCTAATGCTCTAAAAGTAACTGAAGATGACCAAAGTTTCCAACGCATTTCTTTTATGTTTCAAAAGGATTCACTGGGCGTAAGACGTGTACCAGGTCATATTTATGCTTAGGGCCTTTTTCAAGACCGTCTGTTAAACGTTTAGCGGGCGGATTGTGAAACCGATTTAAACTATCGATTGAAGGGAGTGCATTGTGCACCTTTATAAGATCGACCTTTCACGTGCGTTAAAATGGACCAAATACAGCGTTGCTAGATTGCAAGCGACGCTATTGCGCGCGTGATTGTAAAAAGCGCGATGAGTAGCGACGAAGCGGTGCCAGTTGGCGGGCCGGATAGGGGAGTAAAGGCAAAGGCAAAATGCAGAACTACCGTTCCGTGTATATTTAATGACATTTTTTCAATTCACCAATGATTCCACTGGTTGAGAAAAGATTACACAGTTCAGTAGAGTGTATGACAATAATGCACGAAAATACTCGCATCTGTGATCGAAATTTAACGGTGATCTCATCGACTGAGAAAAGTTTACACGGATGTGAGTAATTACACTTAAGTCATAAACTGAACTGTGTAATATTTTCTCAACCGCCGGAATCATCGGTGAATTAAAAAATGTCATTAAATATACACCAGCGGCAGCACTGGCAAAGTGACCAAGTCACGGAAAAACAATGTTGCTTGAATGCTGATGATGATGATACAAAGTTGGCTCTCCGAAGACGAAGGATACTGGGCAGTGGACAGGCTGCAGTGGGACTGGACTGGGATTGCATAGATTGCACCGAGCATTATGAGTATGACTGTTACGAGAGAGAGAAAAAGAGAGAGAGAGAGAGAGAGAGAGAGAGAGAGAGAGAGAGAGAGAGAGAGAGAGAGAGAGAGAGAGAAAGAGAGAGAGAGAGAAAGAGAGAAAGAGAGAAAGAGAGAGAGAGAGAGAGAGAGAGAGAGAGAGAGAGAGAGAGAGAGAGAGGGCCGACCGAGGAGGATCTCGAACGTCGCGGTCGCCGGTCGGGCCTAATCAAACAGAGAAAGAGAAGTGAATACAATCGTCCCCGAGAAGAGAAGACAGCTGATACGTGTTTCAACAATCCCGCAGTAATTAAACTGTAATTATAGGCGAGCTATTTAGTTGCAAGGAGATCCTCATGACCCGCCCCGCACTCGCACTTTCCCTCCCACCCCCCACCCACAACCATCATCCAACCCTTCATAACCTCGATGCGAGGTCCGAGTCTCATTCTCATTGATTCCACAGCTCTCTCTCTCTCTCTCTCTCTCTCTCTCTCTCTCTCTCTCTCTCTCTCTCTCTCTCTCTCTCTCTCTCTCTCTCTCTCTCTCTCTCTCTCCTCTTCTCTCACCGCGGCAGATCCGACTCGGAGTCCACCATAAGCCCCCACGCTTTATTACGCAAATTCCTTCCTCTTGCTTTTCCTCCCTCTCCCTCTCCTCAACCTCTCTATCTCCCTCGCTCCCACCACCCCTCTCTGTCCTTTCTCTTTCTTTACGGCCCCTTTTCCACCCGTCGGTAATTTACGTTTAGTTTGCGTGATTCTCTCCACTAAACGCGCGGAACTGCATCAAGTGCAGTGCGCGCTCAGTTTTCTTTTGAGCCCTCCCTCTCACTCCCTCTCCCTTCCTCTCTCTCTGTCCACAAGCCCCCCTCTCTCTCGCTCTCTCTCTCTCGCTCTCTCTCTCTCCTTGTCCTATCCACCCTCATTGCCCCCGAGAGAAGGCAAGCGGATCCCACTTCACGACAAGTTGCACCGCGTGTCCGAGCAAGCGCCATTTTGCTTTTACTTATTTATTTTTATTTATTATTTACATATTTTGCTAACTATTTCTCAGCGTTCTTTCGAACTAGCATCGCGAAGAAAATCAATCGGCATTCGATACCAAAGGGTGAATTTAAAAGAAAGAAAGAAAAAAGAAACAGGTGTTTTTTTTTATTCTCTCGTTACCGAGATTCAAGGGTTACAAGCCTATGAGTTTTTGCAATATTTAAACAGAGTGTCCAAAACGTACTGATTTAGAAGAGGATTTAACGATAAATAAATAGGTCATATCTCCTTTATGAAGCTTTAGTTTATATGTTTACAAGTATTATCAGGTTAAAAGAAAAAAAGGAATGGTTGTGTTAAAGCAGGGTAGGCCAACCTTTTCCGGGCAATGATCGACTTTTATTGTTAGTCTGCTCAAAAAGTTTGATAAGGGAGAGAGAGAGGGAGAGAGGGGAGAGAGAGAGAGAGAGAGAGAGAGAGAGAGAGAGAGAGAGAGAGAGAGAGAGAGAGAGAGAGAGAGAGAACACAGAATCTTGGATCCGCCAGTGCCAAGTATACATTTATACATGCCAAGTATACATTTATACATGTACGCGGAAGTAAGGAAAGCAAGTAAAATGAGGAAAGAGAGAGAAGGAATAACAGAACCAACAATAGATGCGTTTATTTGTCCAATCTGTTCAAACCGCATCAATCAATCGGCAATTTCTTAGATTGTGCACAGATTTTCCCTCGAATGATTACCGTCAATTTCGGACCGTGCGATTTAGATTGAAGAGCTTATGGGATTGGACATCTTCAGACACAAATGTAAACAAAGAAGCCTATTCAATCAGTTCAACCGGTCTCCAGGGGTCGCTGGAACGATGAGACATCGGATTGAATCCATCGAAGAGCCATCGGAATAATTGAGAGAAACAATTCGATTGCAATACAAGACAATCTCTGATCGATCGATCATCAGGTAGGTAAAGAAACGAGTCTATTTGCTTGAAGATCGAGAACTTTGAGCGAGGGGATTCGATAGGGTGGCCGCTGCTGGGCGCAGGATTGGAGCCGCTCGCCGCGCCACAATCGGGTTGCATTTTCTATAAGACGCGGTCTAACGGTGAGAATTGGAAACCAAACACAATTGGAGGAGGCGCAAGGGGCCAGTTATGGGAGAGGGGGAAAGGCGCAAGTCCAAATTACATGAAAACAGAGTGTCCGAGCAGGTGAAACAGTTGTAAACGAGATGGTTTGAGTGATTTCTTATTAAATGATACGTAACTTGATTACCCACTCACGAGCATGTGAAGAAAGAGCGCTGTGAGCCAGCGTGGAGGGGGTTGGGGCGGGGAGCAAGGAGTCGACTGTTGGGTGCTGCTGCTCACTGCCAGTTTCTCGCTGATGGAAGAAGGGGGTAGAAGGAGGGACTCTCGATTGTCCGAATCCAACTCGTAAACCAGTTGCGGCGGTCGTCGTTACCAATGTCACCGATGCGCGATGCCGCCGCCGCGTGGTGACTGGTGGCTTCCGCGGTTCACCGAAATGAGTCTACACCTCAACACGAACACCGAAAATGAGTGGAGAGGAAAAACGGAGAGACCCTCCCCTTCCCTCCTTCCCCTAGATTCTAGAGAAAATCAATAATTTCCCAAAAGTTCAGCCGAAGATAATTCTGTGAAAGTTATGAAAAATCAAGGGTTTGCTACCCTTCTCTGAAATTTACTGGATTGACTCAGCTCTGTGCGATCTACGTTATGATTATTTTGAGTTCGATGTATGTTTAGTTTGTCGCGTCGCAATCATTTCTCGTATTGATTTTATTCTTGTGAGCTGCACAAAAATTGTAGTGAGAAAACAGTTTTATGCAACACCTTGTATGAAAGCAAGACGCCTGCACTTTGCGCCTCTGTAGAATGTTTTCCATTCAAAAGTTGTATAGTAAAAAGCGTGTTTTCAGTTCAAAAGTCGTTGTAAAAAGCGGTACGAGCCGCAGTCTACACACCATGAGCTTTGCATGGATATCAAATTTTGAAGAGAAAATATATAAATATGTATTTTTTTGTATCTTAATTAAATTCAAATAATCGAATGTAGGAGTTTATCAGACATTGCATGCACGTACTGTAGATTAGGTTGCGGATCAGCTAGGAGTAACGTAACAATCAGCCTCACGCCCTTAAAAGAGACGTGCGCGAGTATCCCAATTTTAATAGACCACTTTTGTTACAATGTATCCGGTAGCGGCTGTTTGCCTCTTTCAGGAAACGTGTAGGTTTTATAAAAAGAGCATTAATTACCTGGATTTAGATTCGAGCTTCCCGATTTCCAGAGAGATCATTTATTCCAGGTCGAAATGAGAGTATCTGCACTGTAACAAAAGAGGCAAAAGGCAAAATGTAATGAGGATTTGAATCTAACATCATATTAAAAAAAAAAAAAAATTAACAAAAACAAAAAACAAGATACATGATATAGAGGAAAAAAAAAAAAAAAAAAAAAAAAAAAAAAAAAAAAAAAAAAAAATTAATAAACTAGAATATAACAATCAATTTTTTTTTAGGTAGCTAAAATTCAACCGACCTCTTTTTTTTGAACAGTAAATTTCTAGACGAGAAAAGACTCGAGGTTGATAAAATTCCAGTGAAGTTGAATTTGATTTTCGAAAAAAAAGCTGGTTTTATAACAAACAAAACCTCCAAGCCATTCCCCCTCCCCGCTCATTTTACAAGGCTCTATTCAAGAACTGTCCCAAGTTTGAGGAGATGTCAGTGAGCTCTTGTCATTTTGGATGCATCATTTTCGCATTTATCACGACAAAAAAGAAACGCAGGCGAGTGCACAGTAAAGCATTCTAAAATGGTGATCACTGAGATGTATTCCTCCCTATAATCTAATTTGGCTTCACTCCGCAAATATCAGTTTGCGCTATGCAAAAGCCTGCCTCTAGAATTTATGGCCTCACGGAACTTTTACGGCTGGCGAATGCGCACACCAACACACACGCACACACACACTTACACACAAGTTAAATTCTTAGAAAATCAGAGAGATAATTTATGTGATCAGCAAACAAATTCAAATGGCAGTCTTTTGATCTGGGGTCATGAGACTCTCTTGGACAGGGTTCGGGTTCCCTGATTGGATGACCGGGATGCGGCTATAATGTGGTAATGCCACACGGAGGCTATGGTGAGAGCACCCGGCTTGCCGGTCCCGTCCATGCCATGCCGCGGCCGGCACTGACCTAGAGCCTACCTGACCAGTGACCGGCTGGTCACACAACCAAGCTAACTCCTAAGCTAAGCCGAGAGCCATTTTACGTGGTAACATCAAGGTACCATTCACCCCCCCCCACACTTTTCTTCTTTGATGACAAAGATTTTATGTCTTGCCTCCTCTTCGGAGACATTACAATGTCTCACGAGTTTACGAGATCACGTAATTTTAGCTGGATGATATACATTGTTCGGGCTGAATGCACTCTCACGGCTAGCCATTTTAAAAGGAGGAAGAGGCGGAGAAAAAATTTCCGCGGCAGAAGATGACAATTTTGGCTATTCCGAGGAAAAATTCAAACTAGTCTGGACTACTTTTTGAACGGGTCGTTGCTGAAAATATGCTATCAGGAGTAGCTGTTTTTTTTTGTTTTTGTTTTTTTTTTTATCGGAAAAAATGCACTATCCTCCAGAGCTTAATACACGGAAAAAAAAGACTGGTAGAATTTACCATCTGCATTCTGCATAGCTGATTTTGGAGTCTGCTATCAAGTATGGTCATCATGGTAAATGTGACGTACCTTGTGGTGAAATGTACCGATAGGTATATTTAATTTAACACAATAAGGTACGTGGCATTTACCATATTATGGTAACATTTACGATACTTGATAGCCGACTCCAAAATCAGCTATACAGATGGTATGATCTAGAAGTCTTTTTTCCTAGTAGGTACTTTGAAAAACGCTAAAACACGCGTTCCTTTGTATCAAGAGAGACATCCTTTTAAAGAGTATTTCTCGAGTACGAAAAAATAAATCCACGAAATAACGGATCGTATGTTTCAGCAAGTTTCAATATTTGAATAAAGGCGTTCTCGAATGATTCAAAGTGCTCCTTTTTTTCACACACCCTGTATGTATATCGACTTCGTAAATGGACTAATAGTACAGCTCACTTAGTGACAAAAGTCAGTTTGCCGTCTTCCTGTATCCCATTCTTCCATTCAATCCTAATTCATCGACCTTCATTAATCAAGGCAAAAGATATTTTAGTGGCTCAAAACTGTTTTTTCCATTAGTTTACAAGGAAGTTTTAGGGTCTCCCTGGAGTATTTTCCTTTGCATTTGACGTCTTTCGATGCAATCAATTGAAATTACAAAAACAAAAACAAACAAAAAAAACAAAACAAAACAAAAAATGGTCCGCCATCCCGCGCGAGTTGTCAGCCTATCATTTGACCGTTGTTTCATCCAACGGGGATTACATCGCGCTTTAATGGATGAAAAACATTGAAACTGCGGTTGCAGCGTTGAACTCAGAAAGGACCCTCGCAAAGATTATTCTCCATCAGAAAAATTAACTTCAATATTGAAAAATTCCTGATATGTATGGCGCAGCGCACAAACGTTCACATTCCTTACATGCATGATTTGCACAGTTACCGGGCAAACGGAAGAAAAGTAGAATTGGCAGGCACCACACTCAAGAGCAAGCTGGGAAATGAGACTAGTGTTGCCACATGCAGCAAAATATAGAGATAAAATAAAAAATAATTTAATAAAATTGTTTTCCTTATGTGTTAATGACAAAAAGCACAGTTGCCGATCGAAAGAGCCGTTAATGGATTAATGTTAGCTCTGGTGATAGATTGCTAGAAAAGCTAATCAAAAAGGAAAACTACGTTGAAAAAAAAAAAAAAAATTCTTGAAAAAAAAGAAGACAAAAAAATTATTGGCTTCAAGATATCGATTGAAAATAAAAAGAAAATAGCTTGTCAAAGTTTGCCCCATTCCCATCTATATATATGTACACCCTTGATTATGGCTGACTTGATGCGTCATAGCTTGGAAGCGAAAATGTGTCAGTGTCAGGCGTCGCGTGCAATCTGGCAACGCAAAATTTCGTCCAGTTAAATGCATGAAAAAGGTCGAACTATTAATGTAGGTGCACTCCCTCGAAACAATACTTTGCACTGATTTAAATGGACAAAACGCAGCACTACGAGATAGCAAACGACGCCACTGGTCAGTGTTCAAAATTATGTGATTTATGCTCGCAAAAAAAGGAAAAAACAAAAACAAAGAGAGCGGAAGAACACGAAGTATATACAAACAAAAAAAAAATACTGAGAAAAGAAACAAACAAGCAATGCAAAAACAGAGGGATACATGAACAAAGTACGTAAACGTTAAACGGAAATTTTCATTTGCAAGATTTTTTTTTTGGGGGGAGGGGAATTTAATGAGTACATTTACATCAATGCACAATCAAGGAATGGCGTGCGAATACTTGGCAACGGTGACTTGAACGAGACTACGACAGAAGATTGGAATTTGGACAGCGGACTGAAGCTGCGTTGACGCAGACAGAGTAACAAGTGCTCCGTGCGCGCGCGCGAGCGAGCGAGTGATAAAGGAACGGATCGGGGAACGCTCCTCCGCTCCACTCCTCGCCCGAGGAACAGAGCGGAAAGTCCGAGCTAGCTGAGATGGTCCCAGTCGGACTCAAGGAACGGCCCAACTGTCTCAACTCAGTAGGAGGTAAAGAAGCCTTGATTTGCATTGTCATTTTTTCTTCTTTTTATTTATTTACTCTTTCGTTTTCTTCTTCGCCTTCTTCCTGGGTTCTTTTTTCCTTTCCATGTATTTACCTTACCTCTTGTATTTTGAATACGTCATACGGTAAGGCAGTGTCTATGCCTATACTTCTCTGCCCACTTGAAAGCTATAACACATACTCACTACGCACGGCTTCTTTGTGCCGCTCAGCTCACTCCCTATGTCCGACTAAAAACGCAAACGAGCAGGATAGCCGTAGCCAGGACAGTGTCTTTCTCTCTCTTAGCCCATTTGAACTCATGTGTTCGAAAATGATGAATACAGGGCTGTCGCGTGACTTCAGCCCCTGCTTCTGTCTTTTTCTAACATATGCGTTGAAATGGGCTGTGTGTGTGAGAGAGAGAGAAAGAGAGAGAGAGAGAGAGAGAGAGAGAGAGAGAGAGAGAGAGAGAGAGAGAGAGAGAGAGAGAGAGAGAGAGAGAGAGAGAGAGAGAGAGAGAGAGAGAGAGAGAGAGAGAGAGAGAGAGAGAGAGAGAGAGAGAGAGAGAGAGAGAGAGAGAGAGAGAGAGAGAGAGAGAGAGAGAGAGAGAGAGAGAGAGAGAGAGAGAGAGAGAGAGAGAGAGAGAGAGAGAGAGAGAGAGAGAGAGAGAGAGAGAGAGAGAGAGAGAGAGAGAGAGAGAGAGAGAGAGAGAGAGAGAGAGAGAGCGAGAGAGAGAGAGAGAGAGAGAGAGAGAGAGAGAGAGAGAGAGAGAGAGAGATTACAATAAGTAATGAGGCTCTTTCAAACTTTTGCTGTGAGCAAATAAATAATCCAATCTAATGTAAAAACAAGCAAAAACACGAAAATCATATGAAATAAGTCTAAAATTCAATAATAAAGTCACAAAACTGCTATAATGGCAAGATTGTGATGGCGGTTCAACACAGGTATCATGGGAGATTCCAGACTAATTTCTCACTTTCTCTACGGAAACACAGAGATGTCTCAAATGAGATAGGAATCTCCCATGATACCTGCGTCGCTCCGCCATTAAGTCCGATTCTGAGAGTGAATTTTGTGGTTTTTGAGTGTACTCATCGTCATTTTTATAGATTTTTGTGCGAGAATCAACTCTTCAATCCCCCGTAGCAAAAGTTTGCAAGAGCTCCATTAAAAGAATAGCGCGGTTCAGCGCTTTAATGGGTCAAAGCATACAGTACATTCCGGACTGCTTTACAGGAACAAAGTCAAGATTATCGACACCAAATGTTGATGTGACTAATAACTAAGTAAAGATACATTCATTTTATAACTCAAGTTAGTCCAATTCAATGACGTATGTAATTATGCCTGAAAATATATCTATCAAAATATTCCTACAACACAAGCTACAGTTTTTTTTTCTTTTTCTGTGGCAGATTCTACGTCTCATACGGTGAGCGGTGCGGTGCACCGTTTCTGTCCTTCAGTTGTTTGAAATAATCTTTCGGTTCTCGAGAACACACTTCGTTCGAATATCGTGAGGCGGAGGGGGGGGACACGGAGAAGAAAAAAAGGACGAGCTTCTCGGGGTTAATTTGAATAAATCAGGCTCTCAGGCAAATGCGTGAACGTGATCATAAAAGTATGGAACAAAAACGCCAGCATGTTTTTCACGCTACGACACAGCCATTTCGGTATGCAAACTGTCAGGATGAAGTGTATTTCGATCGATAAGAGTCCGGATTTGTTTGCGACACGATCATTAAACAGAGGAAAAAAGACACGTTCGCCGAAGACAGGTCTTTGTCCTTGATTGTCAGCAGCAGGGCGCTTTTGAATGTATTGAAATCACCATCGAAGATGTTCACGAACACATTATACTTCGAAATTCACTGTGGGTAAAAGCTAAACGATTTAGGGATTGATATCGAATCATTTAACGCAAGTACATTAATCGAATTCATCGATTAATCGAGCGTCCACCAAACGTTGTAACAGCACATCAGAGGTTCGGTGGGGAGGTAATAATTTGATTACTTTAAAATTACTCCATCTCAAGCCAAAGGCTATTTTATGGCGTTTACATTTAAAAACGAATATAATCGTGAGGGTTGTCATAAATTAATTTTAAAACGAATACAATTTATAAATTCAACGAACTAGTCCATGGGGGTCAACTTAAGGCACAAAAAAAAGAAGGAACAAAATTTGGGAAAAAAAATATCGATGCAGATTATAGAATTTAGAATACATGGCACAGGGATCACTTTTAGTAGTCCATTGCCGATAATTGCGGGGAGGCGATAAAAAAAAAAAAAAAATAGAGAATTTAAGATTTTAAGATTTCAGAACAAGAAAAGGTTGCTTTCAAAGTTTGGTTTATTTGGCGTGGAATGACCCAGTATCGATTGATGGACAGACCGTGGAAGTAGACTAAACTTGAAGTAGAAGTAACAAAAAGCAACGGTCAGCGTTGATCGAGAGCGATATGACGTACAAAAATGATTTATTTAAAACCAGTTTCGGAGGTTTGTGATATATTTATATCTGCATCAGATAACTCAAAGAATCGGTATCGATTGGTCACTCTTTTTTTTTTTTTTTTTTTTTTTTTTTTTTTTTTTTTTTTTTTTTTTTAAATGGACCCCTTCCCGTTGTGACTTCTGGGGATAGGTGTGTTGATTTTAAACCAGCGGTAAAGCCTCCAGTAAGGACTGAAGGTCGAGAGGGGGAAGAAGATAAGAGGTAAGATGGGGGAGGAGGGAGATTTCAAAAGAAAATGATGGATCACTCACTTTCGAGTACGAAGCTGTTCAGTTGTTCAGAGCTCACGCGGGGGATATTTCAATTTCTCCGACGCCGTGTTGCCGATAAACATAATGATTTAAAAGAGGAGCTGCCGTTTTGTGTATATTTAATGTTTTGTTCAATTCACCGGTGATTCCACCGGTTGACCAAAAGGCTACATTTTTTTGATTCGTTTGTATGATTGCACTGCACGAAAATACTCTGATGTGTCATATTTTTTTCTCAACCGGTGGAATCACTCTTATCAAAACTTATCAAAATATCCGCACATTTTGCACATTTTTTGATTTTTCGCACTCCACCAGTTGAAAAAAGATTACAGATCGGAATTTTTTCGAGCAATATAATCATATTGTGAACGGAGCTGCGTAATATTTCGGTCAAAACATTGGATACACACAGTACGACAGCAGCTTTGGATTTAAGTGATGTTGGGGAGTTGGTTTGTTAATAAAAAACCGAATACTACGTTTTGAAGTCGCAAAAAAAATCCCTTGTCCAAAAAAGTCCCTTGTTGGAAATATTGTATAGGGTGCACCCAGTGGCTTACGCGGGGGGGGCTAAGGGGGCTAAATCTCCCCCAGACCTCCAATTTTTGGGGGTGATGGGGAATCATTTATAGTCAAACGCTTATCAGTGCGAGCCCCTCCCAAGGAAAATCCTGCGTACGCCACTGTGCACCGATACGACGTTTTATACATTTGAAATGAGTCGACCGCCTGAAAGAATTCGAACGTTAAGTTCGACAGAGGACTAGCAATGAACAGGCGGATTAGCCAGCATTCTGGTCCGTTTCCATACGTTCCTCTACTCCCCCCTTCCCATCCCCGAATAGACTCTTTTGTGAGGGGCTTTCGGTGCCGTCGACTCCTGCTCGCCTTATGAAAGCCTAAAATCAACGACCAATCAAAACTCGTGTAGCTCGTGTCGGTACTCTCTATACGTACAATATTTCCATCAGGGGGCTCTAGACTCTAGAAACAGACACCCCTCTCGGTGACTTAAAAAAAGAATAAAAGTGCACTTTCACTGCGCGAGCCTAAACAATTCTGCCGCGCCGCTTAAAATTCGATATTTGCCCATCATTCACTGACAAACAGTTTTTCCGCAATGTACTGCCATCACTGAGTAAGATTGGAACTTGAACTTAGGCAACCCTGTTGCGATGAGATGTTTGTTTCGTTCCGTCCGTCCGTCGCAGAACAACTACATCGGACCGTGTTTTTTAGTGTATAAATTTTTTTCCCCTCGCCATCACTGACCTACAAACGGCGTTGCCGTAATGATCGGAGAAAACAAAACTGAAAACTGATCTCTGCCGCTCTGCACAAGAGGGAAGGGGGGCAAGGAGGACGAAAGTGGGGTAAAAACAACCGCTAGTCTCCCTTGAGATGTAATTCGAGATGCTTCGTTTCTTAATCTGATTGTAGTAGCGTTTTGTTTCAATTATAATGTTATCTATATGGATCAATAATTTAGTGCATGCATGATACCTAACAAGAGATGCATAGATTGGACGTATCGAATAACAACTTGTGCATGACTCCTTCCTGTTGAAAAAATAAAATACGCACGAATGAGATATTACACACTACAAGAAGCAAGACGATATTCCAAGCGAGGGATTTCTTCTACTTTTCGATGTTTCTGTCAGAATATGCAGGTCATTAGGATCAGAACTTCCACTTTTCCAAAAACTATGGTAAAAATATCAGAATTCTGGTCACAGTATTAGAAAAGCCCTCCTATCATTGTGTTTCGAGTAATCTTGTTTTTCAGCACAATCAAGATGAAAGTAATCTATCTGACATTAACTAGAAGCGTTAACAAATTCTTCGCCAACCTGTATAGATAAATCTTGCCTCAGTCGTGGCGGAAAAAAAACATCGCTACAAAAGAACAAAAAAGGAAAGGAATACATCTGCATTACGTCTTACTTTGCATCTTGTTATATCATTTGATACTAGCTACAATTTTCATAGGTAAAGCTTTTTGGAAACAAGTACATACAATATCTCCCGGAACAACGAAAACGAGTTGTTGATTAATGATTGTAGTTGCAAAAGCGTTCAAGTTTTTCAATTTACTGGAAAGAGTCGACAACAGGTCCAATAGAATAACATTTTCACTACCGATCCATCATAACGGAAATGAATGATATTCTGTCCGTGAATTTTCCTTAAAACGATTAGGAAACGCTTCCCTTCAGATACTGCCTCTAATTATTGATCCAAGATTTGCAAAAATGTATTTCTGAAAATTTTTAATTCTTCCGGGAAGTCACATTGCGTGCCTCCTCTCCTAAAGTACGTCATCGTAACTATTGTTCAGTAAGCCTCACGCCAAACTGAAAGCAAGGGTGAAACGGTGGCTGACGCATTCGTTCAGGAAGGAATTCTGAACATACAGTACTGGGTACAATAAAATTTCTGCAGCCACATACTACTCGTTTCATAGGCGGCCCTTCTGAGTCTGTACGTCAACCATCGCCGCGTGTACCAAGGGTTTGGTAGTAACCGAACTTCTTCGTTATCAGGCACACCAAACAAACGGTAAGTACGGTAAGTATACGGCGCACGAAACACAACGCATAAGCATTACCAAATGAAATGGTCGAAGCAAAGCACAACCACGCGATTGGTAAAGACTACTGACCGCCTTTTCCGATGCTCCAGCAATTCTTTGAAATACCACTAATACTGGTCGTAATGTCCAACTCCCGAAGAAAAACGTTGAAATAGCCGCTCAATCTAGAATTATTATGATATTGATGATGAGACTGGGCAACAGTGCAACGCGGAATAGTATGGTCACATGATAAGCGGAGCGATGTGTCATGGGAGAGAGATCGTAAGTCGGGATAGCAAGGAGACGGACACTCAAACGGCTGCCCGCTGCTGGTCAACTTCTTTTTTTCAACCCACTTTCTAAAAGACTTTGCTCTGACCGAGAATGTTCAGATGAAAAGCGAAAGGATTTCAAATAGAATCGTACGAACAGACAAAACGAAGAGGTGCGTTACGTAGATGAAATAGTCTTAGCAATGGCCCCCGTCCCTTAAGAGGTGTTCGTCAAGGTTCTGCTTGATTCAACTACAGCTCAAACTATCATATTTAGCCACAGAAAGTTTTGATTCAGATTATACCACAATATAAAAGCCGATCATGTTTTAGTTGAATCAATGTTTTCTCAAATTTGTCTCTTTTCTTTCGTGGTGCTGTTCATTTCACCATGTCCGCGGCACGTTTTATCGATATATGTAGGTTGGTGATAACTCTTTCAACACGTCTAGTTGATATTGGCTAATTAACTTTCATCTTAAATGCACTGCCAGAAGCACATCGATAAGTCAACCGAGTAAATTTCTGAAACTACTGCAAAAAAACAAGAAAGTACTCGTACCATAGTTCTTGATTTGGAGGACATTCTGGTATTTTAACTAGATTCTGATAAGGAACACCAAAGTTGCCAGGTAAAAGTACTGAAAATTTCTCAGTTACACGTCGTCATGATTTTGGCAATATTATCAGATCTGAGGAATTACTCTTTTGGTGGGGAACTTTGTTGAAGACAATTTCACAAGGCACCTTTAGCAAATTGGTAGGAATAGTACATTTAGAGCACGGAAATTTTAGCAGCCTGAGAAAGCCAATTAGTCTGAAACATTTGGAGTGTTCAAGGCTCTGTTTTCACCTCTATAGGTAATTTTAAGGTAATTTAAAATACTTTATTTACGGGGTGACAAATTTAATGAGTTTATGGTTCCAGCGTGAATTCTGGATTAGAGGACAGCTGTCCCAATTCTTTACATTTAAAATAATTTTGACACATTTTTGTTTGGTATATCTTATACAGTCCACGATTTTCTGTTTTAAAAAATGTTTGTTCTGTGGCTTTTTGGTCCAATTCAAATCTTGAACCTTTTGATAAATTTTGTCCAATATTATGGAAAACACAATCCTAATATGCACAAGTACTTATTGATTATTTGGGAAGGTTCATTTCGTTCCCTCCAAAAATGAATCTGTCCTTAAAAAGCCGCATGAGTCCATTTTTTTGGTTAGTTACTGTACTTCACTTGAAGCCAAATAATTCTTGAAAAGTTCGGAATTTTGATCTTGGGACCAAATGATCAAATGAGCTTTCCCTCTGAGACAAAAATACTGAGTGCGATTATTACTTCGGATCTATATTGATTTTTCGGACATCATTTCGTTTGGAGGAATTAAAAGTTTTGGGACATAGTAATTGAATGGACCAAATAGATAATAGGTCAGTAAAATTTTGGACGAAATTACTTTGGACGTAAAGCATTGGACGGACTGTCTTAAAACAGAATTTCGTCATTTTTGTTTCTTTGGGGGCAAATGCTTTGCAAGAAGACAGGTTGCACGGTGCGGAACGAATGCTGCCTTGCAAGCTGCCAAGCCCTATTTTGGTAATTAGGATAAGCTCTAGTCAGAAGTTCGAATACTTCCGAGGTTGGCGACTTCACCGTCTTCACGGTCCTCTCGTGGCCGCAAGTGAGTCACAGTCACCTGACCGGCCGTTCAGATAGAGCAAGGTGTGATTCGAATTTAGAGTGCCTGTCTGCTTGCCTCCTCAGCCCGGGAACGTTCCAGGGCCTCTTCCCTTCCCCTCTTCATCCAGGTAACGCCTCCCCGGGGAACCACGGGGGAGTTAGGTATGTACTTCTCAATGATAGCTGTACGACATTAGCGCGCTATGACAGTTAACTGGCCGGCGATGTTGTCATGTTAACCGTTTTACTGCCATACACAGGTCACTGGACGAAAGCAAAGTTATAGCTCGCTCAAATTTTGTGGGTAGTCAAATATTCTTACTCCGCGGTGTTTATTTTGACTATCTTAGTGATTGAAGGTAATTGATGAATCATTGCGATGTTGTCATGTTAACCCTTTTACTATCAGGTGCAGGTCACTAGACGAAAGCAAAGTTATTTATTCAAATTCAGTGGGGAGTCAAATATTCTCACTTCACGGTGTTTATTTTGAATAACTTAGTAATTAGAGGAACACGATGAATCGTTATTTTGCAAGTGTCAACTAATTTGGAGTAGCTTTGAAATAGAGGAACGAAATCAAATAACTCGGGCGTGGCATTGAACGGGTTCAATAGCTGAATGAGAGTATAGAACCCACTTTAATTGTGGATACCACAGCACAGGTTGATTTATAATCTTCGGCACTCATCGAAGATGATCGACCAATATGAAAGACTTTTTGAAATGTCAGAGTTCAAAACTTTAGAGTTCCAGGTTTAAAGCCGGTCCCAATATATTTTGAAGCGTTTTACAGAATCAACAGTTTGAATGTTTTCAAAAATTAAAGGTGAGCTCTATGACTAAAGTGAGCTCTGGGTGATGGCTGATGGGAATTCTGGTGTTATTTTACACTTTAGAGTTAAACTTAGTGATATAAATGCTTACTGATTTCTGCATTGTCTGAATCACTGAAATATCAATTAACTAACAAATAATAATAATAATAATAATAATAATAATAATAATAATAATAATAATAATAATTTTTAAAAAAGAAAATGGTAACCGGTGCAATAAATCTTTCTTAAATTATACCGCGAGACACATTATCGAGGTAATAATCTCACAAAACTTTCCTCCTCAACACTTTTTTCAACAATAGTACTCCAAGAACACACATGAACTTAGAAACAATCAACCGAAAACCCAAGTCTTTCAGACAGTAAGAAAATCCAATGTTCTCGGAGCTCAGTAGATTTATACGATTACGAGACTATCACTTCTGCAGGAGAAGATATCTTCCCCGAAGGTTTTATTTAGGCACATTATTTTTTAGAAAATGAAAAAAAAATCGCGAATTCCTTATGAAAGAGTTTTGAATTATACCGGTTGGTTGGTTACCGTAGCAAAGGCTAAGTTTCACAATTTTCGACCAATTGAATCATACTACACAGTCTTAACAATCGGTTTGGCGATGAAGTAAATGATCGGCCCGCAGGGTAATAAACCTCGTTATTCCGAAATTCTACGACATACATTTCTCCCTACTCTTGTATTTTGGCGCAGTCCGGAGGTCAACGTCATTTTTCGTGTGCGACGTATCGAATTTGGTAAATTGACCATCGATATGACCATTTCGGTTATTTAGATAACCGAAACATTCTTTTTTCTCGTGTTACCAACCAAAAAGAAAACCGATCGTGAAATCTCAACCAGCACCACCCTATAGTATTGGATAAACCGCGTGCTAGATTGTCGAGAATCATAATGACGACAATTTGAATAACAAAATCCTTTTTATACAGCCTTCGTGAAAACGCCATTTTTGCTGGAAAAAACAAATTCTTTGACGCTTCGGTTTCATATTTAGTTTCTACATGCCCGTACAGATCATTTCATTCTTGATTCAAGTGATAGTGACCTGGGCTAATAAACTCCTAAGATTTAAATGTTTTCTTCTTTTGAAACGCACCGTACAATTTGGAATACCACTTTTTATGAAAATGTTGAAAATTCATCGTCGATCTGTGCATTAAAACAAACGAATAAAGAGTTAAAACATTTATACGGCTTGGGGAAAACGCTGATGATGATCTCGGATAGGTCATATACTTCTTGAGACTCGATGCTCATTGTGTCCTCTAATCGCTGGCGGATCCAAGAAATTGTCCCTCTCTCTCCTTAGCCATTTAAACGTATTTGTTAGAAAAGGATAGAAGAGAGGGTGAAAATCACGTGATCACCCCTGCTTTGTCCTTTTCTGACACACGTCTTCAAATAGGGAAAGAAAGAGAAAGACAAATTCCTGGATCCGCCAATGATTCATGTCGTGTTGTAAATACTACTTATAAGTAGTATTTGTTTAATACATTAAGAACGATTGAATGAAGTTTACCATAACGATTTTGAAAACTTGTTTTGTTGTTCTTCGAGAAGATAATTTTTAATTTGTGTGTAAAACATCTTGACGATGTCTAAATGCCTACTTTTTGTGTTTTTTTTCCGTCTCAGAAGTTCAGTGTTTCGAAAAACATTATAGAAGACGACTACACGGAAACAACTTGATAAATCATTTATCATGTTGCTCTAATTCGGCAACTTTCCTACTGATAAAAACAAAGAGTCAGGAAATAAAATTCCTTAAATTTTCATTACAAAATTTACTTAATTTTATTTCCCGCAAATTATCAACAATTTTTCTGTACGAGCCTCCGATTTTGTGAAAATTTTCTGTAAAAAAAGCATGAAAAATAGTTGCAAAATAATTGGTACAATACACTCGCGGAAAATTTTCTGGTTCCCGTTACGAGAATTATGTTCAGTAATTTGCAACAGGAATCCCTGTTAAGAAATTACTAAACAGAATTATCTTTACGGTGACAACAAAATTGTCTCAGTATGGCAAGTGACTTATTAGTTATAATGGTCTTTACAAGTATATGCGCCGCCAATTGCAGAGACCGAAAAAGTAAAAAAAAACTGAGTTTCACAAGAAGATCAAAATAACCGCTTCAAATCCAAAAAAGATTGTTTTCAAAACGTTTTTCGGTGGATTTAAAAAAACAGGGGAAAAAAATTGACAGTTTTAAAATAACCTATTTGGCTTTGAAACATTTTTTAGTTCTTCCTTCGAAATACAGTTTTGTGGATTACTTTGGTTTCTGTAATTATAGTAGGTCATAACGTTTCTATACTTCAGTAATCTCTATTGTTAAACACCGCCGTTTTTTTAAAAAAAAAAATATTACAAGCCAAAAGGTGGTGTTGTAGGAACGTGGCAAAAAAGAGACTAATCTGAACATGACAGATTTATAAAAAAAAAAAAAAAAAAAAAAAAAAAAAAAAAAAAAAAAAAAATCTGCTTGAAGTGGCAACGTGTAATTGGAGGTAATTCTTGGTCCAGGCCCATTTGTACTGAATACGGGTGGAATGTGTCCAACCTCAAGTGGTCCCGCGTCGCCGTCCGCGTCGGTCGCATCGTGCCATGCGCATGCGCTCCGTGGCTTTGCGCGCATAAGAAGTGGGAGTAATAGACTGTATGCAGTACGTATACATTATGTATATGTATATAATATATACATATACATTATGTATATGTATATAATATATACACATATGTATAAATGCTTGTGTGTATGTTGCATATGTAGATGTATATAAGTGTACGACATCCATCCACCACCGCTCAATTCTGCTCTGCTCTTATGATGTGCCCCTTAAGCCGAGTTTGGTGTTTGGTGGAGGCGCGAATCAGATAAAGGCTCGGTGACTGATGGAGACTTGAAGATCTGGATTCTCGAAAACACGGAACTTTGTCAAGAGCATAGTTAGAAAAGGGAAATTTCCAAGGGTAAGTAAACTCGAATGAAAATCTGAGGAAACCGAAATGGAAAAAAAAAATGCTTTTAAAAAGTATCCACAATTCTAATAAAGAGAAGCAAAAAAATCCTGGCAATTTGGACGATTATTTTGGTATTCTCCACCGGATACCTTACTTTTATGACCAAAAAAATCCAGTAAAACATTCCATAATTTCTCGTCAAAAGGACCAGGATTTCTGGTATTAATACCAGAATACTTCCGTAAATTCCTTCTTCCAGTATTTCTTTTTGAAATTATTTATTGAATTCTGGCCATTTGAAGGGGAGTGTCTGTCTCACTGTCTCAGTGCGATCAATAAATAATTCGGACGCTGATTTCACATTCACATTCACGTTTCACATTGGGAATTTTTCTTCCGACGTATCGAGTGCAATGTCGGAGACTTCATTCCAGACAGGAAAGTATCTAATCCTTACAGAAGACACTCCATGTTCAGCAGAGCAAAAATGACTAAATAGCAAGACTGAGTAGAAAGCAATCTTTGTTTAATGTTCACTTTATCCAGTCGAAAAGCTTTCAGTTCGGTTTCGCTTATATGTATGTCGAAATGCTGTAGATTTTTAAAGGTTAAAGCCCAGCAATTAATATCAAAATGGGCAAAAATGCTGATGCATTGTTTAGGAATTGAAGCCTCGAAGTGATACTTTGATTCCAGGATGATTATAAGGACGGTAGCCATCTCGGTAAAGTTCAAACCTCGAAACAATGAGCTAATGGAACCACTTGTATTATCTATAAATTAAACATAATCACGAATATTTACTCGCTAATTCATCTTTTTTTAACGCAGGTGAACGCAAAGAAATAGCACTCCAGGAGAGTCGAGGGATTAAGAGAGAAATTGAGTGATGCTTAAAGAATATTCAATTTTTTCCCTAAACCAGGGGGACGACCTAATCCGGCACTTAACTCAGCTCATTCCCTAATTGTTTTTCTTTTTACATTTTTGTTTTCTGTGTAATTTTTTTTGTTTATTCATTCGTTTGGAATTATGTTGCTCCTTTATATTATATTTAAGATAACTCAATCCGTGATTTATGAAGATTAAATTTCTTCGTCCATATTTTGACGTTCACAAAATAAATGTTCATTACCTGCCTCATAGTAGGGAAGGGCCACCCACCACACGTATGGTGGAGACGTGCATGAGGTAGGGGTGTATAGCAATAGAGATGCTGATACGTGTTAAAAGTCCTATCCCAAAGTGTGTCAGCATGGGAGATCTAATTATGGTGTTTTTGCCTTATGTTTTTTGCCCTCAGATCAAAAATTGTAATTAATCCAGCGGAAATCGGGTTTAAAATAAAGTGTTTTAGATTAACTATATGGTTACAGAATTTTAGAACAACTAGCGAGGTGAAAAATTTGGCTTGTCTCTCATGCGTCAGTTTCTTTATTGTGCAAATCCTTCAAAAAGAAAGTTATATCAATTTCTGAGTCTAGATAGCCACACTAACACTTGCACTTTCGTTAAAAACAATTTTCAAGTGGATTTAGTCACAACTTTGTATCATTTTTTGTTTTAAGGTTAAAAAGTATAAGGCAAACAAACCGAGCCCGTGTAAAATATCCATAAGAGATTTCCATCATGGTTTCAAAATCACGTCCCATAAAATCCTCTCTATCGCTATAGCTCGTCAAGTCAAACACAGAATCCGCAATATTTATCAAATTTTAAAGAACAGAAGCATCAAATATTGATATAAATCAAAGTTTCATTAAATTTGGCAATTTATTGTCAAAATTGGCATCACTGGAAGTAGCAGTTGCTCGTATGCACTCCGCAATGGGCTTTGGGCCGTCGCATCTCGTTGGATTGTTGGTCGGTGCCCGGTGGGCGGGGACACCATTAGTACAATTTATTGGGCTAAACTCATTCAATACACTCCATAACTCAAAACCATTACCGATCTCCGATCTTCGACCCTGGATAGATACCCTGTAATAAAATCTATATCGACTATATAGTAATTTCTCCTCTCATTGTTACGCTCGGCCAGTCCTTAAGTTGCGTCTCGTCTTCGCGTCGCGGGCTAGCGTCAAGTCAGACATCATATCTCTCTCTCTCTCTCTCTCTCTCTCTCTCTCTCTCTCTCTCTCTCTCTCTCTCTCTCTCTCTCTTTCTCTTTTGCGCTACAAACTTTGTAACTTGTGACTTCACTCAGGCCACAGTTTCAAGTCTAAAGCTATGCGGAAATTTCAAGCGCTTTTGGACGAGGGACAGTCAGCCTTCATCAAAAAATTGATCAAATCAACTCCAAATCAGAGCCTCCAGTAATCATATTTTTTAAATTCAGATTAAACAATTTTTACGACCAAAGATGGCTGGATTAGCTGTAGCCGATTATCGAGGGGTTGGTACTGGCCGTAGTCAGGAATTTGTCTTTCTCTCTCTTTGTCCATTTGAGCGTATATATGTGCAAGAGAAGGACAGAGAAAGGATATGAAGGGTTAGTGGCAGTCACGTGACATCAGCCCCTATTTGTGTCCTGTTTTATCATATGCCACCAAATAGGCATAGAAAGAGAGAGAGAAAATCTTAGCTATGGTGGCTATGAAGTACGTTACATTATATTGAAAAGTTTGACATTATTCACGGGAAAAAAAACTACGGTGAAAATAACCATACGGATACCCGATTTTGGCACCTGCTAGATGTTATGGTAATGTTAACCAGAAGTATACTATGTTTTGACTAGGCACTAGGTGATGTTACCTGATTGCGTGTCGAATTTACTCAAAGTATCGGTAAATGTACCATACTTCTGGTCAAGTTTACCATAACATCTAGCAGGTGCCAAAATCAGATATCTGTATGGTTATTTTCACTAATCTTTTTTTCCGTGTTGAAACAGTTCTAATTGTCAAAAACTAGTTTTAAACCATTGTTCAGTCTGTTTGACAACTGCATACTTTTTTTACAAGAAATAAAATAGTTTCATTCAATTTTTGATTTCTGATTTCCTTTTTTTAAGTCCAGATCCATGTACACAAATAAAGAGTCCACTCCAGTTTGGCCGTAATCTCTTTAGCCCGACCCACTGCCATATCCGCGCATCGTCCAAATAGAGAAATTAATCTTCATATGATATACGCAATTAACCCCTCGATTTACCAAAGACTACAGCGATTTGGACCAATCTGCATATGATATAGATTATGGATTGAGCTCTAATTTGGCAACCATGCAATTTTCCATTTAAATATACGTAAAATAATCGATAGTTGGGGAGGTTGACAGCATCCTGTAGATTCCTGCTTGTTTAAATGGAGGATAACCCTGTTGCCAGTTTGCAAGAGTTGCCACTGGCAGACCTTATGCTTTGTTTTTTCGTTGAATACGTTTGAGCACGTGAAAAGAAGAAAGAGGAGAAGTTTGTCAATTTCACACGGTCGGAGAATAGTGGTAGCGAGGTGGGGGAGGGGCGTCCGCCGTTTCAGACTTAGAGTGAGCTCAAGAAAGTTTCGAAGAGCGGTGATCTTTTACAAAGAGCTCAGCGATGAATATTGCGGATGTAGAACCGATTTGCGGATTAAGGTGAATTTTTCGTGGTCGAGCTTGGCAAGTGGAGAAGGTACGCGGGAGTAATTAGGCAGTCTTTTTCTCTTCTTTTCTCCCCCTTCTCTCTCTCTCACTCTCTCACTCTCTCTCTCCCTCTCTCTCTCTCTTTTCTTTCTTTTAAAGCAGGAATCTGGAATTTGCCGGTTAAGGCATTTGAAATTAATGTCAACGCGGTAATTACACCGGTGCTCAAAAAACCTCCTGCCCCAGCTGAGTCGTATATTTTTCTTCATTCCTTGCGGCAGACTCCTGCTCCTCGGCTTTGCCAAGAGAGCCCACGGCCGGCATCCAGCGCGGTGGAGCTACCTAAATTTTAGACTCACCCAACGTTTAACGATTCCAGCTGATTATGCAATCAGGCGCGGATTGATACAACCAATTCGATTTTACTCCGCCTCCTTCCGGCGGTCAGGGTCAGAGCTTTTCTTCTTTCAATTTTTAGAAAAGCACATTGTGGCAACAATGGATTGCATCCATTTAAAACTAGGTAAAATAATCGATTCTTTGGTGAGGCACTGCACTGCTTTGGTCTGAGATCAAATAAAAAGTGGCAAAAAACCAGAGAAAAGAAGTCGTGAAAAAATCGTCGTTTCCGACCTTATAAGCTTAAATTAAATTTTTTCAGTGACATTGCATTGCTAGGTTTTAATTACTTGTTTACAGTGTTTAAAGTAATTAAAAGTCTTGAGAGTTCACAAATGAGAAACTTCTGAGAAATTTATTTTCTACTTTTTGGTCACTTATTGACGATCTCAGACCATAGTGCGCTGTGCCTCACCTAGAATCGATATTTTCATAATTATTCCGCACAAATTCAGAAACCATGCCGTCGTTCTGTCTACGGAGAGGCTTAGCTCAATTCAGCTCAAAAATCTCCCATTACTGTTTTATTTTTAAAGAAAAAGGAAATCCGTACAATTTCTTGATATTTCTTCTATAATTTAGCGTGCTATTCGGAAAAACCCGGGCCTTATCTCACGGAATGCCCCACGAAAGTAATATTTTTTTTTCGCCTGATGATGAATTTTACATTTTTGCACTTTCTTTAGAACTAAATTGCTTCCTCTCATTGCTTCTCGGTATTTGATTGCTTCCCAAAATTTCACGCCCCCCCCCTCCCGACGATGCAAGAAATGTTTCAATGATAATCTAAATCCAAGTTATATTTTCAGGAGACTGCTTCATCACTGCAAGAGTCGATGTTTAGCTAAAAAATGTTGATAAAAAAGGATGTCCTATCACATGTAAGGATTTAGAGGAAAAAGAAGTTTCAACTTCACCCTTAAACAAAACTCACCAAAGAACAAAAAATAAAATAAAGGTAGAGAGGCTAAAAAATAAATAAAAAGGCTCCGTGAAATTCACTCTTGTTTACGTTGAAATGCCCACGGAGTGAGTCTAGAAATCGTTTTGTTATACAAACAATCGAAAAAAAGAAGAAAAAAAGAAAACAGAAACAAAAACGTGGAGAACAAAACGCAGAACACAAAAAGCACCAATCACATTTATGGCCACGCAGTTCAGCGATCGTAAATATTTCAAATCTAATTACTTGTTTTTACTTCTTTGTAGTCGGTTACTGTTCAGTGTCCAGTCTTCGTTTTGGAGTTGCCAAATTGAAGTAAAAATGGAATTTTCACATTGGATTCAACGGTGAGCGCGCGGATTTTTATCCTGAAATGGTCAACGTTGCTTTCCTTCTTTTCTCTCCGTTGATCAGCGCGGCCGCCGCGTCTTGCTCGAAAAACAGGTTAGATTGTTCCCTCTCCTCTTCACTCATCGTCTTCCATCTGATGAACGTTGCCAAATATCTGAGTTAAAACTTGATCAAGCTGACTCGAATGAAAAGCCGATTTATTTCTAAATGGAAACAACAGAGCCTCCTAAGTTTTCAGACCAGGGTGAGGGATTAGTATAAATTTTAAGTTTTTGGAGGGGAGGGGAAGGCGAGGTTTTTACAATGCTTCACGGATAATAATTAATAGGTAAGATTTACCATCACTTTGGCTTATTTTGGCACCTGCAAATGAATATGGCAATCTTTACCGGACAGGGGGATGACGTTTTGGGCGAGAGTGGGCGAAAATCGGACGTTTTGGGCGACACTGATAGAAATCACTTCTTTAAAAACAAGGAAATACATTTACTTGAGACACTTTTCCTTGCGCGGAGTAAAGCTTTATTATATGAAGGAGAATCACTGTCAGAATAAGGAATCTTTTACTTGTAGAATCTGACATTTTCCTTGGGTTAAAGGAATTTCCCCTTAGACAATATTTCACTGTGCAGTTTCTTTAACACAAACGAAATACACCTTGGAATAAAAAAAATAATTCTCTCAGTGTACATCTGACGGAATAGGATTCTCTCTGTGTTTTGGCCCATAGCTATATCCAAGAATTCGTCTTTCTCAATCTTTGCCCATTTGCCGGCATGTGTTAGAGAAGGACAGAAACAGGGGTCGAAGTCACGGGACAGTCCCTATATCCATCCTTTTCTAACACATGAGTTCAAATGGGCTAAGAGAGAAAGAGAGAGAGAGAGAGAAAGAGAGAGAGAGAGAGAGAGAGAGAGAGAGAGAGAGAGAGAGAGAGAGAGAGAGAGAGAGAGAGAGAGAGAGAGAGAGAGAGAGAGAGAGAGAGAGAGAAATACAAATCCTGACTACGGCTATGCTTTGGCCTATACAAGCTGAAAAAGGGATAAAAATGTAGGGTTCTATTTCTTAGACAAGCTCATAACTTCCAGAAAAAATACAAACAAACTACAAATTTCGATCGCCGATGAATTGATAAGTTTTTTGAGTTTCTCCAACAACTGCTCCAAGTGCGCAGATAGGACGTTTTTCGGCAAATCCCAAAGTGGTAAAACTTCCTGAAGGTACGTTAAATTGACTTATAGTAACTGTTTCACCCGAAGTGTGGTCAAGTTGTCCTTCTTATTTTGCAGGTACAACAAGTAAACGGCCCTTCTCAGGGCCACCAACCAATGTAGCATTTCCCTACATCTGTATCTCGAAAGTCAAAATACTGCTAATTGGCCGAGACTCGTTTCTCCAAGGCTGTCTTGTAAATGTTTACTGGTTTACAGAAGAAAATAAGAATTTCTTCAAAACTTTAGATGGGAATGGCAGACCCGTAGCCAGGTTTTCGCGCCTTTTTTCCTCTTTTGCACGTTCAAGCACGAGTGAAAAATATATGAAAGAAGGAACGATCGGTTGACTTCAGCCCAAGTCTAAGATCTTAGCCCCCCCCCCACCCCATTTTTTTTCTTGAAATTAGTTTTCCGCATTTTTCTGTATTAATTTTGAACACATTTGCTCACAACTTCATTTAATTTACACATCAAAAATAACTCCTCAAAATCTGGCATCAATTATGCGTATTCGTACATATAGCATGGCATTTCATAATGCTATGAATCATATAGATGATAAACAAAGAGTAAGCGTACCGGAGTACATTAACATTGGCGAATTAAAAATGGATTCAAACTATTCAAGATTTCCTTCGACATTTTTTCTCGCTAACAAATATGAGTAAATGAACAGACAATTAAACATTCTCAATCCATCAGAATATAATAAATACATACCTATGCAAAAAATAAAATAAAATTTCAATCCACTCGGGTGATTGAGACTCTAACCAATCATAATTTAAGGTCGAAGGAATGAATGCAATTTTTTTACAGGGAAATTCGAGTGAAAAAAAAGGAAAGATACATAATGAATAAAATGCAATGCATAATTGGGGAGAAGCAAAAAGGTTGACATTGCCGCAGTGGCAGAAAGAGAGGGTGAGGACTTGAGGAGGAGGCCTTATAGTGGAGGGAGAGACATCAGGCCATCACGCGCGAGCAAAAAAGAAACAAGCCGGTATTCGCGCAACTTACGAGACACGGATTAGCTATCAAAACGTAAAAGAGATGCACATAAATCGTGCTCAAAAACAAGAATGCAATTAAAAATTCACGGGGAAAAGAAAGAGAAAGAGAGAGGGGGAGCTATAGAGAGCTGGAGAAAGAGGGACAGAGACAGAGGGAGAGATAGTGTGAGTGAGTGAGAGAGAGGAAAAAAAATTGAAACAGATCCAATAATAGGGAAATGTATTCTAATGAGATGCGCCAAGGTATTTTATGGGTTTTCGCCATGGCGTTGACCCCTGGCTCACGAATACGGAATACCATACCCACCACTGCAAAGCTCCAAGATCTATTAGGAGATCTCCTAGATTAGAAACAGACCCATTATAGCCTTCCATATTTCCCCGATTCCTCCCCCTCCACACCCCCTCATTTTCATCTCTCTTATTCGATCTAGATAATTTGACCCTTTTGCGGCTTTGCACTAAACAAGATCGATTGATCAGGAGATCGTTGAGTGAAAAATGATAAAATATAATGATTTATTCTTAATATTTGTTTCGTTGCTAACCTTACCCAGTGTAGAATAAACGAAAAGTTGAATTTCAAAAACTGCGAGCACTGGGTTCAAGCCTTGCGGCAAAATAATAACTGTTTGTGGTTGAGGGGTATTACCGTAAATTTCTTGATAACCACCTCCAACTTACATTCTACGTATCAATTAAATGTTTATTCGTGATTTCCTTCGTATTCAGCGTATTGACTTCCTTTTCTCGAACTCAGTTACCCGCACAAGGCCCTCAGTAGTTCAGATCGCTGCCGATTCGGGTACGCCACTCGTCATTTTCCAAAATTTCGTGTTTTCTTAAATGGGATGGAAAAACTGATTATTATCACTAGCGAAAGTTCACGGTGCTTTTAAAATTTTTATAGAGTTTTCAAGCCATCAGCCATTAAAATTGGTTGAGAAACAAAGTTGTTATTTTTTACGGAGATTGTGGCTGCATCTTCAATGATGAGTGCGACTGAGATAGGGAATATCTCTCTCGCATCCATCACAGAAAAGATATTTCGAAATCCATTCTCAAAATAACGACTCTGTTTCTCAACCAATTTCAATGTTTGATAGCCGGAAAAATCCACAAAAAATTGGAGAACTTCGTGACGCGACGCGACGTTTCACTAATTAGCATAATCATCTGTTATTCCATTCAAATCATCCCAAAAAGACGACAGTTCGGAAAAAAAGACTCATGGCGCCATCCAGCGGATTGAAAGGTCCGAAACTTTCACCTGGAATTACCATGACTCATGGGTGTCAATCGCAAATAAATCCGGAATCTTTTGATTGAGACTCCAGCGCATCGCTTTGATTAAGTCAGAAACGCGTCCTATATCGCGAAACTCCACCGCGCACGGACCCTTAGTGCAAAGCTTATAGAAAGTCCAAGCGACCAGGAAGTCAATAGATCAGACAGAGAGAGGATGACAATGAAAAAGAGAGCGTGTGCTCAGAGTGCTGAGATAAGTGAGTTACGTAACTGGAGCTGTGCACATACAGACATGATGGGCTAGCTTTTTCTCTTGAAACAATCACTCTAGTTGGAAGCAGCCCGAGCGACCTAGGATCTAAGCGGAGGGCACGATGAATAAATTCGTCGGAGCGAAGAAATCGGTTGGGAATTGTGAGAGGAAGGGGGATCCCCCACTATGCCCCCTCTTGTCCCCCCCCCCCCCCCCGTCCACGTTCGTAAAGCCAAAGGACACAGCATCGGCTGGCCGGTCGTTGTTGATCGATCGAGTGAGGGAGATTTTGTAGATAAAACCGAGCGGCTGACAAATAACATGTGTCAGAATTTAGTTATCTAGAAATGCACCCCAGTGAGGGAGGGAAGGGGGCGATGGGTGGGGAAGGGGGCTCGGGAGTCGCCGGAACGGAGTCTGGAGCAGCGAGCGCGCGCGGAGAGTGGTTTTACATTCTATTGTCGTGTTGGTGTGACTTCGGACCGGTCACTTCACCGATTCCGCGGTGGCCGGCGCGGCACACCGGTGGACAAGGAAGGGGGGGAGTGGCAACGCACACGAACCAGGAGCATTTCTGCACCTGGAAGATCTCTAAGTCACAATAGCTGATATAACTGATCTTAGAGAGAAGAACAGTAAATTTTACCTGCCTCCTTTCCGAGTCAGCCACAAAAAAAAATATGGTGGAGGGGACGGGGGGTTGAACGGTTGATAAACATTAAACAAACAAAACAGGTTCTTAAAAATTGAAAAAAAAAAAAAAAAAAAAAAAAAAACCTGAAAGAAAATATGAAAAGGAAAAACGACACATAAAAAAATCACTGGAAGGATTAAAACCAAAAAAGTTTTAGGACAATTTGTCCCAAATTTCGATTGGATGAAAGAAACCGTGAATAAAATCATGATGGGTCAACTTTTGCTTTCCTTCTTCAGGTTTTATCTTCCAATTCCAAACAAATAAAAAACCAAACACGAACAAACAATCAAATGATCAATTAAGTGAATGTTAACTGAAGAGGAATTCCCCGATCAAAAAGAACGGAGGAATTATATTTTCAACCTTAAAATAGCTGGATGAAAATTATTCAAATAGAACAACTTTTGGATCCAAATTCAGGCCAGAGAGCTCACTAGTCCATTTAGTCATGAGCCATGAACGCAATTATCAACCGACACGAAATAATGCAACAGAAAGAGCGTGTACAGGAGATCGTATAGATATTTGCTCTGTGCGGTGCGAGCTCGCAAGAGCGACAAGGAGGTGCGGGGTGAGGTGATATGCCGTATTCATATTATTCATTGATAACAAATGAATATACTCAGCAATTAGATTGAAGACACGTGCTTGCCGTGTGTCGAAAAGGTGCTCATCAAGGGGGGCTCCCGCCTCTCCCTCGTCCTTTGAAGTCGAAAATTTTGATAAATTTGTTTCTGAACACCTACTAATGTAAGTGCTTGTGAGTAATGATGTGAGTGCTAATTAAATAGATTTTTTTTTGTTTGTTAAATCTAATGTTTATCCCCACCCCCACCCAAATTGCAGTTTTGGTTTAGCAGATCCCCCTCCTCCGTTTTGACTGGTGGGTGTCCCAATGGGACATAACATGGGACACAGTCCCTTGTTATGTGTAGGCTAGTTTGTTTTGGAGTTTAAGAACGCGAATTCTTCGCATTCCTTTCTATACTAGCGTTGAAGTCTCCAAATGATTTCATTCAAGCTCACAATGGGGCAGTTGCACGGGCCTGGAATTTTGTGTTTTTAAAAAGAAAATGACAGTACTCGATGAGTTGAGAACAAGGGTGCTTTTGATTTCACCGTAAGTGTCCCGCTTTTGGAGATACACACGTGTAAAGTTGTAAAAAATCGTGTGCGTAGTGCCGTCACTACGCGGAATTCCCATTTAAAACAATGTATTTTGGGCCAAAACCTCATCCCCGGAAGAATGCGACTTTATTTAGAAACCGAAGGCATCGTTTTGTTCTCAGTTCATCAAGTACTTTCATTTTCTTTATAACGCAAACACATTTCAGACCCTTATTGAAATCAAACCTTGAAATCCTAACGTGCGCCAACAGACTTTTGCATACCGATCCGATGAACAGGGTTGGACTGTATCAAAAACCGGCAAAAAATGGAATTCCTACAGGTGACTTGGTCCAAACGCAGACCGGAGGCTATGAAGATATTAGTTGGAGTTGGATATACGGTTGAGTTTTTATGAAATATTGGACTGAAGGCGAATGAAAATCCCCAACACTCGCAGATAAAATGAAGCGACTTCAGTAATTTATTTACAATAAGTGAAGAAACTTTGACTCATAAGCCTCAACAAGCCTTATCAAAGTCTGAATAGTAATTAGAGAGAAAAGACAGACACGAAGAATCATGAAAAAACGGAGTGAAGAGAGATCAAGATGAAGTTTCCGCTTTAACGAGCGGAAATTATCTTCCTTCAAATTCATTTCTGAGAGAAAATTGAAAGATACATTATTCATTCAGTACGTACAGAGCTTCACACGGAGGAGGCTAGTTTAATGAATGATTGTCTGAAACTAAATAAAGAATTCGGACAAATAAATAAAACGATCTGATCCGATTCGAGAGAGTATTAAAACGCAGACATCGACAATAACCGGTGAGATTCTTTACTTCGATTCACACGAATTCGTTACTCTCGTGGCAATCACCTCGTGAGCACAGCTCTGTTAGATATCAACCGAACACTTCTAGATTAATGAAAAATGTGAAGTTAAACGTGGTATTATCAGTTATACGACTCAGAATGCAAGGAATGAGCTCCTCTGTCCATCAGCAAGTGAATGCGGCTTACGCTGACATCCTAATTTCCTTACTAACTGGGGCGCTTTCACCTTCTCCTGGGATTATATTCGACTTTTAGATAACCGGAAGAAGCAGAGAAAAATTAAGAATGGAAGGACAAGAATATCTAGTCATTCTAATGGGTATTAGTGGTGGCTGGTAACTGATTAGTCAAGTACCAATTTTGAGTGGGAAAGGGCATACACTGTCGTCACTGTCACATTAATTTGCTGACGACGATTGTATGATAGTAAGTTGCTTTTTTACTTTGGAATATTTCTCATTTTTTGACGACCATCAGATTGGAAAATATAGCTGTGTCCATTTTCATATGGATTCTACACAAAAATAGTTCAGTGTTGCGCAAACAAATTGTAATATTCCATTTCTTTTCCAATCCAATGATCCATAGCAGAGCAGCCATTTTTTTGCGTATAATTATTGACATTTTTCAATTCATTGATAATTCCACCGGTCGAGAAAAGATTACTGATCAGAGTATTTTTGAGCATTAGAGTCCGACACTGAACCGAACTGAGTAATCTTCTCTCAACCACTGGAACTATCGGTAAATTGTAAAATGCCATTAATTATACGCAAAACGGCAGCTCTGTTCCATATAGATCGATCGGAGATCGTCTCAGATTCAAATTTACCCGTTTCTCTCAATTCTGATGACCCTTGGATGGATTCCATTCTATACAGCCATTGATCCAGAGGCCTCTAGAGACCTATTGGACCGACTGTAGTGTGTAAGCCTCTTTGTCTACATTTAAGTTTACAAATAGCGAATTATTTCCTAACCTCTTCAATCTGAATCGAAGTATAGAGAACTTATGGAAACGCTTCGATGGAAATGATGGACAATCCTTGCAAAATCTAAGAAATTCCCGATCGGTAAAGTTGGAATAGATTGAAGAAGAGACGCACCTTTTTCAATGGAAAGAGGAGAAAAAAAAGGGAAGAGACGAAACGAAAGAAAATTAATTCAACTCGATCAAAAAATATCCCAAAGCCCTATCATGAAACTAAATTAAAATTCTCTTTAGGAGGAACATGAACTTATGAGCCCTAGCCGTATCCTCACCGAAAAATATCAATTTGTTGACCGATTTAGTGATTGTGTAACTCAGACAAGAATTTTGTTGAATCACCCAGTCACTCATATAGTCAAGGTTACCACCGAGAGTCAATTAAAATCAATATAGTTTATAAATTTAAATTTTCCGGTCACACTTTATAAACACCTACCTCTAGAGTACGGGAAGAAAAATCATAATTGCTAGGTCATCGGACAATTATTGGACTCATCTATACCTACTAAAGAGACCTACTCGACTTTAGACGTTGCTCTTTTCAATTGACAATATCATAAAAAAATTAGACCTAGTGCAAAGAATTTCTTGAAACTTCCAGAAACTTTTTCCTCCTCTTCGTTAAGTCTTGTTCCTGAAAATATCACTGAATTTAATACATCAGATTATTTTTAAGACAGTGAAAAGTCGAGATTAAATGCCAACATCGGAATACTAATAGGTCTGTGTAGTATAAATCTGTCCAATTATTGTACGGTGCCGTGCCATACCGTATCAGCTCCCACCAGAGAAATAAAATATCGGTAACCAACGATTATCCTAACCTAGCCATTAAACAGATGTTGCTAAATCTGTCAAGCCCACCGAGGATTCGTTCGAGGCATGCAAATTCTCGAATTTAAAACTCAGTGACACAAAAAAAAAAAAAAAATTGGAAACGGCGCAAGAGCCTCGAATACGAACAAAACTTTCTCTCGATCATTAATGCTTATCCGATCGATGGTAGGCAGGCGCATCATTGCGAGACAAAAATATAATTTGCAATGCACAGGATAGGGCTTCGAATGCGCATCTGTAAAAATGTGAATGCTGAACGAGTAAAGGGTCGAAGGTGTTAATTTGTCACGGATTAAATATTGAAGAGTTGGCGCCGTCAAAATGTTGATGTGAATGCGAATATTATCCGATGCTTCACAGCTGCGAACAGTGCAAAGAGCTTACAATAATTATTAGTCCGAACCCTCTTGTTTGGATATACAGAAAAGAGCAAGCCAAGATCCAAAGACTGGAATGGATTGAGTAACAAGGAATTCTGCACGCAGCTTGCAAACGAGACGGTGTGAGACGTTGGGCAATAGGATAAAAAAAAAAAAAAAAAAAAAAAAAAAAAAAAAAAAAAAAAAAAAAAAAAACAACTTAAGGACTTTGATGATTTTAATCCCTCGATTTACCAATGGTGATGGCGCATTCAGCAGGCATATTGTAAATGCTTTGCAGTGTAACCGAACCGAATGATATTGAGTATGTATTGTAAAGGGATTGTGTTGCGTGGTTGAATTGGCGTATTGCTGTGTGCGGCGTCGCGTGCAATCTGGCAACACTAGATTTCGTCCATTTAAACGTATGAAAAAGGTCTAACTATTGGAGGTGCATCTTCACAGTGCACTCCTCAAACCGATATTTTGCATGGGGTTGAATGGAGGAATTGCAGTATTGCACGAGACGCCACTGATATTGATTTTCATACACTGAGAGAAATCACTTCTTTAAAAACAAAAAAAAACACGTTTACTTGTGACGGTTTTCCTTGCTCGAAGTAAGTTCTGATTGCACGAAGGAGAATCACTGTCACAACAAGGAATCCTTTACTTGTAGCAGCAAATATTTTCCTTGGGTTAAAGGAATTTCCCCTTAGTAAATATTTCACTGCGCAGTTTCTTTAACACGAACGAAATACTCCTTGGATTAAAAAAATAATTTTCTCACAATCAGTGTGGGGCTGTGGCAAGGGTCTGACATTTTGTGATTTTTATGAAGAAAATAATAGTCTTTGTTGAGCTGAGAATAACGATGCCTTTGGTTTTTTCCTAAGTGTCCCGGTTTTGGAGATACTAACGAGTAAAATTGTAAAAAATCGTGTGCGTAGTGAAGTCACTGCGCGGAATTAATTCCCATTTAAAACAATGTATGATGGGCCAAAATCTCATCTCCGGAACAATGGGACTTAATTAGAGACCAAAGGCATTTTTGTTCTCAGCTCGTCGAGTACTTTTTTTTTCTTTTTCTTTTTTTATACAAGAAACATAAAACTTCAGACCCTTGCAACTGCCCTATTTCACGATTCTTCACAAGAATAACGATTGAGCTTTTAAAAAGGCTCTACGTTTAAGGAAAATATTCGTGATCTCTGCAGTCTGCAGACATTCGAAGATTACTCGGAAAAGACGTGCTAATTTACTTCAGGTGTCTTACAGTGGATGGAAACGTGAAATTTCCCGGAAATGATTTTACGAATAAAAATCAAGATTTAAAAACAAAAACAACAGCAAGATAACTTAAAAATGTGTAGAATCATTCATTTCAGAGCTTAAAACGAGTCAAATATAACATGGATTTTAGGAAATATCAACACTATATTGTTTTAAAGCGAAAAAGCAACAGCTTTTCAACAAGGCGGTCCTACATTCTACATACTGTCTATACAACACATTAAATTAAGTCATCATCTGAGCCGGAATGAATGAGAGAAAGCGTTTTTGATGTATTCGATTTGGGGTACGCCTTTGAAAACAATGTCATAACGGTGCATCGAAACTGAAGAATCGAAATTTGAAAGATAGCCGAGAAATGAGAGATGAAGGTCAGTGTTTTTACTTTCAAACACACCTAATGAATCATACAAGTAGAGGGAAGTGACAGAAAATGCGCCACAATTTTAATCTAAAAAAGCTTTCAGAGGTTTAGAGAATGAGTCAGACTAGTTAATTGTAGCATCGGGATATATTTTGTTTTACGCTAAGCTGAACTGACATGCAGCAAACAAAACAAGCAGTGAAACTTCAGATTTAAATTTTTTCATGATAATAATATTTTCTCTAACCTGTGGGGAGATAGAAAGCAGTGTTGCCATTTTTCGGATAAATATCCGATTTTTTCCGCAGATTTATTTATTCATGTAAAAGTCGGTAATGTATATGAAAATCTGGCAATATTAATTGTTAAAGAGTAAAAACGGTTCTGAAGATAACAGCAAGTTAAATTCCCGTCACAACTTTTTGTAATTTTCCTCAATGCTAAATCTATACTAGCTCCAGCTCTGTCAGAGACTCAAAGAGTTGCCACTTTGTGTGTATTTATAATATAACATTTTTCCTAATTCACCAATGATCCCACTGCATGACCAAAATATCTGCGCAGAGTCGCACAGTTCAGTTAAGTTTTTGACTGTTTGAGTATCTCTGACTCATCAAAGATTATAAAATAATGCAAGAAATGAACGGCGCACGCATCTAAACAAAGCATTCAAAAGTTTGTAAGTTATGTTGATGTTTACATAAACGCGACGGCTCCGGCTCCGTCAATGTCGTTGTAAGTCGGTGGCAATAGTGTCTTGTGTAGCGCAGGTTGTTAAAAAAAATAATCCTTATAGTTAATGAGTGGGTTTTGAAAATTGTTAATGTGCGCATCGTTATTTTTGCCCAATTTTTCATCGGAATCAATGTATCATATTGCTGCAGCAACAGTACGCAACAGACCCATTAAATACACACACAGCGGCATCATTGGAAATGCATGTTTAGGGTACAGTTTTCGAGGACATTCTTTACCGCGCACTTACTCTAGACTCGTCATCTCGATGCGACGTTTAGTTGGGATGTGTTGGTCCAGAAGATGATGCACAGTTGCACACTCTTAGAATGGAGGAGCAGGTTCTGACTGAAGCACGTTGCGGCAGGAGGGAACCCCCCCCCCCCGCTCCCCCCTTTCCCCCCATTCACCAACCGCCGTTCGAGTAGATTGATAGCGAGCTGGCTGCTTTGCACGTAGGGATCCGGGACTGTCCGGGACTCGTTAGGAATGAGCAAGTGAAAAATATAGGCATTATGACTAGTTTCGTATCATGTAGAGTAACGAGTGTTAGCAGATCAAACACAATGGCAGATAAACTGGTCCTGATGGGCTGATGGCGACGGCGACACAAGCATAACACATACGCATTCTCACAAACACAAACACAAGTCACATTTACTATCACAGCGTCACGGGAATAGGCATCCGAGTGGAGTCATCTGTAGTGAGGTATAGAGCACAGAGCTGTATCTGTACGTATATACGACATACGTGTGTACAGTTCTGGAGATGAATCTGTCCATTACAGTCATCTTTGGGCCTGTGTTAAAAATTATTTTTTTCTTATTTTCTTTTCAAATAATGGGACCATTGCAAAAGTTTGCTTTAAACAAATGAATAGTCAAATCTGATGTATAAACCAGCAAAAAGCAGAAAATTGCACTAAAAAGATTAAAATTCGGTATAGCACTAAGAAAACAGCTGAAACGGCAAGATCGTAAAGGCAGGTATCATGGGAGATACTGTCTCATTTATTTTGTCACCATCTCTACGGAAACACAGAAATATAAGTATCAAATTAGATAGGAATCTCCCATAATAATTGCGTAGCTCCGCCAGTAAGCCCGATTTTGAGAGTGAATGTTGCAATTTTTTGTGTGTATTCATCGTCATTTTTACAGTTTATCATGCAAGAATCATCTCTTCAATCACCTGTAGCAAAAGTTTACAAGAGCCACATTCTACAAAATGAGCAGTTCTGTCGCTTAATTTACAAGACATTTGAGACGAATTTTAGGGAAAGTTGAAGACAAAATAGAGATTGAAAGCAATTGTAGATTTCTATATGTCGAGTGAGTTTTCAAGTCAGTGAGATTATTTGAAAGAAAATAAATTATTCTTGGATGAGCTTCCAGCACACTTTTTCTGGAGTGCATGATTTCAAACGAAAATTCTAACTTAAAATGATTCAAATCTTTTTAATTTACGAGGCGTTGGATACGACGATTCTTAAGGAAATTTTAAGGCAAAATGGAGATTAAACAATCGTAGATTTTTGTTTGACTGACCCATTGAAAAATCAGCTACATTATTTACAGGGAAATAATTGATTCATGAAAGAGCTTGCAGACGCTGCAACGATTTCAAACAAAAATTACTCTTTGAAACGATACAAAACTTGCATTGCGCTTCCTCAAGATGTTTGAAACCTACATAAAATTCAAAATAACCAAAGGCCACCTTTATTTTTAATTCACCAAGTTTTTTTCATTTTCTTCATGACAAAACACCAAATTTCAGACCCATCAGATGCACATACCTTATTTAAACTAATGAAAAATGTAGAACTGCGGAGGCTCTCAGTCAACTGCATTATAGAATCGATACGAAACATGGGTTTAAAGAAACAAATGCAGAGTTGCCAAACTGCATGCGACATGGTATCGCCGCTATGGCAAAAGTTGGCAACAGATCCACTGAATAATATGGACATTCCAATGCAAACTTCACGAGTCTTCAAAGAAGTTTGAAGGTAGCTATAGCGAGTAATGAAGCCGGAACATTAATTCAAATCCATCTCACATCCCTCACCATTTGCGCAGGTCTTTCTACGCAACCAGAGGGCGAAGCGTTCAATTTGACAACGTTGTGTTTCGCCCGTTTGAAACTGGGTAAAAAATCGAAATTAAGAGTTTCCATCGAATACCCATCATTTCAATATTTACAAAATGCAACGTTATCAAAGAGTACGAATTGCCGATGTCGAGAATCCACGATTCCTCAAAATTTCATAACTCCGTGTGTCTTTTATACCCCCGAGCATGGTGGATCCAGCAATTTGGCAACAGAGTATTCTTCTCATTTAATTGCATGAGAAATAATCGGTTAGTCGCTGGGTTGTAGCCCCTTTTAGAATCGATTGTTTATCATAAATTCAAATGGGAAGAATAAGCAGATTGCTGAATTCGACTATGCTCCCGAGCCTTCACAACCTTGAAACCTTCAAACAAACGACCTTGAACACAACTTTAAATCTTTGATGTTAGCACATAGGAAAATTTGGAAATTAAAAGGTTCAATAGTGGAAGGTGAATAGGAAGCTCAATCGAACCTTCTTAAGATCGATTAGATTTTCTCCAGAAGTCCTTACCTAGTCCCAGTTGAAAAGCACGTACTATGACTTTCTGATGACAAAACCAGAGAGCATATTTATCATCAATTTATAATTTAAAAACTTTCGAGACTGATTTTCACCACAGAGAAACGCTTTCAACGAGTAGTTTAGATCTAAAAATATCACCGGAAAGTTTGAAATAAAGCTTAAAAGGTTGAGGAGAGATTATTTTTGATAACTTATTTTCAGCGATTTTCGCTAAATTTCTATTGATTTCAGACCATAGTGTGGCCGCAAGGCATGCACTCATCAGTGCTACCGTTTTGCATATAATTAATGACATTTTTTGCTTCACCGATTATTCCACTGGCTGAGAAAAGATTACACGGCATCAGTTCAGAGTACGGCACAAAAATACTCTCAACAACTCAAATCTTTCTCAGTTGGTAGAGTCACTGACGACTTTGAAAAAACTTTCGGATATTTTTTAATAATGTTATGGCGATTGCACCGATTGAGAAAGAATAAATATCAGAGTATTTTCGTGCAGTATAATCATACACTGAATTGAACTGATTAATTTGTTCTCAACTGGTGGAACCATCGGTGAATTTAAAAATGCGATTAATGGGTCTGTTGCAAACTTTTGCTACAGGGGTATAGAGTGTTACATCCTTAGTAAAATCACTTGAAAAGACCATTGGTGGTATCAGAAAGTCATAAAATGCAGTTTTAAATTCACAAGAGGCGTTTAACTAAATTCCAAGATGGCGGTGAAATATCGAGCAACCTGTGTGCACGCACCGTGAACGTCCGTGATGGCCAACGTTAACAACCTCACAGCATCGGAGGTTATGAATTCGTTTGCGTTGCGATTGGTTGTGATCGATGTTGTGAGGTTGGCCATCTTGGATGTTCATGGTGCTTGCATACAGGATGCTCGATATTTTACCACCATCTTAGATTTCAGTTAAATGCCTCTTGTGAGTTAGTTATTGAATTTTATGACTTTCTGCTGCCACCGATGGACTTTTCACGCGATTTTACATGAGATTGATCACTCTATAGCGCTGGAGCAAAAGTTTGCAACAGACCCCTTAAACGCAAAACGGCAGCTCTGGCACTCACTCAAGTACAGGTGCGTTGTTTTTTTTTTCGATCATTTTTATTCTCATTCAAGATACATGGTATTCGTCATCATCATCTTCGCATCAAACAAAGCAAATCTAGGAGAAACAACTTACTTAATCGGTGCGAGTGTGATTAATTATTCACTAAATTTTATGAGGAGAGAATAATTATAATAATATCGCGGAGATGGTTGGATTAGTTGGGCTAAAGATTAAGTTCAGATGTTCCAGCCACCGCACGGTGGATTATAAGTCAATGGAAGAGGCTGGACAAGGCGTAGCGACTTTAAAAATGCGCATATCTTTGTTAAAACGCAACTTTTTAAGTTTGAAAAGAGTTTCATTGATTTCATTGTAAAATTTCCTACAGGAATATCACCCCAAACAGTTTGTTTTTTGACCGTGAAAAGATTTAAATTTTCATTTTTAGTAATATATTCTATGTCCGACCTCTCGCATTGATTCGCTCCACTGAGCGCTGGCTGCGGCTGCTCTTTTTATTTTTATTTTTCGTAGCCTCTTCTTGTGGACTTATCGCCCTCAAGGAGGGCACTCAACACTTGGCGAGACCTTGCCCTATCGTGGGTATTTGGATAAGCCAAGTCAGGCCATGGACCGGAATTGCTTGCGAAACCGAAATTATGACTAATTAGGTTATTGTTTTTTAAACACAGCCGGTGGGTAGAGCCAAGGTTTATTTTGGAAATGGAATGTCTGACGTTGAGCGGAGGAGCGGTTTTTGTAGACGCGCAGAAAAAAGAAAAAAAAACGAAGATGAAGAAATCGGCAACTTTCAAAAGAAGGCGAGTTTTGAAGTTTTATCTTTTTCGGTATCCGTGCTGGTTGATTCGATAATACTGTCTCGGAATGCCGATGCAATTTGGTTGGACCGAGAGGAAAGGGGGGGGGGGGCAAAAGGCACTTTCAAGAAGGTGCAAAGTAGATGGCGGAAAAAAAAAACGGATGCACAAATTGTGGGAAGATTTTTGGACCCCGGACTGCGAAAAGTTTCAGTTGCAATCCTTCTCTTAGGCGGCACTTTTAAAAGCCAGCCACCGGGGCACCGGCGGCCCCACTTCCACTGTATTATCTTTCCTTCTTTAAGTCAAAGCTGCATTGGTTGTGTCAAATTAGATTTTACAGAGGAAAAATTAAACTGCATTGTTAGGCTCCCGACATCTCGACTAAAATAAAGTTTGATGTTCTTCAGTTTATCCTGGTTGTCATAGCCGTTGCCAGGAATTTTTCTTCGTCCATTTGATTGCGCATGCGTTTGCAAAGAACATAAACGGGGGCTGACGTCATGAGACTGCTTCTCTCTCCGTCCTTTACTAACACATGCATTCAAATCGGAAAAGAGAGAGAAAGACGAATTCCTGGCTATACGGCTACGCTTCCAGGAGAATGTCGCGCGACCCATGTCTTCAGCTGGCTTTTAATCCGAGAATTTATTTTTTGGAAAACTCTCTGCGATAACCCTACAAGTCTTCTCCAATCACACTGTCTCTACTCAGAGAAAAATACTTCGGTGAAATTTGATCACCGAAGTTTTCGGTTAGAGGAACCGAAATGTTCGGTCCTGATACCGAATGCTTCATTAGTAATTCTGAGAATTAGGTAGGGGCGGAATTTGGTTTATAGTTACAGATTTCTTCGGTACTTACGACCGAACATTTTGGTTTATTCAACCGAAGATTTTGGTGATCGAAATAAGTCGAATCTTCAGTTCTAACAACCGAAACATTTTTCTCTGTGTATTTATTTCCACCCATTCTCTTTTTCACTCCTTTTTGGATCCTCCCCGACGACGACCTTTTCCAACAAGGAGTGAAGCGGAGACTGGGACTTTAAACGTGGGTTGAAAAACAACATAGGTACACACAACGTGGACAAATGAAAAGCGCGGACGAAGAGGACGGTGGGAGGGGGGGTAGGGGAGTGAATAAGAGAGGTAGAGGGTAAACTCATAAAGAACATGAATGTATACATACATGTTTCCTTGGCGAACCGTGGTTCAAATTATTAATTCTTGCAACTGATGACAAATTCCAAGAAAATAGAAACTCGTTTCTTCTCACTCATCCAATACCAACTTAATTAAAAAAAGAGAGGGGAGAGGGGAATAAGAAGGAGAGGGAAGGGGAAGAAATCTTCTTCCTTTTTCTAATCTTTGTCAATTGTATTTACTGACAGAGAAAAAAAAGCCGGTCTTCCGTGAGAGAGAGAGAGAGAGAGAGAGAGAGAGAGAGAGAGAGAGAGAGAGAGAGAGATGGAAAGAGAGAGAGAAACGGGCTGAAAAGAGACGGACAGAAGTCAGAGGCTTTACCATTTAACTTGTATCGTATCAAATCCTACTCGACGAGTAAGCTTAACCACTACTACGTAATTAAAATTGCATGGACTGAGAAGTTGAGGAAAAATGAGGAACTATGGTGAGTAGATTCATAGGAACCATGGTTGTTAGATTCTTCTGATCGTAGGAACCATGGTTGTTAGATTCTTCTGATCGTAGGATCCATGCTTATTCGAATCCTCTGATCGTAGACGCCTCCAGTAGGTAACACAATAAAAAATCAAAAACTTGTGAGAATATTGTTTGGAAAGAAAAACTATATTTAACTGCTCTTTTGCACAATTCCTTAGCACAAAAGAACTAAAAAATACTGTATATGAATGCTTGAATAGCATAAATTAAGAACTGACCAGCGGCGAGGCGTGAAATTTGGCAACAGTGTATTTTCTCCATTTAAATTCACCAAAAAAGTCGAACACTTCAGTCATCGGCGATGACCATAGGCATTTCGACCTTTCTAATGTGTTTAAATAGGAAAAAGGAACTTTGCCAAATCGCACGCCTTGCCACTTGAACTGACTTTTTACTTATACGTTTCGGAATTAGACATTTAATGTGGCAAGGTTAATTTTAAGAACCATCCATACTATAAAATGTTTTACTACAGCCCGAGCCCGAGCCATAGCTGTTGACAACGTTGGTCAAGTGGTTGGCGTAGCAGACTGCGAGTACAATCCTGAATTTGAATCCCAGTCGAGGCAAGGTGCGTCGCGTCGCCTAGTCGCCTTGTTCCCTCGAATGGACGTGAGGAAGCCTCTTAATTTCAGTTTACTCCTTTCCGTTTCAGAACTACCGTTCCATGTACATTTTTTGGTATTTTTCAACTCACTGATGATTTCACCGGTTGAGGAATAATTACACATTTCAGTTCAGTGTATGACTGTAATAATACACGAAACTATACTCGCATCTGTAATCTTTTTTCAATCGTTGGAGCTGTCGATGACTTTAAAAAAACTTGCGGTTATTTAAATAATTTTACGGCGATTGCAACGATTGAGAAAAGATTACAAATACAATAATTTTTGTGAATTACATATTTGTGTACACTGAACTGAACTAGATATGTAACATTTTCTCAAACGGTAGAACCATCAATTAAAACAAAAATCATTAAATATACAGGAACGTTTTTTCTTTTTCATTTCATATATTTTGCCCTGATTGCCGAAAGAAAACATTATGTAGTGGCAGATTTCGACTTCGTTTTGAACCTCTTGTCAGCTGCCTGACACCAACTCAAACAAAGTAAGACACGTGACCGAAAGTGACACGACTGACACAGCATCAACACGTACTTTTGATTGTAGGTAAAATCTACCTCAACATCACCACAAAAAAGTCACCTCTAACAACAATGCACACCTCACGACTTCCTCAGAACAACGCTGCTGACAAGGTTTGCAGAAGTACTCAAAAAGTTCCCTTCGATCAAGGAGATCTCAAAAGAATCCCTCTGTATAATAACTCACTTCGAAGCGTGTGTTGTGAGGCAAAACAATTTAATCGGGAGCTTCATTCAATTATGAGGGTAGTATTTTTCTCTATTTCATCACACCTTCAAAGAAGTATAAAGAGTATAAAAACCACCCTTCCGTTCCTTTCTCACGAGGGATACCCGCTCGTTAAGAGTGTTATGGTTTAATTGAAGAGTCGGTAGCTATGACCCTTTTGTTCAACTCGAGAGGAGTACATGCATCGTTCGAGACCACCACACAGCGCCGCACTACACCCTTAGATCGTCAAAAAGTGGCCAAAAATCAGATAGTTAATTTCTCATCAATGTTATTATTTATAAACTTTCAAGATCAATTTTAATCGCAGAAATCGCTTTTAACAAGTAATTCAAATCTAAAAAAGCCATTGAAAAGTTTTAAAATAAGCTTATAAGGTCGAAAACTATGATTTTTTTTATTTTTAGCCACTTTTAGTCTACCTCGGAACATTGTGCGCCGTGGCACCGCACCGTGCCGCGTTCGACGCAGACGAAAACCTTTTATTTTTTTGTGAGGGGTGAGTTACCAAGTTATTTTTGACGTCAATAAATTAAAAAAAAGGAACCAGCTATCAATCCAAACTGTTCAAAAGAGGTAAGCAAGAGAGGAAGGGAACCTTTAACCCGAGGTTCATGCGCATCGCCCAGTCTTTTCCTTTTCCCCTCATGCCGACCCCTTTTCAGTCTTACGGGAATGTACTTGGCACACACCCTCGCCGTGAAGAAGTAGTTAATTAGAAGTTCATAAACATTAAACTGACAACCAAAACCGTTTAAATGACCAGAGTTGAAGGAAGAAACAAACAAAAAATGTCAAACGGGCAAGTGTTTTGAACGATATAATCATTGCTGAGATAACCGCCAACGGTCACAATATGACCCATAGGGCGTTAGGGGCGATGGGCATAGTGCATAGTGATTCAATTACTGCTGAGTCACGTCGAGTTATTGTATTGAAGGGAGTTTGAAAAATCCAAAAGAGACTGACCGATGACCCCTAAAAGTCTTGTATGCACTCACAAAAATCACCGGATGTTTCATTTAACTTATCAACTTCCGCGTCTCTGGGGGTGAAGAGGGGGGGGGGGGTCTGAGACATGATACGATTGAATTTAAATAGCTCGGGAAATCTTGGGAAAGTTTTTTAGCCACTTGGGAAAGTTTTTTAGCCAAATTGGGAAGCTCACCATACGGTAGCGTCCTACAATTCATCCCTTTATTGTCTCGATGCAGAAAAGTATAGTACATCATAGGATAATATCATATTTTTTGCACGGATGCAGTAAATAGACGAATTCAAGAAAGCTATCTACATTAGAACCAAATCGACTGGACGTGCTTCAAAGAATTGTTAAAATAATATAAAATAAATATGCAAAACTTACCGGTTGAAAACCGGTGCTACATCCGTGTGTATTAGAGGTAAAATCCATCTGAAATAATGACAAAAAATGAATTATACAAATGACACATTTTCTTACATGTAATTGATACAGCGTAATCAAAACAAAGTAGCTCGCTAAAAAAATTGAGTCTAATATTTTTTATTTTTTGACGGAGATACGACTCATCGTTTAACCGTTTTAAACGTTTCAACGATGCTATTTTTATTCTGTTTTAAGACGCTAGTGAAAAATCGTTTTAACTTGATATCACCCTTGATTTCAAGTTTATAGACCTTAGATATTGAGAATTATAAACGTTTACTTAGAGATGTACTATGGCTTTCAAAAGAAAGTATATTGGTAGAAATTGTCATTCTTCAATGGGGCTCTTGGAAACTTTTGCTAAGTGGGATTGAAGAGTTGATTCTTGCATAAAAACCTGTGAAAATGACGATAAGTACACTAAAAAATCACAAAATTCACTCTCAGAATCGGGCTCAATGGCGGAGAGTCGCAGATATCATGGGAGATTCCTATCTAAATTGAGACATATCTCTGTGTTTCCGTAGAGAAAGTGACATATAATAGATTATAATAGACAGGAATCTCCCATGATACCTGCATTGAACCACCATTACGATCTTGCCGTTATAGCTGCTATGTAAGTTTATTCATAAATTTTAGACTTTCTTAGTGCGATTTTCGTGATTTTCGCTGGTTTTTACATCAGATTGGACTATTTATTTTCTTACAGCAAAAGTTTGCCAGAGCTTCATTCCTTGACCAGTTTTAAACGTGTTTGCAGTTTTCAGGTATTTCAGAGTCTAACGGCATTGCCACTTGAAAGTTTGCTTTAAAGAACCTAATAAGCTTTGAAAAATAATGGACAGCGTAATCAAGGACCACTTCGACGAGAGGACTTTCTTTTGAAGGTCATAGTACCTACCTTTTTTTTAGCCGATTGTTCTTTCCTCTGGCTGGCTCAGAACCCTGAAATGAATCACATCTCACTGGAGCTGCTATGGAGAGCTTGGTCGACATCTTGTCGGCGGATTACCTGAGTTCTGACATTTCTGAGTTTGATCAAATAAGGAAGGTAGTTTGGGCGGTTGCAACATTTTTCGCGTCTCCCGAGGTAAAGTCACCGGAATTTTTGATTCATTCTAAAACGTCGCGTCGCGGCTCAGATGTTGTTGTTGTTGGGGCTCCCGGCTCCTTCGTTCTTCGCTAGAGAGCTCAGCAAATTTCGTGTCCATTTGACATTAGATCATGTCAACATCAGTGTCGATAGTTTCTTTTAAATATCATATTGCTGCCTTCCGTGATCGTATTTTTATTTCTCTATTACTTCTTTTTCTCTTATTTTTTTTTTTTTTTTTTTTTATTCAATAAGCAGGAGTTAAAGTTTTGAATATTGTGAGCCTCCTGCACTCGTGCTTCACCTATTTGATGAAAACACATACACTTGAAGCAAAATTACGTTACATACTTTCCATTCTGAGTTTACGATCGATATGGTATTTGAGATAAGATATGGTTTTAGACCTAGTCACCGAGGAAGAAGTCTCCTGACCAGTGACCGCTTGGTAGCAATGTTTTTTCCTCAATTTGATTCAATGTAAAACAGTTATAAATTTTTGTTTGTTTATAATATGCGAGAGTAAAACACACCTTTGCCAACAATCGATTGCTGTACATACATTCAAATGGAGGAAACACATTGTTGCCAAATTGCAGAAGCCACAAAAATTCTTTAATTGCGGGTGGAGTTGCCCTATGTTCCAACTCCCAATGTTCAAAGACCGAACATTGTGAATAAAGGTTATAGTTTGCTGAAATTCTCACCCTTAAAAAACTATTTTAACAATTTTCGGTGAAAATAGTTATTGTTCCGAATAATTTCAATGCCATACCTATTACCTATAAGAGATTCAGCTTCGCAAAAAATGAAACCTATTAATCGGAGATTTACATTTCATCGCCATTTATCCTAAACTTTGAGCATTATGTGTCAATTTTATGCAAGAGGCGAAAGGAATTGTTGTAGCACAAGCACGCAACAGACCCATTGTCGACGAACTTGATAATTTTAATTATGATGCATCTCAAGAGTGTCTATAATTCCAAAAAGAATCTTCAAAAGCGTAAATTGTCGATCATTAGAAATTCTACGGCACGGTAGTCTTCGCTGGGGACCAAAACACAACAATAGCCCTCAGAATGTTAACAAATGTGAAAAAACGCATACAATGACGGCGACCATAGTTTCACTTGTCTAAACTCTCTTAATCTACCAGAGACTCTATAACTGGGCCAAAGTCAGAAAACGTGGAGAAAATCGGGATTCATTCCTGTCCTGATATCACTAATCCAGAAGTAATTTGGTTGGTTCGAAGTCAGAAGAGCCTATTTGCATCCTGCATTAGGTATGTTGCCTAGCAACCAAGGAATTCCTCGCCCTCTCTCTCCATCACCCTATCCCCATTTCTTCTTACTCTCTCTGCCTCCCCCTCCCCTCGTTTTCTCTGATTTCCCCTCCATTCATCATTTGACATCAATTTTAATACGCGAAACATAGTCAAAGCCAGCAAATCAGGTTGACGCCAATTTGCAACTTTTTCACCCGTCCAAGCACTGCGCGCGGTGCGGTGTTGCGCGGCGTTAGCCCTGAAACCGGTTTTACTCCGGCTCCGATCCGAATGCGAGAGAGGCGTCAATCGAGGTTTTTGACGTGCGTTTATAACCCAACCAATCCCGAACACAAGTACAGAGGAACCTTTGGGTATACGGCTTGCTTTTTTTTTTTTTTTTTTTTTTTTTTTTTTTTTTTTTTTTTTTTTTTTTTTTTTTTTTTGCAGAAAATCTGAACTCAAGAGGGGAAGCCTTTAAGATGGAAGGAAGGCGCAAAAATCACCAGGCAAGGCATCGCGTCGGATCGCACCGACGCGACGAATTTGACGTCTTACAATAATCGCCCGAGAGTAATCTAGGATTACGTTTACGAGCAAGGCGCAAAGATTACATTCCGCGGATCAATCGGACAGATCATTTAAGGAGAGGCAACTGGTAACAGAAAGTCTCTCAAGAGTATTGTGAACTCGTGGGGAGGGGGGGATTGCGGGCTTGAAAAGAAAACTACTTTTATTCAGGAAGGAATTGGATGCATTTATTGATCAGATTTTAACCATTTCAGAGCCAAATGGGGCAGTTGCAAGGGTCTGAGATACTATGTTTTTACAAAGAAAATGATAGTACTTGTTGAACTGAGAACAACGATGCCTTTGGTTTTTTTCTAAGTGTCCCGGTTATGGAGATACACACTTGTAAAGTTGTAAGAAATGGTGTGCGTAGTGACGTCACTACGCGGAATTCCCACTTGAGCACATTGTATTTTGGGCCAAAATCTCATCTCAGGAACAATATGACTTATAATTAGAGACCAAAAGGCATCTTTGCTCTCAGCTCATCAAGTACTCTCATTTTCTTTATAAAAAATACAACATTTAAAACCCTTGAAACTACCCCATTCAATCTGGCGATGACGCTTATTGTTAGCTGCTTTTCACATTGTGGCGAGGGTAAAATTTAGTGCAAGTTGATTTTTTTCTGAATCCTTCGCACCTAAATAGGTTGTCTTGAATTTTTCAGGTAAAAAAAACTATCCAGTTGAGAATCCTTTGGGTCTGCGTTTTGGGATCTTAAGTGGATGGTTTTTATAATCGCCGATGATCCCATCGAAAATACTCCAATCTGTAATCTTTTTGGCCACCAATGGAAACACTTTAAAATTTGATAACATTTTGATCATTCGATCAGAAAAACATAACAAATTACAGCGTTTTCGTGTGTTACAGTCATTCTGCTGAACTGGTCTATGTGATATTTTCAGTCAACTGGAGGAGTCATCGGTGAGTTAAAAATTTAGAACATAAAGTGTCATCCTATTTTTTAGATAGTATCTTCCCGAGTTTGCAACAATCACCGCTCTACCGTGTCAAAAAAGTGGGTTTAACCGTATATCAGGAAGCATTAATGTTAATCACGTTAATTAGTTAACCGTCCATTAGAGAGAGATACTTTCAAAGCTAGGATATCGAGCGGGATCGAAGTATACATTTAAACAACCGGTTGTAAATGACTTAACACTTGTAAAAAAAGAAGAGGTAATCAGAGGGCGGGAGAATCTACGGTTGCAAGAAGAAAAGAAATGAATAAAAAAACGAAACATACAAATTAAGGCTTAGGCATAAGATGATGTGTTGGAGGGGGGGGAGGGAGAGAGAGAGAGAGAGAGAGAAAGAGAGAGAGTCTTCGAAAAGTGTGAGGGGATAAAGAGAAACAAACATTTGAAGTTATATTATCCACTATCCTGGTTTACGAGCTTGGGGTACACACTGTGCGAGTGCGGTGATAGTGTATGGCAAAGCATTCACTGAGCAACAAACTGAAAGCAGGTATGCTATGGGCACCCGAGGTGGGCGCATCAGGCTTAATGGGGCCTCCTCTCCCGATATTTAAAATTTAATTATATTTTCTCTCTCTTCTTATTCTCTCCTGCCCCCTTCTTTTTCTCTCTTAATTCATTAATAAACAAGCGTATTTAATACACAATCTTTTACAATGTAATTGCTCGCTCGCCTAATTAATGACTATCTTTGAGTTGAGCTCGAGCTTTAGTTCATAGTTCATGGCTGCACGCTCTATAATAATGCATAGCTCGCCCCGTTCAAACCTCCATTTCTTGGAAAATCCTCTGTTTTCACTCATTCAAAGTGCAAAGTACGTGAAAAGTGGGAGCGTTGATTTTAGAAAATGATCGATTTTTTTTCTTTAGATTTGTAGCAAGAAAGAAATGAAATCTCGGATTATCCTCCAGGAACACCCAAATAATCTCTTAAAGGGTCAATTTTTACGACCCTTGGTAAATTAACGTGATATTGATGAGATGACCTAATAATAGGAAGCTATTAGAATACAGCCGTAGCTAGGAATTTGTCTCCCTCTGTTTATCCATTTGATTGCATAGTTAGAAAAGGACAGAGACAGGGGCTGATATCACGTTACAGCCAGTGGCGTCGCGTGCAATTTGGCAACAATGTATTCTATCCATTTAAACGCATGTAAAAGATCGAATTCAGGGGGCGCACAGTGCTCAAGGAAAATTCGATATATATGAAATGAGTTTAAATGGAGCAGTTGCATTGTTGCCAGATGGCACGTGACGCCACTGGTTACAGCCCCTGTATCTTTTTCTAACACGTACGTTCAAAGAGAGAAAGAGAGAAAAGGACAAATTCCAGGCTACAGCTATGGATTAGAATGTTACAAAGTACCGGAAAAACACTCGTCCTTATTTCCACAATCAAAGATCGAAGTAGATGGATTCATCCGCTTTTCCAAGCTCTTTGGGGACTCATCAGTTTAGGTGATGTAAAGCTTTTATTTTAGAACTCTAAGGAATAAGAGATGCGAATATTTATTAACCTGATTATTTCATAAAAATAGCTACTCTCATCGCTACGTTGGAAGATTAATGCTGGTTGTTACTTATCGCGATGTGTTATCAGATGAAAAAAAAAAAAATAAGTAAGTAAGTATACAAATCTGCAGTCTTACCAGGGGCGTCATTTCGTAGAAGGTAGGTTCCACCCTCAATGGGGCAGTTGCAAGGGTCAAAAATGTTGTGTTTTTTATAATGAAAATGATAGTACTTGATAAGCTGAAAACAATGGTGCCTTAGGTTTTTTTCTAAGTGTCTCGGTTTTGGAGATACAATCGTATAAAGTTGCAAAAAATAGTGGGTGTAGTGACGTCACTACGCGGAATTCCCATTTAAAACAATGTATTTTGGGCAAAAATCTGATCTCCGGAACAGTAGAACTTGATTAGAAACCAAAGGCATCTTTTTTCTCAGCTCATCAAGTACTTTCATTTTCTTTATAAAAAAACTGAACATTTCAGACCCTTGCAACTGCCCCATTGCATCTTAGAGCGCCTAAATTTTCAAAATTTATGGGGGAAGGACGAGGGCCCTGATCACTTATGCTCTAAGGAGTGTTTCATTTTCATTTTCCTTCACACACTCTATAGGGAAGAAGAGGCCCCTCTCCCTCAAAATTTACGAAATGACGGCCTAAAGTCATCTCTAGACTTTTGTCCTCTTGCACCAGGGGAAAAAACCTTAACTTAACATTCGGGGGGAAAAAGTCCAAAAGCTGGAAGAATATTCGACAAAATTGGGGTCTTCTGACCCTTTCAGTCTGAATTTCTCTGAAGTTGCGGTGACATTTTCCACAAGGTTGACAGTACTTACCCTCATGCACTATTGCCTGTTCAATTAATAGGCTGCTAACTTTGGGGAAATGGAACCAACATTTTTTTTCGTGATATAATTGCAAGAGCAGCTCTGGAACCGTGTAGCTAAATCGAGAAATTTAATTCTATAAGAAGGGGCAGAGGCGGATCCACTGGGGGGAGGGGGGCTTTAATTTTGCCTTTTTTCAACAGAAAATAATCCACGAAATCTTTTACTGCAACGCTTGAAATTTGAAAGTTCATGGGCAAATTTTCTGGATCCGCCACAGGGCTGCCGTTTGGCGTATAATCAATGCTATTTTCCAATTCATCGATGATTCCACCGGTTGAGAAAAGATTACACAGTTCAGTTCAGTGCATGACTGTAATAAACTAAAGTACTCGCATCTGTAATCTTTTCTCAACCGGTGGAATCATCGATGACTTTAAAAACCTTGCGGATGTTTTAATTAATCAACGGAGTCTCCACCGATTGCAGATGCCAGTATTTTCGTGCATTACAGTCATGCACTGAACTGAACTGTGTAATCTTTTCTCAACCGGTGGAATCATCGGTGAATAGAAAAATAGCATTGATTATACGCAAAACGGCAGCCCTGATCCGCCACCTAACCGAGGCCGAGGCACCCCACATCTTTGCTCCGGAGTGTCTGAAAATGAATCAGCATCATCGGCGCATAAGATTAAAACATCGCAAGATTCTAAATCGAGCAACTAGCTTGCCTCATTTTTATTCAACCTCAAAGAAAAAAAAAAAAAAAAAAAAAAAAAAAAAGATGTGACAAATCCACTTGAAATTGGTTTTAAATGAAAGCGCAAGTGATTGAGAGTGGCTATCTGGACACAAAAATCGATGTAACTGTGTTTCTTCTAGAAGGATTAACACGACAAAGAAACAGACACATAACAGAAACAAACAAAGTTTTCACCTCACCTGGATAGTTGTGATATAAAATTTTGTGTCCAGATAGCCTCTCTAAAACACTAAGACTTACGTTTTAAAACCAATTTCAACTGGATTAATTACAATTGAGGCGAGAAAATTCAAAATGTTGTAAGTGTCATTATAGACATTGCAAAGATTGTACAGCTTCTTAATTTTTTTTTTTTGAGTAACCTCTGAGAAAACTCAGCTGGAATTTTTCCCGCAAGAAAATCAGTATAATTCAAGAAAATTATTTTCCAAAATTTTCGTTCTTTTCAGGGCCTTCAACTATTATTTACAGAAAGGAAAAGTTGCTCAATCTTTGGAATGTCGGATGGCACTTTCAACATTTTGAATTTTCATACCTCAATTTTTGATTTAAGGTAAAATCATATGAAGCAAACAAACCAGACTTATATCGCGCCCATGCTGTCCAGGCTTTGGGATAGGATTCATAACATGTATCAGCCTCTCTATTGCTACAATTCTTTGGAATCGAGCCAATCGGAAAATCCGTTTTTTTTTCTTTTTTTCTTTTTTAACCCTCAACTTGGCAACCATGAATGAGTGTGACGTTTCCTGCGCCGTCATACAGTGACTGGATAAACCACAGTGCGGTCATTTTGGTCGTCTTTCTGATTGGTCGGATTCCTTACATCGCGAATTTGAGCATTTAGAAGTATTTTAACAGTTTTATAGGGTTCTCGTAGGCAAGTTAGACACGACAGAAGTTCTTCTGTCAAATTTGAAACATATTGGTTCGCAAAATCAAGAGAAATCAAGGATTCCCCGTAACTGACCCCCCGCAGATGCGCACCCAACTTAACACGGGCGCCATAGGGAGGAAGTGCTTTCCTGAGTCACTAGTAAAAAATATCGCAACCCCCCGCCCTAAAAATGGTTTATACATAGCATTAATGACTATTTTCAGACGGGGGGTAGAGAAAATTTCATTCCGAAACCCAGGAACAATCCTACTCCCCATGCTGCCCATGTTAAAGTGGGTGCACTATTGAGGGGTGGAGGGCAAATGGCCGCACTGTGGTTTATCCAGTCACTGTACGCCGTCATCGCCGGAAGCGATGTCTGGTGGAAGACGCAGCAAGCGATGTCTGGTGGAAGATGCAGCTCCGTGCATGCGACTTCACTCATTCTCTTAGCTCCGCTCGACTTCGGCAACACCGCAGCGCAAATAACCGCACCGAGAGGCGAGGTTCGCGGAGAGGGATGTGATGACTGGATAGAGGGAGAGAGAGAGAGAGAGAGAGAGAGATAGGAAAGGTGGAGAGGGGGCGACCAAAGCATCGATGAGTCGAAGACGAAAATTGATTGTCTGCAATTTGGCAAGGAATGAGTAATGTAAGGCACAGGAACACATGCACACAAGGCAAACGGCACAGAGGCACATGCATACAGGCACTGCGGCCACGGCACGGACAACGCGCAGGATTGAGCCGCGCAACGAAGCGCGACGCGCGCCGCCGCCATTTCCGTGCGTGAAAGAGAGAGATAGACTGAGAAGAGCACATAGAAGATTGAGAGAGAGAGAGAGAAAGAGTTAGAGGGAGGTAAGAAGGGAAGGAAAAGAGTGAGAGGGAGCGAGCGCGCGCGCGCGTGGCGAAAAAACGCAATTACTCACGCGCGCGTTATGCGCGACCTCAACGCTGAGCGGTGGCGTGGCGCATTCATCCTCGTTAAAATATGCTCGACGCGATTTTTTCTTCCACCGCGAATCCTCAATCCACCCGCTGATTGATAGCTCTTTTCAGCACCTTTGCATCTCTCTGTCTCTCTCTCTCTCTCTCCCTCTCTCTCTCTCTCTCTCTCAGTCCTTCCTTTTTCCTCCTCCGACGCACGTCCAAGACCCGCTTATTTCCAAGAACAAACCGCAATATGAGGGAGGGGGGCTAAAATAGAGCCACAGGTCTGTTTCGGTCTGCGATCTATGCACGTCCGGGGGAGGCTGCAAAGGTCTGAAATTTGAATACTGTCGTTGAAAAATTGAAACTTTTCAAGTTAGAATCGAAAATATGCTCTCGGTGGTTATATAGGTCAAATTGAAGCGCAAGCGATAATGTCTGGGAAAATATATGACCCCTTTGATCTTAACAGAAGTATGGCATAAAAACGATGTCTGCATAGCGAATATTATTTAGAATGCATATCGTTTATATCATTTGATGACAGCTTAGTTTATGTACGTTGTAGTTCATGAGGAAAAGTTATACCTTTTAGCCTGCTCTATTCGCATGGCCGAAAAAAATTACAACTCAATAGACGCTTAATGTGTTCAGACATGATATTTAAGTTCATCATGATAAACAATAATAATTTATCTTTGAAACGGTCCGTGTTGCGTAACCAATTGGCAAGCAGGCTCTTTAACCGCAAGTTTTACAATCCCGGCTTAAAATTGTAATTTGGACCTTATTTTCTTTTTCTTCGCTGATCACCTTTAGAATGTCAAAAGAAGGCATTTCAGATCAATTCAAGACTTTTTCAAAATTTCCTTTGGATGTCCTTCGGACGTCCTGAGGACGTAGAACGTCCATTGTTTTGGCCGGGATGTGATGAAACATCGATTTTTTTTCGAAAACTTTTTGCAAGCTTGGGGTTGGAAGATATAAAGGTTGAGTAGCTAAGTTCTAGCCTATGCGATTGACCCAAAAAAAATATCTCGTAAATCTTCAAATTTCGGAGATTCGATTAATCGAAATGTCGAGAATTTTGAATTTTCGATCGATCAAAACTCCCGTAACTTCCTCGAATTTTGATTCGAATGCAAAGGCCTGTAGATGATATTAAAGGTTGAGTAGCTAAGTTCTAGCCTATGCGATTAACCGAAACAAAATATCGCGTAAATTTTGAAATTTCGGAAATTCGATTAATCGAAATGTCGAGAATTTTGAATTTTTGATCGATCAAAACTCCCGTAAGTTCCTCGAATTTAGATTCGAATGCACAAGCCTGTAGATGATACTTCGGACTTAAGAAAAGAAAACAGATTGAAATAATCAGGAACAAAAGTTATGATGACTTAATCATCGGCAGTGGATTTTCCTGACAACGTTGCATTTGATCACAAACCTTTCAACACGTGGAACTCAGAGATGTTCAAAACACACCCATCAAAGGCTCGATTTTTCTTGAGAGAGTAACTTGACGAAAAGCTACGTTATCAGACATAGCAAAAGGCCACTGTTTTCAGCCCATTATTAGAGCCCAACGCCGCGCTGCGCTGCCATTACGCTCGCGCATGTAAACTCATTTTACGAATTGAGGATTGGATTTTGTGCAATTTTTGTTATTTTAACCCAACCTAGGTTTTTACCCCTGAATAAACCATTAAAACACTTTTAGCAAAGTGTATACAACTGTCCCATTGTTTGACGTTTACTTGCATTTAACACTCTTGTTTTGCTCTTTGAAGCAGGGGAAGTGCTTCCACTGACTTCCACAGACAGAATTTCTATACTTTGCCGATGTATTGAGGCTCCGAGAGCGTTAAATGCAAAAATTCAGAAGCTTTTAGCTCTGGTAATCGATAAATTAAGCAATTAACAGATAAAATAATAAAAAAGTACTTTGAATTTATCAAAAAATTGGTTAGTTGCGTCAATTGAAGTTTCAAAATGAAAAACTTACAACCTTACGAAGAAGTTCTCAAAATGCATGCTGATATTTGAGCTATCATCTATCAAGCACAGATGGGAATACTAATTTAATCGCAATCAGCTATATCAGGGAGAGTTAGTGGCGCTCACAGGAAGGGGGGGGTGGGGCTAAGAGGGCTAAAGCCTCCCCCAGACCTCTGATTTTGGGGGGTGGGGGAAGGAGGGAATACATTTCAGTAAAACGCTAATCAGTGCAACCCCCTCTCAAAAAAAAATCCTGCGTACGCCATTGCACTGGGGAGAGTACTGTACTTTCAGCACTTTCCGCATTTTCAGCTTCTCATTTGGATTTTCTAATTGAAAAGCTTACTATAAAGCAAGTTTCTGAAACAATTTTTGAAGGACTGTTCATCTTTCCGGGGGAGAAGGGGGACAGGTTTGTTTGTTTAGCCGTAAACTGATCAAGAAATGGGCTGGGTGGAACCGAGAAAATATTTTCTAAATAAAATTCAACGTAGCTTCTGGCAATAATGCCATGCACAGTGGCAGCGCGTGTAACCTGGCAACGGTGCATTTAGTCCATTCGACCCGTATAAAGTATCGATTCTAGGGAGGGCACTGTGCACCCCCAACGTTCGACCTTTTTCATGACTTTAAAAGGACTGGATTCAACGTTGTCAAATTGCACGCGCCGTCACTGCCATCCCAGTGTGCAGTACGGCTTTAATAATGCTTTGAAACGGAGACACGGGTTTCTTCCTATTACATTCAAAATTATCGTTCCTAGAGGAAGTATCCTTAATCTACAATAGGTTGATAATAAAACAAGAGCGGCAGACGCAGCATTGATGCAAATACATGCTGAAACTTCGTACACAACACAACAAGCAAGCTGAACGCAACAAAATATCACTTCATTCGAATTCAATTTTAAAGCCAAATCGAGATTTTTAAAATTGACGAATTGCTCAAATAAAAACTGAAAATTACGGTCATTCATTCAATATAATATGACTTTGTTATGGTTATATTCATGACTAAGTATAACGGCTAAATAAAAAATGTCTTTCAACAATACTTAGCGTTCGGCGTCATAATAAGCTTGAAATCTGTGTCAGAAAAGACGGATGAGCGTCGGTTTGTATAGAAGAGGACCCGTTGAATGGAAATGATTGATGCGCTGAATAAACAGAATGTGTAAAAAAGAAGCATGCTATTATTCCGAGACCTACTTTTAAACTTGAAAAATGCCGAAACATGCGTTCCATTATTTTGTGGGAGACATTTTTGAAGAGGGTACTTGAATTCATGGAATTCCCCGAAAAATATGTCACCCTCGAAATAACGTAACACCACGTTCCATACGTCTGTTTCAGTTTTTACAAAATTCAAAGCTGGTCTCGAAACATCCACAAAATATACTTTTTATTCACATTCTGTATAATAACATGGAACCAAACCGACTCAAAATATCAATAAATGTTACGTAATTGACAAAATAAAATTACCAACGACATTTTCAGAACATTTAAGTCGGCTCGGGCCAAAGAAAGAAAACGTCAGAAACCAGTGGCGATGGCGTAGCGAGCAATTAGGTAACGTTGCAGTTTGACCATTTAAATTCATGAAAAATATCAAAATCAAAGTATTGGGTGTTCGGTGAACACCTTCGAATTCGACCTATTAAATGGGTTTAAATGGACACAGCACAACGTTGCTAGATTGCACGCTACGCCACTATCGGAAACTATTTTGGTTCTTCCAAACATCAAATTCTCTCATGATAAATTTATGTAAAAATCCTTGGGATTTTCAATGTAAATGAGAATAAATTATACGAAGGAATAAGCAAAATATTAATATCCAATACTCTGGCATGATTTTTAATAATAACACTCATGAATGAAAACTCAAATGATCATGATATTATGTGACTCACTTCTGAATAAGGGACCTAGGACCTTATTTATCCTAAAGAAGAAAACTTGAGTTACGCTCAGAATAGCGCGTACACTGAAGAAAAAATGCAAACTAGTTTGCCCAAAATGTTAAAAAATTATGCCGCTATGAACTTTTGAAGATTACGGTTAAAAAATTGCGATATGGAGAAAACAGACGGGGACAAACGTTTTCTAACGCGGAAAAACTGATCACACTGAACTTTTCTATGAAACATCTCTTAAGACATCTAAAACCCGTGTCTTCTTTTAAATATTTTTGCCTTCGAATCAGACATTTGGAACTATAGCAGAACCACTGCGTTTGTCTTTCTCTCTCTCCGCACGCTTAAACGTATGCGTTAGAAACACAAAGTCGCGTGATGGCTCAGATCAGTGGCGTCGTGTGCAATCTGGCAACGCTGGATTTTGTCCATTTAAACGTTTGAAAAAGGCCGAACTAATGGAGGTGCACAGAGCACTCTCTTAAATAGATATTTTGCACGTGTTTAAGTGAAAAGCAGCGTTGCTAAATTACACGCGACGCCATTGGCTCAGATTATTTCCCGAACGCATGCTTTTACTTTTCAAGCGCCCTTGAGTTACTATGAAATTCATCCTCCAATTCCGTGAGAAATGTCTGCATTTTCCAATGCTCCTTGATTAATACTTTCCAAATTCGTAAAAATTGCTCATCCGTCCGGATATTCCCTTGAATGTTCAAATAGTCTAAGCAGATTGAAAATTCTGTGAACCAATGAACCTGCCTGCCTCACTTTACTTAAGCAAGATTTGCTAGAACTGCGACATTGCAAATGAAAATATCTAAGCAAACGGAAATATTCCAACGGGATCGAACCCTTTGAATCATCGTCACAATGAACAACAAAGACAACAATCGAACAATACAACAATATTTACAACCTCTGAAAACAGAAGTCTCGTGAGCCTGGTTTTATAACGAGTGCAATATAAAAGCAGACGTGGCGTTATGGGGACTCACGCCGAAAGATGAAAAAAATAAAGCAGGATTTTGAGGTAAGACCTGTCAGCGACACAGCGATCATTCCAAGGGACATACCAAAGAGAAGAGAACTGATTGTAAAAACGCTCATAATAAAGGAACTTATTGTTTGGGTCATCGAGGCAAGCGAGGCTTGGGTCCAGGTAGAATGGTAGAAAACATTCTTAGAAAAATGGACAAGGCTGAACAAGACACAATACTGAGTTCGTGTGGAGTCTTCCGAGCCCAAATCCACCATCCATCTGCTGGTATGGTGGCTAGCTCTGGTTTGGCTTCAACGTTGAGATTTTTGGGAAATCGTATCACCAACGGTGCAAATATTATGAATGAGCTCTTCAGATCTTTGTCACAACGCACAAATGCATGGCTGGACTAAAGCGAGCAAAATCCACGCTTTAATTAGCATATTTCTTTTTGCACTATTTTCTTCTGGGAAAAGAACTCACTGCAGGCTGCGCATATAGCTGTAGTCGGGAATTTCTCTTTCTCTCTCTCTTTGCACATTTGAACGCATAAGATAGAAAAGGATAGAGAGAGAGCCGCTGTCACGTGACTTCAAGCATTGTTCCTGTCCTTTTCTAATACATGCAGTCAAATGAGCGAAGAGAAAGAAAGACCAATTCCTGGCTATACGGTTATGTGGAGCCGCGACAAAACAAATACAGATTGTTTGTCTTGCTCCTCCCGGAAAATCTTGAGCTCCGTTGGCAAACAAAATCAGTATTGTTGCAACGTTACCGTTACCTTTCGGTTATTGACCATTATAATTTCTGTAAATATCATGATATCGCATGGATTAAAAGAGTTCTCCTGTTTGCGGAAACAAGTGGAACAAATACGTTCTTTTTCAACCTTCTGAATAATAAAGGAGAAGAAGGGGGAGTCCGTGGGATTCCAAAACTCCAAAACCAATTCTTTTTTTCAATGAAGTTGTGGAAATGTATGTAAACATTTTCTTCCTAAATTCGTGTCATCGAGAGTACAAAAATTACGGGAAACTTTTTGTACTCTGCAATATGCATCACCGTCACATAATGTTGTATTTTATGAAATTAGATCTTAAACCCCGTGGAACTCGACAGACATTTTTTCCCACAAAAGGACCAAACTTTTTTTTTCTTTCTCTTTTAAAGATACACATCAAAAACAAGCTCTACAAGCTGATGAAATGAACGTTAACATAACTTACGTAAATGAATTATCAAAACATCGAAAAACGGGAAGTGATTCATTTTATAGGCATGTATTGTTTAGAGTAAAAAAGTCAATCTGGAACTATAACTTGGAATTTTGAAAGGAGTCTTTGGCCTTAGAATCGTTTCGTGGATATAAATAAAAAATTCATTGCACAGAAGACTGTCAAAAACAACTGAGTGGACGAAAATAATAATTTCATTTGGGATACGGACGAACTCTTTTCCACGCCTATAGTAGGTAAATCACATACTGAGCGAGCACACATCAACATTCTACCATAACAAAATACATGCAGACAAAATTGTATTGTCAATTTTCATACTAGATCAAGCTGTAATTAATCAAGATACCACATAAAGTCACCGTAGAAAATTGTCCATCGAAAGCAAGAATCTGAATCCATGCGTCAAAGTATTTTTTGGAGTTCGATTTATATCAATCCGTCGAAATTGATTTCAAAAGAATATTTCCCATGAATTGGAAAATAATTATCAAATTAGATAAAATGGTGGCAAAATTTTAGAATACCTTTCTACGGAGAATGAAGTTTCTGACAATTTTTTTGATATCGCATCAAAACAAATAATTAAGTGTATCAAACGACCGAAAAAATTATGCAAAGGTCAGGTCCTTTATTAGGTGTAATTTAAGCGAGTTGGGAGGGGGGGGGGGGGCAAAAAATTCAATTTTTTTCTCCCACCCTTCCCGGAATTTTCTTTGGTAAGTTTTAAAAATTTCCGGCAAGAATCCCGTTCAAGATATCTTTTTGTTCAATAAAACAAATCTTTTGTAGAAAAGTAGATAAGGAGACAATCAGGGATTTTGACATGGTTCCCGTTGGAATGAACCAATTGTTAGTTTATTTGACCATCAGAATTTCAATTTTTTATTTTTTAAATGTTTGTTTTTGTTCGAATTTTTTACCGCAAAATTAATTGCCCTCTTGCCCTTTTGACTCTACCCCCGGGGTTGCGCGGATATTTTAACAAGGTCAAACAGAGATTGAATCTAACTAAGTTTATAAAACAATCCAGCGTTCGGCTTTACGCCACACATTACGACGACAGTAATTATTCCGATGAGAACAGTAGAAAACTAAACTCGGGCATTTGATCAGATACAAAATTTTTGCGCTGACCAAGAAAACTAGGTTGTTTGGAATTGAAGGTGCTTTGAAATACTATGAAATGAAGGAGACTGTATTTTCCCACTATGACCAATGGTCAAGAGCTTAGCCTTACAATTCCTTCGGGGATGGAGCGAGACATACAAAATAACAAATCATATTATAGGAAGTCGTTTTGCGCGTGCTCAAAAAAATCGTTCGTATTACGATAAGGATGTCCGCGGCACTTGCAAGGGCATCAACGCGATGCTCACTCGTAACCAAAGGTCGGTTGGGGAGGGACTCTGTTAAGAGTCATATCTTCAACTCCCAAAGCCCGAGGAAGAATAAATTTAGATGAAATGCCATGATTTAAACAATGTGGAGACTCACGTCTATCTTTGTAATATTTTTGCGGGAGGACAACTCAGTGAGGATGACAGTGGTGGTGACAACCACCACTTCGAAACGTTTTAACAGAAATTCACAAAAAAGGGTCTTGATAGCATTTATTCATTCTTATAAATAGAATATGATATTTAAAATAATTGACGCTTGAATATTATGAAAAGTGATCTTCATTTTATTCATTAAGAACGGAAAACGAACTCATACAAAAATGACATAGTCTATAAACTTCTAGGGTTTCTATTGAACTAAAACTCGAAAAATTGTGGTGAATGTTATTCACTGAGTGATGAGTGAAGCGTTACATTGTCTAGTAAAATGTTTGGAGTGGCCCAGTAACCTAAACCGAATGACTCATCTCCACCGTTTTAAATTCACAGTAATTTCCTTCATTAAACTCAAACTGATGTAAATAAAACAGTAAAACATCGCCCCAAACAGTCGTTTGGGGCGATAAAATGAAAAACAAAAGCAAACAAAAAAGAGCTTCCTTTGCTTAAAGAAACATAGTTTGAAAAATGACTTTAGGAGAGCTGCCTATAGGAAAAAGTTTATGAGCTTTTCCTCAGGATCCAAATTACGTTGATCGCAGTATACCTATACATCAGTGAGAAAAGTGCCCTTAAATTTAGTTAAACTTATCTCTCTGATCAAGATAAGTTTTGAATTAACGAAAAGAAACGACAACCAAAGCAAACAGCCTCGTTAATGTACCTATTTTAAAGCCCAATTATTAAAAAAAAAAAAAATTGGCACTATCAATTATTATTCGACCAAGTTAACAAAACACGAATCTACCTCATTTCCATAAACATCAAGCCTGCTTGTTAGCTAGCGGTTGACAGAAATATCACTAAAATCACTGTATAAATTGACAGTTCTGACATGCAAAAGAGCGGACTTGCCATCAATGGAAAAGTGATACATACTTCTTGACATAAGCCATCGAAATAAAAATCAAGGAAACTGAAAATTGAACTGAAGATCGCGATTCTATTCCGATAATCTAGCTCTCCGTCATTAAAAAACAAAACTTTAAAAAGTATTGGTCCTCTTCAGGGGTTGTTCTCCAAGTTCTTCCTCCGCTGAGCGATATTCGAAGGTATAATTATTGTTTTGTCGTGATAGTATCAAGTGTTTTCTATTTAGACTCTGTAGTGTATATTGCATATTTCTTACTCGTCGGTGTATTACATCTATATGTGGACACTCATTTCACTCTGGAGATTGCTGATAACAGCACTCTGGACATCTGAGTCGATTGATCACGTAGGTAAGAACGTGCTTTAATTGACTTATTTTAAGGTAATCATTATAAAAAAACGGGACACCGATTTTGAAATCGTGCTCATACCTTTCCCCGGTGAAAATATAATTACTTTGAAGTTTTCACGACTAATCTCAAACGAATCAGCCATGTTTTGAACCGGTCGTCTAAAATGGAGAGGAAAATCTGATTTTTAAGGAAACGGGGCTTTAAGCTGCTGATAGTCAATGAGGGCCACTACTGTATTCTCTAACGTATAATAACCCGCCGCTTATAGAAAAATAGCAGGACTAAAAAATCCGGATTTTCACCACATAATGTGCGGCATATAACCACATCATAGTATAGACTCGGTTTTAAAGAAAAAAGCTAACATTACTCCATGACAGTGTGATTAGCGAATGACACTAAAATGTGTTTCTATTTCAAATCAAAGAAATCATATGAGCTTGATTTAGTGACTCGATTTTGTCATGCCTTCTCCAAAGAAATCACGTAAGTGGAGGGATTATAACAGCCCTTGTTGACAATTTTATTCCAAGTAACTTATTCAGTACTTAGGGAAGAGGTGGTTCTCAAAAAAGGGAAAGCAAAGAGACTCTCTTATCATTGACAACTATACCTAATCTTGCATCCTGAATTTCTGGACGATTATTTGAGAAATTCACTGGACCGCTGGGGCCTGGGCCAGATAAATGGTACTTTATTATGAACGAAGGTGTATTTCTGATGGATCATAATAAGCCAATGAGTGATTTAGCAGTGCTGCCGTTTTGCCATTAATCAATGACATGTTTTAATTCACCAATAATTCCATACAGGTTGAGAAAAAATGAAACACAGAGTTCAGTGTATAACTGTACTGGATGAAAATACACTGATCTGTAATCTTTTCCCAACCGGTGAAGTCGTCGATGACTTTAAAAAGCCGGATATTTTAATTAACTAAAGGCGTTTCCACTGATAAAAGATTGCAGATCAGAGCATTTTCATGCAGTACAGAATCATCGGTGAATTGAAAAATGTCATTAATTATACGCAAAACGGTAGCTCTGCAAACCAATAAATTTGGATGGCTAGGATTAATTTGCATAGGTATCTTGATTAATAAACTATCTTCGGAATTTTGAAGGATTTAATTATGGTGGAGTAGCTGATATTCGATTCTGGGAGAGGAAAAGTGTTCTTTTTGAGAGGTCTCCCTTATAAGAGTGATATTACAACCATTATTGACAGCAATTTTTATTTCATAGGGGTCTAGAAAGGAGCCGATCAATACCCTTCCCCCTTATACTGCCTCTGCCACCAATGCATTTTTTTTTAGCTTACTTTTATTCTTCTTCCATAATTGGGGATCTTTACACCTAACCTAAATTCTACCGTAATTATATGGGATTCGTGAAATTATTCTTGATTATTTTAGATCAGGAGCTTTCAAAGTCGAAAGCAAGAGCTAACTATATCGAATGCTTGCCAAGCTGTCTCACTGTCTGAGCCTAGTTCTAGGATAAACCATATCTTTACTTTAGCAACCGCGCAATGGGAGCCCTCCTCATTTATGTCAACAGTTCAATCAGGAATCAGTACGTATAAATCTGGAAGTTTTCTTAGATTGACAGGTGAAATGGTTCTCAACAAAACCGGATAAATGCATATATGCGAGAGTTGGAGCCAATTCTTCATGCACTGAGGGATCCAGGAATCTATATCCTTCCCTCTTCTCTCATTAGAACGCGTGAGTTAGAAAAGGACAGATAAGGGACAGTCACGTGATTTTCGCCCTCTCTTCTATGTTTTTCAAACACATGCGTTCTAATGGGAGAAGAGAGAGACTGGCAATTTCTTGGAGAAAGAGATCAAGAATGGACAATTATAGACTTGGAAAATTATCAACCCGCTAATATTTATTCGACGCATGGAGTGATAAGGAATACATCGAAAGTGAGTTAATTTATCAAGTTCGGTCGAAAGGAACGGTCTGCAAAACTGCAAAATCATCTCTTAGATGGTAAAATTAGATAAAGTTTAGAAACAAAAGTAGTACTTACATGAAAATAAAAATCACAAATAGAGAGTTTCCAGAAGCACAATCACTTTTCCAAACTTGTCACAAATACGAAAAAAGAAGAAAATATCGATTTCAAGTAAACAAATAAAAAAATCAACAACAAAGAAATATTTCGGGGGTGATAACCAAGATAGGAGAAACTGAAGGGGGGAAAAACAAAACAAATCAATTAATGGTCATAAAAACCATTAGGAAAAAACCATGATGCGCAGGCAGTATCACTATCGTAGACGATTAATCCAACTTGAAACATTAAAATAAATAAAATCACAGCGCGGTCATAGGTTTCGATTTATTATGCTGATAAAGCAATTAGTAAATATTGGTAGAAACACAAGTTAAACACACACAGACACACACACAATCACAAGCACTTGTCAATAAAGTTGAGCGTTGGCAGCTGCCTCGTTGGGTCATCAACAAACACACATAAAGAACGGTCTAAACACTGTTAACGGATGGGATTACGAGCGAGCGGAACACACGTGAACGCTTGGCAGCGCTATATCCATGACTGAACTGGACCCCGTTTGGGACGTATAGGATAGGATAGAGAGAAGAGGAACAACTTTCCACTCGATACTCCGGAGTGTTCATCAAGCAAGGGGGACAGCCAACAGCTAAGCAGACTGAGCCGTGCTCGAGTGATGTGCCCGAACTGCATAGTTGTCAAGACAGGGAAGAGAGTGGGAGAGAATCGATGGATGGGCGGGGGAGGAGGAAGCAAAGGCCAGAGAACAGAGATTTACACGGAGAAGAAAAGGAAGACAATTCGAGGTTTTTTCCCTTTTTTTATTTGATTGAATTCATTCTATTTACTTGCTTTTTATCTTAATAGTTTGTCAATAGCTATTTATTTGATACCTTGATGTCCTTTTTTAAAATTAATAGAGGAGTAAAGGTGAAACTTCGACGTCCCATTAAACTTAAAAATTGGCGATACCACACCAAACAATTGGATACTACCTTTTCCCCCTAGTCTTTTATTTAATAATAATGAGATCTAATTGTAAGAGAGAATAATCGAAGTTTAAGGATCTTAATTTTTTTTTCTCGTCAATAATATTACTGGAACAAGCGCAAGGCTTTTGGAGGTATACTTACTATGAACTTTATTAATTTCCTAAAATTTGAGGTTGGTAAAAATCTATCCATCTATCCAGCTCTATATGTAATTTTGAAGACTTTTGTGGCATAAGATTTAGGAAAAGAACTTGTGTTCGAAATCTACCCATCATAGGTGATAGTTATACACTATAAAAAAATTATAATTAATCCAACAATTTCAAATTTTACTACTCTCAAATTTTCCGTGGCCTCATTGAGAAGGAATAAATTGTGCTGTATTCATTAATATTTTTCAAAAACTGAATATTCATTGTACTTATCGTATCGCATGCTTTTCGGTAACAGCCGTAATAAGCATACATTCAAAAGGGTGTACACGGATGATCTACTAAGTAAGTATTCAAAGTACCGTAGAAAGAAATTAATTATAAATTTGATGCATCCACGTTTTCATCTTAACATAGCCAATTAGCCAATAAGATTTTCGACTTGATGAAAGTTGCTAAAATTTAAAAAGCCTCTCTATCACTCTTTATTTATTAAATTTCTCTTAGCCCACGCAACTTCCTATCCTAGTTGAGCCATGCAGTTTCAAATAAGCTTAAATTATTTGCAACATTTCAAAAATTTCTGCGTGTAAATTTCCATTACATTTTTAAGCGTGTTTCTCTTCATCATTATAAAAATGTGCACGAATTATAACCCATTGGTTTTTACTTAGAAAATTAAATAATTAAAAAAATTAGTTTTCAGCTATCTAAAAAAATCATTTAGTTATAGTTAGTGTCAGTAAAAAAAAAAAAAAAAAAAAAAAAAAAAAAAAAAAATGAAAAGTCCAGTACAAAGAGGCCCGTTTGAAATGAAAAGGATTACTTACTTGTAGCCTAGAAAAAATTTCAAAGAATCAGTGAGTGCTTTTAAGTTGAATTTTGACCTCTCCATCAACCATTTTAAACCAACTGATTTTGAATTATGTTCGTCTATATTTTTAATGAAGAACAAAAGGTACGAGGCTATTGTACGGGTTAATTTTCGTTTAGTTGCGGTAAAGTTTTGTAATTTCCGTGATTACAATGCAAAACATACCGTCTTATTGGTAAATACGTGCTGGCTACTATGCGGAGACTTCAACGCACGAGTATGAAAAAAGCAACGACGCGTTAGCAGTCAACAGTGTTGATTTTATTATTAATCTGTACTTACCCGGGAAGCATGTGGGGTCGAATACCCGGTCATCCAGACAAATTAACATCACGATCAGTGGTGGATCCAAAAAATTTTTCTGGGGAGGGGAGGGAATTGGCACGCCTATGAATTTTTAAAGTTCTTGCGTTGTAGTAAGAATTACATTTTGCGATATCTTTTCTGTTGAAAGAAGGCAAAATTTGAGGCTTCTGAGGGGGGAGGGGCGTGGATTCGCCACTGATCACGATCCATATGAAGCTTTGCCAAAAAAGGGAGAGAAAATTAAAATACAAAGTTTTTTTTCTTCATTTTTGTAAATTTATTATTGATAAATAGCGCGCAATGTCTTGATGACGTATTGTAGAAACGCCCTCAGTTTTTTAATTTTCTTATAATTCATGTAACCTCACTTCTCACTGTATTTGTTTGTTATTCCATAATGAATACTACGTAAAATAGTCAAATAAACGAATAAAAGAGCAAGGAATAAATAAACGAAAGTTGAGGTATAAGTTGTGCCGGCATAGGGTTTCGCGTAATAGTTCCGAATTCACAAAAAATTCTGCGGCTAGCTCAGTTTTTTAATATTTTATCATAATTTTTATTGCGAATATAATTATTATAATAATTATTATCAATCCTACAAGAAAAATTCACATCTTGCTCAAGCATAGGAAGAGGTGGTTGACCTCGATATGGACGGAATATGAGACGAGGCCTGTTCGTTTCCTCAGTTCGGATAATACTCAGATACTTTTGAACGGCTCGTTCGGTTTGAATTGCCATTTGCCAATCATAACAATCAATTAAAATATAAATGATCTTTGGTTGGATAGTTAAAAACGATGCGGCAATTGGATAACACCTTATTTTCAATTATTATATAATAGCGGTAATTTAATTAGCCTTTGGGGAATATATCCGATCAAAATCTGCTGAAGTGCAGTTGTAAAGAAATAATTTGAGTTCAAGCGTTAAATTGAGGGAGTGGGAGAGAGAAAGAGAGAGAGCGAGAGAGAGAGAGAGAGAGAGAGGGTGATTTTTTTCGAAGTAATTAAAAAAATAATAATAATAATAATAAAATAAGTATCATAAAATAGCGGAAAGGTGTAGAGAGGGGAGAAGTGGGCCGAGCACTTGGAAAGTTAGTCTATATCACGCCCAGCCAAGCCCTGATGAAATTCGCAGCCACCCTTCTGGTGCCCCTCGAATGAGTCGAATATTTGAACTGAAATCATGGCAGAAAAACCTTAGAAGAAAAAAAATAATATATATTAAGAAGAAGAATAAAGAAGTTCGCCATTTTGAAGTCCCTCCACACTTTCCCAACTTGAGTCTCGTCGTTTTAACGAACGGATTTCGCGCTGCCGTAATCTGCGGTCGGATTAAAATTCTTCACCGGTTCGTTCGTTAATTAAAATCCACATTTCAACAATCAACAATTTCAGTCGACCAACACACATGTTATAACTCCTTCAAAAAAAAAAAAAAAAAAAAAAAAAAAAAAAAAAAAAAAAACGCGTATCATGAATCGTGCAACTGTTTGAAAGCGAACTTTTTTAGCCTCACAGCTGGCGCAAAATCAATCAGAATACAATAATATTGTATGCGTGATATTTATAAACAGGATGAATGTATGCGATCGCATGTTGTATTAGAAAAAAATTGACCATTGAGACTACAGAATAATAACCTTATAAGGCTTATTTAAGCCTAAAATCATTGTATACACGCGCAAGTTGTACTCTCCAAACCTACGTTGGCATGCATAAAAAAGCGGATTTTTTATTAGCAGTAAAATGTAGTTGCTTGTAAGTTTGAAGTATCGCCAACTACCTACTTTTGACTCTTAATTTTAGATTTATTTGTTTTTATCAACATGTTCGCAGAATAAATAGATCTGGAAAATTCCGCTTGAAAATATTTATGGAAGAGGGCATTCAGGTATTCTCGAGTTTTTTTTTTTCTTAAATACCATACCATAGATCCTGATTGATGAGGACTTATTACAACGAGTACTTCATTTGTAAACGTCACAGTATGCAATGACTTGCAATCAAGGGGTTGAACGTAAAGCCGCAAAAAACCTTCTCGCAATTGTTTTGAAAAAAAAAAAAAAAAAAAAAAAAAAAAACAGCTCCTCGTCCAAATAAGCTGCTGTGTTATTTTTTCAAGAGGAGATAGTTAAAATTTTCAAATATTTGTAATTATATACATTTATTAAACATTACTTACGTGTCTTATCTAAAAATGAGTTGAATCTGGAACTATATTATTTTTCTTCAGTCTTACTAAAATTGATCTTTACACTACTTTCTGGAGAGAGAAGCTCAAGTTAAGTGCGTTGACTGCTTTTATTACATATAGCAGGGCGGGTTTCTAATGGGTATATAGATCTCAGAGCCCCCCAAAAGTAAGCACCATGAAGACACTTAACACATGTTGACTTTGAGAGTGATGAGTTGCCAAAATCATGAGCATTAGGATCTTCGGCAACTGCTACTGCAGCGCTAATTCATCAGCTGGCCACATTGTTCACACCGGTACTAGGAAAAAGAATTATAGGTGGGAGAAATCTAATTTTATTTTTAAACTCTCTACATTAGGTTTTTTTGCCTCTTCAAGACTCTAAAAAATGACAAAGAGTTTCAGCAAACATTGCAAACATTACAATATTGCTGGTTGAGACTTATGATGATGAACGTGCAGATATAGTGGTTTGATGTATTTTTTTGCCTTGTTTTTTTGCGAGGGGTTCTAGGAAGGAGATAAGTTAATCTTTTTTAAGATTGTTGAAGAGATTATTTCGATGTACTCCCTGTTTTCATTTGATTCATAATTTTGTTCGAGCGCGCTTGTTTGATCAGAACTGGCAACATCGCTATCAGTCGATGATCTCTCTTCCAAATCTGTAGTATCAATGAACTGTAGAGGGACACGCGACTATAGTCAGTCGAATGAGTTACTGGGCGGGCAGGTCGCAACCGACGCTCAATGGAACAAAGAACATCACATTTTGGATAGAAAATCAAGGGTGAAAATAATGACAGTATGCAATGGTATCCAAAAGCCTTAACAGATGCAGTTTTTTTATTCAGAGGCTTCAAGACGCACAATGATTGTTTTCTCAACACACTGCGTCTAATCAATGAGTCAGTAATTATTATAATCTTCTAAAGACTATTTTATTGCATGATGCAGTCGAGCTGGTTAGGAGTGGAGCTGTTGCAGGCTTATCAATAGTCGATTCGGCTGTACACAAGTACTATCGACGAATTAAAGATTGTCGCGAGATTTTCACGAGTTAAGTTTCGCCTTCAAGGTTCCGGCTCGGCCACTCTTCATACTCAACACACCATGCAGGCGAGAGGCCAGTGCGGGTGGGGTGGAGAAGCCGTTGCAGATCAGTCCCAAACTCACATCTATAACTGACAATTTGTGAAAATGTCGCGACAATCTTTAATTCGTCGATAGTACACACCCTACAAAAATGACCACAAGCTCACTAAAAAATCACGAAATCCACTCCCAAACTCATCAAATGCTTTCAAACGCGAGATCATAATGGCGGTGAAATCCGCCTTTTACATTGGGTTTCCACAATCCACATCTCATCAAGCTCTATCTTCAAGCTAGGTGATCTCGCGACACCACTGAAGGAGAAGAAGCAGAAGGAGAAGAAGACGACGGGGAGGAGGATGAGGAAGAAGAAGAAGAAGAAGAGGAGGAAGAAGAAGAAGAATCATAAAATTTCCAAAAGCTTTAGACGGCTATCACCGTTATTGTGATCTCACTTTTGAGAGTGTTTGATGAGTTTGAGAGTAGATTTCGTGAGGTCTTAGTGAAATCATCGCACTTTTTGTTGAGTGTTCCAGCTAAATTGACTATTGATAAGCTTGAAAATGGGCACTTATGGACAAGATGGTAAAGACCAATGTTAGAGTCATGTGAATTGGAAATCTGCAAACCAATCTCATAACTTTGGTTAAATGCGGCTAATCCTTTAATTTAGAGGCCAATGTCAGAACTCGATAAACGGAACGAGATAGTACTTTAGTCCCACGAGTACTAGTATTCGGGATTTGCACATTTTTTAATCGTATTTCAACAGTAATAAAAGTGGATTTTTAGCTAATCAACAACTGTTCAATTTTATTATTCTATGCATGGGGTCATATACTTGATTCGTTAAAACTTCACTATAATTACGGTTGAAATGCGATTCAAAAAATATACGAATTCTGAGTACTGGTACTCATGGGATTCGAGTACTACCCCGTTTGTCCAAATGTCCAACTCTGGCCAATATTGATCATCTTATCATTGACTTAAGACAGCCCAAATTCGGGTTGCGAACTGGCCTCCTTTCCGATCTATTGTGCGTTGAGTAGCGGTTTGATCGCTACAGGTGCGCGCTGAGAGAATACTAAACTTAGAACACATGTTTAATAAAAAATACTTGAAACTTCCATAACTGCACATTTTGAGAAAGGGGGAAAAGTGGCAAATTAATGCAAGAAATTAGGTAAGAAAGGAACACCAATCCTCCCCCACCCCTCGACCGTTCTATCCTTCTTTAACCGCCACCTTTATCCATATTACGATATCAGATTGGGACCAACCTGATTTTGGTTCTCTCTTGCTCCTTTTAATCGGAAGAAGAAAAAGAAAGCAAAACAAGTCCGTTGATTAGCAGACGGTTTGAACTAGTGATTGGCTTTAATTTTGAAAGGATGGATTTGTTAACGTGAGATTCAAAATTTACGATTTAAAGTTTACAATATTGAGCTCGTCGGGTCGTTTTCATTATAATTATAAATCATATTTTTGTAAAGTATCATAGTTAATTCTGCATTTCCAAGAGTCACAGTATACAAATACCCCCCCCCCCCCACCCCCCCGTGTGGGTAAAGAAGGACGATTGGCTAACTCTCTACCACCCAGTTAAACTTTTTACAGCTAGGTTACGAAGAAGAATCTCCGCTTGTTCGCTCCAATTAAGGTGATTCTTCAGCGTTTCAATAAAATAATTGAATCAAGTAATATTTTCTTTCAAATTACTTCAATTAATATCAAATTACAGCCCGAGAGCAATTTATATTTAAGAAAATGGAAGGTCAGTTACTATAGATAATCTGAAGTACACGTCGCTGCAAAATTTCTCGTCAATAACATAAAAAATAAGGCTGAAAGTACCAAAAAATGGAATATCGCAAATTGATTCTTGTATCGAAATGCGATATTTTCATTTTCTGGTACTTTCAGACTTATTTTTTAAGTTATTGAGATATTTTGCAGAGACGTACTTCAGATGATTATCTGGTAACTGACCTTCCGTTTTCTTAAATATAAATTGCTCTCGGGCTGTAATTTGATATTAATCGAACGGTAGCGCTCTGGTGGCAGAAATCAGCACTAAACGCTGAAGAGTCACCTTCAAAGGGTATAGTTAAATATTCCTACCTCACGGTGTTAATTTTGCCTATCCGTGGAATTGAAGGCGCTCGACGAAAAATTGTTTTGCAAATGTCAACAAACTTGAAGTACGAACAGTCTCACAGGTCTTGCGACGACAATTTGACACAAAGCTGCATTCAACGGGAAAACGACACACTCAATTCTATATTTTCTTTTGTCCTCTCAAAATCGAGCAAGGTTTGGGTAACGTGTAATATACGTCCGCGTATAGGACTTATGCGACTATACTTATACCCTCTATCAATAAATATCAAACATCTATAGCAACGAAAACAATTGAGGCGGTGGCTGCAAAAACAGCACATACGGAAAAACCTGATTTCCAGAAAACGCATTTAAAGTTTTCATTTGCTAATAACGCGTTGATATGATTCGGAAATGAGTACAATTTTTCGTGGTTTTATGCTTTGAACCCTCTTTGAAGAGAATCCGAGTACAAATTTAAAAAAAAAAATGGTTTGAGTTCATTTGCGGCCAATTTAAAAAAGTGAGTTATGTGCGGTTTTTGCACCCAACAAATAAATGAACGCAAATTTAATAGGATTTGACAGTTAAATGAAAGAATAATAATTTTTTGGCCATAATTTATTGAAGCATAAAAACTTAAAGTAAAGTAACGACGCAAACTGAAACAAAAAAGTAAAAACTAAATAATAAATCAGCTACATTTGGCTCGCAATTAAATGTAAAGGAAAAGGACCTCTCAAAATGCATGGGCATAGTCAGCAATTTTGCAACCATGAATTCTTCCCATTTGAACGCATGAGAAACAATCGTCTCTTGAGGAGACCATGGCTCTTTTACTAATCGATTGTTTCTCATGCATTCAAATGGGAATAATACACAGTTACACACAGTTATACTTTTAGTGCATCTACTCGTATGTGCTGTTTTTGCACCCATCGACCCGATATCTCCACGAAGAATCATCGTCACGTCGCCAAATTCACAGGGGTGATACTTCTTGAGTATAATTTTCAATTGCGCTGTTGGGCGCAAAAACAGCACATACGCGCATGGGCTGTTAATGCAGGGGCCGCCTCAATTATGGTCAAACGTGGTATCGAAAGGGTTAAAAAAATAGGTTGTAGTTGTATTTTTTAGCTGTAGAAAGCTTTTGAATGCATTATTTTTCGTGATGGAAAAAATTATTATGATAAAAACTTTAACCCAGAATCATGTCTGTTTTGTCATCTACGCCCTGCTCTCCAATATGATGCTCACCTAGATTTGTGATCAGCCCGCTGCGGTTATAGGACTGACTATATATAAAATGCCTCCTCGTGCTCATGGAAGACACAGACCGGTGCGGTGGTGAAGGGGGGGGGGCACGGATGGTCACCGATGCAACGACGCAGACGACCCGATGCAATGTGATGAGACGTTACAAAGAAAATGAAGCTGTAAAACTGAAAATGGCATAGCAGTTATAGTTTCGTTTCCGTTATGACAAAATATATTTTCTTTTTTATGAACATATATATTCGCAGCGCGGGCAGTGCCGACGAGCCACCGCACCGAGGCACAGATTAGAAACAAATAGGGACTCTGCGCAAAGTTTGTGACATGCTTCCAATTCTCAGTGGCGGCTCGTGCAATTTGGCAACCATGCTTTTTGCCATTTAAATCTATGCAAAAGTATCGATATATTGGGGGTGCATTGCACCTCCTGAGGATCGATTGTTTTACATATGTTTAAATGGAGAGAATACGTTGTTGCCACATTGCACGAGCCGCCACTGCCAATTCTATAGCTCAAAGGTCGTGAATCATCCAAACAAACAGCCAACAGTCATTTACAGTTGAGTGATAGAGTGGTTGAGTGAGTTTGTTGGTTCCATTTACTTCATGGTTGAAATTGGCAAGTTTTTAACTGGATAACGGATTCTGATTACTATTATTATTATTTTTTTTTTCAAAAGTATATGCCATATTAATTGATATTTTGATATCAAAGTAAAATTTCAAGTAGATTTTGATCGGAGCAATGTTCATCACTCAACAGGAGACGACTGATTGCTGTTCTTTTATTGAGCTCCCAGACAAAAATGAAACCATTTTACCTGACTCACTTTCATACCACGAGAAACAACATCAATAGAGCCTCTATTTGATGTATCTGGTTTAGATTTATCGTTTCACGTCTGATAATTAGTTTCTCTATAAGATTATACTATGCTGACGCAAACCTGTACAAGTTGTAAGTATACATGAGTAAGTTGTAAGTATACATATTGTAAGTATAATAATATTTTCAAGAGTTGTCCGTTTTTATACACATTCCATACATTTTGGATGCATTAGTCTGCTTTTTTGACGTGAATCTGAGTTTTTGTTTTTGTTGTTGTTTTTTTGTTGTTTTTTTTTTTTTTTTTTTGTTTTTTTTTTTCAAGGGCTTTATCTCAATACGCACTTATACCGCAGTTTTGATTGATCATCAGAGACAGTTACTATGCTATAACAATTAAGTTTTCTGACATTTTTTCGTAGACAAGTTCATGTTAACTTTTTTTTTGCTTCTTACCCAGAAAATCAATGTTTGATGAACTGTGCGCGCACCATTGCACCGTCGGTCGCATCACTTTACCTGATCGCAGGATCATAACGAATTAATTGTGAGCTTATTTCTGCCTGGTCGTTACTTTATACAAAATGAGTGCTGCCCACCGATCAAAAAACGGAAACTGACAGCTAAAGGAGGGCACCCGACATCCTTCTTTAAATGTTTGTACATTTTTATGCCCGCTCACCGATAAACCTGACGTCAAATCGTTAAACATTCTCCTCGTTGCAGTGCGCTCCACCCAATCCAAAAAAACCTCTGTTCTTCTGTGATGGAAAACAGTGGATGGGGGGGGGGGGTTGAGAATGGGTATGTTCATCTGTTGCGAATATAACACAACCTCGCGCGTTGTTTTGAGAATGAACAGCGAATTACTTATAAACATATAGCCCCGTTTCTTTACACTTTTAGCTGATTTGGCCGCCTTGAAAGATATTACCACTTTTCATCAAGATAAACGCAATCAAAACGTTTATCCTGTTTAATCTATATTTTCTGTGCAGAACTTTTGGAAAAATCACATTATATAACTCGTCAGTTCGGATAAACATAAGAACGCCGGTATAGTATTAACCCTCTCAGGGCATGGTTATTTCAAAAGGACGCCACTCCTCCGTTCATGAAGGGAAGGTAGTTAACTGTTCGTACTCTGGAGAGTTGAAATTGCCTAAATGATACATTGAAGGCGCCCGAAGACATCTTAACATCAATCTCATAACTTTGGTTAAATGCGGCTAATCCTTTAATTTAGAGGCCAATGTCAGAACTCGATAAACGGAACGAGATAGTACTTTAGTCCCACGAGTACTAGTATTCGGGATTTGCACATTTTTTAATCGTATTTCAACAGTAATAAAAGTGGATTTTTAGCTAATCAACAACTGTTCAATTTTATTATTCTATGCATGGGGTCATATACTTGATTCGTTAAAACTTCACTATAATTACGGTTGAAATGCGATTCAAAAAATATACGAATTCTGAGTACTGGTACTCATGGGATTCGAGTACTACCCCGTTTGTCCAAATGTCCAACTCTGGCCAATATTGATCATCTTATCATTGACTTAAGACAGCCCAAATTCGGGTTGCGAACTGGCCTCCTTTCCGATCTATTGTGCGTTGAGTAGCGGTTTGATCGCTACAGGTGCGCGCTGAGAGAATACTAAACTTAGAACACATGTTTAATAAAAAATACTTGAAACTTCCATAACTGCACATTTTGAGAAAGGGGGAAAAGTGGCAAATTAATGCAAGAAATTAGGTAAGAAAGGAACACCAATCCTCCCCCACCCCTCGACCGTTCTATCCTTCTTTAACCGCCACCTTTATCCATATTACGATATCAGATTGGGACCAACCTGATTTTGGTTCTCTCTTGCTCCTTTTAATCGGAAGAAGAAAAAGAAAGCAAAACAAGTCCGTTGATTAGCAGACGGTTTGAACTAGTGATTGGCTTTAATTTTTGAAAGGATGGATTTGTTAACGTGAGATTCAAAATTTACGATTTAAAGTTTACAATATTGAGCTCGTCGGGTCGTTTTCATTATAATTATAAATCATATTTTTGTAAAGTATCATAGTTAATTCTGCATTTCCAAGAGTCACAGTATACAAATCCCCCCCCCCCCCCCACCCCCCCGTGTGGGTAAAGAAGGACGATTGGCTAACTCTCTACCACCCAGTTAAACTTTTTACAGCTAGGTTACGAAGAAGAATCTCCGCTTGTTCGCTCCAATTAAGGTGATTCTTCAGCGTTTCAATAAAATAATTGAATCAAGTAATATTTTCTTTCAAATTACTTCAATTAATATCAAATTACAGCCCGAGAGCAATTTATATTTAAGAAAATGGAAGGTCAGTTACTATAGATAATCTGAAGTACACGTCGCTGCAAAATTTCTCGTCAATAACATAAAAAATAAGGCTGAAAGTACCAAAAAATGGAATATCGCAAATTGATTCTTGTATCGAAATGCGATATTTTCATTTTCTGGTACTTTCAGACTTATTTTTTAAGTTATTGAGATATTTTGCAGAGACGTACTTCAGATGATTATCTGGTAACTGACCTTCCGTTTTCTTAAATATAAATTGCTCTCGGGCTGTAATTTGATATTAATCGAACGGTAGCGCTCTGGTGGCAGAAATCAGCACTAAACGCTGAAGAGTCACCTTCAAAGGGTATAGTTAAATATTCCTACCTCACGGTGTTAATTTTGCCTATCCGTGGAATTGAAGGCGCTCGACGAAAAATTGTTTTGCAAATGTCAACAAACTTGAAGTACGAACAGTCTCACAGGTCTTGCGACGACAATTTGACACAAAGCTGCATTCAACGGGAAAACGACACACTCAATTCTATATTTTCTTTTGTCCTCTCAAAATCGAGCAAGGTTTGGGTAACGTGTAATATACGTCCGCGTATAGGACTTATGCGACTATACTTATACCCTCTATCAATAAAATATCAAACATCTATAGCAACGAAAACAATTGAGGCGGTGGCTGCAAAAACAGCACATACGGAAAAACCTGATTTCCAGAAAACGCATTTAAAGTTTTCATTTGCTAATAACGCGTTGATATGATTCGGAAATGAGTACAATTTTTCGTGGTTTTATGCTTTGAACCCTCTTTGAAGAGAATCCGAGTACAAATTTAAAAAAAAAAAATGGTTTGAGTTCATTTGCGGCCAATTTAAAAAAGTGAGTTATGTGCGGTTTTTGCACCCAACAAATAAATGAACGCAAATTTAATAGGATTTGACAGTTAAATGAAAGAATAATAATTTTTTGGCCATAATTTATTGAAGCATAAAAACTTAAAGTAAAGTAACGACGCAAACTGAAACAAAAAAGTAAAAACTAAATAATAAATCAGCTACATTTGGCTCGCAATTAAATGTAAAGGAAAAGGACCTCTCAAAATGCATGGGCATAGTCAGCAATTTTGCAACCATGAATTCTTCCCATTTGAACGCATGAGAAACAATCGTCTCTTGAGGAGACCATGGCTCTTTTACTAATCGATTGTTTCTCATGCATTCAAATGGGAATAATACACAGTTACACACAGTTATACTTTTAGTGCATCTACTCGTATGTGCTGTTTTTGCACCCATCGACCCGATATCTCCACGAAGAATCATCGTCACGTCGCCAAATTCACAGGGGTGATACTTCTTGAGTATAATTTTCAATTGCGCTGTTGGGCGCAAAAACAGCACATACGCGCATGGGCTGTTAATGCAGGGGCCGCCTCAATTATGGTCAAACGTGGTATCGAAAGGGTTAAAAAAATAGGTTGTAGTTGTATTTTTTAGCCGTAGAAAGCTTTTGAATGCATTATTTTTCGTGATGGAAAAAATTATTATGATAAAAACTTTAACCCAGAATCATGTCTGTTTTGTCATCTACGCCCTGCTCTCCAATATGATGCTCACCTAGATTTGTGATCAGCCCGCTGCGGTTATAGGACTGACTATATATAAAATGCCTCCTCGTGCTCATGGAAGACACAGACCGGTGCGGTGGTGAAGGGGGGGGGCACGGATGGTCACCGATGCAACGACGCAGACGACCCGATGCAATGTGATGAGACGTTACAAAGAAAATGAAGCTGTAAAACTGAAAATGGCATAGCAGTTATAGTTTCGTTTCCGTTATGACAAAATATATTTTCTTTTTTATGAACATATATATTCGCAGCGCGGGCAGTGCCGACGAGCCACCGCACCGAGGCACAGATTAGAAACAAATAGGGACTCTGCGCAAAGTTTGTGACATGCTTCCAATTCTCAGTGGCGGCTCGTGCAATTTGGCAACCATGCTTTTTGCCATTTAAATCTATGCAAAAGTATCGATATATTGGGGGTGCATTGCACCTCCTGAGGATCGATTGTTTTACATATGTTTAAATGGAGAGAATACGTTGTTGCCACATTGCACGAGCCGCCACTGCCAATTCTATAGCTCAAAGGTCGTGAATCATCCAAACAAACAGCCAACAGTCATTTACAGTTGAGTGATAGAGTGGTTGAGTGAGTTTGTTGGTTCCATTTACTTCATGGTTGAAATTGGCAAGTTTTTAACTGGATAACGGATTCTGATTACTATTATTATTATTTTTTTTTTCAAAAGTATATGCCATATTAATTGATATTTTGATATCAAAGTAAAATTTCAAGTAGATTTTGATCGGAGCAATGTTCATCACTCAACAGGAGACGACTGATTGCTGTTCTTTTATTGAGCTCCCAGACAAAAATGAAACCATTTTACCTGACTCACTTTCATACCACGAGAAACAACATCAATAGAGCCTCTATTTGATGTATCTGGTTTAGATTTATCGTTTCACGTCTGATAATTAGTTTCTCTATAAGATTATACTATGCTGACGCAAACCTGTACAAGTTGTAAGTATACATGAGTAAGTTGTAAGTATACATATTGTAAGTATAATAATATTTTCAAGAGTTGTCCGTTTTTATACACATTCCATACATTTTGGATGCATTAGTCTGCTTTTTTGACGTGAATCTGAGTTTTTGTTTTTGTTGTTGTTTTTTTGTTGTTTTTTTTTTTTTGTTTTTTGTTTTTTTTTTTCAAGGGCTTTATCTCAATACGCACTTATACCGCAGTTTTGATTGATCATCAGAGACAGTTACTATGCTATAACAATTAAGTTTTCTGACATTTTTTCGTAGACAAGTTCATGTTAACTTTTTTTTTGCTTCTTACCCAGAAAATCAATGTTTGATGAACTGTGCGCGCACCATTGCACCGTCGGTCGCATCACTTTACCTGATCGCAGGATCATAACGAATTAATTGTGAGCTTATTTCTGCCTGGTCGTTACTTTATACAAAATGAGTGCTGCCCACCGATCAAAAAACGGAAACTGACAGCTAAAGGAGGGCACCCGACATCCTTCTTTAAATGTTTGTACATTTTTATGCCCGCTCACCGATAAACCTGACGTCAAATCGTTAAACATTCTCCTCGTTGCAGTGCGCTCCACCCAATCCAAAAAAACCTCTGTTCTTCTGTGATGGAAAACAGTGGATGGGGGGGGGGGGGGGGGGGGGGGTTGAGAATGGGTATGTTCATCTGTTGCGAATATAACACAACCTCGCGCGTTGTTTTGAGAATGAACAGCGAATTACTTATAAACATATAGCCCCGTTTCTTTACACTTTTAGCTGATTTGGCCGCCTTGAAAGATATTACCACTTTTCATCAAGATAAACGCAATCAAAACGTTTATCCTGTTTAATCTATATTTTCTGTGCAGAACTTTTGGAAAAATCACATTATATAACTCGTCAGTTCGGATAAACATAAGAACGCCGGTATAGTATTAACCCTCTCAGGGCATGGTTATTTCAAAAGGACGCCACTCCTCCGTTCATGAAGGGAAGGTAGTTAACTGTTCGTACTCTGGAGAGTTGAAATTGCCTAAATGATACATTGAAGGCGCCCGAAGACATCTTATCTTGTACATGTTTTCATCAATAGTCGCGTTTATCCGGAATGAATACTGAAACAATGTGAAATAGACTAGAGAAGAAAAACGAGTCTACTCGGGCTTGGCCCCTTAAGGGTAAATTGAAAAGGCCTCGGCGTTGAAATACTTAACAAAATTCTACCGCAAGAGTTGCTGGAAACTATTTGTCAGTAGAGGATGTAGTTTTCAGTGAGGGGAAAGCGTGTTAACCTTTTAACCACCAGGTTCAAAGTACTAGAAGAAATCAAAAATAAGTATATTTCGCTCATATTCATTGAATATAGTTAAATACTCGTGCTTCGCGGTGTTTATTTTGTCCATCCCAGTTATTATACAGGGTGTTAATTAAAATAGGTTCCTCTCAAGTTATCTTGAAAACGGTTGCGAATTTAGAAAATCGCTCAAACACGTGTTCAATGATTTCGAGGGGGACACCTTCTAAGGGGGTCGCCAATTTTGGGGCCCCCACCGGGGGGCCCCTAGGGGGATCACCACCCCCCTAAATCCAATACTTTAAATGGGGACCCCCATTTTTTATTCGATGATTGAAAACAGGACAAAATTCTAAGACTTTCAGCACAAACCGGAAGTCGATATCGTTTTTAGTTTTCGATATATCGAAGTTCAAAGTTCGATATGGACCCATTTTCAAAAATTCACAACTTCCTTTTAAATGAACCAAATTTAAAAAACTTTAGGTCCAAAATGTTCTACAGAGCAAGTACTTTTCAGAAAAAAATACAAACTTTCTGGAAAATTTACCAAAAGGGGGTTTCTGAGCCCCTAAATTTATTTGAAAATGTCGAAATTTTCAGAGGCTGTAGAAAAAAAACTACTTCAAATTTCAAAAAACGCTGAAACATGGGTTCGCTTATTTTAAAGGGTACATCTTTTCAGGGGGTCAAAAATTCTTAGGCCCCCCAGGGGGGGCGGGAGCAGGGGTCACGGCCTCCCAAATTTGACAATTTTAAATGACGATGTCATAAAAACCTATTGTGTGATACATCGTTTGAAAGCACGTCTCAAGCCAAACATTTTGGCGCAAACTGGAAGTCGATATCGTTTTTCGTTCTCGAGATATCGAAGGTCAAAGTTCGATGTTGATCAAATGTCAATAATTCGCTCGAATAGTTTCGATCTCGAGAACGAAAAACGATATCGACTTCCGGTTTGTGCCAAAATGCTTGGCTTATAAAATAAGCGAACCCATGTTTCAGCGTTTTTTGAAATTTGAAGTAATTTTTTTTCTACAGCCTCTGAAAATTTCGACATTTTCAAATAAATTTAGGGGCTCAGAAACCCCCTTTTGGTAAATTTTCCAGAAAGTTTGTATTTTTTTCTGAAAAGTACTTGCTCTGTAGAACATTTTGGACCTAAAGTTTTTTTAAATTTGGTTCATTTAAAAGGAAGTCGTGAATTTTTGAAAATGGGTCCATATCGAACTTTGAACTTCGATATATCGAAAACTAAAAACGATATCGACTTCCGGTTCGTGCTGAAAGTCTTAGAATTTTGTCCTCTTTTCAATCATCGAATAAAAAACGGGGGTCCCCATTTAAAGTATTGGATTTAGGGGGGTGGTGATCCCCCTAGGGGCCCCCCGGAGGGGGCCCCAAAATTGGCGACCCCCTTAGAAGGTGTCCCCCTCGAAATCATTGAACACGTGTTTGAGCGATTTTCTAAATTCGCAACCGTTTTCGAGATAACTTGAGTGGAACCTATTTTAATTAACACCCTGTATTATTAAAAGAGTACGCAACACAACCAATATTGGTTAATCTAACAAGTCAGCTTGTTAAATCAGCAAAACACTTTTCTGATTCTACTGACTGATTTGTTATTTCAACTTAAAAATTGTTATTTTTACAAAATGATTTGCTGTTTTGGCATTTGAGTTGTTAATAATTTAACAAAATGATAGGTTAATTTTAAGAAATAATTATGTCGCTACATTTTGTAACAATTTATTTGTTAATTCAGCAAATTATTTTTTCAGTGTAGGTAATGTGATTCCAGGCGAAGCTTATCCAGATTTCAATCCGATGGATAGGGCCACTATCTCTGCTCGAAAAGTCAACATTTTGTGGCTGAAATTGACGAATTCACGCCAAAAGTACAACTTTGAGGAGCGTCAAGATATCCTGTAAGTTTCAAGCGGATATACTCAAAAACAAAGCCGGAAATGATGTAATACGAAAATTCCAATAAGCATCAATGAGTGTGCGTGAAGCAGATAGACATATACTATATCCTATACAGTTATACACTCACTCGCACACACTAAAGCTTATGGCTAAACGAATTTCATAATTAACGGATTTAATTATTATTCAATTTTGTTCGTTTTGGGCTCAAATTATCCACAAAAAATTTCGCATGAGCTGACGTTATAGGATATTCTGCGTTTCTCGTTTGGTTTCAATTTAAAATGCCAAAAACAAGACTTTCCCTAAAGCGACTAGCGGCGCTATCCATCGGATTGAAATCAATCTGGACAATAAGCCTCGTCTGGAATCACCTTAAATGAAGATTATCAAACTTCCGTCTAAAAATGGCTGTGGTAATTCAATAAACCCTTTTTGCTTTTAAACATTCTGAATCATATATAAATAGACTGAAAATGTATTATTTTACTTCTAAACCCTTCAAAAGTCGCGTCGTAGATCAATCAATCTCTTGAAATAACTTGAATAAGTGGCGCTAAACGAGTCGAGCAACCAGTTTCTTCAATTCAGTCGGATCACTTTGACTCGCCCGCGATTCGTAGAAAGTCGTTTAACATGAATGTTATTAGACGTTATCGTTATCGCTGTCAAGTAGCACCGCGGCCATTGAGGGGGGGCCCGTCCCACCGCGCGCCTCGCCGCACTTCGAGACCGTGGTTGCCAAATTTCCGTGAAGACAAAAATGATATTGTGAATTTAATGGGGGGATATCTCCCCCATTAGACAATCACGCTTACAATCAAGGGCACCCACAGTGGGGGGGGGGGGCTCTGGCTCTCCTAAAATTTAGAACAATCAATTCTTCTCGATAACAAATGAAAGGAACAAAATGAGATAACATTTTAGTAATTAAAGGAGTAAGAGTTAATAAACTTTATTATTAGTTATTTCATAAAAGTTGAATTAAATTTTGCAAAAAATAGAAGTACGAGTAGTAAGCATTTGTGTATACCTACATCTACAAAGCTTAAATCTGTACCATTTGGAGGGAACATTCAATTTTACTTAGGGGAGGGGGCTCCTCGAACCTGCGTATCACTGGGTGGCGTCCTTTTGACCTCCCATTGAAGCTCAACAATTCTGCCCCCCTCCCCAGAAATTTTTCTGTGGGTGCGAGCGCCCATGCTTACAACGATAGGTAAGTATACAAATACATTAAACACGTCTTGAAAAGATGAAGAGAAAGAGTATCAGCATCATGCTATCAAGAATTATGTTTGTAGATTTATGTAGATCATGTAGAATTAAAGTAGATCAGTGCTGTTACAGTCGTAGGACTCACTTTTTTTTAAAATATCATTCTGTAAAATCGGTCCATCTTATCAGTTTGCATTCGGACGGAATAAATGAAAAACAAGTAAACTAAATCTGTCAAAATCTCTCCAAATAAGCAATACCCACTTGGAAAGGTTGGATGGAATGAGTTCAATACGTCTCTTTTTCAGGCGCTTTTGAATTTATTCGTGAATAATTGGAGTTCTGTGGTTATACGAATCGATTTTGCAAAGTAACACTGTAAAACGTTCCATGCACTCTGTACAAATTGCATTCGGACAGACTCTACGAGAAAATAACGAACTAATCTCATCACAGTCTCTTCACTTAATTACGTTAATATTAGAGGAAACAACATTAACTTGGCAACGATTCTTAAAGCGTCGAATCTCAAGTGACACATTGTTTCAAGGACCAGTTGCGTTGCATGCAATTTGGCAACGTTGCAGTTTGTCCATTCGAACCCATAAAAAATATAGAACTACTAGTTTAGTGAATACCTTCGCATTCGACATTTTACATGGGTTTAAATGGTCAACATACAACGTTGCCAAATTGTACGCTAGGTCACTGTCTAAGACGTGTGGATTTTTCTTGCCTGTGCAATCAGATCTTTTGTTCATAGGAATGCAGAATTTGAGTTATTTACCGAAAGTTTTCGACTGCACGTGGGTCATAATTTCAAATCGGGCCAATTGAGCATGCATGCTCCGTGAAAATTTCAAGTCAAAGTTTAAACCCAGTGAGTAATTTTTTACCTTCAGTACTACTAGAAAATACTTTTTACCGAAGGGTTCCGCTGAATTTTCGATATTTCTCATGTACCGCGGAAACAGCCGGGAACGCATTATGAACTAATGGAAAATAACTTGTCGATTGTCGGTTACGCTGTCGGTTACGTAACCGACTATTTCAAAAGTACTTAATAAAAACAATATCACTTGTTACAATAATCTCTGATGTTGATTTTTAAAGCAAATCAAGGTAGTTGAATTGAATTAAAAATTACTGGGTGGAACTTTACTGTTTTACCTACCCTTTTCGTATATTTAAGTGCTGCTGACTAGGACCATAGGCAAATCACGAAATCGGATTTGTTTGTGAAAATAGTTTCCAAATAAAATCCATTTGCACAGATGTTTATAATTCCTGTTAAGAACGTTGGAGCGTGGTTGAGAAAATCGCAAGTTACCCAGTTCCACTTTTAAATAAACTTTTAAGATGTAAAACAGTAAAATCTGTGCGTAACCGACGGACATTTTGGAACCGGGGGACAACCATTTCTCACAATTTATGGCATGAAGAAAAATAATTTCGTAAAAAACGATGGTTCACACGTATTTTACGGAGTTTTTTGAGCATTTCCATTATCTTCAAAATTCATTTCAGCTTCAAAATATGGTCAAAAACTTAGGTTAAATACCAAAAACTCGTGTGGGGGACACGTAACCGACGGACATTTTGAACCATAAAACAATTAAAATTAGTATTTAAATAACTTTAAAAGCAATTATTACTATTGCTCCTCATAAAACTAAGTTCCTTCGACTTAAAAATCGAAACATCGAACTTATTTGATCTATTTTAAAAATGTAATCTTGTTGGGACACCATTTGGCCAGTTTCGAAATTATGATCCACGTGTGTAATTCAATATCACCTTTTTATTCGAAGGAATATATTTCTGATAATATGAATAAACAAAAAAATGAAAAAATAAGCATCTATATGTAAACTTGTATATTTGTGAGTATTTGTACTCTGACTTATTTCAAAAGAAAGTATCCTGATAGAAATTGTTATTATTTTATTTCTCGACCAATTTGGGAAATTTTACGGTTTTCAGGTATTTCAGAGTCACACTATTACCACTTGTGACATTATACCTCAAAAAATGTAAATCGATGGAAAATAGAAGAAAAATTCACCAAGAACAATTTCGATGAGAGGACTTTCTTTTTAAAGCCATAGTACTTATACCATTGACGACTTATGATGTAAAAACATACCTCCTGAATTCTAAGGCTTACTATTCCCTTACAAACCACTTATCTTAAAAAAAAAACGGAGAGGAGCAACCATTTGTAGATGCATATTACCTTTAGGAATGGCCCTTTAAAATATTGGTCGTATAACTTACCTATACCTACTTTTTTTTCTTCTCCCGTCTCTGAATTCCCGTCTCGCTTACCCTCTCATATAAAAATAATAAAACATGAATGAATAGCTATAGTATTTTTGATGGTAAAATTTTTATAATGTTGACAGTTAACACTTAACCCCGACTAGTGCAGCGCTATTGATTGCAGGATAGAAACAAGCAACTTGGTATCCGTATTGAAATTTAAAATGAACGAATGTGTCGCTCCAAGTTGGCAACACCCTCCTCGAGTGAGTTTTATTTCCTTCGTAGGTGCGTTTGTGCGACTGAAGACCGAAAAATGAGAAATTCCTGCTCACGCACTCGTCTCTATATTAAGGTTGGATGCATAGATTTAATGGAAAAGGGGGAAGGCGTATGTCAAATCTTCGTTGAGACTGTATGGTATTTAACCCTTTCAAACCTGAAAATACTTTTCGTTCAGGAACGGATTTTGGCCAACAAAGCTGATCTGGGCACAAAATTCTCATATAAAACGATATGCATATCATATTTTTCATTTTCTCCACAAGATTCTTTGTTATTCAGATGTACATACATTAAAATGTACGCCAGGTATGAAAGGCTCCTCTCATGCCTGAATTGAGGTTCTGGCTTAATATAGATACAGCGCCACAAGTAGCTTTTATAAAATTGACTATACACGTTTATAAATTTATTTTTCTGAAAGCATTAATCTAAAGGAACTGTGTAATTTCTCTCAATTTTTTTACCCAAATTTCAACAATATCAGTCGACAATAAAATTGACGAGAAATCAAGCACCAAAGATGTTGGTAGAATGTTCGGCTATAGGGGAATTTTACCAGAATGATGGGACGCCTCTCCCCTACCTTTAGCATAACATTTTGCTAGAATTTTGGTGCTTAGTATTTTTGTCAAAAAGCTATAAGCTTTTAAATCCAAATTTTAGGAAAGTGACCACTTGCACTATTTTTTCAGCCAGAGTCTTACTTCAAACAGGTGAAGAACACCTTGGCCTTAAGTCGAGTTAAAATCAAAACTTGAGAAGCTTGGGCTCCTGATAATGCGCCTCATGACTTGCTTAGGGGTCACTCAATGAGATCATAGTATCTTTAGAGAGGCACCGCAGTTTTCTTTATTTCCCAGTCCTTTCATAATAATATCCCCCAAGAAACCAACAAATTTAGAGTTCCTAGTTTACACCAGACTTTTTTTTCTTTTTTCTTTTCTTCGCGCAGAATAAAAGAACGCAGCCGTCAAGTGTTCAGAAGCGTTGCGCGATGGATTTTGAAACCCAGCATCGCTTGATGCTTCTTCGGGTCATGTCAAACTTTCACAGGGTTTGGCATCCATAGGCGGACCGAATCAGGGGCCAGGGGGAGGGGGGCTATAGCCTCCCACTTTTTTGGGCGGAGGGGCTAAAGATCACTCACTTGAAGTAATCACTTGAGACTTGAGAAGAAAGAAAGAAAAAAAAGGGTCATCGCCTTTTAGCCCCCCCGGCCCCCCCACTTTTTTAGGACACGGTTCGCCTATGTTGGCATCGATGAGATTGAGATGCGGGCTGCAAATAAACTATGTTGCTAGATAAAAGGTAGTTTCAGAAGCGTAGGCGCAACTAGACATACTCATTGGAATTTTCCAACGTTATTTTTCATGCAGGAAAATTCTCGTATAAAAGAATGAAAATGCATTTTGAGCGTTGACTTTTCATCGAGGAACACTTTATAATGAAAAGCTAAAGTCGTAGGACTCGTAGGCAAACAATATTTTGATTTGAAGGAATGAAAATTGAAAATTCACCAAATATTATCGGTCTATAGGTATACGCCTACACTTTTGAAACGAACGTAGAGTTCGTTAGATGTAGAATCTAAAGTCGAGATGAACATTGAACATGCTCTCTTCGTGGTGAATTATATCTTTACCATCAAACATGGGACACTTTTCCAAGTTCAGGCCGCTATCTCTGCATGAGAAAAATAAGCGACAAAATTTTTGCTGTGACGTCCGAAAATGAAAAGAAAATAAAGAAAAAAAAGAAATAGTCAACGTTGAGGTATCTTTTGCTTTATCTGTAAAAATTGTATGAGACTCGAAGTGTTTTTAATTATTACGGATTTAAATCAGAAGCTCAGGTTAATTTTTGCCGTAGTAAATGGATTGAATAATTGAATACAACTTAGAATGATCGGATGCGATTAAATTTGAATTTCCAGAGATTCGCTGGACTTGTTTCCTCCCGAAATGAGAGCGACCAAGGTATTAGGTAGTTTAAAAATCGAAATTAAAATTGTGATTTTGCAATAATGTAATTTTGGTGGAACGAGGTGTCGTAAAATAATTGACAAGATACACGTTTAAGAATAAATCTGAATAAATCAAACTTTTCTTGAAGGAAGGGAAACCTAAAGACCAGAAGCTGAATTTCAAAGGAATGTCGTAAAATAATTGACCTTATACATACACACGTTTAAGAATAAATCTGAATAAATCAAAATTTTCTTAAAAAAGAAGGGAAACAAAGACCAGAAGCTGAAAAATAAAATTGTCAATTACGGGCCGTTTCACCACGATCGCATTTTCCATTATGATGAGGAATCGGATTTGTTGAAAGTGACAAATTGGCATGAGATATATGTACATTAGCAGTTGTGAGGCTCTTGAGGTTTGACTGAGGCGGTAACAGTCGCAACCTCCCCCCCCCCCCCCCCTCCTCGCTCAATGTACTCCCTCCATCTGCGTGCCTTATAATTACCCATAATTAACGCGACTTAAGTTTTACGCTAATCCTCCGACTTGCATATATATTCACAAAGAGCAGTTGAATAAAAGAAAAAAGTAAATAAGTAAGACGAGTCGGTTCTCTTTGTGCCCCCCTCCCCCCCTCTTCCTCCCTCTTCTCCCGGTCCCAGTACTCGCGAAATTGTTTTTGATTCACCGACCGGTGCTCCCAATTACGACCGGCGATTTTGAACTTTAGGTTCCTGCAGATGAAACGGTCGGTTGCCAGTCGGTGCGGAGTGGAGAGGTGGTGGGAGAGATTCGGAGATGGAATTCAGCTGTCGGGGGGGATGGGGGGGGTAAGGGGAAGAGTTGGATGAATGAGATTTGGGGGGGGGGCTGGGGGGGCTGGGAGCGGAAACGGTTTCCATAATATTCAAAAAATGATGGCAGGGCATACACAATACACATACACTCACCGTGAGAAAATGCCCATGTCGTCCTCTCTTCTCCCCTACTCCACCCTTTTCCCCTCCCCCACCCTTTTCCCCTCCCCCACCCTTTTCCCCTCCCCCACCCTTTTCCCCTCCCCCACCCTTTTCCCCTCCACCACCCGACCCATCCTCTCCCACATTCCCTGTCCCTCACCCTTTCTCGCACCACTGCAAAATTCCGCGACGCCGCGCCGCGCCGAAGTTTTTATTGACTGAATCTGACAAGTCATATAATTGTATGTGTGACCACTTGAGTGAAGGAGGGAAAAGAACGCTTTTCTCTTAATCGGGGATCCGCCCAAAAGTGACTGCAGTTCATACAGAATGTCAAAACCTATAAACAAATTGAGCTGGTTTAGACAGCAGCGTCCTTTGGGGGAAGGGAAACACCCCGAAATATCAGCTCACATGAAGAATTCAAAGAGCAAAAAATAAAAAATAAAACATAAAAAAAAATAAAAAAAATGAGAGGTTGTCAAATTAAGCGAGAATAGGTTAAGGGAATTATTAATCTCAGAGAAGAATGTGGGCAGATTGTGGTTTTTCCCAAAAGTTGCCCTTTAATTGTAAATAAAAAAGGATCATCAAGGGCCTCGATGGTGAGATTTGTCAGGGGATCGCACGCATAAGAAACGAATGTAGAAGAAAGGTCATTCCCCTGGCCTGCGTAAGACCTGAATTGACGTCACTGGTTCAGAAAGACCAAATACATCCTAATGCGCCGTTTATGATTAGTTTGCTTTACATTTAACAGATCAGTAGTAAGAGAGGGTCCTATTCCTCAGGGTTATTTGAGTCTTATATAAAACATATATGTATAGTTCTACAAGGCGGGAATGGATAAGCCAGCATGTGCATTACAAAAATAAAATAACACTATAGTAATTATTACAAGAGCTGCGTACTATCTTGTCAAGAAAATCACAATATGTCACACTTAAAAAAAATATCTATAACGCGCAGTTTTGGTGCATAGTTTGATTAAAATTACTTTTACTGCCCTGAGCGCCGATTGCAGCGATTGGGAGGGGGAGGGTTGCTTCCACACTTGTGCACTGCCTTTTTGGACCCGATCAATTTCTATAACTCAGGGCGAGAGCCCAATGAATTCTTACAGTTTTCAGTAACATTTTTTTTTTTTTTTTTTTTTTTTTTAATGTTTTGTTTTCAAGCCAGAGATTCAAGCCAGTGCACATTTTGTTTATCAGAGCGGCTTGTTGGTTTATAAATTCTCAACATAGGTCCCACGATGTTTTAGGGATAAAAGAGGTTATATTATCGATGAGCCTGTTAACTTTATTCACGATGCACCTCAAGAATGTCTATGTTGCCCAAAATAATCTTTCAAAGCGTATAAATAGAAGTTGACCAGCGAAGGCAGTGAAAGATTATACCGTTAGAAACTCCACCGCACTTTAATCTTTGTATTGGACAAAAAAAAAAAACACAGCAATGGCCCCCAGAATGTAAACAAACGAGCAAAACCGCGGGCAAACGTGTTATGCGTATTTCAAGAGTTCCTTTTTTTCCATCTCCCCCCCCCCCCCCATCTAACCTGTATTACTTGGCCCGAAAAAAGTTCGGGACAGACGGCGGACGGTCCTCGACCCATACTTGTCCCCAAGAACTTCAACAAAGCATCCTTCTATACGGTCCGCATCGAACCGTCATCAGGACACCACAAATTAACCTTAAAAAAAGAAAGTATCACGATAGGTACCTAAACCTACGAATCGCAGCACTTAAGGATAGTCGGGATACACTATAAACCTGCCCATAAGTAACGTTGCGTTGGGAGCACTCCCAAGTTCCGTTGAATAAATGTGAGGTTAGATCCGCCATCTTAAGGATTAGCCCAAAGCCCATCCGTTCCGAACATTTTTTGGGCTCTGATACTGAGCCCTCCGTATCTATGTGACTTGAAAAATCTGGAGACGGTGCTTACGATATTTAAGCCTGTCACTCTTAGAAAAATTGCACAGCTGATTGCACTTCAAGAGTAATTACCTTTCCATCGTCCTTTTCACCCTGTGTGGTCAAGTTAAAACAAAAAACAAAAAAAAAAAAGTATAAATTCAATGCCTCAAAAATCTTGAGTTTCCATTCTAGTTGCATAGTCATCTGTGTGAATATGACAGAAGGGGAAAGATTCCCTCGTTGAGGGGGGGGGATTAGGGGGAATTGGGGAGTGGAGGGAATTGGAATATAGAATACAGGTCACTCGCTATGTAGCGTTGCCGTTGGACGATGTGGAGGAGTATGCGTATAGCGTATGGCGCATAGCGCAAGGGTGTGGGGGAGGGGGGATAAATGGGGGGGGGGTTGAGATGAAAGGTAGGAGGAGAGGGGGTGTGATATTCTCGGATGATCCGTATTCTGTTTGGCCGTATCCTTACCTTACCTTACGCGATGTCACATAATTTATGAGCTAACTTAAAGTCTAATGAGTTGCGCTCGATGCGGGATGCAGTGCGGTGCGGTTATGCGGAGGAGGGGTGTGGGGCGGGGTTAACGGCGAGGGGGGGGGTGGAGGGTGGAGACCCGGTGAACTAGTCCCGTTACAGGTTGACAGGTCTCTCAGCTCGGGTCCTCTCCCCCATTCGGATTCGCTGCCTCTCCTCTCTTCTCCTCTCCTTTCTTACCTCCCCCCTCTCGTTCGTCTTCAACGCTTGAAGAATTGAGCTTCATGTCTCTTGAAGTTTGTCTCGCGTCGGTGACTGCTGCACCACCATTGCGCTAGTCGCTGCTGCATTGCGGACTGTGCAGACAAATGAGATGACCTCCGGAGTAGGAGGAAGGCCCCGTAAAACATGGAAGGAGCTCGTCAGAGAAAGGCATAATTAAGATCACAAGAGGATTTCCTGGGAAGAACACACCTGATTTTTTTTTTTTTTTTTTGGAAATCACGCGCCATGAATGGTGTAGGTGTAGGCGTGTTGCATGATGCGTTCACGCAAATTGAATCAAGAGCAGTGGCGTCGTGTGCAATTTGGCAAAGTTGTGTTTAGTCCATTAAAACCCATGAAAAAGGGTAAAAAAATCGGAGATGCTCACAGGGAACGCCCTCTAATCGATATTTTACATAGGATCAATTGGACTCAATTTAAAGATAATTAAAAAAATTATAAAAGTAAACACAGCATCGTTTTCTAAAAAAATGTTTATAAGTATGTTGCCGTTTGCGATTACTTTTGCAATTCCCAAGAATTGAATCTTTTTCATTCACATGATGCAGGAAGGATTAAAAGAATTCTCCCAAAAAAGTGACTAATGGAACGTTTGATCGTGAAGTAAATTCGTTATATATATAGGAGCCACTTAGGAAATGATTCATTGAATTCTTACAAGCTCGATATGAAAATCAAAACAAACTTATCAAATGAAAGTTATTCTTATCTTGGACAGATAAAGGTACTCAAAAGTATAGAGCGATCGTTTTGATCGATATGTAAGGACTGTTCACATTGTCAATTAAAGTTACTTATAGAGCCGAGTTTTTCGCTGGGCTCGCTTATAGTTGTTGATAGGTATACCCATTCAAAAATTGCCATTAAATTATTATTCAACGCAAGTAAGTTCTTCAATACTTTCCTATTCGAACTAATCACCTTGAAAATAAAATTTAAATAAAGAAATAAAAAAATTCACATTTATAGTTGCCTTGACGATGCATTTTAAATTTTAAGTTTCAGATAAGTAATATAAGACTAAGACTGTCAACTGACTGACAAAACCGAGACATTTATAGGATCCGTCCAATGAGTGAGTCAGTCTTCCATTTTTTCATGCTATAATAATCAGCTGCACTACCAAGACTTTCCAATGGGGTTCAACAATTTTGCCTCCCCTTGGAAATTTTTCTGCGGGCGCCCATGTAACCTTTCCATATCTGATGCACATTTCAATGTACTATCGACGAATTAAAGATTGTCACGAGCTAATAAATTTCGCCTTCTAGGCTCCGGTTCGGCAACTCTTCATACCTTGCAGGCGAGGGGAGGCCGGAAAGTGCTGGTGGGGTGGTAAAGCCGTTGCAGATTAGTCCCTCGCTCACACCCATATAACTGAAAATGTGTGAAAATCTCGCGACAATCTTTAATTCGTCGATAGTACATCTGAATAACATAGAACTTTATGGGGAAAATGAAAATGTGATTTACACGTCTTTTTATATATTTTCTGGTTTGAAAGGATTAATCTTCTTGACCAGCCACGTTTTGTTATAGTTTAGATCAGCTCAGCTTTGGTGAGATAATATCTTGCTAGAAACATTCTTGGATGCATTCGCAAATGGCAAATTTCGATGTTTTCATTTGACTATCGTGTACAATTTGATTAGATTATTAATATTGTCTTTCAACTTCAATTTCCAAAGCTTTTTTTTTTTTTAGGCTTAACAATGTTGAAATTTGTGAGCATTCTCTTACTGGCGATGTTCTACGAAAGTTCGCAAAACCAACCGGATATTCCTGCGATTCTTAAGAAATATCCAACGTGGTCGGTAAGCATTGAGTATATAAATTATTAAATAACAGAGAATATTAAAAAGCATCAGTATATAAATGAAGAAGTCTTATAACATAAGGCATTATATACATTAATCTTTTTCGTCTCGGTCTCAATCTCCCACACGCTCTGCGATTCACCCCAACCCCCGCTGCGATTGCCGCGGTACGCAAATTCGCAATAACTCGATTACAAATCAAGGTATCAAAATTCTGAAAATTTCGGGCTCCTAATCACATTAAAATCTATTATCATGCCAAGTCACAACGTTTTAACATAAGTAGCAACGTCCGTAGAGTGTGGAAACACATTTTTGAACATTTTTTGAAAGAGTCTCAAAACTCGAAAAAAGAGGGCTTAGCAGATTATACTATAGTAAGATACTAATTAAAATCAAGATACGAAAATGGGAATTAAACCGAAAAACGGCACAAATACTCGAAACGTATCGACCACAACACAAGAATCAATCATCATCATATATTTTTGTTTTTTGTGTTTTTTATTTTTTTATTCTTCCGACTAATGATGATTCCTCATCCTTTGGTGTGATCGAAACGTCTTGGGTTTTTATGTCGGTGTTTGGTCTTATAGTTTTCATTTGCATGTCTTAATTTTATAGTAGTTTTTGGCCAATTTAGTTTATTTCAAAGGCTGTCCCGTAAATATCCGGACTGACGCTGTAACTCAAAAACTAAGTAACCTATTTAGCTAAACTTGGTTTCATTCGAAAAAAAGTAGAAACAAATCGATTGAGACCAAAATCAGCTTATATGAACAAAAATTGAACAAGTTATGGCAGTTTTAACATAGGATGTAAGGAAACACCCTACCGTTTTTAGAGCAACAATTTATTCTCATCAAAATTTACAAACTCTTCATCACCGCTATATCCTCGGAATCTTCAAGCTTCTCTCGCTCTTTCTCAATGCATCTTCCTTTGAATCTTATGCACTTTTCCATGCCTTCCTTCTATTTTTGAACCATAGTCTTCTTGAATTCTTCCTGAGGGATGCTTTTGAAGAATTTCTGGACTTCATTCTGGATTGCTGCCCGTGTTTCGAATCGCTTGCCGCGGAGAGCTGTCTTTAATTCCGGGAATAGCCAGAAATCTCAGGGAGCCAAATTCAGTCTAAACGGTGGATGTCTGGTCGTTTCAACTTACAACTTGTCAAGTCGTCTTCGACGTTGTCCAGTCATTTTTGTTGTAAACAGAACCCCTGGAAAGTTTTACGGGCTAATTCTACAAAGAAAAAAAAATGCTCTAAAAACGGTAGGGTGTTTCCTTACATCCCATGTTCAAACTGCCATAACTTGGTCAAGTATTGTTCAAATAAGCTGGTTTTGATTTCAATAGATTTGTTTTTACCTTTTCTTTCAAACGAGACCAAGTTTAGCTAAATAAGTTACTTACTTTTTGAGTTACAGCGCCAGTCCGGATATTTACGGGACAGCCTTTGTATTTGTTTGTTTATAGTAATTATTAATGAATGAGCTGAACAGCGATGCATGGAGCTGGGTATCTGTAAAGCCAAACTGCCAACAGTGACCAAACGTTTGAAGTAAGATTTTTGTTTGTTTGAAATATGTAAACTTTTAAACTTGAAGACCATAAAACTCGCTTCTTGAGGATAGCTAATATTTAAAGTATTTCTGAAGAAGAACATGTTTTCCCTTGGAAACCTTCGATTAAAGAAGAAAAAAAAAAAAAAGAGAAAAAAACAGGTCTTCAAGATTATCTTCCGGCATTTCATAATTTATTTCGTGCTTGTTACAATAATGTATACCTATTTTTTAAACTATGGATGTTTGGCTAGGACTAATCCGGCGATAACTTATATTCATGAATTTTGCTCGAACAATGGATCCAACTAAATCTGTATCCATGCATTTGTTTTCAGTTTAAGGTTGAGAATGTGGAATCATTGGTCGAGAAGCAAGTTGCAACATTGAGACGTACCTATCCGAATTTGAACTCATATGAGTTAAAGAAAAATTTGACGAAACAGTTTAGCCCTGGAACTACGCACATATTGAGGAAAATTGGTGACCCGAAATGGTCGAAAAATCCTCCAAAGTTTTTCGATGCAAGAGAGCATTGGAAGGAATGCGCTCATCTAATTGGGCAAATGGACGACGAAGCCTCTTGTGGCGTAGATGGAGTATGCTTTTTATGTTTCGATTTTAGTTCCTCAGTATTAAGTTTGACGCCGCAAACAATTAGAATCACAATCAATTATCCTGAGAGCGGGCCGATTGAAATTGGTGACTTTTGGATGGACTGGATAAGAATGGAAAACGGTGATTGAAGGAGACGAGTCACGTGGTTGCCAAGTCAAATAAAAAAATATGGATTATCTAATTGGTTATCCGAAATTTGACAGTCTCGAGCATTTGATAATCAATCAAATCTACTCCGTATTTTGATTAGATTGGCAACCACTTGACTCGTCTCCACCAATCATCGGTTTTCATCCTTATCTTGTCTATCCAAAAGTCGGAAATTTCAAGAATCAGCCCGCAGCACAGATTAAGCCAACCCACCATTTAGTTTCTATTTTAATAATGCGTATAGACAACCCGCATACACAGTATAGTTAGATGAATTCAAAGTTTATTTGTTTATCATTCAAAATACATGAACGCATTTTATTGCAAAATCTATTAGTTTATCTTACAGTATTTGCATTTCATCCGAGCGGTTTTTATGAGTTGGAAGAGAGGAACCTCACTCGGACCGTAGAGGATATATATTTAAAATATTTACTATTATTGGGTCAAGAGTATCTTGGAACGCAGAATGCAAAAATGTCACGTAAAGTCCAGTGGCGCAGCGTGCAATTTGACAACGTTGCAGTTTTTCCATTTAAAGCTACGAAATAGATTGAACTGTTAGGTTTTCGGTGAACACCTCCGCATTTGACCTTTTACAAGGGGTTTAAGTGGACGAAAATGCAACGTTGCCAAATTGCACGCTACATGCAATTGATATACTAACTCACTATAAACGCGTCAATCTGCGCGTCATGTTATAAATATAGCCGACAATAATTTGAGTATCTCCTTCAACAGTAGCTCTATGAAGGTTCTATGATGTTCTTTTGAATATTGATATAGCTTTGATATAGTCAGCGTTTTTCAATTGTCAAGTTATTTATTCTTTACTTTTCAGTCATTAAAGCTTTAAAGCAATGTTTATAGTTATGCTTTTAATCTGATCATACAGACCATACACTACAGTATTACAATATCTCATTTGTTCATTTTATAGTTTGAAAGTGATTTTATCGCTTTGCTTACTTATTGCACGTTTTACGGAATTGATTTCAGCCAGTTGCTGCTGCCGCAATGGCGTCAGACAGGTATTGTATATACACAAATGGGACTTTCAAACAGAAACTTTCTGCGGAAATGCTTGCTGGATGCGCAGAAATGTGCACAAAATGGAATATGCACAGTCATTCGGTTCAGTATATTGAAAAGTATGGTATTCCAACTGGTGGCTCAGTGGGATCCAATGAGGTAAGATACTAACAGAGCTGCTGTTTTGCGTAAATTAATGACATGTTTTAATTCACCGATGATTCCACCGATTGAGAAAATATTACAGAGTTCAGTTCTGCAGTGTATGGCTGTACTTCACGAAAATACTCTGATCTGTATAATCTTTTCTCAATCGGTGGAAACGCCGTTAATTAATTAAAATATCCGCAAGTTTTTTAAAGTCATCGATTACTCCATCGGTTGAGATCGGTTGATATTTTGGTTCAGTGCAGTCATACGTTGAACTGAACAGTGTAATCTTTTCTCAACCGGTCGAATCATCGGTGAATTGAAAAATACCATTAATTATTCGCAAAACGGCAGCTCTGGATTCTAATAAGAAAAAGACAAACTGAAAATCAAATGCATGCGATGAAATAGTAGGAAGTAAAATGGAAATAAAATGCGCTTATAAAGTCAGACTTAATTTCTGAATTTCTCGAGGTCATGAATGGAATCTACACGTAAAATCTCCCCAGAACAACAATTTTCATGACATTTGGTTCATATAATTGTAGTCGCTATTCCAAAACAAAACATAAATTCTTTAAAACTTTGGGGAGCTGTTCCAAAAGGCAAAAGGCTGTTGCAAAAGGGGGGAATTTGGACCCATATGAATAGGAAAAAAGTCTTACTTTGCAGACCTCAAAAATATGTGATAGAAGTTTGTGCTAGGAGTTCAGTTACATCATGTACATACATCAATACGATTCTAACCGAAAATATAACTATTTTTGTTTTTAGGGATGCCTCCCGTATAATCACGACCCATGTATCCACGCACCAGAGGATTACAAAGTGTACGAGAGTGGAACGTTGCGAGGTAGCAATAAGGACGAAGGCATTCAGAAAGGTCCGAAAGAAATGAAAAAGTGTTTGGAGTACTCCCGATATGACTACGGCTGTCCTGTCAAATGCTCAAACCCAAAATATCAGAAATCTCTGGACGAGGACCGAGTAAAACGTGAGTATTTAAATTATTCCCCGTGCTCTTCCTTCCTATCAAATGAAAAGAGAATAGACTATTCTCTTTTCATTATTCTGAATAGTGAGAATATGGAGAATGGAACTCTTACGATAAGGTTTTGCTCAAGCAAATGGACAATCAATACTGATGTGAAATCTTGTACAAATAACGCTGCGACCATTTAAAAACTCGCTCCTTGCAAAGAAAACTTAGCTCAAAGTTCGCCTGGACCATCCGCGTATATGCTTGTTCACTACGTTCGTTTTACACCCTAAACTAAAGGAGAATACAATGAATAGACTGTTTTAGTGAGACGCTAGAATTTCAAAATAGACCAATCAGATTGCGTCGGTTTATAATTTAAAAAAAGCATCTAAGCCAATCAGATTCCTGGATTTTAAATTTCCCGCTCATCACTAAAACAGTATATTAAGGGCCGTCTTTATTACAGCTTACTACACATCATAGAACTTCTCGGTTGGTTTGAAAGTGTTCCTCGCCTGACAAAACCTTCAAGTTCACTATTTGAAAATCAAACGCAACAATCATATTGTTCCATATTTGTAAGTTATGTTCTTTTATTTGGGGATGGAAAACTTACGAAGGGCATTCATACACTGTTGACGTGTGGTATGCCACTAAACTTTGAGTTAAATTATCTCTCCAACTCAAATAGCAAAAACGGACCAAAAACGTAAGAGTTTACGCAAGTTTTCCCGGGGAAAACTTTCCGTTCTTTTGCGGCTTTATCGGAACAGCTCCATTTAACTGCAGTAAAACCGCCCGTAAAAGTTCCGTTATGCAAAAAAAAAATATGGTTTCAATTCGACCGTGTTAAGCAAGTTTTTCCCTCAGGAAGATAACCTTATGTTTTCGGCCCCTTTTTGCTCTTGGAAAGGGGTCGGTTTCATAAACCTTCTTAAATGGCCTCATCGTTATTTTCGCAGCATTTTACCTCAGAATTGATGGTTTATTTGCCGACAGCAAAGCCTTTCGAGATCTCAGCTTTCTCATTGCTGTACAGGGTCTTTCCACACACGTAGCACGATCAGCAGTTCGGCAGATTGACTATTCTCTATAATAGAAGAAAATTTGCACGGAAAGACGTATAAAACTCGAAGAGGATGGTTCACTCACTTAACTATAAAGACTGCAGAGCATCAGCGGAGACATGTTTTGACCTTTTGGGTCTTATAAGACCGGTGTATTTTGTCCATTTAACTGCCTATTGATTTGTGTAGGACAGCATAGTATATTGAGTTTGTTTGTGACATATAATCGCGAGCAGTCAAAAGTACTGCCTACGGGCTCTGTGGTATGAGTGATCAACCGAACAACTTTATTTGTGGAGACTAGAAAAAGAACATAAAACTACTTTGCCCACTCCGAGCGGATTTACACACAGCACATATGGGTTACGGACAGTGGCGTACGCAGGATTTTTCTTGGGAAGGGCTCGCACTGATGAGCGTTTGACTGAAAATTGTCCCCCCTTCCCCTCCACCCCCAAAAATCGGTGGTCTGGGGGGGCTTTAGCCCCCTTAGCCCCCCCTCCCTGCGTACGCCACTGGTTACGGATATATCCAGCTTTTGAGTATTTCCCTAGAACTTGTGATTGTACTGTTCCAACAATTGATTTGAATTTTTCTTCTTGCATGTCCGAATGCTTGAACTCAGGGCTAACTCAATCCACTATACTCTACAGAATCTTATTGATGGCATCATATTATATTTTCTAAGGATGACGCACCAATTTTTTATTGACTTTATTTTCTTTTTAAAATATTTGTTTCATTATACCCTCGAGATTCAATACTTGTGACCTTACTTATACTTCCTCTTTTTGATGCCTGATCCATTATTTTTCCATGTTTTGGTGTGCAAATACGCAGTATCATTCTCGTACTGGTTATCGTCGTTTGAGTTCGCCACAAGAGCTGAAATCCTTGCATATGGACCTGTTACTTCATCAATATGGCTTTATGATGACTTCTTTACAAAACCAGACGGTATATGAAAATTGAACATAAAAAAAATATACATACATTAAGTATACTTTTATACAAATGAAATCGCCCAAAAAGCAGCTTATTGTTAAAATATCGGTAGCGATCGATCGATTCAATCAAATCAAGATACGATGGGTCACAATTTTAGAGATGTGGATTTTCTGGAAATGTAAGGTGCTGAGAGCGTTTACAGGAGAGACTCGAATACTTCATCTCGAATAAAGTAAATTTCGAAGAAAAAATTGATTCCGAAATAAGAAACATATGACAGTAAACAAAGAAATTAAGTAAAACTGAGAATATTAATGAAGCTGTTGATAGTTGTAAATAGTTTGTGAGCAAACAAAAATGAGAGCAAAGCCAACTTTTTTTCGCCACTCAATATTTACAAAGTCTGATAACCGAAATTATAATTCCAATTTCCAGAATGCGATAACAACTCTGTAAATATCCTCACCTATTGATTTCATCAATTTTCGAAGGGACTCATTTTACTTCAATTACTTACACATAATGAATTTCAACAGACAAAAAAAAAAGAAGGCGTATGGTTCGCTTTTTCAGCACTAATTTTGGGCGTCTGTTTTTTCATTATTTTACTATTATTACACATATTTTTTTAAATCGACTCAATTTGAATCGAGTTTACTTGCAAAGCAATGTTAACAACTAACATGGGTTCAAACTTCAAAGAGAGCTTTCTTCATCAAACTTTCTTATGGCTCTTCTGTAACATCCAAAAATGACTGCACTGAAAAAAGTCTTGAATCTAACCATTTTTCAGTTAAAAGTATGGACACCACTTAAAAACTGTTAGTTTGACTATTTAAATTAGTTAAATTAACACGGCAGGGAGGTAGTGTAACTATTTTAAATAGTCAAACTAACAGTTTTTAAGTGGTGTCCATACTTTTAACAGAAAACAGTTAAATTCAGCACTTTTTTTCAGTGTGTCCCTCCCCTCTCATCACTGAAGGCTTTGACTTATCAATCTATAAAACATTTGTTTCTTCTCTCTGTTCCTCGAATATAGATTGGTACTTCTCACATTCCAATAAATACGTAGCGGGGTCTAAACAAATCAAACTAATTGGATGGGGCGAAGATCCAGCGAATAAGAACAGAAAGTACTGGCTGGCAATTAACACCTGGGATCAATGGGGAGACAAAGTTTTCAAAATTTGGAGGGGTGTTAACTACCTCAACGTTGATTGGAACATATACACTGGTGTATTTGGAGAAGTTTGATGATCTCAAAAATTAAAGCGGAAAAGATTCGACATTTCTCTTACATTCCGCCTTTCTTTCGTTCTGAAGATCTATTGATAGGAATATGACATTTTTCCTACGTTAAATTATTTGACCAAGCAGTCAAGGTCGTATGACCCAGTTCCTTTGTTGTTATGAAACAATGCTTACATATGTAAGTATTATATGTACTAGCGGGGACAGAGATACCTGGCTAGAGTAGGCAATACACAACACACAAAATACATGTGTCGAATGTGTGTGTGTGTTCTGTGTTACATATTGCATACCTTGGCCAGGTATTTTTGTCTCCGCTATAGCACATACAAATGCTCAAAGAATTTTCAAGTAAAATTAAAAATATGTTGTATCCAAAAGAAATTTGGTCGGTTTTTCTTTAGTTGTTCTTTAAAAGGTTCTTGCCTTTGAAACTTCCTTGCAATTCAATTTTGCCTTTCACCAATCTTTCGCGAGCTTTTTTTTTCCGAAACAGCCTCCGAAAGTCTTCCAGTTTTTGTTTTTTTCGAGCAAATACACCCCTATCTTCCCAATCACACATCCTGAATTTTTGTCTCACACAGAAATTTCAAAAAAGTAGTCAAATTTAGAGAGTATAGGTTAAGAAAGTTCGTGATTTCAAGAAAAGCCGTAAAAAAATGTGTTTCCACCCAAAACTTGCCCAAGTTGTGATGATAGAAAGGACGTTTGAGCCATCAAAAACCTCGTAGGTCAGAAAATGTGTGTGATTTGATTTGTTGATTTATTGATTTGTTGATTTGTTGAATGATTGATTCGTTGATTGCGCGCTATTTGCTATTTGCTTTTCCCCGCGTGCCCGAGAAGATAACCTCTCGTGCCCGTGGAGAAAAGTGGTAAAACCAAAAATTGTGGCCGACTCATTATTGTTGCTGATTATGATTATGATGATTTTATTGATGATTACAAAGTTGGTATATGATTTCATATGCAACAATGCAACGAAGGAGTCTTCGAGTCGTCCTACTATCTTTCAGCAGCAAACGTATCGTGGCTCCTTCGTTGCATTGCTGAAATCATATACCAACTTTGTAATCATCAATAAAATCATCATCATAAGTGGCGGTAGCCACCAGGCCAAGTCCAAAACCCCCGAGCAAGAAGGTGGCGTCCGCGGACACTTATTATACACCGATCAGTTCGTTTTTGTCAATTTAAGCGTTATATGATAATCATAATCAGGAACAATGAGTCGGCCACAATTTTTGGTTCTACCACTTTTCTCCACAGGCACGAGTGTTACGTGCGTGATAGTGATGCAATAGCGTGGGGAGAGCAACTGAATTTAAATAAAAAATGAATATTTTTACGAGAGGGAGAAAGGACAATAAACGGAAAGAAAACAAAGATTTAATAAAAGACGGAACTAAGAGCCACCGCCGAGGGCTCAGGTACTTTTATTAATATGAAATTATTCCTCTCTGCCTTCCAGGTTGAACATGGTATCTATCGGCTCCTCATCAAGAAAAAACAGGAATCCGAAAGAAGAGAAAAAAAAAAAAACACAACACTATTAAAAACTGATTTGCACAAAGATAACAACAATGGATAAAAAGAGAAAAACAATACAATAAAAAAAAAATATTTAAGTTTCACTTGTGTTATTTTGTCAAATATATTAACTCATTTATTCCCCGGGGTTTGGTTTATATTTAAAGAGCTAAGAGAGCCCAATTCTCATGACTCTCTTACCCTGAGTTTTTTTAAGACTGAAAGCCCAAAAGTTTCTCATCACTCTTCTCTCCTCAATTCCGTGACCTTATTAGCCCTAATGGGATTCTCGTGATCCCTTGATCAAGCTTGCTATTGGCGGATTCCTTGATCATGCCATACGGCTGATGCAAGAATTCCGAACATTACAAACCTGATAAGTACAATCACGAAAATCACAGTAAAACTAATAGGCTCTAAAAACAAATGAGAGAAGAGTCACGAGGAACGCAACGTGACCTTTACAAGGAAAGACGAAATGAGAAAAAAAACGATGCGAAAATCTGGGGCGATTTTAGCAGAGAGGAGGATGATGACTACGTCACATCCCTCTTACAATGGAAAAAAAGCTCCTGCTTTTTACATAAAACAAATATATATATGTATATATATATATATATAAAATAGAGAAATAGGAACTAAGACGTGCTATACGCAATGAGAGAGAAATAAAAAGAATATAAATGCAAAAATCTTTTTGTAAAAGATGAACCTGGAAGGTGGAAGAGGAAAGAGAAAAAAAAAATACATTGGAAGATAGTTAATACATGATATGAGAGATTACGAAAGAAAATGACAATCAACTGAATCATGGGGCAAAAAATTTAAAAAGAAAAGAGAAAATAAAGAGAGAGAGAAAACTTACAAGGATAGAAATAGATTAAACTCGTTGATCGTTCACTTGGCGTAAGATGTGCAACTGTTTCTCGTGATTGCGAAGAGTACGGGTATGTCGTTGACACCAACGGCGAAGGAAAAATATAAGCAGAAAGGCGAGTATTGCAAACACCAAAACATATTGGAAAAAATCGTGCGTGAGGGTCATGACCATAGACGTATTTGTAGTATGCGTCGACGAACTGGAAGAAATATCATTGCTTAAGATACCCATAGCGATGGAGATAGAAAAGGGGAGGCAAGTACAAGGAGTATGCGAGACAGGAATAGTATAACTGCGTCCAAGGAGAGAGCGAGAATGAATAAAATTAAAAGAAAAGAAAAAAAGGTCTCCAAAACGGAAGAGAAAAGACAGGAAGATGATACAATGATGGATTGCCTCCGAAAGTAGATGTCACATCCTGTATATAAATGACAATAAAAATGTGAAATGGAGCAAAGAAATCGCAAAGAATGAGAGAGATGGAGTATGAATTGAAGAAAGACGTGTCACGAGAAACGATTACGCAAATTATCCGCTGAAGAAATCAACGAGATTAAGAACAAAGTGTGATAAGAAGTAGCTGTGACATTGTTATACAAAGGAAAAGTATGAATTCACTCAGATCAATCAATGAACTTCCGCATGCGGTTAACATGAATTACTTCAGGCGTGTGTTTGCCAAATTTAAGAATATTCACAACATAAGTCAAATCAGATAATTTTTTCACAACTTCAAAAGGGCCAGTATACAAAGGAGCAAGTTTTTTACTAAGCCCTGACGAAACTGTTTCATTTTCAATAAGAACTTTGTCTCCAATCTGAAGATTGAGATCTTTTTTATCTGAGTCAAATCTAGCTTTTTGCTTGAGTTGAGCTTGTTGTATAATTTTTGGTATTTCCTTGCGCACTGTTATGAGTTTTTTAATGGAGTCAAGCAAATTGGAATCAGTATCTAAGGGAAGAAAAGCATGGTCCAGAGATGTATCTGGTGTATAACCATGTAATAAGTAAAAGGGTGTTTGATTAGTAGTTTCTTGTATTGAGCAATTGTATCCAAATGTTATAAAAGGGAGAATCTGAGACCAATTTGTTTGATTCTCATTAACGTAATGCCGCAGAAGAGTGGCAAGCGTAGAGTTCCAACGTTCTACCAGTCCTTGTGATTGAGGTCGATAGGACGAGGAATGCTGTTTGTATATATTTAAAGCTTCACACAGAGCAACAATAATTTGGGAAGTAAAATGTGAACCTCGATCACTGGACAGTTTGCGAATATATCCATAGCGTAGGATAACGTCATACAAGAGAAAAGATGCAACTGTTTTAGCGTCATTTTTGGTGGTTGCTTTAGTTATCGCAAACTTCGTTACCGTGCATACGGCAACAAGAATATACTTTTTTGTGAGAGAGGAAGGGAGGGGGCCAAAAAAATCAATTATCAAGTGGGTAAATGGTTGTCCAGTGGGATTAACCTTAATAGGGGTTAATTTTCCGTAATTATGTTTAACGCGTTTGTTCTTCTGGCATTTTTCGCATTTTATTATATGGTTAAGCAGATCTTCACGCAAGGATGGCCAGAAATATTTGCGTTTTATTTTCTCGTAACTTTTCTTAAAGGAGAAGTGGCAGCCTCCATCAGTGAGACTATCATGTGCGGCAAGCAGGATGTCTTGTCGTAGAGCGGACGGAATATAGGGTAAATTAAAGTTCTCTTTGTTAGAATAAACTTTAAAATACACTATATCAGACTCAGAATCTACGTAGAAACGTCGTGCTTGTCGCAAAAGACGCTTATCTGATGTGTCATTTGGTGTCATAATTGCTTTATACAAGTTTAATATGTCTGGGTCATTCTTTTGCTCAGAAGCTAAATTTAATTGAACTATGGAAAGAACGGAAAGTGAATTATGTAAGGGTGGAGAAATGAAAAGGTTTTTCAAAATAAAGAAAGCATCATCTGCCTCCTGTGTCCACACAAAATTTTTCTCGTTCTCTTTTTTTGTGAGCTCATATAGAGGGGCACAAATTCTAGAGAAATTAAAAATAAAAGACTTATAAAAAGAACACGATCCTATAAATTTGCGAAGTTCTTTGACTGATCTAGGAGGTGAACAATTGAGGATGGGTTCAAGATTGGATTGTAAAGGTAGCAATCCTTCCGATGAAATAAGAAAACCTAATAACGCAACTTCTGAGAACCCTATTTTACATTTAACGGTTTTAAATCGCAATAAATGGTCCCGCATTCTTTGAAGAACAATGTGTAATAAACGTAAGTGTTCTGCAAAGGTTTTTGAGTAAACGGTTAAATCATCTATGTATATAATGACACCATGAAAAAGAAGGTCAGCAAAGACTCTATTGACTGAGCGAGAAAAAGACGATGGGCTCGTATGGAGGCCCATGGGTTGTCTTTTAAACTGAAAAAGTCCTGAAGGGACGGTGAAGGCTGTGTATTTACGTGATCTTTTTGTTAATGTTTGCTGATAAAAACCATTAAGAAAATCGAATTTTGAAAAATAGCGGTTCCCGCGAAGTTCCGTTAGTAGCGCGTCAATACGCGGTAATGGATATCTATCCGCTATAATTTTTGAATTCAGTTTACGATAATCGACGACTAGTCGTTTATCTTTTGCTGTTAATTTAGTGGCTGGAATGTCATCCACATTTCCCTTTTTCACCAAAAAGGCTGGCGAAGCGAACGGTGAATTACTTTCCTCCACAATGTCTGCTTCCATTAATTCGTCAATAATTTCTGTCATGTGCTGCCTATCTTGAGAAGACAGTTTGAAAGGCGGCATATGAACAGGTTCTGTATCTTTAAGCTTTATATCGTGAGGTTGCAATTTTGCTGGTTGCACATGAATGTTACCTGATGCAAACACATCCTTAAAGTCATACAGAAGGTCCCGTAATTGGGAATATTCATCGTCGGACAAATTTGAATTGATAGAAATGGGTGTGTTAGCATCATCGAAAAGAGGGAGTTTTGTAGCCTGGTGAGGAAAGTCACAACCGGATATTGATAATCCGTCAACCGCGTTAATACATGTATCTAATCCACTATCAAAATCAAATAACCGTTTGGAATCTGAAGAACCCGATAGTCTAGTATCACCTGTTACTTCAGAATCCCTATTAAAAGAAAATGGTAAGCAAGGCGATCTCAAGGTACCCGATAGTCTAGTATCATCTGTAACTTGCAGATCCTTTAAATATGTAAATGCTAAAAATAAATCACGATAAATAACCCATGGCAAACCCGATAGTCTAGTATCATCTGTTTGCAATGGCGTATTAATTAAACAAAAGAATTTGTCAACCGCGTTACCCGATAGTCTAGTATCATCTGTAACGGTTTGGAAGTCTGCAGATACTTCACAAATGGTTGAACATGCTTTATCAGAGCGGCTCTTTAAATGCCAGACCGCTCTATTGAAGGAGAGAGAGCCTAGGATCTTTCCTTTATGAATTACGACGTCTGTGTGACTCAGGTTTTTACCTGGTAATCTGCCGGACTTATCAACAAAGGGAAAGAACACGACGCGATCAACGGAATCAAAGGCAGGTTCAAAGAGTATGGTCGAATGTCGAGACGGATGCATCGACAAATATTCGACATTAAAATGTGACATTGGAGGTACAACAATAGTATCCTTAGCAAATACATGATTAAGTAGATTGTCAGCGGGTAAAGAAGGCATAGAGGACACCTCAGTAAATAAGATGGGAACAGAATGAAACACATTGTTACTATAAAAAGTAAAAGAATTGGACTGAAAATCCAAAATGGCCTTATAATGTTGAAAAAAATTTGTACCTAAAAGTAAGGTCGTTGTGAGGTTGTTTACAACATAAACCATTAACTCAAAAGGACAATGATCTATAGTAAAATGCAAAAACCCCTTTTTAATAATGTTTAGGGCTGCGCCATCGGCAGTTCGAAGCGAAATTTTTGGCCCATGAGCGGAAACCACAAAATTTTGAAAACACGGAGAGCAGCAGGAAACCGCTGCTCCCGTATCTATCAAAGCTAAGAACGGTTTGTTTGCTATGGTCACAAAGATTTTCGACGCACTCGATACATTAATAGTAAAAACAGGGCGAGAAAGAGAAAAGGAATCGGCAGTAGGAGTTTCATTCTGTTCCTGTAAGGTATTGTTTGCGTAATCTCTCAATTCTGAAAAGGATTATTACTAGATGTACAATCTTTTGCATAATGATTAAGTTGTTTACATTTGATGCAAAACTGAAGTCTGCAAAAGCGTTTGTGATGCGGGCCTCCACACACCCAACAAACGAGAACACGCTTTTGGTTCTGTGGTGGCGGATTCGATTGTTGTGCGTAAGAATACATAGTAGTTCCTACATAAGGCTGGGCTCCACTATAATTCTGTAAGGGAGGGTAAGTAGAAAAGCTAGGCTGTCCCGTGGGTGGGGGCTGTTGGTACAGGGTTCCTGGGGCGGCCTGATGATGGTACTGCGGAGGCGGAGCGGAGAATGGATTATAAGATTGAGGAGTAAACTGTTGTGATTTCTTACCTTTGTGTCGGTTTGAAGAGTGAGAATTAGATGGCTTACTTGTATCTTGCGTTACTTTACTGGCATAAGAAAGAGCAGCCAATTCCAAGTTGTTGATTTTTGTTTCTTGAGCAGTCAGCTTATCCGTTAGGTCTTCTATGTCCGTAGTTTTCTTCGAGTTCTTCAATTCTTCTTCACGCAATGCATATTTTGCAAGCGAAGCTTCCAACTCATCAAGCGTAGCATGGGGCCAAAGTGTTATGACGGAGGTAATCGTCGCGGGAAGTCCCTTTAAAATATGGCGAACGATAGAATTTTCATTCATGGCCACGTCAATTTTCAGGCAAAGATTCTTGACTTTGTAGAGGTATTCTGCAATGTGTGTCGAATCTTCTAGTTTTAGTCGCGCCAGCTGTAACTCTAATTTTGAAACTTTATTTCCGTCTGTAAATTTTTCAGTAAATTTATTTTTAATATCAGCCCAAGTGAGGTTGGGCTCAACACACTTAATATATTTAAAAAATTCCAAAGCATCGTGGCGTAAATATTTGTCGATGAAGAATTTCGCCTTAGTGACATCGTAATTATTTACTGTCATACAATTTTCGAAGTCCTCCAAGAATTGTGTAACGTCTTCTGATCCTGAAAATGTTGGAGGTACTAGCACTGGCGTACGGTGTTGAGGCACAACGTAAACTGGTGGTTGAGGTGGATTATCCATGACGTGAGAAACGGAAGGTGGCAAATGAAGAGAGGGCGTAACGGAAACAGGCGCGCTCTGAGAGTTGCTGTTTGCAATAGAAATCGCTGGAGGGACAAAAACAGTATGAGACGAAGAAGTTACACTAAGGGGCAACGTATTTGGTGGTGTAGAAGAAACGTGAAAAGAGTCACTTAAATTATGGCGACTACGCAGAGAATATAGTCGAGGTGTATGAAGAGGAGTGGATGAATGAAGTATTGTGCCGTCGAGGTCCGAGCTACTATCGTCGGACATTTGAGAGTAGATGTAAAAGAAAAACTGAATGCAGTAGGAGCGACACTAACTGCACACGGAAAAGAAAAAAAATCATGAAAACCGAAGAAAAAAAAATTAAAGGAAATAAATTGTCCGCTAATAAAAAAAAAACGCACTTGTTGTAAAGGAATGCTTGTATACTTTACGGTGTCAAATTCGCAAGCCGGCAATCGTCGAGCCAAAGCAGAATTCGAAAGCACCGACGACAGAGGTACGCGACACTTTCGGATCCACAATTTTTGCACGGCCTCGGGCGTAGCGAGGGTAACTGCGATGTTAGATTACTACGCGAAAGCACTGGCGTGCGAGAAGAGCAGCCGAACGAAATTTGCGAAGATGTAGGGTGGTCCGATAAGACGGGCGGGGGAGGAGGAGGTGAGCGAGAACGGCTTCGCGCGTTCATGAGAAAAGCAAAACAATAAAGTAAAGATGATAAGCGATGTGTGTTAAAAGAACGGGTTTCGGCACCACTTGTTACGTGCGTGATAGTGATGCAATAGCGTGGGGAGAGCAACTGAATTTAAATAAAAAATGAATATTTTTACGAGAGGGAGAAAGGACAATAAACGGAAAGAAAACAAAGATTTAATAAAAGACGGAACTAAGAGCCACCGCCGAGGGCTCAGGTACTTTTATTAATATGAAATTATTCCTCTCTGCCTTCCAGGTTGAACATGGTATCTATCGGCTCCTCATCAAGAAAAAACAGGAATCCGAAAGAAGAGAAAAAAAAAAAAACACAACACTATTAAAAACTGATTTGCACAAAGATAACAACAATGGATAAAAAGAGAAAAACAATACAATAAAAAAAAAATATTTAAGTTTCACTTGTGTTATTTTGTCAAATATATTAACTCATTTATTCCCCGGGGGTTTGGTTTATATTTAAAGAGCTAAGAGAGCCCAATTCTCATGACTCTCTTACCCTGAGTTTTTTTAAGACTGAAAGCCCAAAAGTTTCTCATCACTCTTCTCTCCTCAATTCCGTGACCTTATTAGCCCTAATGGGATTCTCGTGATCCCTTGATCAAGCTTGCTATTGGCGGATTCCTTGATCATGCCATACGGCTGATGCAAGAATTCCGAACATTACAAACCTGATAAGTACAATCACGAAAATCACAGTAAAACTAATAGGCTCTAAAAACAAATGAGAGAAGAGTCACGAGGAACGCAACGTGACCTTTACAAGGAAAGACGAAATGAGAAAAAAAACGATGCGAAAATCTGGGGCGATTTTAGCAGAGAGGAGGATGATGACTACGTCACACGAGAGGTTAGCTTCTCGGGCACGCGGGGAAAAGCAAATACCAAATAGCGCACAATCAACAAATCAATCATTCAACAAATCAACAAATCAATAAATCAACAACTCAAATCAAATCACACACATTTTTTGGTCCTAGTTTGAGGGGGGTCAAATGCACGAGAAAGCAAAAAAAAAAAGTAATTTTTGCCACCCCTGGCAAGACCTGAAAATAATAACGACACTGCACCCATGTCAATCCAACTTGTGACCTCTTACTCTCCTAAACATTTGAGGTAGTTAATTTACGCTTTATAAACTTTTAATCATCGAGGTGCTAATTTGCGATCTCCTCCTCAAATCTTAATATCTTTGTATTTTTCTTGTAAATACCAGGTTTCCGGTTTGCTCAGTTTGAAGAGTTGTTTAGTCGCAGCCCCCGGGTCTTTGATATAATAAGAAATGTTCGTCGACTTATCAGTGCTCCGAAGGTTTTTTAGATGTCACGCCGCTGTAGGTCAACTTGCGACCATGTGGTGAGCATCGATGACTTCCATCTTCCATCCGCCTCGCGTCGGGGAGCGACAACGGTGGCACTGATATGGGCGAGGGCAAGGGTCCAGGAGGAGAGGGTTGACTTCGGAATGGATGGCGGTTGTCTCCAATATCCATGGACTCTGCTTCCACCATTTGTACTTAGACCTCTGATGTGTTCTTCAGTAGCTCAGCTCCTGATGTTAGTGCAGTTGTCTCGAAGCCACTTTTCTTGCGCATCCTTTATGTCCTATGATTGTGTCTGACTTTTCAGTTTGCAGCCAGCTCTGACTCTGTTGACCATCCTGTTTCCGCTGGATTCATGCACCGCGGCAAAGCTCATCGTAATTGAGTCATTAGAAGCGTCCTCGTGTCTTCTCTTTGACTCATCTTGTCTTCTCTTGTCTCGTCTTGTCTTGCCTTGTTTGTCTCGTTTTGTCTCAAATTCTGCCTGTCTCTGTCTTCCTTCTCACCCCCTCCACCTCCTTCCCATTTCTTGATTTCCATCGATGACCATTCCTCTTACATTCATTACGGTGGAGCAGACGCAAGTTGAGAGTCGGGATTTGACAGGTAGTGTTGACCCATCAAAAACGGATCAAGAAGCATCGGTGAGTGGTTGGTTTGAAAAGAGTTTACATCAACAAACTATACATTTATCTAGAGTGGTAGTCTAATGGGTAACCTGCGTAACCACCATAGAGAATTTTTAGGTTAAGTTTAAGGTGTAATTTTGTCCATTTATTTCTTATGTATTTTGGTGCAACCGCACAGTGGATCGAAACTTCGTTGCAATAAAATACATGGGAATAAATGGAAAAAAATTACACCTTAAACCTAACCTAAAAATCCTTCATGGTGGTTACGCAGGTAACCCATTAGATTGCCACTCTAGATAAGTGTATAGCTCGTTGGTTTTCAGAGACGTTACTCGTATATATTAATGACCACGAACTAGCCAATCTCGCGGTGGCTATATTGTTTTCAGGGACTCAACAGGATAACATAGAGGGAACATCATCTAACATGGACTATATGTAGACTGATGGAAAACCGGTGCTTTATGTTATCATCAGGCAAACTGACCTCAACAGTTTTGATCATAAGTCAACGTGTGGTACAGTTGGACGTGGCTTTGTTGAGACCCCGAAAAAAATATACCATCTGATTTTAATATAGGTAAGATAGATAGTGCGTGGTCTTTAGTATACTCGTATATTATCACTTGATTATCAACCTCTTACCGATGTGTATTGAGATGCGGTGTAGCACAGCCGAGAGAAGGATGAGTGGGGGAGGGGAGAAGGAGGAGGACCAATGTATAAGTTTTCTTCAGATGACGGCAAAATTGTACACTAATATCTACATTTCGATCCTTCTAAACCTTTTAGATCCGGTCGAAGGATTTATTGAATAAAATAAAAACAAATTTGTCAACGGTTTTAGTGATGACTCTCAAGAGGAATCGTTGCCAATTAGAAGCTGCGTCAGTCATAATTAAGCTAATCAGATTTGGTCAAAATGGTTTAGCGATGGCACACAGTGACACAGTGGCGTGGGTGGATACAGGAATTTGTGTGTGTGTGTCTCTCTCTCTCTCTCTCTCTCTCTCTCTCTCTCTCTCTCTCTCTCTCTCTCTCTCTCTCTCTCTCTCTCTCCCTCTCTCTCTCCCTCTCCCTCTCTCTCTCTCTCCCTTCCTCCCTCTCTGGGCGTTTGAACTCATGTGTTAGAAAAGGATAGCAGAGGGGACCATCACGTGACTTAAGCCTATATCTCCGTTCTTTTCTAACACGCATGCTTCCAGATGGGAGAAAAGAGAGACCGAAAAATTCCTGTATCCGTTCATGCACAATGATCCATACGATTTGCACCAGTCCAGTCCCAGTATTTTTCCTTCTCTCCTTCTATTTGATGCCTTTATTGGTAATGGGTCTGTTCTACACTTCGGCAAGAGCGTTTTAAAGTAATAATGCATTTGTAAAAAACCGTAAAAATGACAATGGCAGCATCTTAAGACACCAAAAGTCATGAATAAACTCACAAAATTGCGAAAAACACAGAAAACACTAGACTTTATTCACCCCTGTATTCCACCACGTCCACGATATTTCGCGGAGTTAGCGCGGTACATTCAAATGATCATGGCCAACTGTCATCACAGCTGACTCCATAAACAAATGAACAGTAAACACCAGAGACAAATAGAGACCCAGCACACCGTATACTTCCCGTGTTAGAAAAGTGAAGCATTAAGTTTAGCGGTCACAGTTTTGGTCGGGAGTCACCGGCTGCAACGATAAACATTGCCTAATGTTGAATGGTGAAGCTCAACAAAAGGCTGTGATTGGTTCGCCGTCCCGGAAACGGAAACAGGTTTTGCTTTTCGAATGCAAAACACAAGCTCATCAATCAACATTAGGCAATAGTTGGCAGTTGTTCCGATGATTTCCGACCAAAATTGAGCCAGAAAAGTGGACACCTGCCGCAAGCTTTGTGCTGGGTCTCTATTTGTCTCTGGTAAACACTGACGGCGTCTGTTCGAATTCCTACGTCTCAATATCCTCAATTTCTGACAAAAGGTTGTGGAAGGTACGGAAACCAACATTTAGGCGGAAAAATGGTCAAAATGAAGCAATTACACACAGGAGTTCCAAGTATGATTCCAACTTCAATCATCATCCTTAGAACTCCTGTGAGTTATATTGTTCCATTTCGATAATTTTTCGACACAAATATCGGTTTCCGTACCTTTTACAACCTATTGCGAGGAATTAAGGATATTGAGACGTAATAATTTGAAGAAGACGCCGTCAGTGTTTACTGTTTATTTGTTTATGTGTGTCAGTTGTGATGACAGTAGGCTGTGATTATTTGAATGTGCTGCGCTAACCCCGCGAAATATAGTGCACTTGGTGGGAAGATACAGGGGTGAATAGTGTTTAGTGTTTTTCGTAGTTTGTGAGTTTATTAATGAATGTTGGTGTTTTCTAATGCTGCCATTGTCATTTTTACGGCTTTTCACTTATGCATTTATACTTAAAAACGCTCTAGCCGACGTGTGCAACAGACCCATCGGTAGTTGTTTTTCCCTGCAAACCGATATGCATATATGATGAGAGCCAAAGTTTCAAAAGTCTGACACAAGACAAAATACTGTACAAAAAAAATCGAGAGCTATAAGGAGCACAGACTCAATTAAGATAATACTCTTATTGCCTATCGAGGAGGGGGATAAATAAATAAATATGTAAATAAAAAAAATTACTACGATGTTGAGACATTAATGGGTGCTATTTAAACTGGGTTTCTCTAGCTGTGGCACGTTTTGGCGCAAATGGTCACACGGATATATAAAGCCAGAGGCGGCGCGCGTAGCGTGCAATTTGGTAACGTTGCAGTGCGTCCATTTAATCCATGAAAAAGATCGAACTATTGGGTGTCCTGTTAGCACCTTTTTATTCGACTTTTTACATGTGCTTAAATGGACTCAAATCAACGTTGCCAAATTGCAGGCTACGCCATTGATATAAGCCTGTGAGCAAAGTAAATCAACTTATTTGAAACTTTTTCTTCTTCTTCATATTCTAGTTCATGCGAGGAAACCCATTTCATCGATTCCGTTTATTCGATCGCCAGCTATTCTTGGAGTCAGGTATACCTGGTACCTGGTACACGCACCTTTCTCTGGCTTCAAAAGTCCAAGCCACTGGCCTTTAAAGCTATATACGCCGACTTCATATCTGATAGAACTAACTTTTGCATCGGCAGTTTCCATGTAAATCGAGCAAGTGGACAACGAGCTTGAAGCCCTGCGGTAGCTTGGGTGGCTTTTTGATACGCTCTTTAGACATGTCCGTCTCCGTCATCCAACTCAAACATAAAAAAAAAGGAAGGTCCATTCTAGATCAGTTGGGAGGGTCCGAATAGGAAAGGCGTCATGGGCACTAAAGGGAACCATTAACATTAGAAGACTGACGCGCAATGGATAAAACGATAGATTTTTCCGAACATGACAATTTTTTTCTTTCTTTAAATTGACTAATAATGAATATTAATAATAATAATAATAATGCACCCTCCCCCTTAGATGCCAATCCACGCTTTTTAACTTAATATTTAATAATCTAAGTAAACAAATAAATATTTAAACCAAAATTATAAGAAGAAACTATTAGAAGAAACATGTACAAAAAACTATTCCTGGTTTGATCTGTCGATTTCCTCTCCCTTTTCCTCTTTCTGTGATTGAGCTTATTTTAGTTTATTTTTCGTTTATAGATGGAAGTTGTGGCCTCTATTCCTTATCTTGGCATAATACGATGACCAATTTTCTATTTTTCTGTATATTTTGATATTGTACACATCTATAATTTCATCAATGGAATCCGATTTGTTTTATACAAAAAAAAAAAAAAAAAGTTTTGTATTTAAATTTGTTGCCTAATGTAGACAATAGATCTCTTACCAACGTTTGCTGTAAAAAAACGAAAGCATATATTTAAGCGGAAGAAAGCGGTGAAAGCATTGAAAAGTTTCAAAATTCGCTCATCACTTGAGAAAACCTGAAAAATGAGGGAATGAAGACTCAGCGCATGTGATGATGAGGTAATCTAAAAATATAGAGTCCCTTGATGAAAATTTTGGAAAGAAAGTTTGTTTTGACCGTCTCGCCAGAACGAATTCGAAGGTCAAGTTCGACAGTGGACCAGTGGTTGACAGGACAATGTTTTGGCATTCCGGTCCGTTCCCAAACTTTCCTCTACTCATCGACTCTTTTGTGTTGAGCGTCGAGCCTTCCATGTCGTCAACTCTTGCTCGCCTCCATGAACGCCTAATGGGGTCTCTCCACCGGCGGATTTAAAAGCGAGAATAAACTGATTGAGCCAATGAGCTGCCTTGCAGTCGATACGTCGAGTCTGATGTATCGACAACAATAAAGAAGCCCATTGGCTCGAGCAATCAATTCGTGCTTTTAAATTCGCAGCTGGAGAGACCACTTGTCTGATGTATCGACAGCAAAGAAGCCCATTGGCTCGAGCAGTCAATTCGCGCTTTTAAATTCGCCGGTGGAAAGACTCCTCGTCTGATGTATCGACAACAAAGAAGCCCATTGGCTCGAGCAGTCAATTCGCGCCTTTAAATTCGCCAATGGAAAGACCCCTTAAAACCAAAGACTAATCACAACTCGTTGAGCTCGTATCGATATTCCCTATACAATATTTCCATCGAGGGGCTAGGTAAAATGTACTTGCACCAGTAAACTGTTATACAACCATTTTTCTGACCTCCTGAGCGACGAGGTGGAGGATAGTTGGCGCACGGCAGGGTGCGAGTCGGTGCTGTGCGGTGCGGTGGTGGAGTTTAATCTGTGGAAATCTAACTGCGAAAACAAGAGCAGGAAGGGTGATGTGATGAGTAAGGAAGCTTAAATGGGGGGGGGGGGAGATGGGTGAGGGGGAGGGGAAGGGGGGATTTGCTGTAGATCTGGAATCTCGAAAGTCGAAATTACATAGTATGAAGAAGAGATGGAATTCGCCGGACGGACGGATGGTTGGTTGGTTGGTTGGGGTCGATCGATCGGACGGATAGACGGACGGACGTACTTTGTGAACTAGCCACACGATTGGCGCGATCGATTTGCGATTCCTCGTAGCCGCCGCGGTCCGACCGTCCGTCCGGGTCCACGCGCGCGCACACGCTGCGCTTGCCAGTGGCAGGCGCGGCGTGGAAGAGCCGCGTGGATAGATGCAGGATGGGACGCGGTCGCGCGAGAGCGCGCGTGGATGACCGTTGATTGGTGATTATTCGATTTCATTATCCTGCAGAATAGGGATTTTTTTTTTTTTTTTTTTTTTTTTTTTTTACGTTTTCTTGCTTATATCCACTCGAAATGCGCTCGCGGACACTTTTTGTGAGTGAGCGAGAGCCAGGATCGACTCTCAAAGCTGGCTGTGTCATGTCCAGATTGCTATGAGATCCGATGTTTGTGCTTTGAGATGCTTTTGCCATGTGCTCGTCTCCCGCCACCAAAGTTGTCAGATGAGCCGCCGCGCTACAGATTATAATACAATCAGAAGTGAGACTCCCATAAGAGTCAATGGAAACATTTTTTCTGTCTATTTTGGTGTTGTTTTTTTTTTCAAGATGGGGGACATATCTCTGTCTCTGTCTTTCACATTGCTTTGAATAGAGATTGTTTTGAACTCCTCAAGATGGTGGATTAGAAAATAATGCTTCAAAATGAACCGAAGTTTACATTCTGATTATAGTATTCTGTGGCCGCGCGCATTCCTCGTAAAATAGTGTTGCACGCCCATGTTTTTCTCACCCTTTAATTGCTGAATTATGAAATAAGTAGGGTCACAAATCTCAGACTTTCTCTAGTGAATCAAATTACTCTTTCTCGTGTAATTTGCAAGAGCATGTCGATTTATTTTGAAATATTATAAGAATCCATGATAACAGTTCTCTTTAGGAGACCATGGAGCGGAATGGTTAAATTGAGTAAATGGTGTGATCGACAAGGAAAATAATGTTGTCCAAAATTGGCCAGAATTCTAATAAACAATTCCCAAAAATAATTTCCAGCTATGTTGTCTTGAAATTCTGGCATTGTTTACCAGAATGTTTTGGTAAAAATTCCATAATCACTAGTCATAGTGGTCCGAACTTATGAAGACAAGAATTCTCCTCGATTCAGCCAAATTTTCTTTTCGGGCAATTTTTATCATAATTCTGGCCATTTTCAGCAGTACTCATTTTGCACCATGCAAGTGGTTGTATACAGTGCCTTACTTGTTGTATAAAGGTATAGCTGTACTATCGCACCCTCCCTATCTTCCTCCCATCTTCATGGACAACAGTGTTTACGCAAGAGAACATTATGAATCTTTACGAAAGTTCCGCAGCTTTAAATGCGGTCTCCTGGAGATCAATTGAGAAATAAAATACAACTATCTTTCAGACGACTCATCTTTTTAAACAGTTTCATTTGTAGTAATTTCATCATCCTTTATTTAGCTTAATTTTTCCGTCAATTACTGAGCAACTATAGTCAATGTAATACATGAGAAAAAACAAGTTAACTCTTACTCCAGTTCATGAATGTAATTCCACGCTAATGGTGGCTCTGCGGCACACAATATTTGCTTTTTGTCTGTTTTTTGTTTTTTGTTTTTTTTCCAAAATTGAGTTCATGAGATAATCGAAGTACATAGTTTCACCCCATACTTCAAGTGGTAAAAATGTGAAGCATAATTGGTAACGTTTAATTGGTGTTTATATTGAAAAAACAGTTTTAACGATGGAGAATATATGTATACATTGACCAAAATGGTCTGACAGCAGCTTCAAGGGCCACTTTCTCAGTATCAAATTTTCTTAACCTTCATAAAATTTACTGAAACCTCTAGTACTTATAATTCTACCTCTAAGATATTCTGATCAGGTATTTACAACGAAATACGCGAAACTAGCGTCTTAATCACGAATGCAAACTTCACAAATAGTTTTATGCATGAAGGGCTCCCGGTACTCGAAGGGTTTTGGAATGACCAAGGTCACGTGACACTTCAACTAGCGGGTAAATTCCTGTAGTACGGAGCTGGTTTTTCTCCCATTAGCTAGAGAGAAAGAAAAGATAACTTACTTATCTGGAAGGAAGCTGAGAAAAATGGTCTTGTGAGAAAAGCGATAAGTTTTGAAACTCAAGAGATATTACATTTTGAAGCATCATTCCTTTGAATCCAAAACATATTTTTCGCCCTCTTGACACCCGACCCACTTTGCTTAAAAATCACGTTTTAAAGAATGTGAGGTACCTCGGAAATATCAAATTTCATGTAGAATATTTAAGCAGTAATTAACTAATATATGTTAAAGAGGGAAAAAGAAACTAAATAATCAGTACCTATGACATATTTCCGTAGGAGCCTGATTTTTTTTTTCTCTTTTTTTTCAATGTAAACTGACTTATGAAACTAGGTTCTGTTATTCGATGAAACAGAAATAAATGTGCTTTGATTGACTGAAAATCTTGCCATCTTTTCATTTGGATTCAATGTAAAACATTCGAGGGGTTTTCCCGCAACATTTGGCAGCGCCGTTTCCGACTTGCAACGCGACCAACGCCGAGCTGGGGCTGGCTGTCGAATCGCATGTCTTGTACCAAACCTCCCGGGCGAATAGAACCAGATCTAAGACTAGATTTGAGCTCGCCAGAGATAGATTCTCATCCATAGAGAAGAGAGACAGAGAGCGGTAGAGAGAGAAAGAGAGAGAAAAAAAGAAAAAAATAATATCAGAACAGAAAAAAGGGACTATGTTAGGAAAATATCTATATAATATTAACAGCCACGAGAGGGGTAATAAAAATGATGATGACGATACAATGATGACGACTTACGATAATATTCATGAAGTCAAAGTAGGCACCGTGAGATGGGCTCACTCTTATGTGTTGGCCGCGATTTGCACCTGCTTCTGTATCATCTTCGAATTAAAATTGAAACTAGGGCGGCAAAGCAAAAAGCAAAAGAGGAATGAAAAATGCAAGAATGATCCAAGTTCAAAGCACAATTTTTCAGGAAAACACTGTCGAAAGTTCTATCCTGAATTCCAAGATGGTAAACTAGGGCTCTTGCAAACTTTTCCTATGATGAGCAAATGAATAATTACATTTAATGTAAAAACCAGCGAAAGTCACGAAAATCACACTGTGAAAGTCTAAAATTAATCAAATTACCTTAGAATTTTCCCTAAAACCGAAGTGAGTCTTAAGCTCATTAGCTCCCTGGTAGCATTGAAACTTGAAATTTCATTTGAAAAAAAAATTTTTTTTTGAAAGAAAAAAGATTGTAAATAAATATAAAAAAACATTAAAAAACTCTTGAAACTGTCACTTTTCCCTTTCAATTGAATGAAATTTTCATTGAAAAAAACTTAAAATTTAGAGAAATAAGCTTAAAAAAACTCTTGAAAAAACCTTGATTTTTCTTTCAATTTAAACGAAAATAAACAGTGAAAAACTCTTGAAACTGTCACTTTTCCCTTTCAAATGAATGAAAATTTCATTGAAAAGAACTTCAAAATTTTGATGAATAAACTTACAAAATCCCTTGAAAAATACATGATTTTTGGATTGTTTTTTTTTTTTTTTTTTTTTTTTTTTTTTTTTTTTTTCACCGAAAAAAATATTAAAAAACCCTTGAAACTGTCACTTTCCTCTTTCAAATAAATGAAATTTTAGTGAAAAAAAAAATCAAAATTTAGAAGAACAAAAAAAAAACCCCCTTGCAAAATACTTGATTTTTGTCTCTTTTTTTAACATTGAAAAACATTAAAATTTTTTGGAAACTGTTACTTTCCTCTTGTAAATTAAGTACTGACATTTTCATTGGAAAAGTCTTAAAATGTAGATGAACAAACGTTTGAACCTTACAAAAATTTGAATAAAGAGTAATGGAGGTCAAATTATTCCGATCGAATAAATGAATACAATTCATAGGCGGATCCAGCAATCTGGCAACTGCGCATTCCTCTCACTTGAATAGCTGTGACTCTATAATGCGCGTTATTTTGCCTTAAAGGCCTATCAGTATACGTGGCTCATCGGAAAGGTGCTCGACTTCCACCCTCGAGACCTGGGTTCAGTTCGCGGATTATCACGTAACTTTTTTTCATCAAAATTTCGAATTTCGAATTCGAAGCTTGCAAAAGATTTTACGCAGGAGCCGACCTTCCACAACGCTAAGGCAAAAAATTGCAGCAGATCCAGACATGTTAAAATACTAAAATAAATTGAGATGTAGCAATAATTTGAAAATGTCTTTTTCATATTAACTTTAATCTATTTTTTATTAAAATTATTATTTGGGCAAACTTTACAGCGTTTTATTGAACGGAAATGCAGTAAAGCAATCGTTTCCGCTGCCAACAGGACAAAATTCTATTTCCATCGATTCCCAAAGCAAATAAACGTTTGTGGAGTTGAATCGTTTTGCCGGCGAGAGACCACAGAGCCATCCGGTTTTTATTTTCTTGATTCGAAAACTTCAGCTCACTTTTAATCCAGATGGGCATAAATCCGATTAGAACAACACTATCCATTTTTGATGTGCTCAAGAAAATACGTTGCAGTGGAACACAAATAAAACAAATTGTTGCCAGACTGAGCATGTGCAATGTGTCACCATCATTAAAATCAAACTGAAATGCTAAATATAACAATAGAAAATAAATGATGAATAAATGCAACTATACCGTAAATTTTTCAATCAATGGCATATAAGTAAGTAATATCCTTGCTGTTCCAAAATACCTTTCAATTTCATTCTGATATATACATTTAGGGACATGATTTTTTCTCCATTTTTTTTTCCAGGTTGAATCTTAAATAGTTGTAAATTCAGAAACTTTTTGTTGATTGAGTAATGGCATTATAAAGGGCATCAGGGTTTTCCAAAGATATGGGTGGATCCTGCAATGGAGCTGATGCAAAAAATCACGAAATCCACTCCCAAACTCATACAATTCTTTCAAATGCGAGTCAACAATGGTGGTGATTACCGCCTAAATCTTATGGCAATTGTTTGCTTCTTCTTCTTCTTGTGCGGTGTCGTGAGAACACCTCGTGTGGATGGTGCTTATTGAGATAGGAAAACCCAATGTAAAATGCGGTAATCAACGTCATGACGGTCTCGTGTTAGAAAGCATTTTATGAGTTTCGGAGTGGATTTTGTGTTTTTTCAGTGAGCTTATCGGGTTTTACACCAAAAGCAACTATTAATAAGCCTGTAGCAAAAGTTTGCAACAGCTCCATTTGGAAACCATGAATTCATCCCATTTGAATTGAACCTATGAGAAATAATAGATTCTTGAGGGGGCCATTGTCATTTGAATAATCGATTGTTTTTCATGCTTTCAAATGAGAATAATACACAGTTGCCAGATTTCTGGATCCGCCTTTGTCTCTAAATATAAAATACAATCGTGTTTTTTTCTGATATGCTCACAATCAGTCATATTTTATTTCACTATAGGGTCGACATCGTAGCGGCTCGTGTAATCTGGCAACCGTGCTTTTTTGCCATTTAAACCTGTGCAAAAAGTCGATAGTTGGTGAGGCACGTCTCCTCACCTAGAATCGATTATTTGACATAGTTTTCAGTGGAGAGCATCCGATGTTGCCAAATTTTACGAGCCGCCACTGCGGTTCGTCGTCAGTATGGATGCGCAAAGAAAGAACTTCTCACGCTCATCACAAAAAGTTCTTCGATTTTTCTTAATTATTGCTCACTTTTTCCCCTCAGCCAGATAAGAAGTATAGAGACAAAGTATTTCAGATTCTATCTCTATTTTCAAATAACTAAAAAATATGTTAAGAAAAAAAGTAACTTAAATAAATAAAATCGAAAATTATTCAATTTTATAAATTGAACTTATTTCAACAAATAAAACTCAAGTTGACTTGAAAACAATTAAAACCTGTCTTTATTCAAATAAATTTGTGAATAAATGAACTTTTCATAAAAGTATGTAGATAAATAAAAGAGCAAACGATTAAAAGATCTGATGGATCCATTAAAACGCACACAATTTTGCAGAGCGAAAACAAGGTTGCACTCTTACAAACGCATTTCATGTAGGCAAATAAACGTACTCTCTGTTTTACATTAAAGTATTCTAACTTACGCCATACGAATAAGAAATAAACCGTGCTTAATTCTGATGCAAATATGATACTGAATCTCACACAAGATACTTATAGGTATGCAAAGAACATACTTCGCACGCCAGACCGTCTCTTTCATTCTTATTCTTTTCTTTCCATAATTTTATCGTTTTTTATTTTTCCCTCCCTCCGCCCCTCATCCTTCTCGTCATTAAAAAAACAGAGAATGTGAGCATCACACTTGAGTTGCAGTCATGGGCGGACACAAGAGTTTGTCTTTCTCTCTATACTTACATTTGAACACATGGGTTAGAAAAGGATAGCAAAGGGGGCCGATCACGTGACTTCAGATTCTATCTCCTGTCTTGTTCTATCACACACGTTCAAATGGGGAGGAGAGAGACAGATAGACAAAGAGTGAGCAGCAAGAGGCATTGAAGCGCTGAACAATTCTTCTAATACAGAATTATCCACGACTAAAATACATAATTGTCGGTTAAGGCGAGGCCCATAATCTAAACGTATAATTTGAGAGTGGCCTAATGAATAGGCACCGGACTAAGAGCTGACCTAATGCGTTCCAGTGGGTGCAACGGCTCCTCCTCCCCAGGCTATTTATTTTATTTGCAGCCCATAACATCGAATTTGAAACCGCCCCTGATTCTTTTGCAGTTTGCTTACTGCCCCGCGAACGGCCTAACTCGATCTCAGATTCTTTCTCTTAGCATTTGTGCTTGTTTTTTTTTTTTTTTTTTTTTTTTTTTTTTTTTTTATATTATGCGCACTGACCAGTGACCGTAGCGCAGATGTACGGCCGTTCACGTGATCGTCTCATCACACGATCACCTATTTACAGCAATGAACAAGATATACATATAATAAAAGCAGCATTCGTTTCTTACTTTCCGTATTGTCTCGTGGCTTTGCGAAAAGTCTGCATACTTCATTAGATTTTACGACAGCTTATTTTTCCCATCACAGTTTACTCATGATTTCACTAGTGGATCCAGGAATTTTTCCTTCTCTCTCTGTGGCTATTTGATCGCGTGTGTTAGAAAAGGACAGATTGGGGGCGCAATCACGTGGGTTTCGCCCCTCTTCTACTACCCTTTTCTAACACGCGCGCCGCGTTCAAAGGACAGAGAGAGAGAGAGAGAGAGAGAGAGAGAGAGAGAGAGAGAGAGAGAGAGAGAGAGAGAGAGAGAGAGAGAGAGAGAGAGAGAGAGAGAGAGAGAGAGAGAGAGAGAGAGAGAGGAGAGAGAGAGAGGAGAGAGAGAGAGAGAGAGAGAGAGAGAGAGAGAGAGAGAGAAATGGACAGTCCACTGGATCCGCCGTGCAGTGTCATGATGGGTCGCTACTCGGTAGAAATGGTATTTTTATGCTTCTTAAAGCATCGCAATAGACCTAAGATGCTTTGGTATGGATTTATTTTTACAAGAATGTCTCCAAATAAGATCATTTCTTCTACAGCAACGCAGCCCACGATATAGCTCATGAACGAAATCAGGCAAAGTTTTAAACGTTGAAGTTCATCTTTGATTGATTCAGAACCCCTCTCGCATATGAAGCTTTTCCACGCTTCAGCCAAGGGAGAGGGAGAAGCCTCCAGTACACTGAAAAAAGTACTTGGTTGAAGTTTACTATATTGACATATACTTAGTAAACTTTTCATGGTTAAATCTTACTATAATTATGGTTAAAGTTACTATAAATATAGTAAATCTAAATATGGCACATTGTAAATTTAACCACGCTCAAATATAGTAAAATCGAACTTCGTGGATTTTCACGAAGTTTGTTTTTTTTTTTTTTTTTTTTTTTGGTTAAATTTTACTATGCAAAGGTTACTATTTCCGATAAAATTACCCGTAACTTCGACACAAAGCGCGAGATTTTCAAATCTTTGGAAAGCTCTCAAAAGCTCAAAAGTATTTTTACGTAAAGTTTGATGAAGCAAAGTTATTTATAAGAGTGCCTCCCAAATGGTACTTTCAAAAAAAATTATTTATCATGATAACTTTAGAGGCTATTGTAGTTTTAAAACCACCTCACTCTAAAGAACAACATTTTCAACCAAATTGATATAAATACAAACGTTTCCTCTCTAGCAATTACCGATTACACTATGCAACAGCCATTTTGTCCACGGGTTGAGACCTATTTTTTTCCGATTCCTAGTGACCAAAGAAGTCAAAATTGGCCATGAAAGTGCTGGGAAAATGTGTATGCGTCCAGGACGCCGCCATTTTGAAAAATCAGAAATTCAGCCTACTTGCCGTCGGTTTTTTGAGGGTAGCATCCTTAATTTTTACTCAAATTAAAAAAAACGTGTATATAAAATGAAAGAACATGAAATTTCCTACAAGATGAGTTACCTTGATTTGTTTTTTGATCAGCAAAATTATACAAAAACTAAAGTTTTTTAATTATTTTTTTTTAAAAAATTGAAAATTTGACGATTTTTTGGATGAATTTTAGCTCATGCCGTCAAAAATAGAAATCATAGAAAAAAAACAGATTAATGCATTGAAAAGAGCGTTAAAATGGCTACAAGATGATGTGCTACAAAAGTTGTTTGTGATTGTTTGTTGCCACTTTTTAGGCATTAAAATGATTTTCCCCAAAATTCAGTTTTCTCCCCCTATGCTCCCTAACTTACTAACGATATCGTTCAACAACCGTTCAACGGTTCCTCTCATGCACTCTCGGACCAATATAATCCGCTTTTTCGTCGAAAGTGCCCTTGAATAATGGCGAAAATCGAGTTAAGAACCAGTACTCTCCTGTATTCGTCATGAATTTCACCATGAGCGGCGCGTGGGGTCGAAAAGTGTGAGGGTAAAAAAATCATTTTTTTTTTTTTTTTTTTTTTTTTTTTTTTTTTTTTTAGTGTTAGCCTCACGTTCTCAAAACAATTTTGGGGGAGGCTATAGCCCCATAAACCCGCCGCCTTGCTCACACTTTGCTGTAATGAAAAGAGACTTATTTAATTTTTAAGATTTTGTTTACTTTTGCTCAGTTGTAATTTGATTGTTCAGAAATTCTCAACTTTATTTGGTGGCCCTGAGAAGGACCTTTTTGACAACACATATTTGAATTTTTATAAGATGCTTTAGTAAACTTAAAGCCTTGACTTGTATAGCAGGCTGAAGTCAAGCATCACTATGCGTGGCTTTTATATAAGTAACTGTCAGTGGGCCGATCCTTGAAATTCACGACTTTTGGGTATAGACTGGATAAGAATGGAAAACGGTGATTGGTGGAGACGAGTCACGTGGTTGCCCAGTCTAATCAAAATACGGAATGGATTAGATAATTTATCGGACAGTCTTGGAGTACCCGATAACTTATCTAATACATTCCGTATTTTGATTAGACTGGGCAACCACGTGACTCGTCTCCACCAATCACCGTTTTCCATTCTTATCCAGTCTACCCAAAAGTCGTGAAATTCAAGGATTGGCCCGCAGGTCTAAATTTTAATAAGGACAGGAACAGACACTTTAAGTGCATATGTAACGACAGACAGTGCAACGGCTCTTTTCAGAGCCACCTAAAACGGCTAAAAATTGGTTTCTGGTAGTGGTGCGCCACATTTTCAAAGTCTCCTTACTTTCTCATCTCTAGACCAGTATGGACTCAGAAATCTCATCACTCTCCCAAATAAAACCGCACTGGAGTATACTAATACCCAACCCGATTCAAAACGGCTCTTCTCAAGGCCACCACTTATTTTATTGTTCTCAGCGAATCATTGATCCCATCCGCTCTATCCAGCCAGCGCAACTAATAACATGCATTTTTCTGTAACCAATATTGTTTTCCATTAGTAACGGCTACATGTGAAATAAAACTTCAGAAATACCTGCCTTTAGCTGATAAATTATTATTAATTTTTTTTTTTTTTTTAGCATGGGATATTTAAGAGGAACTGAATGCATCCGTAGACACATTTAATGTAAATATGGGAATCAAACGTTATGAGTCAAGCTTTTTCCACCATTATTCAAGGTCACTTTTGACGGAAAACGGATTATTTTGGTCCGAGAGTGCATGAGAGGAACCGTTGAACGGTTGTTGAACGATATCGTTAGTAAGTTAGGGAGCATAGGGGGAGAAAACTGAATTTTGGGGAAAATCATTTTAATGCCTAAAAAGTGGCAACAAATAATCACAAACAACTTTTGTAGCACATCATCTTGTAGCCATTTTAATGCTCTTTTCAATGCATTAATCTGTTTTTTTTTCTATGATTTCTATTTTTGACGGCATGAGCTAAAATTCATCCAAAAAATCGTCAAATTTTCAATTTTTTAAAAAAAAATAATTAAAAAACTTTAGTTTTTGTATAATTTTGCTGATCAAAAAACAAATCAAGGTAACTCATCTTGTAGGAAATTTCATGTTCTTTCATTTTATATACACGTTTTTTTTAATTTGAGTAAAAATTAAGGATGCTACCCTCAAAAAACCGACGGCAAGTAGGCTGAATTTCTGATTTTTCAAAATGGCGGCGTCCTGGACGCATACACATTTTCCCGGCACTTTCATGGCCATTTTCTGACTTCTTTGGTCACTAGGAGTCGGAAAAAATAGGTCTCAACCCGTGGACAAACCAAAAGCCGAATTTTGTTGCATATAGTGTTATCGGAGGCCGCACTCTCAGCATTCTTCTTCTACTCTAGGAAGGCTGAGCGACACTACGACAAGTACATTGGAAACATGAATAATAAACCACTCCATTAAATTAATGAAACGCATATCAGAAATGAAACTTTTAAAAAAATATTTTAACCATTACTTGGTTAAATCTAAACCATTACTTGGTTAAATTTTAACCAAGTGCGTGGTTAAATTTAACTCATACTTGGTTTAAAGTACCTATTTTCGTGGTTAAATCCCACAATAAAGCATAAAGTAAACTTTACTATGTGAGAAGGGTGACGGTAACCCTCGACGTAGATTGTCGTATATCCAAACCAAGTGTAAACTTTAACCAATATATGGTAAAGTTTAACCATGTACTTTTTTCAGTGTACATTTTAGAATTTTAGAAAAAAATGTTTGCCTCCGTTTTTGGCCACTCCAGCCTCCGATTTTGTTCATTCCGCAAGCCTGCAGTTTCACAATGCCAGTAATGTTCACTGCACAAGGGGTCTTTGTCATGGGGGGGGGGGGGGAGGTGCCTTGGCTGATTTTGCCAAGTTTTGTGTCCTACATAATGTAGTTATATTAGAGATTATTTCCGTTTGTTTGCGCACTATTTGTCATTTGACCACAATTAAAAGCAGACTTCTGTATAAGCTAGGTCAAACTTGAGGGCACAGTCAGATAACTGTCCTACCTCTAAGGACGAGACTTATCGAGATAAAGAGCCAGGAAAAAATCAGAAAAGGAAAGAAAGAAACCTTCGCCACCGTTTTAAATTAAACTATTCTAAATTCCTGCGTGAGGAGGTGTTTGGGTTTTGCAAAAAATAGTAGGTTTAATAAAAAAAATTGAGGAGCCAGCTAAAAAGAAAGGAAAAAAATACGCGGATAGGGAAGAGATTTATTGATTGATAAAAGAGTGAATGAAGAAAAGGATATAAGGAGAAAGCCTGAGGGTATGCAAGCGGACTTTTTTGGGTCAAGAGCCGCGTCAGGGGTGAGACGGTAAATTATACCTTTTTTTGTCTTGTTCCATCCCCTAGAGTAGATAAAATCTCCTTGCTTTCACAATTGTCATCGAAGGACATAACTCCTCCAAAATTTATCGTACACGCTTTACACAGCTTCGTCATCAAAAGGTTCAAGGTATTAGGAGCGGACAGGTTTTCGGATTTGAGGGAGGGCGAGATATTTTCAAAGTCCTTTTAATCCGCAAACAAAAAATATTGGGTTTTTTCCCCCGAGATATTTAATGTGTTTCCTCTCTTTTCTGTTTACTTTTGTTACCGGTGCAGAACTTGAAGATCCAAATGCCGCAGCGGCTGGCGGCCTGTAACAAACGGTTTCATCAACACGTGCTTTGCTTTCATTCGATTGATTTATATTATTCACGGAAATTCATTCATAGTCCGTGGTAAAAATTGAAACGAGATCCGTCGTGCTATGAAGAGATTAGTCGAATTAAGACGCAGGTAGTTTATTTAGTAAGGAAAAGCATCGGGTCTTATTTCACGTTAAATCCAGAGAGATAAGGGATGAGAAAAGTAAAAAAGAAAGGAATAATAATAAAGCAGCGGCGTATCCAGGAATTTTTCGAGGGGATGTTCCGGGGTCCAAAAATTGTCCGGGAAGGGGGGTGGTGGGGTGGTGGGGTGGGGGCTCTTAATAAACTAATTTGGTCAAATTTGTCTGAAAACGCAAAAAATTGCATATCTTTTTAAAGACACATTTTGGTGTTTTGGGGGGGGGGGGGGGGGAGGTTTGAAAGGCTTTAGGGCAGAGTTTGAGAACTTATTGTCAACCAAGCTCAATTGTCATCGATTACACAATTATACATCAAATTTCAAAACTTCAAACCTCGTAGAGCCGCGAACCTACAAAATAATTGCTGGTGAGTAATACACTTTTGTGAAACGTGTACTCGGCAACTTCAATACTTCCGGTAATGCCAGACTTACAAAATTACCACAGTAAAACCTTAAATGTACTAGCCCAAAAGTCCCTTCGACATTGACTGGATTCCTCACTAAATTTCAATTTTTGACTCGCTCATAAAGCCTACTCGAATCCACCTCCTCATCCAAAGGTATCTTTTAAGTGTCACCCAAAAGATACTCTTTCTCTCGACCAAAATGCCCGGTTTCCGCCCACACTCACCCAAGTCAACCCCCGTAGAGAGTTAAGACAATCGGCTCCACGGGCACCGCCATTGGATGCGTTTCTGCACATTTTGTTTACGTTCTGACTTCTGAGGGCCGTTGTTGTGTTTTGGTCCACTGAAAAGATTACAGTGCCGTAGCGTTTTTAATGGTCTAATCAATCACTGCATTTTTTGATCGACATTTATCTACGCCTTTAATGATTCTTTTGAGAATTATAGACATTCTCGCGGTGCATCGTGATTAAAATTAACGAGTTCGTCGGCAATTAACTCTTTTATCCTTAAAACACCGTCGGACCCGCTATTAGTAAAAAGTGAAAAACGCATCCAATGGCGGCGCCCATAGAGCCTAAAACGCTTTAACCAATCAGAGGTTGACTATAACTTCTTGTCTTAACTCTCTACATTCAGGGATTTTAGTTATCACCGCATATAACACACAGCGTACGCTAAACAGTTCAATTTCTTACTTTCGTGGGTTTAAATGGACCAAAATCCAATGTTGCCAAATTGTACACTACACCACTGATTATTAATGGTAACCACGTGTTTGTCGGTCGATCGGGGGGTGTTGACGAGAGAAGATTTACCCATCAATTAATTGATTACCGACGCGCGAGCCATGAGTGGCTGCTGCGGCTAACTATCAGTATCGTTTTACCTCGGTTTCGGCGAGCGAAGAACCTCGGCGGCCGGGGCTGGGCGCGCGAGGAAACGTCCGCCCTCCTGCTTCAACACCCGATGATTAAAAGGCGCGTGGCTCCGGCCGGCCGTAGATGAGGATTTCTCGCTCGACCCCCTCAATTTCATTTATCATTTATTTTTACTACTCCTCCTTAAAGAGAGTTAAGTCAGTAGTCTTCTCCGTTGTCCACGGCTCCCGATACCCGCACCATTATTCGATCAACCAGAGAGAGCGAGAGAGAGAGAGAGAGAGAGAGAGAGAGAGAGAGAGAGAGAGAGAGAGAGAGAGAGAGAGAGAGAGAGAGAGAGAGAGAGAGAGAGAGAGAGAGAGAGAGAGAGAGAGAGAGAGAGAGAGAGAGAGAGAGAGAGAGAGAGAGAGAGAGAGAGAGAGATCACAGAACGTAACATAACGCGGATAGAATGAACACACTAGACACACCACGCAGGTAATTATTCTCAATAACGTAATTCAATCAATCGGAGTTACGACTGGGCTCTTGCTATGCCGACTCGACTTTGTTTAGCACACCCTCTTGCTCACCTCTTCTCCCGCCCCCGCCACGCGGTTCCCGGCTCCCCCCTCCCCCATGCTCGGATCTGCCTCTCGTCTCCTCCACGTGCCCGGTGTCAAGACGGGAGTCTTGACCTGAGTCTGATAAATGGTCTCAGAATCTCTGATTGTGGGAGGAGAACAAACGTCAAACCGACATGTGTATCCTATAACAGGTGTGGTCACCGGTCACTGGTCACTGCTCACTGGTCACTGATCACTGATCACTGGTCACTGGTCACTGGTCACTATAAAGTTGCCCGATTTTGACGATTTGCAGCGCGACTTCGACGTCGCTTTGTGATGACGTCATTTGAACGTCATGCGTGATGAACATGATGAGCGTGATGAACGTCAAAAAAATTTACTTCAGGGGCGTTTTTGGTCCCCTAATTTTTATTGAAAATTTCAAAATTTTAAGAGGTTGTCCAAAAGAGACGACTTCAAATTTCAAAAAGCGCTGAAACATGTGTCCCATATCATTTCTAAAGATACACCTTTCCAGGGGATCGACATCTTTCAGACAGTACAGGGGAGCGGGGGTGGGGGTCACGAACCTTCCAATTTGAACATTTTAAATGATAACATCTCAGAACCCTGCTTTGTGATATATCGTTAGAAAGAATGTTTTAAGCCAAAAATTTTAGCGCAAACCGCAGGTCGATATCATTTTTCGTTCTTGATTAATCAAAAGTCAAATTTTGATATACCGACTAAATGGATGATTTGAACGATAACAAACTTTGACCTTCGATTAATCAAGAACAAAAAACGGCGGTTTTGGCCAAAATTTTCGGCTTGAAACGTTCTTTCTAACGATATATCACAAAGCAGGGTTCTGAGATGTTATCATTTAAAATTTTCAAATTTGAAGGTTCGTGACCCCCACCCCCCTGTACTGTCTGAAAAATGTCGATCCCATGGGAAGGTGTATCCTTAGAAATGATGGGACCCGTGTTTCAGCGACTTTTGAAATTTGAAGTCGTCTCTTTTGGACAGCCTCTTAAAATTTTGAAATTTTCATAAGAAATTAGGGGCCCAAAAACGGCCCTGAAGTAATTTTTTGTGTGGAAAATTCGTATTTTTCTTTTAAAAGAGGTTGCTCTTTAGAGCAATTTAAACTCAAAGTTTTTTTCAATTCGGACCATTGAAAGGAAAGTTACACATTTTTGAAAATGGGTCCTGGGGGCTCCCCCCCCTGGAAACCCCACAAAAACCAAATTTTGAGTTGTGACAGTATTTTTAAATAAAACTTTAGGTCCAAATTACTACAAAAACCGATTTTCCCGATTTTTTCATGGTCACCCGTTCAAGAAAACCACGGTGAGCAGGTTACGTGAAACACCCTATATAGGTACATACTTGAAATGATATTGCATGAATTCAAAAGTGAAGGCTTTTTCCAACCTCAGAGACAAGGAAGGGGGAGCGGGGGCTTCTGGGGTCTTCGATTTTTTATGACGGGAATATCTTACAACGAATAGAAGAAAGACAAAATCTTCCAAAGTTTTGTCGTATATTCTTTGTTATTGCTATTGATGGGGAAAGATGGAAAGCGGCAAAAGTTTGGTTTTGGGGCTGCTTCAATTTGCTTTTTCATTCTTGTCATTACTTTTAATTGCTGATTTTTTTCCTCTGAATACATAAAAGATTCTTTAAGAAGTGTATGAGCATAATCTGACCAGCTGGCTGACCCCCTGAAATTCCCGACTTTTGGATAGACTGGATAAGAATATGGACAAAGGTGATTGATGGAGACAAGTCACGTGGTTGCCAAGTCTAATTAAAAAGATAAGATTGCGGTTATCAGATTCTGAAAATTGTCCAATAATAACAGTTAGATAAATTCCGCATTTTGATGGAACCTTGCAACCACTTGACTCGTCTCCACCAATCACCGTTTTCTATCACTATATCCAGTCTATCCAAACGTTGGGACTTTCACGGGTCGGTCTACAGGTCACATTTCCCTCTCTAAGGGCTCCCGTCAATTCCACATAACCCAAGGGGGTCACGTGCATTTACAGCCATATGACAACTATATAAATATGTATATTTTATATATGTATAGTATGCCTATAACCGTTCATCTTGTCACTGCGACGGTCATTGACATACCCATTCTTTCAGTCTATTAGTTTTTACATGTATCCGAAACATGATTTTTGTGGAAGCTTTCACCCCTCCCTCTCCTCCCCTACCTTCGTCTCTACATTCTTATTCTCTCCCCTCAGACCTTAACTTTCCAGCCCTTTCTTCCCACTTTGGTAGAACCATGGCTGTCGGAACGAAATTCAAAACACTGGAGGAACATTGAAGAGGAATTGAGGAGTGTCGCATCTGTGGCGGGAGTCGGCACTGCACCAACACCAATCACCATGCATCGTTTGTAGTCATCGACTTCTGTCGGCACCGCGCCGCCGGAGTCCACCGGTCGCTACGCGCAGCTACCGTGAGCGTGGCTAATCCGAAACAGAACCGCGCTATCAGCACCACTCACCAACCGCTCGGTGCACGCCGACATACAAAACCGTGTCGATCATACCATAGGGTGGAGTGAAAAAGGGCTTTTTTCGATTTTGCCTCTGGTATAGTGATTTTTTTTTGCGAATGCACCAAAAAATAAGATTCCCAAAATTTGAGGTCGATCGGACAACTGCTAGGTGGTGCGCATGAGCTTTGAAGTTTGCACATTGGGAAGCATCTAAAAAAGTCAACTTCTGAACAGTTTTTCGCTCATAGCTCGGTTAAAAATGGTTTTTGGAGGAAAATGATCAGGGCTTATTCGATTTAAAATTCAATTTTACACAATTTACTTCCTATACAATTTTTTGGTTCAGGCAGTATTTTCCAGAGAAAAATCAAAAAACCGATTTTTTCGTCATTTTTGTCGATTTTTTTTACTCATATCTTCGATATCATCGTTTTCAATCGATACTAGAGGTGGGTGGGGATGGTGGGTGGTGGTTTTAGGGTTAAGGAGTGTAGGGGGGGCGGGGGTCAGATAATAGAAAAAAATCAAATATGCTTGTAGATCCTTCACTTCGAATAATGGAGCCTTCCTAGGCTGATAATAAGCTATATCATAACGGACGAATTTCTTATGCAGATTTTAGCATTTTTTTATTATTATTATTATTATTATTATTATTATTATTATTATTATTTTTTATTTTACTCGTCATTATTTTACGATTGAAACAATGATCAGTAGATGAAAAAAGTCTGCAGAGCTCACGAGTTAACGTATCTGCATTTAAGAGCTCCGTCTCCCGCCCCGGTTTTCAATGCAATAAATTCTATTTTGCGGTTGTAACAAATTATTGTGATCAAAAGCAGTGGCGTAGCGTGCGATTTGGCAACGTTGCAGTTCGTCCATTTAAACCCATGAAAAATATCAAACTCATCATTCGACCTTGTACACTGAGTTAAATGGAACGGTGACAACGTTGCCAAATTTCACGCTACGCCACTGAACAGAAGTTGTTCTGGCGCTGTTTAAAATTTAAATTCCTTTTTTGCGTTGAATGACAATAATTTGTCTGCTTTCGAGCACCTTCAAAATGTGTAGATGCCTTTCTTGTTCGTCGAAAACAGAGACTGATGCCTCAGTGACTACTGTAGTGCATCTTTTTACTCTGCTTGTATTGCTTGTGTGTGACAGGGGAAAGTGAGGGCGACGGTTGATCCTTCGTCTTCGGTCACAAATTTTTCAATTTCGTCAGTAGGTATTTTTGAGAAGACGGGCGGCTCGGTTATACATCCTAGTTGCTTCAAAATTTATCATTGAGTCTTAATTTGACGCGTCAAAAAACTGGCACTCGATTCACACTCACCCCTTTGCCCATGTTCTTTCCATGGGCCCATAGGAAAATTGCTGATGTGGTGCAAAAATCTGACCGTCGCTAATTTTGAAGCAATTTATACTCTCTTGGAACCAAATTTTGTGGATACTTAAGATCTTTGCACCAATCAAAAGTTTTATTGGCGATCTGTTACGCCGTATATCTGAAGGAGTGAGCTCGACGGATTTAGCCCGGAAAAAGCCCAGAAAAGTCGCCCATCACACGATGACTAATGAATATGAACATCTAGACGGTCACATCAGTGGCCCATATTCCATTATTCCATAGGTTAAAGCCCGCAAAATTCACTCTCACACAACAACAACAAATAACAGCAAACTGCATCTTGCGTTTTTTATATACATAGCTTGCTAAAATCTGAACAAAAATCTCATGATTTTAGCAGATTCCATTCAAAAAGTTTAGGCGCCCGTGTGGTTGTCAGTCAAACGACTCCACACAATTCATGACGGTGCCTCTCTAATTTTCGGAAATTGATTAGTTACTCGCGGTGTTTGCTAACTCACTCGAAGGACGTTATTGATCGAGTATTATTAAAGTGTTCCAAAGGAACGGTTTTTTCGCTCATCCTGAAACGTGATTTTGGCAATGATTATGGAGAGCGAAAATAAGAAACTAGGGTGAGAGCTTGAATGCTGATTGCCGGAGCACGCGCTGCTTCAAAGGGCAAACGAGTGAGTGTGTTTCGAGTTCCACAGCTTTTTGATGCGTCAAAACTATAACCTTCTCGTGAGCTCTGCAAACTTTTTTTATCTACTGATCATTGTTTCAACCGTAAAATAATGACGAGTAAAATAAAAAATAATAATAATAATAATAATAATAATAATAATAATATAATAATAATAATAATAATAATAATAATAAAAAAATGCTAAAATCTGCATAAGAAATTCGTCCGTTATGATATAGCTTATTATCAGCCTAGGAAGGCTCCATTATTCGAAGTGAAGGATCTACAAGCATATTTGATTTTTTTCTATTATCTGACCCCCGCCCCCCCTACACTCCTTAACCCTAAAACCACCACCCACCATCCCCACCCACCTCTAGTATCGATTGAAAACGATGATATCGAAGATATGAGTAAAAAAAATCGACAAAAATGACGAAAAAATCGGTTTTTTGATTTTTCTCTGGAAAATACTGCCTGAACCAAAAAATTGTATAGGAAGTAAATTGTGTAAAATTGAATTTTAAATCGAATAAGTCCTGATCATTTTCCTCCAAAAACCATTTTTAACCGAGCTATGAGCGAAAAACTGTTCAGAAGTTGACTTTTTTAGATGCTTCCCAATGTGCAAACTTCAAAGCTCATGCGCACCACCTAGCAGTTGTCCGATCGACCTCAAATTTTGGGAATCTTATTTTTTGGTGCATTCGCAAAAAAAAATCACTATACCAGAGGCAAAATCGAAAAAAGCCCTTTTTCACTCCACCCTATCATACCATACAACGAGACCGACTCTCAACAGTCAGCAACCAGCTACAACTTCAACCGAGTGTTCAGCTCGAACATGCATCTGTCTTGTAGGTCTGTAAAAGCATATTTTAGCGAATGATCATACGATGAGTGATCCGCCCAGAATTCCATCCCTCATAATTTTGCTTATCTATTGGTGGTTTCGATCCATCGTCGGCATTGTGGTAAGGCCGTGGCCGGGAGGAGGGGGGGAGTTGGATACACTGAAAAAAAGATTACAAGAAGCCCAACGATTTGTTGCACAGTCCTAGAACTTTCGTTTAAAGCACTAGACTCTCCGCGCTAACAGGTTGTTGTGATTTTGGTAATATTACTGAAACATTAAGGAATTAGTTACATCAGTGTAGAGCTACAGACCGCCCCCTCCTAAAATGTCAGAAAGAGGGTGATAAAGGGAGAAAGAAAGACAAATTAAGGATCGAGAGGGAGAGGAGAGGGGGAAGGCTTGCAGCTTCCTCCGAAAAACATTCTTGGTCTAGCCCCCCCCCCCCCACCACAAGAAAAAAATCCTGGATGCAGCCATGATTGGAGGCATCATTTTTCATCGAGCTTATCAGAACGTAGCTTTTCTGAAGGGTCCCGATACGTCCAATTAGTGGCGTAGCCAGAAATTTTTCGAGGGGGGGGGTCATGGGTTCAAATAATATCAAGTGGGACCTTCAAAGATAACAATTAGGTAAAATCCCACTGAAAACCTTTAAGAGGTGAAGATGACCTTTATTGAGGCCTATCTTTGGGTTCGAGTAGGGGGGAAGAGGTCCATACCCTATGGAATCCCCCCCCTTTCTGGCTACGCCACTGAATCCAGTGTATATGATGCCATCGGTGCGGAGTTGCTTCGAAAACGTCAGTATCAAAAATTGGTTTTTGATGTCTGAAAGTTTTGCATTCCGCGGAAAATCTTGTCAGGGTAAATCGCTAAAATATTGTTTAAGAGAAATGTGAAAAAATCCTCTAGGTTTATTGATTGAAAATCCGACTTTTGTCTGTACAGCTTTTTGTTATAAAAAGAAACTGCTTAAGTAGGAGCGAGAAGAATTGATATATAAAATTACGATTCAATGAAAGAAAAGGAAGAAAAATTAAAAACAAAAGTCTCACTTAATGAGCACAATACTGATTCCTACGCTACGCTATTGTCACTAACAATCGATAGAGACAGACGAAATTTGAATTAAACTGTCTCGCTTGAAAAGAGATGACGCAGACATCATTGAAAACAGCCGTCGTTTGCGTTGTTTCCGAAAGGTGACTGTAGATTTTGACAACAGAGTAGATATGTTGGTGGAAAAAATAACTTTTTTCAATTATAATTCAGCCCGACTGTCAGAAATGATATCATCATGTTGAATGAAACTTCAGATGTTTTACATACTTTTCATTGGTTTATTTGTATACATTTTTAATGAAAAGAGCTTTTAAAAATTAGGACAGCAAGCATTTTTGTTTCATATGTTATTGAAGTTTATTTATTTATTATTTTGTTGTTGAAGGGATGGGGTTAAGCTCAGTTTTTGGCAACCTGCGCGAAAATTCTTTCAACCACTGCAGAGAAGAGAGGTCCGCAGTTCCTCTCCACAATTTGATTACTGCAATTTCACACGTAGTTCGATTGTAAAGCTCTCACTGTGTCTGAGTCGTTGTGAGGATTAAGAAATTTTCGAAGCGCGAAGTTGTTTAAAATTTGTTTTCGTCAGTGCCGTCTGCCGTCTATAAAATTTAAAGATCAAAACACCTGAAAAATATGCATAATTCGATGGGTATCTTCATTTGATTCAATTCGATTTTTCCTCAATAAATTTTTTTTCAAAGCAACTCAACGACAGTTATCGTCACTGGTTTATATCAGTTCAATCTGGCGCTTACAAGTTTGCAAAGAGTTGATGATATTTTATCCCGGTTGACGATTGACGATTGACGGAATAATCATGCCAACATTGTGCGTTCCTTGAATAAGGAATTATCGACCATGTATTAGAAAACCTTCACTGCGTTGCCGCATTTGGCGTAGAGTTCATCTAAGAGTATTTTTATTGCGCAAAATACAAGCTTTTTGTTGTTTTTTGATTTTCCTTTCTTCTTTTGCTTCCGTTTTATTTTTTATTTTTATTTTGACGTATTCTTTTTTTTTTTTGTTATTTTTGGTTGTTTTTTTATTTTGTTTTTTTTGTTTATTTTTGTTTTTTTTTTTCCGGACAATACCCCTGCTCGGAGGGCGGATGGTGTTTATTTTTGAAATACATTATTATCAATTATTTTCTTTTTTCATAATATTTGAGCAAACCCATTTTCTGGGTTTTCTACCCTAAGCGCAATAAAAACTTAAATCTAAGACTAAAACTATACAAAAAGTAAGATAACATTATATACAAACAAATATTTGTATAATATACACTCTTTCTTCCTTTCTTCTTCTTTGGTGAATTTTCAATTTTATATGTCAAAATAAAAAAAAATGAAACGGAAGCAAAAGAAGAAAGGAAAATCAGGAAAGTCAGCACTTTTATCATGAAAAACGGCAGTGAGTATGTAACCCGCCTCTTCGCTGCTTTTTTGGGCCGGCCGGCCGGCCGCTATACGGTAAACGCGCTGACTTTTCCTCACTGTGCAGCGATTATCTTGCTCAAAATGCGTCGTATCGAAGGAAACAAAAGAGGACCCAAAATCTTTTTAAGGATTCCGCTTCTGATTTTGGTAATTATTCTTCATTTTTTTTTTTTTGCAAAATAAAATTTGTGCCGTTAAAGGTACAAGATTGCATAAAAATTACAGTCAGACTCAATTTCTGAATTTCTCGAGGTCATCAATGGATTTTTCACGTATTATTACCACGTGACACCAATTTTCAGAACTTTTGGTTCATAATGGTGGTCGCTATTCGAAAAAACCATCAATTTTTTAAAACGTTGGGGGGAAGGGAGGCTTTGCTGTAGCTCAAATGGGGGGCATTTTCGGACACTTGTTTATAGGGGGGAAAAATAGTTATTTTGACCTCTGGAATACGTGGTTACCAGGACGACATATGTTTCCGATACATCCTGTATAAGAGTAGTGGTCATCTCCATTTAAACCTGGAGAAAAGAATCGATTTTCAGGGGGCTCAATTGAACCATCAACAGAGCTATGCGTTTGTATAGTATTATATGGCGGAGATAATCGATACATTGCATAACGTTTGGTGTAAAATTTATTGCATTTTTCAATTCACCGATGATTCAAATGGTTGAGTAAAGATAACTCAGTTTAGTCCGTAGTTTATTATGTAGAGTTAATTCTTGCATAAAAACCTGTATAAATGACGACGAGTATACTGAAAAATCACAAAATTTACTCTCAGAATCGGACATAATAGCGGTTCGACGCAGGTATCATGGGATATTCCTATCTAGTTTGAGACGCATCTCTGTGTTTCCTTAGAAAAAGTGACAAATTAGACAGGAATCTCCTATGATACCTGCGTTGAACCGCCATTGCGATCTTGCCTTTAAAGCAGCTATGTGAGTTTATTACTGAATTTTAGCCTTTTTTATTGTGATTTTCATGATTTTTGCTGGTTTTTATTTCAGAATTGACAATTTTCATTTCCTTACAGCAAAAGTTTGCGAGAGCCCCTTTGCCGTTAAGTTATTAACTATACTCAAGTTTTTTAAAGTCATCGATGACTCCAACAATTGAGAAAAGATTACAGATCAGTGCATTTTCTTGCAGTACAGTCATACACTAGACTAAACTGCGTAATCTTTCTCAATCGGTGGAATCATCGGTGAATTTAAAATTGCCATTGATTTTACGCAAAACGCCAGCATTGATCACAATACATTTCGTTCTTGTGGAAAAGCATTTAGTGTTTTCAGTGACACAATCGGGATTTTTTCCATCTCTCTCATTTCCCTTATATGAATGTATTAGATAGAATGATGGGGTTTTATCCCTTGACTGTCTATCCTTGTCTAACATACATGTTTGAAGGGAGAAAAGAGCGATGGAGAATCTTTCGTTGTGCTACTGGTGTCTTTGACCGATTATATCACCTACAGCCTAATGCGGATTTTCTGACAAATAACATCCACATTCGATCGACTATACCCAGATTTACGCAAGGTCACTTAAATCAAAAGAATTTGTTTCTACCTTATTTAATCTTTGTTTACGATCGTCAGTAATTGTGATTTTGTGACAGAATTATTGTTCCAAGATTCGTATACTTATGTTCTGCAGACGCGACTTTGATCGACATTTATGACCGATCAACGATTCGTGTTTTTTTAATTACAGATTTGAATAACTAGCTCTTCGGTGACTGGTCACTTTTATGGTTCAAATAGTGTCTCTATATCTAAAGACTATGCTTCTTTCGCATTCACTTTAATTCAAGGTGGCTTACATCATTTTTTTTTTTTTTCTCTTTTCTTTTTTTTAATATGTTCTCATAGCGACAAGGAAAAGTTAATTTATTTCATCCCAAAACTTGCAACTTTCGCGGTCTTTCACGGATATCAATGATCAATGAAATTTACCATACTTAGAGTTGATTTTTGCACTAACCCAACGATATGGTAAACTCCACCCTATTGGTTAGGTTGGAGATTAAAAACGCGGATTGGTGGGACTACAAATGGCCGGGCTTTGCGAGATAATCCTGGCTGCTTATAGGTTATTCATATGACTATTGAAAGTTGAATACCTTCGAGTATGGCGCATGTTGAATATCCTCAAAACATCAAACCTAATGTGTTTCTCCTCAAAATATCCAAAGGACCCTTCAGCAGATTCTTCAAATGTCGTCCAAAAAGAATTGCTCCGGGTGGCCATTTAACGTTTCAAAGACATCTGTAAAGAGCTCTTTGAACGACAGTTTCAGGCATTTTGAGTTACTGAACCTTTGCAATGCCAAATTTTGAATAAAAAAAGAAGATAAAAAAACGGGCGACAAGGCAATTGAGCAATTTTTTTTTTCATATTCTTTGAATAACCTTATACAATTTTCGGATTGTCTGCAGTAGACACCATATTAAACGTTTTTCTTAATGAAAGATGGTTGCTTGATTTAAATTTAAAAATTCTGCAAACGCAGCTATACGAAGTACTTAAAAAAATGTGTTGAGCCTGGTGGTATGAAATGAACTCGGAGATTCACCCAGACCTCGACATCGAAATATGGACTCAAAAGTGTCACTAGCCTGTTGTGAAACACCTTGTTTATTTATTTTAACTTAGAATGTATACTGAAATTGCCGCCAAAGAGTTTGGAAGATATAGTAATATTAAAAAAAAAACAACAAATTTCTCAAAATCTTCAGACGGCTCAATTTCTTTGACTTTTTGGATTCGCCCTCAGTTCACTTAATCGGAAGATTTTGTTCGTTTAACCTACGATTACACTATTCTAAACAAGAATCTTCACTATTCGTTGAGATACTTGAAATCTTCCCGTAGTGATTCATCCTAAAAACAGAGTCGGGCGAAAGGGGTAGTACTCGAAACCTATGGAAAAAGAATCGACTCTGAGAGGGATTTCACCCCCCCCCCCCCAGCAATCGATACTTTTATATAAGCCTAAATGAGAGAGAAAATCGATTTTTCACGAGCAGTCACTGCCTCGTTCAAGTCGACTCAATCGTTCGTAATCAGCTTCCAGACGGAGGGTCGTCTCAAGACCCCCCCCCCCAATTCCCCCCAACCCCCACGAAGGCTGACCTCGGATGACCCCGGAGACTCGGGGTATCGTCCGAAAATGAAAGAGCAACATGGGTAATTTTTTTTTCATGATCGCAATAATGGATTTTAATGGTTTTTGAGGTTTTGTTTTACTCGGAAATCGTCAATTTTTTAATCGTATTGTAACGTTAACCAGCGTGGATTTTTAACGAATCATGCAAATGGCCCCATGTCTAGAATAATTAAATTCAACAGTTATGATCCTGATTCGTTAAAAATCCACTCTGATTACCGTTGAAACACGATTAAAACAATTTACGAATCCCAAGTTCTGGTACTTGTGGGACTCGAATGCTACCCGGTTTGCCCAACTCTGCCGAAACAAACTATTAAGTGTGAACGACTATTTTCCCATACAATTTGGCAACCACGCCACCTTGTGAGATTGGGCCGCGCAGTCACAATGAAGAGTGTGGAACAGAGAGTGTCGGTCGATCATCTTGCCGGACCTCATGGAGTGACGGTCAGAAGACTTGGAATGATTTGATTGAGCAAACTACTCACTACTAATTTTCCACCGTGGCTTCGAATCTTCGTGGTTGCAGGTGTGACGGGGGAAGGGAATGGGGAGTACCTGTGAATGCGCTGGATTCTCAATCAGGCATCGTGGATACGGGGATTTTTCATTGATAAAAAGAGTAACCTGCTCTCTCTACGGAGGAGGATGCTTTCGATCCCGATCCCGATCCCATTGAGCCTTCTGGTAGGTTACCATGGTAACTGACCATGGTCACCTCCGTGACTACAGCATCGTCTGGAATGCTGGCTCGAATTCGTCATAGTTTTGGCTTCTCTCTCCCCTCACCACCTTCCCGGCCCAAATTATCTTCTCTTCTAGTTATTTTTCCTCTTCACGGTGCAACAAGATGCGGGTCCTCTCTTCGTCTTCACTCTCGAGGTCATAGCCGTTGCCAGAATATCGTCCTTCTCTCTCTTAGCCCATTGAAACGCATATGATACACGAGGACAGAAACAGGGGCTGAAGTCACGTGACAGCCCCTATATCCATCATTTTTTAACACATACGTTCAAATGGGATAAGAGAGAGAAAGACAATATCCTGGCAACGGCTATGACCGCGGTAATAGCCGACTGCCGAATGGAGTCAACTGAAGCCGTTGATGCTCTTTCTCTCATTCATACTGCAAGGCACTGACGTACAGTCGGGGACATGAAAAAAAAGAAGAAAAAAAGTCAGACGACTCCTAAGATTTTAGTTTAGGTAAGCCAGCTTACCTGCAATACTTCCATTCGTCGAGTTAAACTCAATGCACATGTATGTCATGAAAAGCGTGTGATAATATGAGGAATCTACCTATTCAGTGATTATGATGTGATCTGCGTGTTCCATACTCCCAAAATCCTGTCTTTATGTATATATATATATATTTTTTTTTTCACAGGAGTGGGTATGCACGAACGCATGACATGACACTTTGTTGTATGAAATCGGTGTCGGTGGTGTGTCAGGTCACCTAATACCTTGGTAATACGACACGTTCAGTGCGACTCATTGCCAGTCCGTAATTTTAGCACGCAGAACATCAGACCTATTTTTCAAGGTGCATCACTCATTTTTTTGTCCCTTTGCTCTTGTCCTTTCGGTCCATTTTCAAATGCATTCAAGTGCATGCCGAGGGCTGTACTCTAGGGTACCCATGCGCTTAAAAGAAAAAGAAAGAGAGAGTGGGAGAGAGAGATAGTAGAGATAGAGAGAGAGAGAGAGAGAGAGAGAGAGAGAGAGAGAGAGAGAGAGAGAGAGAGAGAGAGAGAGAGAGAGAGAGAGAGAGAGAGAGAGAGAGAGAGAGAGAGAGAGAGAAAGAGAGAAAGAGAGAGAGAGAGAGAGAGAGAGTGAGAGAGAGAGAGAGAGAGAGAGAGAGAGAGAGAGAGAGAGAGATAGCGATAACAACGAGAGGAGGTCAAATCCTATTTTTTGTTACACATTTTCTGTTCTAAAAGCAAAGTGAGTTGATGGTGGAGGGATAGTGGGTGATTTTAGTATGGGGGGAGGGGGTCAAGAGGGAGGAATTCAATCGGGTGGGTACGACACAGTACGTTTTTGCAGTAAGTATGCGCGTAGCCAGCGTGGGCGCATACTCGTACAGCATGGGCATGGCCTAATCGGTAAGATGATACTGTTACGTTGCATCCTTAATTTGCAAGTTGAATGATTCTCATTTTGCACTCGATTTATCAAATCGCGTCTGCTGAAAACTAGTTGAGTTGCGAGGTTGCCAAATTATTGCGAAATATCCCCTGTCCCTCTCATTTTCCCTATGAATGTATTAGTTGAAAAATGATAAAAAATATGGTGGCTTTATTTCTATGCTTTCTGACAAAGCTCGTCCGTATCAGCTGGCGTATCTAGGTGTGAGTCAGAAAAATGACAAATTTACTTTTTCATCTATTCCCATGTAAAAAAAATTTCCTGTTCCAACATATGATGTCAAAAATACTGAATTTTCAAGAGATTTCAAGTTACAACAGACAAATTAAATGCGTAAGTCATTAAAACCAATAGGTCAGTCATTTTGTTTTCGCTCTCCGGAAAAGTTGGAAAAACCGAGTTACCTACCCCTATCCTTTCGTCAGCTGGACGACGAAGTATACGATTTAATGGAGAACGAAGAGAAGCATAATGATGTGCTCATTGCCCTACTGTCATTAGAGCCATAGCTACATCTGCCCTCTCTGACGGAAAGCAATAAAATATCTCTTTCACCCTTTTACTCCCAAGTTACAAAGACAAATCTCCGCTTGCTCACTTTAATGTCGTGGGTAGATAAATATTCCATCTCCGGGGTGTTGATTTTGCTTATCCCTTAAATTGAAGGTGCCCATCGAAGTATTATTTTGCACATGACGCTACAAGCTTGATTAGCTTCTGTTAATAAAACTTGAAATATTGTGAGGTATGTGTAGGAACGAAAAGAGTAAACTCGGGCGAGGTGTAGTGTAATGAAAGTGTTAACGTGTGTATGACTCAAGGGTACTGTGAATTTTTCCTCCTTTCCAACTTTTTCATTTTCTACGGTTTATTCTTAATTTTTCTGCTCATTTCCTCATTTTCTTCTTACCACACCCTCCCATCTTCTTCGTTGTTCCCGCCCCTTTTCATCGACCGGTGCTGACGTTCTGGAGGAAGAAAGGAGGTGAAGGTCTCCCCAATAGCTATACGTACGCCAATGGGCGTTTATAAATACATACTTTTACTTATCCTCAAAATATTTCACTTAAAATCAAATGATTGCAAGACCACCAACCATTAAAATAGTTCTGCGTCCGCAGAGCTATTCAGAGAAAAGCGAGGGGAAAAAATACTTTAAATATCAGCGAAGAGTTTTCATCTGAGTTACTCAGAATCAGATACAATTGACTAGAGTCTCACCATCATCATCATCATCAACGCTCCGAGCTCATTGCGCTCAAGTTCGAATAATCCGCCTTTTTAACAGAATGTCGGTCGGCACTTGTATGGTTATTTAAAGGCGAATAACTTCTCCAATTCTGACGATGGTTGCTTCACGTGTGCCGTGCTTGGAGTATCCGTCAAAGAATCTTGTAATGGACTCCATGATGCCATGATGCATTGGACTCTGGGAAAGTAATTAGCAGAAGACGATACTGGATAAATGCGAAGGTGAATTTGGGTTTTTCGAAAAGAGGAAAACTTGCAGATTGCTTCGAGTATGAGGCAGTTGCTCGGAAAACATTAAATTCAGTCTTGCTCGGTCGAGAATATTTATTTCATTACAGAGCAGGATACATACCTATACACTCAATAAAATTCTTTAGGTACATTAAAAAAAAAAAAAAAAAAAAAAAAAAAAAAAAAAGAGAGAGGAAGGGGAAAAAAAGTATGGGATCTTAGGGACAGTTGTGGGGGACGGGGAACTGGAAATCGGCAGGAGGGGTTATGAAATGAGCGAGGAGCGGGGGGGGTGACTAGACGTGGACGCCGCTGCAACTAGTTATTAAGAAAGTAAATTAAAGAATTGTCATTCAGGCCATGTTAATAAAAAGAGAGAAAGACTTCATCCTCTGTTTGGAAGAGAAAAATGCACACCGGACTCCAAGTTCATACAAAAAAACGATCGGCAAGGTTGCCAAATGTGTCATTTAAAATCGAGCCGATTCCCTATTTTAATTGGTGATGATTCGGCGGACTCCTCGGACGTTCGGCAACTGCGTAAAATGTGGTATACCAGCGCTACCTCGCAACCAGCATGCCGCTCGCTGATTCGTCTTACATACATACACACCAACCAGTGACCAGCGGCGCGGCATGTACCATCGAGCGAATGCGTGTCAGCATGCCTTTTCGCCGTCCCGTCCCGTCCCGCTCTGTCCTGTCCTGTCCGTCCGGCGAGTGAGGCGCGATCAAGTGGGGATTGAGGATGGTCAGGGCAGGGGTGGTATGGGGGAGGGGGGGGGGGTCAGAAGAGACTCGGGACTCAGGTGGAAGGGGAAATATGAGTAGCTATGATTATTTGATGGGACACAATGCATCCGATGGAATGCTACTATTGTCTAAAATGTGAACTATTCCCCTTGCGGTCGACTCATTACAAAAATTGCGAGGTTCCGCGGAAATAAAAGAATATCCTCCCTCTTTCCCCCTCTTCTCCCCCTTCCGACCCTTTTCTTCTTCTGTCCCGTCCGCGACCGTCCCTACGCCCTTCGAGTCGCCGCGATAACCGGATCGGATGGAAAACCGCGTTCGACGCGACGCGACGGACGGCAGAAACCGACAAGAGACCCGATATTCGTCGCTTCGCGTTGCGTTTGCGTTCGCGTTGCGTTGCGGCGCGTATCGCGTCGTCGTCATTAGCGCAAGGCGAATACACCCCTCCTCATCCCTCCTCATCCCTCCCCATCACTCCCTATCCCTCCTCATATACTCCTCAACCCTCCCAGCCCTTCCATCTCCTACCACCTCTTTTCTTTCTCCCCCTCCCTCCCTCCTCGTGCGCAAACATTTTTACTCCCACTCCCACTCCGCCTGCGCAAGCGCAGTGCTGTACGCGACTGCCGCCGCATCGATGCAACGTCCGTCGCGCGCATGCACTGTGCGCACTGCGCTCTGTGTGCACTGCGCTTTGCGTCCTGTCCTTTAATTTATCTCGGGTTTCTAAGAAAGTTATAAAACAAATTTCTAAAATGTTTTACAGTCTTCCCTCCGTTAACGTGTTGCATACAGGATTAGCGAACCTGCAGGAACATACGTTGCATTACTCCCCTGTCTCTCTTTCTCTCTTTCTCTCTTTCTTTCTCTCCATCTCTCTCCATCTCTCTCCCTCTCTCTTCATCTCTCTCTCTCTCTTTCTATTTTCACTATCTCTCCCCTATTCCCCTCTCTCTCACTCTGTTCTCTCCTGTAAGTAACATGTGCGCGAATATTGTTTGCAATACTCTGCTCTTTAATTCCCCTCTTCGTCTTTTTGACTTCATCGTTCGAAGGTACATCTGAGGAGCACGGAAAGAGAATTAAATCGATTGGCGAAAAGGGGGGAGGAGGGGGGTGAGAGAGGAAAGAAAGGAACGAGAGAATAAAGACAGAGAAGGAGAGTAAAAAGCGGAATGAAGAATCGCCTAATGAAAAAAAGACACGGATCAATCGATCCTGCACTCAGAATATCTTTACGGAGTAAGTCTCTCTTCAGCAGGCATTTTCCAACAATTAATGAACTTTGCCTTCGATAATGGCTCCGAGGCCGCATGCTCTAAATTGTACGATTATTATCATAACCTTACTTTATTGATTATCGGCCTTGTCATCCCGACTCTTTTCCTCTTTTCCTCTCTGCCTCCCCCCCCCCCTTATCCTATTCTTTATTTTATTTGATTTTTTTTCTGTGCATTTCGTTTTTACTTTTTCTTTCGATTCTTGGACATTTTTCGAATCGCTTTGATTCTGTTCGTGACAAATTGAGCTTGTTTCCGAATCACTTTCGCCGAGCATCGAGTATTTATTCACTGGAAATCTGAGGGGAGAAGGGGTACTTCTATCTCAGGGGGAAATGTCTTGCGACTGACCGAGGCAATTTAAAAGGCACATTCTTTCTCCGACTCCACAGTTAAGCAATGGCAAATTTCCTGAGCAAATTACTAAAATCAGCTTCCAAAGGATTAAATAGACTTTTGTCATTCAATTCATTGGAAAGCACGGCTGTGGGTCGTGGGGTTGCATGTTGAATTGATTGGTGTAAGTCTAGGTCCAAGATGAAGCTTTTGGGGTATATGCAGGTTCGGGACTGGGTCCGGTGTAATATGTATTGGTCCTGATTCAGGAATCCAAACCAGTTTTTGGGGGGTTCCAACTTTCCAAGAACAGATTAGTTTTGTCATGGAACTTCGCACTTCCTTCGTTAGATAAGGATGGCAACATAATGGGTCTTGAATTGGCGGATCTAGCCTTCGCGAACTGGGGAATTTCGCCCCTTGGTGACCCCTTTTCTTTTCTCCCTTTCTTTCCCTCAGCCTATCTCTTCCTTTGCTCCTTTTTTGGCCAAACGGAGGGACCATCTCCCCCTCTTCTGAGACCCTCCCCACAATATCTGCCTGCAATGGAGCCTTGTTGCAAACTTTTGCTTTATCGTTACATGGTTAGTTTAGTGTCTGCGTAAAATCATATGAAAATCACATTAAAAGCATCAAAAAGTCTCAAAATCCACTCACAAATTCAATGAATGCGTTTAACATAGTTCAAAGGTGGCAGTCAATGAAATGAGCTCAAAACCATGAAACGTTAGAGTTGCGCCGAATCTTCGAATCGTCGAATCGTCCACTTAGCATCGTCAATCGTCCATTTATACTTCCCAACCAGGTTTTTTGGGAACTAACTTAAACTTCTTTCAATTCTAGATACCCAGAATCAATTGAGTCGAAATATCGATTCATATGGAGTTCTGATCTATGATCAGTTCACGATAGCAATAATTTTGGAATATCGAAATATACATATCGAAATTATGGGAGCTCTATCGAATCAATGGAACGTTCCCAAATTTTTTTGTAAAATTTTCATCAATTTTTGGATATTTGGCGTAGCTTTAAAATTTGTTGGTACATTTTTCATCATTATGATTGATACTGATCGGTTCAAGGCTCTATGCAACGGGCTATATCAAGAGCAAGAGAGAGAGAAATAGAGAGAAAGGGGAGTGGGGGAGAGAAGGAAAACGGAGATGGAGGGGGAGAGAGAGAGGTTGCGAGAGAGAGAGAGAGAGAGAGAGAGAGAGAGAGAGAGAGAGAGAGAGAGAGAGAGAGAGAGAGAGAGAGAGAGAGAGAGAGAGAGAGAGAGAGAGAGAGAGAGAGAGAGAGAGAGAGAGAGAGAGGAACAAACCAAACTAATTGAATAATAGCGTTGGCCGTTCTGTTGTTGCAAGTAAATTGACTTGTCTTGGCGGTCGAAAATTTGTTTGCTCGTAATTTACACATTCGAACAGTAATTCACCGGCCGATGTTACAGTAAAATTCTGATTTATCGGACAGAACGTGTAATTATGACGAGGTGAAGCGAGTGGCGTCAAAGAAGACCGACAACTCTTAACCGTATCTTTTGAATGTGGATGTGTGTGTAAGTGTGTACGCGAATGTGCATGTGTTAGTGTTACGTATGTAGGTAATAACAGTATAGCGCGCGCACTTTCTTGGTCGATGACGATGAGCGTATACAGTCTGAGCGCCGTTCTATACGGCCATCGCGTGAATACCGCCATCGTTTGGCTTTTAATGTTGCCAAGTTGGTAAGAATGTGTGGGAAGCAAAACGAAATCACAAGTTGTCGAATTAACTGAAGATTGCAAGAAAACACTCTAATTTAATAAAGTAGTCAAAGATAAATTAATATACATAATGGGAGTGTTGCAAACTTTTGCTACTGGCTTACTAATATAGTGGATTCAGATGTAACCACAAAATAATACAATCAGCACGGAAACTCTGCCGGATTTTGAAGGAAATTCATTTCGCGTCCGCCATGTTGGGATATAGGATGTTTACATCTGGATTCGCGCATGAAAAAAAAATATAGGACATGATCCGCGAAATTTTCATTCTGAAATGCCATTAGAGTAAAAGTGAGGGCGGAAATTTAAGATTTCTTTCCAAAATTTACAGAAATAATTGAGTTTCCACACAAATCACACTCGTCCGCCATGTTGGGATATAGGACCACAGCGTTGCCTATTGGTGCCGTTAAATTCCAAACTTGCTTCCATTGGCTCTTATGGGAGTTTCAGTTCTGATTGTATTATTCTGTGATGTAACCCTGCAAAAATCACTATAAGCGCGCTAAAAAAACACGAAATCCACCCCCAAACTCATAAAATGATTTCAAACGTGAGATCGTAATGGCAGTGATAGCCGTCTACATATTATGTTGCGGCGATTGTATGAAGCTTTATACGGGGATAGGGAAATCCAATGTAAAAGGCGGCTATCACCGTCATTACGATCTCGCGTTTGAAAGCATTTTATAGGTTTTGGAGTGAATTCCGTGATTTTTTAGTCAGTTTATATCGTCATTGTTACAGGGTTTCACATCTGAATCGACAATTATTATAGCATGTAGCAAAAGTTTGCGACAGTTTCATTTTACAAATTATAATTCTTTATGACTATTAAAGTCTTACACGCAATTTCATGCCATCACATGAATTTCGGTTCATCAATTGCTTGTTTGATCGTGTGCAAAGCGCTAGACTTACACCTACATTACGATGCGGCTATCCAAATCACCGTATATTTGCAGCTCACAGAGGATTGAAGGTCAAACTCGACGTAATTTCAGAGGAATTCGGTTCCGGGACCCTCCAAATTCCGACCAACAGCTGAACGAATCAATATCGCTGTGATTACCGCACGCACCGTGCAATGAGATCATCAAAATAACTTCAAAAAGACGCACACTTAGAAAGATACATTTCTCTTCTCATCGGAGCAAACTGACTGAGGAGTGAATGTGGAGTATATGAAGCTTATGATCCTGTCAAGGACTCAAAGAGGAATTTCCTTTTCATCGGAAGGTCCGGTTTGTCATTTTGGATGGAAAGTGCATTGGATGGATAAAATGGTCTCAAGGCCATACGCACGCAGTAGCTGAGAGTGCGATGAAAATTCGATGGACATTCCGTTCCCTGCTTGGATCATAGAGCTATATGTATAGAAGGGGGGAGAGTACGGCGGCGGGGGGAGTAGGGGAGGAGGACAAGGATCAGGAGAATCTTGACCTTAGTTCTTGATTTGATGCGCATTCTTTTGATGATTACATCACCAAGCTATGAGAATTCACATCGGGCCATTTTCGTGTACATTGACTGCACCAGTGCATCCTGCATCTGCATTCTGGTGTCCCTTGAAGCATAGAGGATAACGTATCACAGAGCTGCCGTTTTGCGTGTAATTAATGACATTTTTCAATTTACCGATGATTCAACTAGTTTAGAAAATACCACACAGTTCAATTCACTTTATGACTGTATACTGAATAAAAATACTATCATCTGTGATCTTTTCTCAACCGGAGGAGTCGCTGATGAAATTAAAAAAAAAAAAAAAAAAAAAAAAAAAAAAAAAAAAAAAAAAAAAAAAACTTGCGAATATTTTAATAATTAAACGGCCATTGCACTGATTAGGAAAATATTATAGATCAGAGTATTTTCGTGCAGTACTGCCATACACTGAACTGAACTGTGTAATCTTTTCTCAACCGATGGAATCATCGGTGAATAGAAAAATCCCATTAATTATACACAAAACGGCAGCTCTGGAGTATCCACTCCGCACTCGACGCGGCGATTCATTTTTTCGGACTCACAATCAGTGGCGGCTCGTGCAATGTGTCAACAACTTATTTTCTCGATCGAAACCTATGTAAAAGAATCGAACAACAGTGGCAGGGGGCTCATTTGAACCCCCAAGAAATCAGCTCTGGAGTATCCACTCCGCACTCGACGCGGCGATTCATTTTTTCGGACTCACAATCAGTGGCGGCTCGTGCAATGTGTCAACAACTTATTTTCTCGATCGAAACCTATGTAAAAGAATCGAACAACAGTGGCAGGGGGCTCATTTGAACCCCCAAGAAATCAGCTCTGGAGTATCCACTCCGCACTCGACGCGGCGATTCATTTTTTCGGACTCACAATCAGTGGCGGCTCGTGCAATGTGTCAACAACTTATTTTCTCGATCGAAACCTATGTAAAAGAATCGAACAACAGTGGCAGGGGGCTCATTTGAACCCCAAGAAATCAGCTCTGGAGTATCCACTCCGCACTCGACGCGGCGATTCATTTTTTCGGACTCACAATCAGTGGCGGCTCGTGCAATGTGTCAACAACTTATTTTCTCGATCGAAACCTATGTAAAAGAATCGAACAACAGTGGCAGGGGGCTCATTTGAACCCCCAAGAAATCAGCTCTGGAGTATCCACTCCGCACTCGACGCGGCGATTCATTTTTTCGGACTCACAATCAGTGGCGGCTCGTGCAATGTGTCAACACCTTATTTTCTCGATCGAAACCTATGTAAAAGAATCGAACAACAGTGGCAGGGGGCTCATTTGAACCCCCAAGAAATCAGCTCTGGAGTATCCACTCCGCACTCGACGCGGCGATTCATTTTTTCGGACTCACAATCAGTGGCGGCTCGTGCAATGTGTCAACAACTTATTTTCTCGATCGAAACCTATGTAAAAGAATCGAACAACAGTGGCAGGGGGCTCATTTGAACCCCCAAGAAATCAGCTCTGGAGTATCCACTCCGCACTCGACGCGGCGATTCATTTTTTCGGACTCACAATCAGTGGCGGCTCGTGCAATGTGTCAACAACTTATTTTCTCGATCGAAACCTATGTAAAAGAATCGAACAACAGTGGCAGGGGGCTCATTTGAACCCCCAAGAAATCAGCTCTGGAGTATCCACTCCGCACTCGACGCGGCGATTCATTTTTTCGGACTCACAATCAGTGGCGGCTCGTGCAATGTGTCAACAACTTATTTTCTCGATCGAAACCTATGTAAAAGAATCGAACAACAGTGGCAGGGGGCTCATTTGAACCCCCAAGAATCAGCTCTGGAGTATCCACTCCGCACTCGACGCGGCGATTCATTTTTTCGGACTCACAATCAGTGGCGGCTCGTGCAATGTGTCAACAACTTATTTTCTCGATCGAAACCTATGTAAAAGAATCGAACAACAGTGGCAGGGGGCTCATTTGAACCCCCAAGAAATCAGCTCTGGAGTATCCACTCCGCACTCGACGTGGCGATTCATTTTTTCGGACTCACAATCAGTGGCGGCTCGTGCAATGTGTCAACAACTTATTTTCTCGATCGAAACCTATGTAAAAGAATCGAACAACAGTGGCAGGGGGCTCATTTGAACCCCCAAGAAATCAGCTCTGGAGTATCCACTCCGCACTCGACGCGGCGATTCATTTTTTCGGACTCACAATCAGTGGCGGCTCGTGCAATGTGTCAACAACTTATTTTCTCGATCGAAACCTATGTAAAAGAATCGAACAACAGTGGCAGGGGCTCATTTGAACCCCCAAGAAATCAGCTCTGGAGTATCCACTCCGCACTCGACGCGGCGATTCATTTTTTCGGACTCACAATCAGTGGCGGCTCGTGCAATGTGTCAACAACTTATTTTCTCGATCGAAACCTATGTAAAAGAATCGAACAACAGTGGCAGGGGGCTCATTTGAACCCCCCAAAAAATCAGCTCTGGAGTATCCACTCCGCACTCGACGCGGCGATTCATTTTTTCGGACTCACAATCAGTGGCGGCTCGTGCAATGTGTCAACAACTTATTTTCTCGATCGAAACCTATGTAAAAAAATCGAACAACAGTGGCAGGGGGGTCATTTGAACCCCCAAGAAATCAGCTCTGGAGTATCCACTCCGCACTCGACGCGGCGATTCATTTTTTCGGACTCACAATCAGTGGCGGCTCGTGCAATGTGTCAACAACTTATTTTCTCGATCGAAACCTATGTAAAAGAATCGAACAACAGTGGCAGGGGCTCATTTGAACCCCCAAGAAATCAGCTCTGGAGTATCCACTCCGCACTCGACGCGGCGATTCATTTTTTCGGACTCACAATCAGTGGCGGCTCGTGCAATGTGTCAACAACTTATTTTCTCGATCGAAACCTATGTAAAAGAATCGAACAACAGTGGCAGGGGGCTCATTTGAACCCCCAAGAAATCAGCTCTGGAGTATCCACTCCGCACTCGACGCGGCGATTCATTTTTTCGGACTCACAATCAGTGGCGGCTCGTGCAATGTGTCAACAACTTATTTTCTCGATCGAAACCTATGTAAAAGAATCGAACAACAGTGGCAGGGGGGTCATTTGAACCCCCAAGAAAACAGCTCTGGAGTATCCACTCCGCACTCGACGTGGCGATTCATTTTTTCGGACTCACAATCAGTGGCGGCTCGTGCAATGTGTCAACAACTTATTTTCTCGATCGAAACCTATGTAAAAGAATCGAACAACAGTGGCAGGGGGCTCATTTGAACCCCCAAGAAATCAGCTCTGGAGTATCCACTCCGCACTCGACGTGGCGATTCATTTTTTCGGACTCACAATCAGTGGCGGCTCGTGCAATGTGTCAACAACTTATTTTCTCGATCGAAACCTATGTAAAAGAATCGAACAACAGTGGCAGGGGGCTCATTTGAACCCCCCAAAAAATCAGCTCTGGAGTATCCACTCCGCACTCGACGTGGCGATTCATTTTTTCGGACTCACAATCAGTGGCGGCTCGTGCAATGTGTCAAAAACTTATTTTCTCGATCGAAACCTATGTAAAAGAATCGAACAACAGTGGCAGGGGGCTCCTTTGAACCCCCAAGAAATCAGCTCTGGAGTATCCACTCCGCACTCGACGCGGCGATTCATTTTTCGGACTCACAATCAGTGGCGGCTCGTGCAATGTGTCAACAACTTACTTTCTCTATCGAAACCTATGTAAAAGAATCGAACAACAGGGGCAGGGGGCTCATTTGAACCCCCAAGAAATCAGCTCTGGAGTATCCACTCCGCACTCGACGCGGCGATTCATTTTTTCGGACTCAGAATCAGTGGCGGCTCGTGCAATGTGTCAACAACTTACTTTCTTTATCGAAACCTATGCAAAAGAATCGAACAACAGGGGCAGGGGGCTCATTTGAACCCCCAAGAAATCAGCTCTGGAGTATCCACTCCGCACTCGACGCGGCGATTCATTTTTCGGACTCACAATCAGTGGCGGCTCGTGCAATGTGTCAACAACTTACTTTCTCTATCGAAACCTATGTAAAAGAATCGAACAACAGTGGCAGGGGGCTCATTTGAACCCCCAAGAAATCAGCTCTGGAGTATCCACTCCGCACTCGACGCGGCGATTCATTTTTTCGGACTCACAATCAGTGGCGGCTCGTGCAATGTGTCAACAACTTATTTTCTCGATCGAAACCTATGTAAAAGAATCGAACAACAGTGGCAGGGGGCTCATTTGAACCCCCAAGAAATCAGCTCTGGAGTATCCACTCCGCACTCGACGTGGCGATTCATTTTTTCGGACTCAGAATCAGTGGCGGCTCGTGCAATGTGTCAACAACTTACTTTCTTTATCGAAACCTATGCAAAAGAATCGAACAACAGTGGCAGGGGGCTCATTTGAACCCCCAAGAAATCAGCTCTGGAGTATCCACTCCGCACTCGACGCGGCGATTCATTTTTTCGGACTCACAATCAGTGGCGGCTCGTGCAATGTGTCAACAACTTATTTTCTCGATCGAAACCTATGTAAAAGAATCGAACAACAGTGGCAGGGGCTCATTTGAACCCCCAGAAATCAGCTCTGGAGTATCCACTCCGCACTCGACGCGGCGATTCTTTTTTTCCCGGACTCAGAATCAGTGGCGGCTCGTGCAATGTGTCAACAACTTACTTTCTTTATCGAAATCTATGCAAAAGAATCGAACAACAGTGGCAGGGGGCTCATTTGAACCCCCAAGAAATCAGCTCTGGAGTATCCACTCCGCACTCGACGTGGCGATTCATTTTTTCGGACTCACAATCAGTGGCGGCTCGTGCAATGTGTCAACAACTTATTTTCTCGATCGAAACCTATGTAAAAGAATCGAACAACAGTGGCAGGGGGCTCATTTGAACCCCCAAGAAATCAGCTCTGGAGTATCCACTCCGCACTCGACGCGGCGATTCATTTTTTCGGACTCAGAATCAGTGGCGGCTCGTGCAATGTGTCAACAACTTACTTTCTTTATCGAAACCTATGCAAAAGAATCGAACAACAGGGGCAGGGGGCTCATTTGGACCCCCAAGAAATCGAAACTTTCGCATTTCTTTAAACGGCTAAAAAGCATGGTTTCCAAATTGCAAGAGCCGCTCTACTGTTCGGACAACATGCAACAATGCATATTCTGTGATAGCTCAACTTAGGATAAGAATACTTGCACTGATTCATCATGTATATTTCTTACCATCTATTTTCTAGAAATCTTGGGAAAAAAATTGATCTAAAGATGATCAGACTCTGTTGTGAAATGTCCATCTAATTATGATCAAAATTCTAATAAAAATTTCGATCCTTTGTCAAAATTCCGGCAGTCGTTAAAAGAATTTTGGTATCTCCAAGTGGAATTCTTGCCAGTTTGGCCAAAAGTCTTGTATTTTTGTCTCGACCAATGTAACATTTTTCGCCAGAATAATTAGGTGCACAATGCCAGAATTTCCGAAGAAGATGGCTGCCATGAGGCTATCAGTCAAACAGAGGCGCTTAAACGTCAAAAACAATATTGATAGTTTTAAAAGAGCGCTCGAGTAATTCATTACCTAGAACCCTCCACAAAAAAACAAATTCATTTGTGTAAACCAAATACGTTAATTTGTATTTCAAAAGCAGTTGTATGAAAACGACCGACGCGCGACGCTTGCGCTACACGACGCGACGATGCATTGCCACAGAACAGCTTTGAGACAACAAAGGCGCGTTGTTTAAAACGAGTGCCTTCAATTTTTAAGGTAGGCAAAATCTTGACTGGGCTGCAGGAATAGTTAACTACTCGACGTTTCGTACGACTATCAAAGCGTCGCGTCTGGAGCATCGGTGTTGATAAAGAGTATGGTGCATACAAATATATGCACAGGACATGTTTTAGACGACCTGTTTACCACCGACTGTACACGGAAATAAATGCTTGGTAAAGATTCCCATAAACTTGTACTGATTCACAGTGATGGCTCTTAAAATTACGCTTCGCATCAAATACTTTAAATGCCCCACAACACTCGTTAATCAATTAGAAGAGAAAACTACTCAATAAATATGAGCACCACACCGCGCCGTTGAATGAAAGGGTTGCGCGATTCTTGTAAATGTTAACCATTGTAAGCCCGTTGTATTCGACCAACGTTTGGTGAACTCCAAACGGGTTTAGGGTTTTTTTCTTTTCCTTCCCTTCCCTTCCCTCCCCTCCAAACCCCTCCCCTTCCCTCCCCTCCAAACCCCTCCCCTTCCCACCCTTCCCTTCCCTTCCCCTCCCCTCCCCTCCACTCCCCTCCCCTCCCCATCCCTTCCCCGCCCCTCCCCATCCCTTCCCCGCCCCTCCCCACCCTCCCCATCCCTTCCCTTCCCTTCCCCGCCCCTCCCCTCCCCTCCCCCCCTCCCCATCCCTTCCCTTCCCCGCCCCTCCCCTCCCCTCCCCATCCCTTCCCTTCCCTTCCCTTCCCTTCCCTTCCCTTCCCTTCCCTTCCCTTCCCTTCCCTTCCCTTCCCTTCCCTTCCCTTCCCTTCCCTTCCCTTCCCTTCCCTTCCCTTCCCTTCCCTTCACTTCCCTTCACTTCCCTTCACTTCCCTTCCCTTCCCTTCCCTTCCCTTCCCTTCCCTTCCCTTCCATTCCCTTCCCTTCCCTTCCCTTCCCTTCCCTTCCCTTCCCTTCCCTTCCCTTCCCTTCCCTTCCCATCCCTTCCCTTCCCTTCCCTTCCCTTCCCTTCCCTTCCCTTCCCTTCCCTTCCCTTCCCTTCCCTTCCCTTCCCTTCCCTTCCCATCCCTTCCCTTTCCTTTCCTTTCCTTTCCTTTCCTTTCCTTTCCTTTCCTTTCCTTTCCTTTCCTTTCCTTTCCTTTCCTTTCCTTTCCTTTCCTTTCCTTTCCTTTACTTTCCTTTCCTTTCCTTTCCTTTCCTTTCCTTTCCTTTCCTTTTCATTCCTTTCCTTTCTTTTTTATCTATCCTCTTCTCTCTCCTCTCCTCTCCTCTCCTCTCCTCTTTGGGACGGAAGTCCCAAACTTTAATTTAAAAACTGAGAGTTTTACGCAAAAAATACTGGCCTGCTGGGGTCGTTGCAGCTCCCCTCCCCCCTGCTTGAGTCATAAGGATCAATGATCAGACAATGAATATTTTTATTATTACTATCATTATTTTTTTTTTCATTTATATTTATTTTTTTAAAAAATTAATCTTTTTTGAATTATATTTTGTTTTTCAAAATTTTTGGGAAATCATATTAATTATTGGCCCGCACGAGAGACATGATGATCAAAAAGGCTGAATTTCATTTCGATAAATATGCAGAGCCAAAGTGCTGCTTTGATGCCTCAGTAAGTAGACCAGGCCTCTTGAAATCGAATGAATTGACGCTGATTCAATGATTGTCTATTGAGCTAACTCAATATCACACTCCTTTTTCCACCCGATTGATTTTCTGGCCCGCATTCATTTATTTATGCGACCTTTCCGTTGCCAATTAGAATCCACCGCAAAGGCGGTCAAATTCACAATCAGGCTGTTACGCTGGCGCTAAAATTAGATGGACGAGCTGTGCGCGGACGAGAGAACAGCTGATATCAATTAGTGAGCAGTGCTGAGTCATGGCGCGTATCGGTGACCAAGCGAAGGTAATAATGGATTAAAGAAATAATTCTGTCTAATGACAAAGATAACCGCAGACTCCGATATTGAAGAAAAATCTGTGCGTTTGGTTTTGTGGGTCAGTGAAACAGCGCGACACGTTTGCAGCCACTATACAGTCTGCCCGCTGGCTTAGTTAACCAAAGGTACGGTTCTATGGCAATGTTGCCAACAGTTGTGGCACGTGCAATTTGGCAATATCATTTTTTCTCCATGCAACCGAATTTAAAACATTAAGAATTGATTGCTTAACCTAAGTTTAAATGGAAAAATTACATGGTTACCAAATTGCTCTAGCCACCAATGGTTGCCCAGATGTGAATGGAAAACATCAAGAAACTTACAGAGCTAAATAAATTAATCAAAATTGTGATGAAGCGTTTTGAAAAAAAAGGTAAACAATAAAAGTAATAGTATAATTCTATAGTGGAAACAAAAAAAAAGTTTATTAGGTCAGCGGTTCCCAAACTTCAAATTCAAAAATTGTTTTATAATACATCTAAAAGGATACGTCAAATGTTGATAGCAATGTCTACTAATGCCTGCAGCTATATTCATCAATAGCCCACAACATTTGATACGATATCGATGTTTATTTGTCATTGCTTTTAAATGTCTAAAAATGAAAACCCTTCAACTTATAAAACTTGGCAACATAGGAGCAAGGCAAGCACAGCTGGCTACTCTACCGTGTCCCGTCCCTGCTTTAAAATGCGGAGTCAAAGTCACCCGAAGAGATAGCCTTTTAAAGGCTCGTGACAATCGGCGCGCGCAGCTAAAACTTCAAATGGCCCATTGGCCCCGTCCACCCGTTCCACACCTCCTCCTCCCGCCCTCCTCCCTCCTCCCTCCTCCTCCCCATCATCAGCGTCCTCCACAGCTCTGCGGTTGAACTAACGCCAAATTCACGCGCAACTCTACTCTGCGAATAGTTGATGCGCCCTTTGACAAATTCGCAAAATCGACTAAAAACAAGGAAAATACCAATAATGGGTCTTATGCATATAATTTTGCTACAACATTATAGAACCTTCCTGGTAAAAAAGCAGTTGCAAGAGTCTGAAATCTGGTGCTATTTTTTTATAAAGAAAACGAAAGGATTCGATGATCTGAGCACGAAAGTAAGTGACATTGGCACGAAAGTAAGTGCAGTAAGTGCCCAGTTTCACATGGGTGTTCCGGTTTTTGGAGATACACTATAGGGTAAAGCTGCAAAAAATTGTGTGTTGTGACGCCAGAAAGTGAAAATTCCTATCGAAAGCAATGTATTTTGGGCAAACATTGTGTCCCCTTTACTACGAAACCTATAACGTTGGAAACCAAAGGTATTCTTGTTTTCAGCTCACCGAGAGCGAGTGGTTCCATTTGCTTACTAAAAAACACAGACATTCAGAACATTGAGACAGCCCTCTTTTTTGTAGGATACAGCCTTGATGAATGAAATTCACTGGCACTGTAATTTGATTGATGGCTCAAAAACAATATATTTGGCTGTGTCTGGGGTACCCGATGGGTAAAAATGTCCGATTCATGGTTTTACTATGAATCGTGTAAGCCAGAGTTCAGCTAATTTTTGAGTTTGGGTCTCAGAGCTACACTACATCCAACATTCACTTGGCGCTGATAAATGCGGTGAAAAATGCGCATTATTTCATTAGTTTTCTGCGAGCGCCTTCACAATGTTGTATCCGCAACACCACATCCAGCGCGTGCGAATAGTTGCTCTGCGGCGATGACTCCACTCCATATCTAATTGAATGTTGAATGTATAATGTATTGCATAAACTAAGATCTTAAGGCGCTCCGCAAAAACTCTGGAGACTCAAAGCATACATCCTTGGAAAAAAAAAAAAAAAAAACTTTCCATCATAACAAATTGATCATTGTATTTCTAAGCACGGAAAAATGCAGAGCAATTGGGACGATGTGTTTCATTTTTACTGAACACATTCGATTGTTTATTTCTATTGGCTTTAATGTTCTTCTAAAGCACTTTTATAAAAAGCACACGAAAAGTAGTCTACACGGTGGTGCCAGTGGCCAAACAAGAGGAATGGGGCAGTTGCAACTTTGCAAGGGTCTGAAATGTTGTGTTTTTTCTGAAGAAAATGATAGTACTTGATGAGCTGAGAACAATGGTGCCTTTGGTTTTTACAAAGAGTCCCGGTTTTGGGGATCTACACGTGTAAAGTTGTAAAAAAGTGTGTGCGTAGTGACGTCACCACGCGGAATTCACATTTAAAACAATGTATTTTGAGCCAAAATCTCATCTAAACCAAAAGCATCTTTGTTCTCAGCTCATTAAGTACTTTCATTTTCTTTAAAAAAAAAAACACAACATTTCAGACCCTTGCAACAGCCCCATTACCAATTTAAATTGATTCGTTATTTGGAGTTGAATCGGTACATTTGAAGCCTTTTAACCAGACAGGCGGTTTTTGTTTGATATTTACTTTTGGTTTATATTAATAACGGTATTTTACAAATGGGTTTTTGTCGCCCCCCCTCCGGTAGAAATGTTGACCCACTCTGCTAGGTTTGCAAATCCATACATTCTAGTTTTACCTCATTGCATCTGCGACTTTAAAATTACTACCAGCAACTACCAAAAACTGTTTTTGGTAAATATTTCAATTCCACCCCTCTGGTTGGTTTTGAACCAGGTTTTATGGTTTACTTTGAGTGTATAGCCTGATGCATACGAAAATTGAAGGTTCTTGAATTTGTTTATTTTTTAATAATAAAATCTCTTCATAGTTTTAAGTCATCTTTAGAGCCCGTCTCTTTGTAATTTGTGTCTTGAAGGTTTGATGTTATAGTTTTCCATGTTTGTTGGTCTGCTCGAAGGGTAGGAGATTGTGGAAAATTCTAAGATTTTTTAATGAGTTTTAAGAGAAATCCAAGGTATGCGCGGTCAAAAGAGTGAGTGAAAATGGGAGAGTCCAATCAAATGCCAGGTTTCTTTATGTATGAGTATGATGAACTACTGATCTCAACTTTGTGCCTTTTTGATGTTTTCAAATGATTTTCGCGCGAGTTTACATTGGATACACATAACGCTGTCGCAAAAGTTTTGAGGAGACTAATTCTATGTGGGGTTTGAAGATTTTTGGCGAGTCCGACAATTTTGCTTAAAGGTGTTTTTACTGTTTCAGTGATCTAATTTTTCAAACGGAACATGGAAAACAAAGATTTGGTTCAATTTAACATCATGCTCCATGATTTTGGAGCTTACGCGCAAAGATGGTAAATTCAACTTGACTTCGGGTTGAATGGAACAGCTTGCCCAAGTTTAAACGATCCATTTTGTTCGATTCAGCCCAAAGTCTACTTAAATTTACCATCTTCGAGCGTAGGCACCAAATTTATGCATCGGTAAGTCTTACCTATAGAATTTTTTCTGTGAATCTAAATATTTCTGTATTTCGGTCGTAAATCGACCTGTATGGGCGGGCAACTCTCAAATGGGTATAGTATCACCTTAATACCTTGAACGCTGAGGAACATGAATGCATAGGCTATGAATGTGCAGAGTGGTTTGGCAGACCGCACTTTACTTGCTGTGGTCATGAATTAGTATCGCTGCGCACCAAGTTGCCGGATCTCATACTATTGCAGTGTTGCCAGATTGGGGTGAAAAAGCCGTACGCTTTACATTGATTTAAATGGGGACGATACGGCTTTTTACCCTCGATCTGGCAACACTGTACTATTGTCTCCATACGAACTATCGCAATAAAGCCAAAGAGTCTCAAACGAAAATCTCTTGGACTCACGTACATGATCCTCTGTAGTGCGCTCAAAGAATTATTGAAGCAGCGTTGAAAGCTTGGTAATCCAGATAGTTCTAAAGAGCACAGTCAGTGGGCAACTTCTGTTTTCTGTTTCCCTCAAACCTCTGAAGGTCGGCGTCGATAATCTCTGACTGCTTAGAACAGAGACGAGAATATATTGGTATAATATAGACCATGCACTATCTATCTATCGTGTCCATGTTGGCGTGCTGTGGCAACTTTTTTTTTCTGGGTCTCAACAAAACACCGCAAACATGGACCATACGTTAACTACAGAGCAGAGGTGTTGAGGTTTTTGCCTAATGAGACCGAAGCACCGAAGTTTCTTCAGTCAACGTATGGTCCATGTTGGATCGTGCTCTGTATATGTTATTGAGCTCAGAAAAAGCATGGCTATTATTCTGCGTGGTCTCTGTCATGCTGGGTGACTACAAAAAAAGTCCTCACTCAGAAGTTAGGGTGGAAATTGAAGGAGCTTCTAATTCCATTTATATATGGCTCGATTTCAACACAAGCCTCATGATTTAAGTTCTATATTTCTACCTCTTTTGCATGTATGTTTACTTTTGAGTCAACTTCATCACAGGTTTGTGTAGAAATCGTCCCTTAAAATGTAAAAAGCCCCTTCAATTTCTCGATCGGCAACCGTCCCAACTTCGGAGTGGGGGATTTTTTTTTTTTTTTTTTTTTTTTTTTTTTTTTTTTTTTTTTTTTTTTTTTACTGTCACCTGGTATATTGTCTCTGGTTTTTAGAAACGGGTGCGCGAGTTCCTAGTTCGGAACAGTTTGAGCTTTATACATCCTAAATCCTTGAGATAGGCCGTGTGACGTATAATATGGCAACACTTGCTGCAAACCGTGCACGGTGGCTCTCTTTAGCTGCGACTGCGGCAGCGCGGTCATATGGAGGGCTGAAGGAGATTAGATGCGGCACATAGCATAGGGCATACATATAGGCACACCTCCAGGAACACTCCCAACTATTGTTCCGATCAGTGTACCTGCATATAGGTATACTAGTGCACTGTGGTAAACCGTAATCACTCGGCTTTGTCACGAAAGTTCTATTGCTCGGAGACTAATAAAAGTACATCCGTCGCGTTGCTTTTACAAATTTTACCGAGTCTCCCCTCTCTCCCTCCTTGTTCTCTCTCTCTCTTTACCCCTCCCCCCTCTTCCTCACCCCCTCCGCTCAAGCGGCTCGCTGGATATTGTCACAAACCTCCTGAAACTGTGGCTTCCATCGACGGACTGTACTTACACACACTCACACTCACGCAACGCAATTCTTCTATGCGTTTAGTGCTGCCGCATGTTTTATGTAAAGTATGTATTACATTATAAATACATTCCACACTTCTGTATCCATTGTTGAATGGAAGTGCGGATCGAGGAATTCGCTCACGGCGTGTCGCGTGATGTAATTTCTACGGGATTCCTCTCTGCTTTGGGTCTTGCCCCGTAATGATGAAGTGACTTTGAGGTTCGGCTTTCAGCACTCAATCGATCAATCAGTCAAAAGAGAGGGAGAGAGAGGGATAGAAAGAGAGGGGGAGAAGGGAGGGGGAGAAGGGAGGGAAAGAGAGAGAGAGAGAGAGAGAGAGAAGAGAGAGAGAGAGAGAGAGAGAGAGAGAGAGAGAGAGAGAGAGAGAGAGAGAGAGAAAGAGAGGGGGAGAAGGGAGGGAAAGAGAGAGAGAGAGAGAGAGAGAGAGAGAGAGAGAGAGAGAGAGAGAGAGAGAGAGAGAGAGAGAGAGAGAGAGAGAGAGAGAGAGTAAAATTAGAACGGGAAAATGGATATGGAGGAAAACACACAAAAATTAGCTGGGAATAATTTCAAAATAACGAATGGTTTGGCTGCACACATTTTAATACAACTTTAATATTATACGCAACCTGAAGCTTCTACCAAACTTATTCGAACTTAATATAACTGTCACCCCTTGCTTTACCATAAAATATTTGTAAGTTTAGAAAAAATTTAATGAAAGAGATGGAACCAATTTTTAATATGCAATGTATGCAATGTTTGTGTTTGTGTAAGTGTGCAAATTATGTGTATGCTTTATAACAGCAAAGGCTTGGTAAAAAACAAATGAAGTGTAAACTAGGCTTATACGTTATTTTCGTTCAATTTGTAATTGAAAACAAACAAAAAAAAAACAAAAAAAAACAAAGAAAGAAAAAAAGCGTATTGAACTTAAGGAAACAAGTGTCAAACAAAACGTGTGTAAACTATGCATTTATGACCCCCTCACCAAGGATCGATCACAAATTTGGCTGGGGTTTGGACGGAAAAAAGCCCGTTTCACTGCACGTACCTACTGCACAAACCGGTGGCTTTCACTGTTTTTAAGCAATTAATAATTTTTCAAAAAAATAACAAATTAATGACAATTTCGACCAGGATGTACTTACTTTTGAAATGTACTTACTTTGTACTTACGTTCACAACAGTGTTATTATCCAGTGATTTTAGGGTTTGAGTGTCCAATGTGCGCTCACCCTTTATTGATGGAGACTGCCTGATGGACTCCTCTCAGTCTTCGCCGACTGACGACAGTGGAGTTGAACTGACATAAGGACGTGACAATAGAGAGTTCACCATTCAAGTTGAGCGTCGCGTCGCGACACTTGCGCGCCTCAGTCCCAACGTCATGTCAACTCGCCTTAACTCACACTGATACACACTCGCACAGAGGAACTAAGAGCTCTCTTCCTACATAGTAGTGACTCTATACTCTATAGTACTCTATACTGAGTTCACTCGCACATTTATTATGCACTCACTCACCGCATCGCTCCACTCAATACATTTGCAATGCAGTCGTCACTTTATATCGTCAGAATGAATATGCGCAGTTTCTGTGACCAAACAAGTCCTATTACTTTTCCATGCTTCCCGTTACCAATTTCCGCCCCCTCACCGTCTTTCTATACCAGAGACATGGCCGTAGCCAGGGGTTTTTGGGGGGGGGAGGCTGCAGATATTTTTTTCTCTTTTCCCTTTCTTTTCCTTTCAGCATCCTGCCCCCGTTTTTCTAAAATTTCAGGGGCAGTAGCTCTACACCCCTCGGCTACGGCCATGACTATTATTTAGAAAAATTCCCCAGTGGACATTTTACTTAGGGGAATTTCTTTTGGCGTTGCTAGTACCCGGTACCCGCAACATATTACGCGCAAGAGTGGGAGGAGGAAGTAGTGACTACTGACAACTCTCCTCCTCGAGTCATAGGCGGAAATAGGGGGCAGGTTATATGGGGGTTACTCCCATAATTTTGGAAACAACAAATGTTTAGCCATAAGGCCATGCGATTTGACACATCCCAAAATGTCGGCTCTCACGGAGAATTTAATGAGCAAAAGTAAAAAGGTCGTTATATACATAATGTATTTTCCCCCAAAAATTGCCTGGGTTATAGAAGAAACTGGGTCATCAATGAGCTCGATTTTCAGAGTTATCCGGGGTCAAACGCATCATATGAGAAGCAAAAAAAAAGGCCATCAGTTTTTTGCCTACTCAGCCCCCCCTAGAAAAAATTTCTCGTTTCGCCTATGCGTACGTGCAGCAGCTATTTTCTTAAATAATGATGATTATCATTTTTTTAGACGATTTGACAACCTTGATTTCGAATCTATCGTTTTCTCCGTCTATCGTTACGCGCTATCCATGCACCAGTTGCACCGACATACCTCTGCCTCTGTGAAGAATATGCCCTACCCTACCCAGGGTGCAATGTGCAACCTGTCTATTATTCTACGTTTCATGTTTGAACAACTCGAATTTCCATATTAATGTACCGCCGTTTAGCAATTTCCACGGCGAAGCGCGGCGCGGTTGCCCTGCTTAAAGCAGCGATCGGGCCCATCTCAGCACGCCGCGCCACACAGCTCTGGGTTCGACTGTCGACCACCCCCTCCCCTCCCCTCCCCTTCCTGTCCCATTCCGTTCCGTCCCGCCTCAACCTTAACCTTGACATTTCGATGTTTATCGATGCCTTGCTGTTTGAAAATTGATAATAATCTATGCGGTATGAAAAGTAATTACTAAACAAATGTGGCTGAATTTTCCATAAACTGAGAGGTTCATTGTCCAGATCATCAACCGCATCGAGGTGCGGGAGGGGAAGGGGGAGGGAAGGGTGGAGGAGGAGGAGAGTTAAGGGGGAGGAGGGGCTGATTACTCACTGGAAAACACCATCCACCCTTCGTCAAAAACTGCTGTTGTTAGATTAAAGGCAAGTCTTGATAGTAACAACCTAAAATCCGTGGTCTAAAAGACAAATAATAACAGAAATTTAAACAAAATATGTGTACGATGAAAATTTTACAGAGAGAAAAAAAAAATAAATCAATAAAAATAGTCTGGAAATCCTAAAATTTGACGCATCGTTATTCTGTGCGCCACATCACGTAAAGGAATCAATGGTAAAAACTACGGCAACAAATAATTACAACATACCCATTGTCAATCGCCCGCAATCGATCTCCGGGAAATGCTTCTGATTCGCATATTATACCTACCACACGATTCAAACTAAAATCTCAAGAAGTTCCAAAGAACTACTTAAAATTCCGAACGAAACCTCCAGGCCTGTAATTACGAAATTTAATTTAAAGGGGGTTCTCAGTAGAAGTTTTCAGTTATGGTCTGAAAGCTGGAACAGTTTATAAATCGAAGTCCTAACCAAGACTCGAACGAATTTTGATTTCGGCGAACAGGAGATAGCTGACTACGCACACACATGTGTTGTTCCCACACGTCGCGGTAGCTTCGGCCACTCGCAGGCATTCAAATACTTGTGTGCACATGCGCGGAGGAGGGAGGCAGCCATGCTCGTACCTTTGAGCAGTGAGCTATGCGCACTGAAGACTTGGAACTATGGAGGAGGCCTACGAGTTTTTCGCGAATCGACAATTGACATTCTTCCTCATTCGCTCATCATCAACATCCAACATCAACATCAACGCACCGTTCGCATCTCATCGTATTGTCTGTGACTACATCCTTCGCATACAGGATGTCCCCAAAGTCAACAAACACCTGACAAATAAGGGAGGAAAACCTTTGATTTTTGTAATTTTTGCTTGTTCTCAGCGTATTTGTGAGAAACGGGCATAGAAATCAATATTCTCCAATCTCTAGGGAGAAGAACACATTGGTGAATCCTGCCGCGAAAAACCCGGGGGACAGCGAACTTGGGATTTTTGCCCCCCCTTATCTTTCGTCTCTTTCATTCTTCCTTCCTTCCACCTCTTTTCCTTCTGTTTCTGGCCAATCGGGGCCAAAATGTGATCGCCCCCTACGCCCCCTTTTACTGAATCCGCCTATGAAAGAGTAAATATACCCCTAAGGTTGGGGGGCTGATAGGATAGGGCTTCCTCCTGAATCGAAAGAAAAGAGAATCGTCAGAAAAGAGGAAAAGCGGGGATAATGAAAGGAAAAGGAAAATAAAAGAGGCAGAAAAGAGGGTAAAAAGACTTGCAGCCACCCCCGAAAAAATTCTAGGTCTGCAGCAGGGCTGCCGTTTTGCGTATAATCAATGCTATTTTTCTATTCACCGATGATTCCACCGGTTGAAAAAAGATTACACAGTTCAGTTCTGTGTATGACTGTAATGCACGCAAATACTCAGATCTGTAATCTTTCCTCAATCGGTGGAAACTCCGTTGATTAATTAAAATATCCGCAAGTTTTTTAAAGTCATCGACGACTCCACCGGTTGAGAAAAGATTACAGATGCGAGTATTTTAGTTTATTACAGTCATGCACTGAGCTGAACTGTGTAATCTTTTCTCAACCGGTGGAATCATCGGTGAATTGAAAAATAGCATTGATTATACGCAAAACGGCAGCCCTGGTCTGCAGCCTCCCCTAGATAAAAATCCTGGCTACGGCCGTGGTGCTGGCCTAGAGCTCCCATCGCACAGTCAAACGAGTATACAAACAAAGTCCTTGGAAAGCCGAGAGCTACAGCATTTGATGCCTTCTAAAGGTAACTAAACTCTTGTGATTTGTTATGAAGATTTGAGAAGTATAAATCTCTTTCAGTAGGATCAGTCAAGTTAGTTTCTTCGTCGTGGATGATAAAAAAGGTCAAAACAAGAGAGAGAGTCTTATTAGGACATTACAATCTCAAGGCGTCAATCCAACACTGAAGAAAAACAAGTCCAGGCTCTACCGAATACATGCTTCGGGAAGGTGTAGGATGCATATCCGAAGCAAAATTCTGTGACTAGCGGGCTTTCCGTCGGTAGTAGCGAGCTACATGCTCTAGCGGTACCGAACCTCTTGCTTCAGCATTGCGATGTAGGCGGGAAACATGTGCAATGACATACAATCAGTAGGACCTGCCACCGCATCATTTAGCTGTTAAGTATCAGAGTAGAACGGATTCACTCTTGAAATCAATTTACTCTGTGAATTTGTCATCGCGGCGATCTCTGATAGAACGCTACGATGAAATTTAGGAGCATACTTACAGGACTTGCTCACACAACTCAGCCCGTTGTAAAGGGTGGGCGCCGCGGAGCACTTCCCGTTCATACGCAACAATCAGACCCTCCCTACCACCAGCTCTCAGTGGCGCAGTGGCAACGCACTGGACACCGGAACGGTGCGTCCCTGGTCCGATCCCGTGGTCCGGCACGCTTCTTTTTCACTCTACTTTATATACGTTCCCGAAGCACGCGCTCATGCTCTACCGGACTTTGCTCTGCGAAGCTGTCTGAATCACCTCATGCTTCGGCTCTACCGGAGCTTTGGATGTACTACCGGAGCACAGTTTTTTCAGTGAAAGAGGGGTCGCAACGACCTCGATGACTCAAATACACGGAAACATAGAGGGAAAAGCCTATTCGACTGCCATCGCAGATGAAGATGAATATGTATAGCTCGCAGATTTGACAAATGCACAGAGCAAAGAATATTTTGACTGCAACCAGTTTTACATTCAACTATTTCGTAGAAGTAATTTTCTGGTATCTTCAATCATGATTCTAGAAATGATCAAAAAACTTTTGATTAGACGAAACAATTTTGTTTACAATTGCTAGAAAGAGCTTCTACGAAATAGGCAAACTATCCTTCTGGTTGCCATTTTTCTCCGTATATTATTTTCATTGATTTCTTGATTTCAAACTTTATTTTTTACGTTCCTGAACGTAGCGACTATTGCAACGCCTCTTACACGCACCCTTAGAGTTACAATTGCATCCTAACCACGCTCATCACGACGATTTTAAGTTTATTTACTGACACCCTGTATTCCTCCTCCAGCTATGATATGAGCCTTAACAAGATGGCTCTCGTCCGATCCTATAGCTCTCTATCGCAATTTCTTCGGAATAAAGTGGAAGGTGGCGCAAGTGTTCAAATACTCCATCGCTAACAGCATCCATCATTAACCTTTGAGGACACAGGGAGAGAGGAAGATAGATGGAGTGGGAGGAAAAGAGAGATAGAGAGAGGGGTGAGAGAGAGAGAGGGGGGAGAGAGAGGAGGAGAGAGAGAGAGATTAAAGCGAGATCATACAAGAAATGGCTCGCGGATTTGACTTCGCGCGCACGAGCACGAGAGTATCGCGCGACTTGCGAATAGCGAATTGCGAATCGCGAGCGGTCAAAAGCGGCATGCATGCTCAAGCATGCCACAACGGTTGTCATTTCGAGGAATTTCGTGTAAGCTATTTCGTCTAATTCATTTTCTCGGGAAACGGAGCGAAACGAAACGAAAGGATAGGAACGAGCGAGAGGCGGTCGGCCGGCCGGAGCTTTTTGTCGAAGGGGAACGATGGCATTGCAATGTATGAACGATGGACCGCGAATGGAAAAGGAACGGTGGATGGACAGTGTTGGTCGTGACAGAACTGGGTCCCGTCCTCGCTGCTCCAGCGTCAACCCTAAGAGAGGATATGACCTTATACGGAGGAGACCGAAGCCATCCTGGTATCCTGCTATCCCGTCTCCACTCTATATATGCGCGCAGTTTAGTCTTCTCGTCTTTGTCCCCATCCAGTATCCAGTTCGAATAGCTCCTTTTTTAATTACTGGTTAATTGTTTTCCAGAGAAGAGGAATTTCTGTGGAAAATAATCTTGCTACAGTCCCTTATCCGTCAAGCCGGATTTGAGAGAACGAAAGAGAGCCGGAGAGAGAGAGAGAGCGAGAGAGAGGGAGGGAGAGAGAGAGAGAGAGAGAGAGAGAGAGAGAGAGAGAGAAATAGACATAGAGTGAGAGGGACCGAAAGGGAGAAGATAGAGAGAGGGGAGAGGGGAGAGGGGAGAGGGGCAGGAGAGAGAGTTTTATTCGAGGGAAGAAAAAGAGTGGAGTATGGAGGATACAAACATACATTTATTCACGACATGAGGCAAGGACAGGAAAAATGCGTGCGAGCAGTTGATATCTAGTATCTACATTACACGTACCATAATCTCAAAGAAATATGCTTTGCTCATCGATGCTTCGATGGATCGTTGAATTTGCAATCAGAAGCGGAATGTTTCCTCTCTCTCTCTCTCTCTCTCTCTCTCTCTCTCTCTCTCTCTCTCTCTCTCTCTTCCCCAAATTGAGCATCTGTGTTACGTAATGATAGAGGGCATCACGTGACTTTCTACCCTGCACCCGTCCCTGATGGATGTGATTCTGCCCTGCATCATCGTCCAACAGAGCACAGAAAAGAGAGAGGGGGCGATGCTGTGGTAACGGTGGCGTATACAAGACCTTTGGCAGAAAAATGGTATACAAATTCTAGAATCACATTGAAAAAAAAATCCGAAAGCTGGAGCAGTAAAACCTATTTTGTTCAAATAGCATCCTTATTATTTTGCTTGATAAGACACATCTGTGGCTAAAGCACCATTCATTTTTAGTAAGAACAACAAATGTAAATTTCGATAATGTTACAGTTTGTAAAATTTGCTAAATTATCAAGATTAACTGTTACTTCAACAAATGAAAAGCTATAGAAGTAAAAACGCTGTCGTGCTATCATTACAAAGAGCAAACGTAGAATTCACATCACCAAAATTGGTAAGACTGCAATTTTATGTTATTAATGCGGCAAAAAAGTAATCTTGACACAGAATTATATAACAACAATGTTAGTTTTACAATAATAAATGTGTTATTGCTGCAACCTTTGTTCACATCACAACAATGCAGTCTGATGTTGGAACGCAACAGCAACTGCCTAAATATTGGTTTTACATTGAGCCGATTGCTAAATCTACAATCTATTAAACCATCTTGGTCAGGCGACCCTAGGATGGAATCTCACAACAGCCCATTTGAGAGCTCTAGCTGTAACAGAGTTTCTTCGTCAGTTAGCAGTTCACACCACGGCTCATAGATTGCAGCACTCGTCAAGAGAAAACCCTTTCATTCAGCATTTTTTATAGTGTAATTTTAACAAACGAGCGGCGATGCTGTTTTAGCAAATTATTTACTGTACTTACAACAAACTTGCCTGCGGTTTTTTCCGCAAAAATTACAATATACTGCTTTACAATTAGCAGGTTTTGTTGAATCTACTTTTTAATATCTATCATGTTAAATCAGCGAGTTACACATTATGGTCTGCTTTTTAACAATACATGTGACATTGCTGAATCAACCATAGGTGGTGCTGATTTAGCACTCTTTTTTCCACAGCACATCTTATAAAGCTTTCGTTTATAAAGGGAAGGAGTTAACTGTTCGTACTTGGGGGAGTTGAAATTGCCTATACGATACATTGAAGGCGCCCGAAGACATCTTATCTTGTACACGTTTTCATCAATAATCGCGTTTATTCGGAATGAAGAATGGAATAATGTGAAGTAGACTAGAGAAGAAAACCGAGTATACTCGGGCTTGGTCCTTAAAGGGTTAACTGCAAAAGAAATTATCCTGACGGTAATTATCATTCTTTCATTTATCGGCCGATTTCAAATACTTTTTCAGTTTTCAGGTATTACTGCAGAGATCAACATAATTGTCATTTGTAGATTAGTATGCATCAAAAGATCTAAAACTCCTCGGAAATTGATAGAAAGTTGTATCAAGAACCGCACAGAAAAACACGCTTTGGTAGCGATGACAAAACCTTTGGTGGAAAAATAACCAAAATACTTTAGCAGAGCAAACCAAATTTTTAGCTCTTTTTTTCTTTTTTAGCAACATCTCTTTAGTTAGACGTTCAAAACCTTCAGACAGCTTTATTAAAGTATTTTGCTGGGTCATTCCTACCAAAGGTTTTGTCATCGCTAGCAAAGGGGTTTTTGGTTTTTTCTGTGGAGAGACTCTCTTCTGCTGGTCACATAGTACATCCCTCTCCTTAGAACCCTCTCACCCAGTGGCGTGCCGTGGTGGGGTTGTGCTCCCCCGCGAGGAAAATTTTGGTGTCCCCTGTAAGTCGACATTGTAAGCTCCCTTCATTTCACATCCTCTTCTCTCATACGCCTTCCCTCCCTATTCACCATGTTTAGTCACCTTTCCCCGGTCCAATTTCTCTTCAGAGAGATTAAGAATCAGGCAGAAAACGCGTTTGGTTTAAACCCCTTTAAAAATATATTTGTGAATTGACTTGTATTTTCCCGGCGATTCCGAGAGCACTGTGGCACTTTCTTTCCCCTTGAACGGTGTCATTCGGTGGAAACTGGAGGACAATTATTGTGAATTATGTATTATAATACTCTGCCTTCTCGTTTTTCTCATTTTCATTTTTTTTTTTTTTTTTTTTTTTGTAGCTCGTTTATAATTCATCTATTTTTTTCGGCCAAATTGTGCCCCTACATACCTTGCGCCTCCTCGCCGTTGCTGCTTCGCTACCCCCTAGTTACGCCATTGCTCCCACCTCTTATTCACCCTGCGTCTCTTGGTCTGATTGCGATACCGTCGGATACCAAATTGCGAAGATTGGTAACCGCTCTTCATCAAAGCATTGCTGGTTTGGTCTCTCCATGCACAGTTGCGGTTCGGTCCTAATCGCTAAGCGAGTGCGTATACACACTCATACTAGCGCACATTGCGCGAGTGTACTCAGCGGCGACGCGGTCGCCACTTCCCAGCCAGTCAGCCCCGGCCCCGGCTACTAAAAGGCGTGTAATAAACTCGGGATCAATTATTTTATTAACCAGGGCGGACGCGAGAGCGCTGCGCAGGCGTGCCCGGTGCCGAGTAGCAAGGAGCGGGCAGTGCAAAAAACCATAATTTTACAATTAACTTATTAAATAATAGTACGGCTTTATTAATTCGCTCCGTTTTTATCAATGGACCGATGTTATACTAGTTCTGCTCCTTTGCTTATTGTGCCCTGTGCACTGTGCAGCCAGCTCGGCCAGGCCATTTGTTGCTGCTGCCGTTGTTTTTATGATTATTACTTTTTCAACGTGTGTTAAATTAGTCAGAATTATATGTCTCCCTCGCTTCCACCGTTGCTGCTTTGTTTTCTCTAAAGTCCCTGTATGTTAAGAGAGTTAAGACAAGTGAAACCAAGGGCACCCGGTACCGCCATGGGATGCGTTTTTGCACATTTTTTTTTTTTTTTTTTACTTTATGAGGGCCCGTTGTTGTGATTTGGTCCAATTCAAAGATTACAGTTCAGTAGAGTTTCTGACGGTATAATCTTTCACTGCCTTCGTTGATCGACATCTATTTACGCTTCTCATGCTTTTTTTGGTAATTATAGACATTCTAGAAGTGCATCATGATTAAAATTAACAAGTTCATCGACAGTTACCTCTTTTAATACGAAAAATACCTTTGGACCCCTTCGTTTGTAAACAAATGTGCAAAAACACATCCAATGGCGGCGCTCGTATCGAGCCTAAAACTCACGACCAATCAGAACCAAAAGTTCGATATTTTTAATTGGTTTAAATGGACACACTACAAGGTTGCCGAATTTTTGCACGTAGGATCAATCGGGAATAAAAATCTTTGATAGATTTCACTGTTCACGAGCCACCACTGGGCATCGATGGGACTACCTGTACTCGAACGAGTCATCATAGTGGATTGAATTGAAATGAATGAATCAAATCCTACAGCAACGAACGATTTTACGTCGTCGGGGCCCCCCCCCCCCCCCCCCGTTCCCCCTTTTTCTCTCTCTCTCCCCCCTCTCCCCCTCCCTCTCCCTCCTTTCTCTCCTCTCTCTCTCTCTCTCTCTCACTCTCTCTCTCTCTCTCTCTCTCTCTCTCTTCTTCCTCTCTCTCTCTCTCTCTCTCTCTCTCTCTCTCTCTCTCTCTCTCTCTCTCTTTCGCTGAATGAGATCTCTATTCGCCTCGCTCCCGTCGCATTGTGGCACACTGGTATGAAACGCAGATCTCACCGGACGAGACAAATTTTAACATTTGGCAGCGGAACTGTTTTAGCGGAATTTGTTTTTCAAAACATTTATTTTTAAAAAATTAAAGTTTGAGGTTTTAATTAATTAAAAAAAAAAAAAAAAAAAAAAAAAAAAAAAAAAAAAAAAAAAAAACCTACTTAACTTTGTTCAACATGTCAAAATGCGCATTAAAAAAATAAATAAAAATAAAAAAATGAAACAAAAATAATAATAATAATAAAAATAGCTGCCTAGGTTCTAGTTTTTTTCAGATGTGCGTACTGGAATTTTAGTTAATTTCCATGGTAAGGATAGGGCTAAAAACCTTCCATAAGATGTGTTGTCCAAAAAATTCTTCATTTTGTTGCCCACTGAGCGCGAACGAGAGCAAGCAATCTTTTAGCGGGCGCGACGAGCGACGACACAGCACGCACGGGCACGGGGGAGACATGAGTGACTTGGAGTGCGGTGACTGTCTCGCTGTCACTCCACTCTGCCTCATGCGAATGTGTGCGTGTGTCGATGCGCGTGTGCCTACGAGTAAATGTATGGGTGTATGTGTGAGTAAGTGGTGACAGTGTGAGTGCGATGTCTCCCTCCTTGCTGACTCGAAAGATGGATGTGCGGGTAGCCTTGAGAGTCTAGTCCTCGCGCGGTCGCGAATGTCTCGGTCAGTTGCTCTTGCTGATGTTTGCCCTTTTTTGGGTCCGATTTGTTTCGGCGCTCGATCCGTATGGAGCAGACGCAACGCAGTAGTGACTCTCGTCAAATCTGGCAACTGTGCTCTTTGGTCATGTAAACCTATGCAAAAAGATCGATTCTACAGGAGACAAACAGAAATTATCGGAAAAAATGAGTTGTGGGGAAAACCGTACAAAAACTTTCTCACGCCATTTTAATCTAAGGGAGACCCCCAGACCCCCCTTTTATATGCTGGGAGAATCGACTAGAACATCCACTTTGAAATTCTGCGGGAGACCCCCAGACGTTCTTTTAAAACTAACTTTAAGGTTTCCAACTTTAACTTAAAATTTGAAATTTCCTACAAAAAAAAAAAAAAAAAAAAAAAAAAAAAAAAAAAAAAAAAAACTCTCATCAGGGAAATCTAGAAAGCAACATTAGAGCAAAATCCGGATGGATATGAATCCATGGTTCACAGACTGACGGACTGACAGACGGACGGACGACACAGAAGTTTTTTGCACATAAAACTCTGTACATTTGTAAGGGTTAAGAAATATTGAAATTTGATGGAAATATGTTCTTTTGGATAGTATTAGACATGATAAGAGGCCATTACTTTGTAAGTATAAATCATGATTGACTTATTCGTGAGAGCCCGAATATTGAAAAAAATAATACCTTCAAAATCTCTGAGCCATCACAATACTTTCTCAATTTTTCTAACTTTGTTGGAGAGAGAAAATAAAAACAATTTGGTGCAGCGCCGACAAAACTTTCGGTAAAATAATGACCCGGCAAAACATTTCAGGTGAGCCAACCAAATCTTCACCCAGCAAAGTCTCTTTAGTTAGGCATACAAAACTTCTAGTTAGCTCTACTGAAGTGTCTTTTGCGGGTAATTTTTCCACCAAAGGTTTTGTTAGTGCCAGTAGCGTCATATTATGGGGAGGGGGCAGGGGGGGGGGGTTTGCCCCTCCCCCCCCCCCCCCCCCCCCCAAGGATTTGAGGTCAGGCTCAAAAACGGAAACGAAGTATATTAATGAGCAAAAAAAGGCTCTAAAATTATATTAAGCAAAAAAAAAAAAAAAAAAAAAAAAATAGAAGGTCATCAGATTTTTGCCCCCCCCCTCCCAAGCTGAACGCGAAATGACGCCCCTGGTTTGTGCTAATAAGATACAGCGTTTTTCTTTGTTTTTTCCGAGTACTGTGCTCCTTCAAAGAATC